>OZ007568.1:41610461-42825461 GCA_963931925.1 Onchidella celtica | reverse complement strand
TGATGCAAGCTATCGATTGATGGGCATCGGGGCATTGCTGCGAAAGGGCATGAAATGTCGTGCGTGCAAGCGCGTGCATTCATTCACTAACGAGCTGTGACTTTGTGTGTGCTTGTATGTGTGTGTGTGTGTGTGTGTGCACAAAAGGGTGTTTGTATGGTATTTACGTGTTTAATCATACAGAAAAAAAAAACACGAGTCAGGCTTCAGAGAGAATAGCAGAGTTTTCTGAATGAAAATATGGAGGAGATGCAAAGAAACAAGCCGGTGAGGAATCATCCGAACAGTACAGTCAAAACATGGCCCAAAGGCAAAAGTTGTATTAGGCAAAGCCACCTGTAAGTCATAATACATCAACAATACAATAATACCCCAAGGAAAGACTAAGAGAAAGTCAATCTGGGATGACTGAACGAATATGGGGCCCATTTCGTTTCCATTTCACAAGATACAAAAAATATAATTGCAGTCGGTAAAGCGTGTGTGTGTGTGCGCGCGCGCAGGTTATCAGAATTAACGGTGATGACCTCGCAATGGTGAAGGTGAAGGTAAGTATGTAGAGATGAGGATTAACGCCGATACAGGAAAGCGCATTTTATACTAAGATAAGGATAGCTGGCCGTGTTTAGAAAATGGATAAGCAAGTAAACATGTTTTGCCAGAGATAAGTTTTGACGTGTCTGGAAGATACCACTGCTTCTCTGTCATATGGTGAGGAGTTTATCTGGCGACCTTCAGCACAGATTGATTCTGCCAGTCCTGGGGACACGGGGAAAGGCCGTGTGTTATTTTAGTTAATTGGCGGAGAAAGGGACCGATAAAATACGTAAAGTTACTCGCAAATATCGCGCGTTTGTGAAATAGAGAGATGGATTCGGGCGGCCATTATATCGCGGAATGATAAGGAAAACGACATTGAGAATCGTGTGGGAGGAAAGTAGAAAAGCCAGCGAACGAATACGAATGTTAAAAAAAAAAAAAAAAGACCGAGAGAAAAGGTTGAGGGGATAAGAAAGTGTTGGGTTTGTTATAAATATTTTATTACAAAATGCTGCAGCTATTATCGCCTACGTATTTGTTTCCATGTCGGAGCCAGGAAAGTTCTACCAGATAGCGTGAAAGATTAATCAGAAAGGATGAGCAACAAATGTCATTGTTTGTTTTGATCAGAGCAAGATAATAATTGTGTCAGAAACATCATGACATCCAGAGATGCATACAAGGTTAGGGAAACGAACTTTGTGCATGTCTAGGTCTTTATAGTAGGAGGTTCGCTGCCATTGGCATTTACACCTCGTGTTTTTTTCTTCTTGTCCTTATTTCTGTGTGTTTTTGTGGTAGGGATTAGTTTTTTTTTAGAAATTTTACCCAGCTCTTTTCCACTTTTAACTGCCAAGGTATCTTTAACGTCCACACGGGCCGTCCGAGTTTTTCTTCCTTATCCGAGAAGACTAGGTGCTCGACCATAGGATCAGGGACAGAAATGTTATGGCCCGAACAAAAAATTCCAAGATGCCAGCACCGACCGGGGATCGAACCCGGTACCTTCGGTATGAGAGGCGAGCACCTTGCCTCTAGACCACCGTGTCCCTACGAACATTGAGCATACGTGATACACGCATTATTATATGAGTCGCCTATCCAGGCTCATCGTATAATTCAAGTGACTTTGTCTTTGCGGGGAAAACGGTTTAAATCTTACTAGTAAATAATCATACATTAATTTATACATGAATAGCATCTTTCTCCACTAAGTGGACCTAAAGAGCTTTGCAATGCTGTTTTTTGTTGTTGTTTTTTTTGTCTCTTTTACAGTGTAGATTCATGGTGCAAACATGCAAGTTTTAAGGGAGACATGATCAGTCAAGTCAGTAGATATTTCCGATACAGGACTGATAATTAGCTGTTTTGAATTTCTGGCGTTGACCCTCTAGCGCCCAGCATTCCATATCTGACACACTTCACCAGAGCCAAATGTTCTAGAACTGGAATGTTTCTGGAGTTTTCTGCAAAATAACTAATTGTATGTGATAAATATTCATATTTCTGAATTTAATTGACCATTTTGAATTAGTTTTGTAAGATTCAGAATTGTTATGTTGGCTCCATGAATGTATGTCTGGGCATTAGAGGGTTAAGAAATATCTCTCAATCTTTCGGGGGAGCGCATTAAATGCATTTGAGTTAGAATAACAACATAGATTTGTTTCAAAAGGAGAAAGAGGGAGAGGAAGAGAGAAGCAAGAAAAAAAAAAGAAAGAAAGTAGTTAAGTAAATAGTGACTTTTCGGAGAAATAATTATGAGATAAAGTTAATGATTAGGTGACCAAAACCTGGGAGAAAAGATCCAAAACATGACTGTGTTATAAGGATTGTCAGATACTTGAGAATAAACATTTTTGGTTTTGTCGCCTTCTTAATGAAGGAGGATATGTCTAACTGGTCTCTTCTTCATGTCGATTTTCACGGGCAGTGAGCTCTCGGCGGATCCTGGATTGCTTCAATCACACAGAATATAGCACGTGGTGAGCACCCCTGCTTGGGCAATGAAGGGGAGATAACAAACAGTGACAAGATGAAAGGGGTAGACAATCGGGGACGGCCCGGGGCTCCCCATAACTTTTCTTTCCAAATATTAGCACTAAGAGGGAACAGATGCAAATGCAATGGGTTTAGTGCGTGACGTTGTCTCCTTTTGCCGGCCCGCCATTCTTTCAGGGTCTGATTTTGGTAGAGTTTCGGTGTGTTTTGTCCAGTATTTGTTGGCCCGCATTCTGAGCTCCTGAACTAAGTCCTCTTGCTTTTATCGATTTGTAGTCCACAAATGTCACATAAACAGCTATAAACTATTGTGTACCGCCCTCTTCCTTCTTCCGATGGTAGCCTTTATTTTAGCCAATTCTGGGCCCTTGTCTTCGTGTTCTGTTGTTGTTTTTTTTCTTCATCCGGCGGTTCTCGCCATCTCTTGCCTGTGGGCAGGATTTGGATCTTTATGCCGATATAAATACCCACATTATATGCCCTGATGTCCAAAATCCTCGCCTCCTCCCTTCCCCCGCTTCGTTCCAACTAACTTCTCTGACTCAGAAGGCATGACATTGATTCCCTGTCTGGACAGAAGGTAAAAGTGAGTGTAAGGAACCGTGATACTTTGGCCGTATTAGAAAAGTTTTTTTTCCACGCATTTCCACAGTTTTACCTCTGAATCCACCGGTGTTGCTTATTTCCTTCATCAGTCCGTCCTCTGTATACATCAACAACTGCCTCCACAAGACGAATTGGAAATCAAAACACCTGTAGAGATTTCACCTAATTTGCGATATTTTGCACTCCAGAAAGTCTGTATGGCATACTACCTCCCGCTTCAAAACGTTGTTACTCGAAGGCGCTTAATGGTTAAGAAAATACAGATGGAAACCAGACCGGCCTAACTCCTTTTAGGCAAGGAGGGTGTAATTATAACTTCATTTTTCTCAACCGTATGAACTTTGCATTTAGTACGTTTTGGCGTTCAACTCCTCACATATTCAGCTACGACCCTGCGTCGTGCAGTAACCTTTTTTTTTTTTAATTATTTACTCAAGGCATTCGCCCCTTCCTTTTACATGGTGTGTCTCCAGCATACCGCCCCATTGATTGTGTTCTCTGATCGTTGCCCGTTAGTTTAGAGTGCGTTCGAGTTCCGGCTGGCGAGGGTGAGTAGTGGGTGGAGTGAGTGGTTGCTGTGGGTGAGCAAGTGGTTGCCGTGTGGGTGGTGATAGTGGCTGCGACTGCACTGTCTTCAAGTGGTTGCTGCTTCCGTCTAAGCGTTTAACTGTAGATTTGCTGTGGTGGTGTGTCGGTGGTTGGTTCAGGTTCAGACCTCGCCACATAGGATGTAAACGTAGCAGTGTGTGTGTGTGTGTGCCGGGGTAGCTTGTCTTACTGCAGCTGTCGTGAAGTAGTGAGTATAGCCATCTCATTGTCGTCCTTGTTTGGGGGCCGCGGTGTCTCGGGTGGTGTGTTACATCCGAAACACAACAATACCGAGACGGACCATTCCTTCTTTCACTATAATTATGTCCACAACTGCGCGCGCGTATAAACACGATGTGTACTACTCACGGAGCTCTGTGGTACTATTCTTTTTCGTTCGATTATGAAGGGGTGTGTTGCGAATTGTTGCATTGTTGACATGGATAATACGCGCACAAGTAGAGGGGCGGAATCTGGCGAATTGAACTGTCTCGGGTATCCTGTGTCTCTGGGGGTATTTTACATAGTAGATATATATAATATATGTTTTTAGCTGGGCAAAAAACACAGCTCAGTAATTTCTCTTTTCAGTTTTGTAATTAGACTTGTACATCCTTTTTCATCAGTAACTAGGCCAGTTCTCTTTCCCCTACCAAGGCTGATGGCGCTAGGCGTCAAGTCTGTTTTGCGTCTGTTTTGACTCCGTGGGCCAGGTCCTTTCTTTCTGTCAGCTGATTCAAAACGGTTTTGTCGCGCCGGAATTAGTGAGACAATACCTGTTTCCGGCGCGTCAGTTGTTGCGAGATCCCCTTTAACTCCACGGTCCACATCTAGCATTGAAACCGAGACAAAACAGTCTTGACTCAGTGCGCGAACTCTCTTTTTCCGGCAACTGGCTCAAGACAGTTTTGTCGCGCCGGTGCTAGTGAGTCAGACTTGTTTCGGCCGCGCCAGTTATGCGAGATTCCCCCCCCCCACTCCCCCCCCCCACCCCCCTGTTTAACCCCATAGTCCACATAAATAGCTCTAAAACCGAGACGAAACAGACTTAACTCAATGTGCTACTAACTTTGTTTTTGGAGGGGTTGGGGGTATCATACTAAGGCCGCGATGTCACAGCTAGTTGCTGGCCAGCGAAATGTACACCCACGAAGTAATGGCAGAAGCTGACTGTGTCTGATCGGGCTTAGTTTGATAGGGTCCTTCCGGATTTACTAAGAAAATATAGGAAATTGTGTGCACTTATCTGGTCTGCCAGCATTTGGCTGTGTCTGAACGGGCTTAGTATGATGCGGTTTTTCTCGGATTTACTCAGAAAATAATAAGGAAATTATAGTGTATACTTCTTGTCTGCCAGCAATGGACTGTGCCGTTCTGGGCTTAGTATGATACCCACCTTTAAAATGGTGTGCCGAAAGAGCTGTATTATGTTGTCTGGCTGAGAGCTGCAGTGAACAGAACACTGCCCGAGAGGCCTTAAGAAAAGGCTTCTTTATTATTCTCACAGTGCGTTTTTTTTGTGTGTTTTTTTATGCCAAACCGTTCTGCTGGCGTCTCTGGTATCGACAGATTATTATGGGGTTCGAATATCAAATTTTTATGCGTCTCTTTTTAAAAAAAAAAAAGAAAAGAAAAGAAAAAGAAGAAGAGAATGAAACTGAATGTCCCTTGAGGTTGGACGTCTTTGTGCACGAATCGATTATTCTGCGGAGTAATTCCAATATTTCTTTTCTTTACGATAGAAAGCGGTTTTTTTTCTTCGTTTTTCTCCAAGACCAAGCATCTCATATTTCCTTTTGTCCAATTTCTTGTTTGTTTGTTTGTTGTTGTTGTTGTTGTTGTTGTTTTTCTAAAGTGAGATTTTTGGGATTCTCTTGGTGTGATCCAAAGGGAATTATTTGCTAATTGATTTGCTTTGCTTTTTTTCCCTTAATTGCCGTTAGTTTTAGATCAAGTCTGTGCTCACTCAACAGCTTTTGCAGCACCATCCACTACCCAACTGTGCTTTCTTCGGTAATACGAGTGATTATTCTCTTAAACATCTCTGCCATTTTATTGATCGGCGATTGCAGAATGGTTACAGACATCTGGGGCTCCAAATGTTAGAATGGAAGCCCGAAATAGAATTTCAGATACTTCTCTCTCTCTCTCTCTCTCTCTCTCTCTCTTTCTTTCTTTCTTTCTTTCTTTCTCTCTCTCACACACACACACACCACACACGCATGCACACACAAGAACATTCTCTCTCACACACTCTCTCACAGCACATTCTCTCTCACACACACACACAATCACACCCTCCGCACTGTTTCTCCTCTCTCTCTCTTATACACACGAGCGCGTGCGTTATTTATCACAATGGCTGCGATTTGTTCGCGTTTTTACACCTACAGAATTCGTTTGATAATCGTTTTTGACAATGCGTGCATAATATGTTCTTCTCGGTGTAGACGGGAATGTCTCCTCCCCCCCCCCACCCCCACCCCACCCCACCCCACCAAATCCCCCTTCCCAGTTGTTACAAAATGACGAGTCTTGCCGTGCATGGCTTCTAAGCCAAGAGGAAAGACGCGCGTTTAACCAGTGAATTGGAATAATCATATTGTACACAACCCAAAGTTTGGCTTGCCGGATTGTGGCATGAGAGAGCGGAGAATTTTATTCGCACTGTCCGCGTGAGTATCTGTATGGATATTATGTTTCTTTTAAAGGGCTAAGCCCAATGTATTTTTGCGAAAAGGCTCAGAAACTACTCGTCGAAAATAAAAGAAAAAAGAAAATTGGTTGATAGAAGATATGTGTTAGATTGCCGGTTTACTTGGGTTTCGCATTTATAAGAGAAGACACGGAGCCCATTTCGTTTTCGTCCGGTATACTCCATTATTGTTTGTATGACTGTGTATTTTTGCCTTTTCGAGAAAATGAGGATTGAAAGTAGGTCGGCAAAAAGGACCAAAACGCATACAACATTCCATTGCAAACAGATATCTCGAAAAGTTTTTAACCGATTGGAATGACACTTGTACATAACAAAATTCGGAGTGAGAGAACCACTTTCATCATCAAACCTCAACATCGGCAAAATCTCGCATACAACAATGTGGCAAGTACCCAATGTTTTATACTTTTTACAGTTTCGTCAGTTTGAAAGTGAGGGAATGGGGGGAATCATCTCAGTCTGCCATTTTAAGGAAGAATGAAAAACTTGGATTCCTGTTGTTATTCTTCCGTTTTTTTTTCTTTCCGGTGGTAGACCGGGAACCTTGCTTGTAAATGTAATACTCGCGGAGTTTTCCTCCCATCAGAAGTTGATAGAGGTTTTGTCCGGCTCATCTTGTTTGGTATTTTCTGAGGTCTGATTACATTTGTGACAGCTCAGATATTGATTTGTGAATTCCGCATTCAGTCTGTTTGTGCTCTGGTGGGTAGCTGTTTTCTCTGAACAGTGTACTAAGTAATCTAATTTTGAAACTGTAATTCGATAAGAGTCCATGTTCATTTTTTTGGCGACCTTAGTCTTTGCCTGTTCCAGCTCCACATTTGGCACAACTGAGAAACTCGGCGTTAAAAGTTTGAGGCTTTAGTGCTATGGATAAGGGAGTTAGAATAAATCGGAACTGTGAAACAGCTTGATAAGTGCTAGAAGGCATTTTAAATATTTTAAAGATTCGGCTCAAAGTGTGCATTAGTTATACCTCTTCTACACACTAAAAGCAGGGATACCAAAAGTCCGGTTTTTCAGTCATTTTCCGGTTTTTCCGTCAGTCCCGATTTTATTCACCTGTATTTAATTGTATTTTGTGTGTTAGTGATTATTTAAAAACTGTTTTTAAAAAATGTTTATTTTGGTGCAGACACGATGACACGTTCATTTTTCGGGTTTTTTTTTTTTTTGCAAAAATCATTTGCTATCCCTGTAAAAGATCTTCAGTTTTTCAGAAAATGGAGATAGAACAAACAAGAACTAAGTTCTTTTTTTTATATTCAAGTTTGTAATGATGCCTTAGCTGACGTGTTGGACAGACCAGGTGAACATTTTTCTCCGTCGTACTCTTCCCCCCTATCAGACTGCGGCAAAGCATTATTATATTTTAAAATATAATATAAATGATGAAATGGGAAATGGGATAAGGAGTTAGAATAAATCGGAACTGTGAAACAGCTTGATGAGTGCTAGAACGCATTGTAAATATTTTAAAGTTTCGTCTCCAAGTGTGCATTTTTATTATACCTCTTCTACACCCTAGACGATCTCCAGGTTTTCAGAAAATGGAGATAGAACAAACAAGAAGTGAGCTCGCCTTCGATGCATTTGCTGACGTCTTGGACAGACCAGCTAAGTTTACAGGTGAAAATTTTTCTCCGTCTTACACTTCCCCCCCTATCAGACGGCGGCAAAGCATAATTATTGTATTTTAAAAGAGACGAGGCGATGTTCCCATCTTTCTTACATCTTGTGCCTTTCCTGTTTACTGTGGCTAGCGTATTGATAGGTGTCAAGAGTTTGTGTTATCCGATGTTTTCATGCCACACTGAGCCATTCACTGGCTGCCTTTAATTAAACCCTGTCTGGCTGTCACGAGTCAGTCGTTTTTGAAAGGCGTTGGGAGAGAGAGAGAGAGAGAGTAAAGAATACTAACATTGAGGGTACTGTGAACTATGTGGGTGTGAGCATTTTTTAGATTTGTTTAACCCATCAGAATTGGAAGATGGAACATGTGGTTTATTGCGTATTCATGTATACTTTTTAATTTTCTCTCTCCGTCTTTATCTCCCTCCCTCCCTCCCTCTCTTTCTCTCTTTCTTTCTTTCATACGCTAACACACATACACTCTCACACACACATTCTCTCTCACACACACTTGTCGGTCTCTCTCACAGTCACTTTTTCTCACCCTCTCTCTCTCTCTCTCTCTCTCTCTCTCTCTCTCTCTCTCTCTCTCTCTCTCTCTCTCTCTCTCTCTCTCTCTCTCTCTCTCTCTCTCTCTCTCTCTCTCTGTCCCCTCCCCTCCCTTCCTCTCTCTCTCTCTCTTCTGTCCCTCTCTCTTTCTCTCTCTCTCTCTCTCTCTCTCTCTGTCTTCCTCAGCCGTTTTCTCGCTAGTTTGTTCAGAGCTGATAACTTTACCTTCAGGAAAGTGGCTGTCCACTGGATGAAATTATCAAAAACGCTGAATCAGCGACAACTAGCAAGGTATAATAGGTATTTTATTTTTCATACATAAAAAAAAATGTATGTGATAAAACATTAATGCTGGCTTTCATATTCTGTACTCGTCACTTCGCTATACAGCTAATGGTTTCCGGATTTTTTGAGCCACCTCGTCAGTGGGGTTTTTGAAGTTTTCCGATGTCAATGGCGAGGATGGATGGCGAGTGCTTGGCCCATCTACACCTTCCCACCCCACCCCCACAGAACACCCCCACACGGACCCCCGGCTTCCTATCTCCTCACTTATTCATGAGAATTGATCTCGGGTAGAGAGTGTGTTAATCCCACATACCAAGTCTCCGCTCACATTGTCTTGGCAGCCAACTGTCTTACAATACAGCGGGGTGGTCTGTGCTCTCTGGAGGGGAAGGGGGCGGCAGCTTTGTGTCAGGGGTTGGCAACCGGAATGTTTTATGTCCAAACTAGTCAAGTTAAGAAAAACGTGTTTGAAATTTGTAATTTTAATGAAAATTCAAACAATTGCAATAACTTCAACAGGGTCGCATGCATAGTTTTATTGGGTTATGAAATAAAGTCGCACACTTTGTGTCTTGGATATCTGCAGGCAGTTTAAGGGCAATGAATAAAACTGGACAAACACATTCTGGTTGATAACCCTGGGTATCCCAGTCTAAGCATGAAACTTTCTCTGCTGATGTTGTTGTTGTTGTGCTTCTGCCGCTGTTGCTGGCTGTTGTTGCCGTGGGCCGTTTTTTCCCCAGCCCTTCTCGCGGGAATATAATTATCTTTTTTTGTTTTTTTTCTGTGCCCAAATAAGAAAGAAATGCCGTCGATCAAAGTATAAATTATTCCACCAAGTTTCAGATGACCCCCCCTCCCCCCCAGGGTAGTTCACTGAATCAAGCGTGTTTGCCTCGCTTTGATTGCATATGCAAGGTATGTACGAGATCATTTGGTTAGCCATTTTCTTTCTCTCTCTCCCTACCTCCCTCTCTGTCACTCCCTTCCCCCTCCCCTCTCTCTCTCTTTCTCTCTCCCTCCCTTCCCCTCTGTCTCTCCCTCCTTCTCTCTGTTCCCCCTCTCTCTCTGCTTCCCCCCTCTCTCTCTCCCTCCCTCTCAATCTTTCTCTTTCTCCTTCTCTCTCTCTTTCTTTTTCTCTCTCTCTTTCTCTTTCTCTCTCTCTCAACTGATACATTTGTGTAGGAAGATGACTGTATAGATGTGTGCCCAGGGACGCGGGTGGGCGTTTCCTACAGATTAGCGTGACCTATTGCCGACACATGCGCACAATATGTGAGCCACGACTACCCTGTCCGGCGGCCCTTGAAAGGGCTAATTTGGTGCTGGCTAATTAGACTTATCTTTTATTAACACCTGCCTTCACGTTACGGTTTTCATTATCAACACGTATCTGTGAACACCATAACCATACAAACAGGTCAGTGCAAATACAGATATGTCCTGTGTAGCTCATGTCCCCCAGGGGACTGTTTTCTCACCATGAACGAGTCTTTATTCATATTCTAGCAGCGGTGGCCTAATGCTCTAATAGGCTGAATATAGGAATGTGTTGTAATGAATAGCCGGGTAAGTTGTGCTAAACATCGCTTGATATTTGGATCTGTGTGGTGGTAGAAGGACAATGCTTCTATGGATTGTGTGATGGGATCTATCTATCTATCTATCTATCTATCTGTCTGTCTGTCTGTCTGTCTGTCTGTCTGTTTATCTATCTGTCTGTCTGTCTATCTGTATGTCTGTCTGTCTGTTTATCTATCCAAAATCTGTCTGTGTGTGTCGCTCTGACTGTCTGCCTAACTGTCTCTTTCTCTCCCTCTCTCTCTCTCTCTCTCTCTCTCTCTCTCTTTCTCCCTCTCTCTCTCTCTCTCTCTCTCTCTCTCTCTCTCTCTCTCTCTCGCTCTTTCTCTCTCTCTCTCTCTTTACTGTGTATCTTGCAGATTACATACACACAAATACACATGCTCACGCATAGACTGATAGATAATACAGATACTGAAGTCGACACTCAAACAAACGCGCACAGATATGTATACTAAGATATAAAACCATTGTGCGAAAACAGGACGTTAGAACCCTGAAGCTGGCACTGCATTGAGTCAAGCCTGTTTTGCGTCGGTTTTCAATCAGACCTGAACTTCCTTCGAATCAACTACTGAACTAGCGAGACAGATTTATTTCAGTCTTAGCAGTGCGCGAGGCCCCGTTCAACACCACACTTCACATCTCCCACTAAAACGACATTAAGCGGATCTGTGTAAGTGCACATCTCCAACTAACAGGACATAAAACGGATCTATATAAGTGCACATCTCCAACTAAAAGGACATAAAACGGATCTGTGTAAGTGCACATCTCCAACTAACAGGACATAAAACGGATCTGTGTAAGTGCACATCTCCAACTAACAGAACATAAAACGGACCTGTGTAAGTGCACATCTCCAACTAACAGGGCATAAAACGGAGCTGTGTAAGTGCACATCTCCAACTAACAGGACATAAAACGGACCTGTGTAAGTGCACATCTCCAACTAACAGGACCTAAAACGGATCTGTGTAAGTGCACATCTCCAACTAACAGGACATAAAACGGATCTGTGTAAGTGCACATCTCCAACTAACAGGACCTAAAACGGATCTGTGTAAGTGCACATCTCCAACTAACAGGACCTAAAACGAATCTGTGTAAGTGCACATCTCCAACTAACAGGACATAAAACGGATCTGTGTAAGTGCACATCTCCAACTAACAGGACCTAAAACGGATCTGTGTAAGTGCACATCTCCAACTAACAGGACATAAAACGGAGCTGTGTAAGTGCACATCTCCAACTAACAGGACATAAAACGGATCTGTGTAAGTGCACATCTCCAACTAACAGGACATAAAACGGATCTGTGTAAGTGTGCTGAGGTTCTAATCAAAGAAAGAAAGACAGGATAAAAGAAAAGAAGACGGATAGAAACAAGAACGTTGATACTCGCTCATCCTTCCGTTAAGGAAAGTCTCCACTCGTTTCCAAATATAACGTCTTGAAGGCGGCTACAACTGCGACGACGGCAACCTCCGCAGCAACAAAACAACAACAGCAACAATCCAGAGACACAAAAGCCAGGGCAAATCGTGTTCAGCAATAATTACATCGTGCATGTTCAATGGCATCGATTCCGTAGCTTTTATGACATGGCAACTCCTGCACACACGGAAGTTAAGGTGGGGGGAGGGGGGAGGGACAAAGGGGACATTTTGCTGTGCAGCTGTAGTTCTGCATGTCCGCAGTGGGGATTCTTGTTGTATACATGTATAATGCATGTTATTCATTGTTATTCAGATCTTCCTAGAGTAGTTAGATAGATAGATAGATAGATGGTTGGGTGAGTGGATAGTTAGGTAGGTGGATACACAAGTAGGTGGACAGATCAACAGATAGACGTCCAACTGCATAAATAAGCATACGGCCGTTCTTGCACCATTCATTCGCCAAATTAATCATCAAGCGACGTTTAGCATAACTAACCCGGCTATACATTGCAACACATTCCCATTCAGAGCCTATGAGAGCGCAAGACGAAGAGATTCTATGGTTTCTTAACGTCTCTCTGATGAGGAGAAGGAAGTGTGCACGATGTCAGTATCATTTGTACCCGCAGTGTTTTCATCTGTCAGTTCATATGCCCGGAGCAAATTTTGTACCCCACCATGATAGAACCATCATGATTGAAATCCACCCGGCCCTCCACCCTTCGCCATTCCTACCCTGGCACCCCTTCACCCCCTTGAGAAAGAGGAAAGAGAAGAGACAGTGATACCGGCTTGGGGTCTGTCCATCAGTTCTGTCCATGTGGTACAGCTCTGGTCAGTCGGAACTGATAGGATAACTGACCGTGATGTCCCCCGAGGGTGGTGGAGGGGTGGGGAGGGCATGGACACTGAAAACTGACTTTGGTTTTTGCTTCCGGTGGTGCCGATCTGAAACTGGACATTGGGGGGAGCGGGGGTGGCGGATGATTGGTTTTGCTAATCCAAACCATCGTATCTGTTGGCAGATTGCTAGCGGTGGAAGATCATCTGTTTTCTCTGATTGTGATCTGCATGCGTCCGCGTACGTTTTTTCTCATCCACCTGGTTCCATCGTGCTATCTCTGTCTCTGTTTTTGAACATTGTGTTTGGGGGGGGGGGGGGGGGGGTTAGCCTTATATCTCCGTCGCGCTCCATTTGGTCGATTTTTAACGTCATCCTCCCGCCGCCCCCCCCTCTCTCTCTCTCTCTCTCTCCCTCTCTGTATGTGTTCGTGTGTGTGTCTCTCTCTCCCCTATCTCTCTCGTTCTGTGTGTATGCCACTCTCTCTCTCTCTGTGTCTCTGGCACTCACTGTCTTTCTCTTTGTCTCTCTACCCCCACCCCCCCCCCGCTCTCTCTCACCCCTTCTCTTTGCCTCTCTCCCCCTCTCTCTCTGTTTTTGTCTCTGTCTCCTCCCCCCCCCCCCCCCTGATGTTTTATTGGAATAATTCATTAGAAATACGATTTTTATACCATCCAAGAACTTAATGTGGAGAATAAAGTATACATAAAACTGAAGCTTTTAATTTAGTTCATTATCATAATTGGAAAGCGTACGCACCTCACCCCTCTGTCGGAGTGTCTGTAAGTTATGACTGGCCCTTCTCCTTTCCTTCTTTTATCCTTCTTACCTCCAATAGGCCCATTGCGGATATCGGCCATTTTAGTTGTAAGGACCGACGCATAACCATGGCGATGGTAGCATTGATTTTGATTCGTTAGCTGATTTGCACTGCGAGCAATTCGGGCGCGGACCAATCGGCGGCGAGCTAAAAAAAAAAAAAAAAGTTCACTGGGCTACAGTAAACAATGACAAGTGTGTACACGCACATGGGAGACGTTCGGTCAATTCTTTCACTTCCTTTCCCTTGTTTACACGGATGGTAGGAATCTGACCAGCTTGTATCCATCCTTTCCACCCCTGTCATAACAGTCAACTGCAATGCAACCATCAGGCAATTTTAACCGCTTAGACATATCTCGAAGTTACACTCGTCAGCTGGTCCACCCGCCATTTTGGGTGTCGGAAGTACAAAACAAAAACACTCTGTGACGTCATTCGCAATAGGCCTATACTGTCTGTCTGTGCTGGTCGTCTTTACTTTTTCGTTTGTTTATTTACTGTGTTGGCAAGGGACTGCACTCTGATGTGGTTAGTTTTTCCCAAAATCGTTTGCTGCAAGCGGTTTCTTCCCCTTTATCTTGTTGTTGTACGTTTTGCCGGAGGTCAAACAGGGTCAGTCCGTGTCTGGTGTCCAGAAATTTGCCTTTCCCAGTCCCTTTTCATTCTGGTCATGGGGCATTGTCGGTGGTTGTTTTTCCCTATCTGTATTCTCTATTGAATGTTTGTTTGGGTCGGGATGTCGGAAGTTTTTTTTTTACTTGGTTTTTTTTTGTTGTTGTTGTTTTGTTTTGGTCCAGTTACTTTTCTTTGCTTTTCAAGAAACTGATTTTGGTGGGCTTGCAATTTTCATACATAAATGTTATTATAGCCACATACATGAACCTAAGACTTGTCGGTAATCTTTACTACTATTATTGCTACTGTTGCTGCTGCTACTCCTACTACTACTGCTACTACTACTACTACTACTGCTACTACTATTATTACTATTATTATTATTGAATTGAAAGCAACATAACAGTGTGTCCGATGCTTAATATCCGAATAATCAAGTAATCCTAAATCTAACCCAAGCCTGAACTTTTAATAACGGCAATAAAAATGAAATTAAAATAAATTGGAATATAGAGCGTTGGTGTCGACTTGTCAGCTATCTGGTTGAAGAATGATGTCAGATCCAAATGCGATCTGCAGGAAATCTGATGAGACCAAAATAAGAAACAAAAAATCTCTTCTTTTTTTTTAAATTCTATTTCTGGGTGAAAATCGTATCCTTTTCGAGTCACAAAATGACTGTAGCTGTATCGACGTGTGTGCTCACATAGAATTCACAGTTCTCCCCCCCCCCCGTTCAATACCCCGTCCGTCCTTTCTACCTTTCCACTTGAGATCGTGTATGTCTCCATGTGACCAGTGTCTGCCCTGCGAGTGGCCATTACTTTGGGCCGATAATGGTCAGTACACGCTGACTTCCGGGCCTGGAGAAGCCATGATCACCATTGACCTTGACTTTTTTATATCGGGGTCTTGTCGGAGTGTCAAGAATCGATAGGTCAGAGTTCAGCAGGCCCTGATCTATCTAGAGACGGGGGGGGGGGTGGCATAATGGTGCTGATTTAAGCTGTGTTTTCATATGTAGGGAAACGGAAATAGCAACTGAAACGTCACAAATCCATCTAGAAGTAAAATAGAAAGACTGTTTCCATGTGTAAGGAAATGGCATGAAAGCATTTTTTTTCTATTTCACTACTGTAAGGGTATTGGACGTTTGCGTTGCCGTTCCCGTTTTGGTATACATGAAAACCCAACTTTACTGTCGGTGTTGGAGTCCAAATTTATGATTAATTCATCTCGAAATAATAATTATTGCATTACCGAAACCATCCCTGTGGGCTAATGCTTTTTGGAAAGTCAAATTATGGCAAAAAGAAAACGTTAGCAAAGCCTGGCATAAGAATAATACAGGAACGATGCAGTAAAAGCAAAGGAAACAGGTAGACAAATCTGCGTCAGGAAAAAAAAAAGGAAGCGCATATATCCGTACATGTTGTGCACACAATTCGATGACGTAGAACACACAATGTGAGTGAATCTTCTTCATTCATAGAAGAGCGCTTATATTTTAGACCAATCGGGTAGAGCTACCCCAGCCCACGTCATCGGATTGTGTGCACAACATGTACGGATATGCACTTCGAAAATAAAAATGTAGCAGGATAGAAAATTGAACCAGTCAGAGTTTTGAAAAAATAAAAAAAAACTTTAATAGTTGTGTCTCATGCACACACTCACGTGGTTAGACTTGAATTTGGAAAGCCATTTGTTCTCAAAGATTATAACTGCGAATGAAGCGGTTAAAAAAATAATTAATTATCATCATCATCAACAGGTTGTGGTAGGAGGTGGGGGGGGGGGGGCGTACTGGACATGTGATTAATTCGAAGTTTTGTCCGACTTTTCACCCCCCCCCCCCACCCCTTGCCCCTTCTATACATTAAAATTTATTCATCGGACTTAAACCCATACATTAATACATGTACCCACCGAAGTTGCCTCCAGGTGACGACTGGTCAAATCTCGGTTGATGTTCTGTTAAAATAAAATGAAAACATTTGACCAGCTTGTGGCCCATTTGCGGAAAGTTTATGGTGACCAAGCCGTCAACGAAAAGGCAGTTGTGACTATTAAGCTGAAATAAACCCTGGCCCTAAAATTTGTTTCGTAAAAAATCACTACACAAACAAAACCCAATTTGGCCACATGGCGCAGGATTAATTACGATAATCACTTTTTGTTCATGAACGTGCATGGTGTGAAATGGGTAAGCTTAACAACATAAGTCCCTTCAGCGCGATGGGACAACTTCAGAAAGCAATTCATATGTTGCATAGAATTTTAAAAGGCAAACAAAAAAAAGGCCAGTGTGTTGGCGGAGGCTTTGACATATTGCATAGAATCTGAACAGTGGCACAGAGAAAGAGAGAGAGAGAGAGAAAGAGAAGGGTGTGCTCGTTTGTATAGAAAATTGGTTATAATATTCAGCGAAGAAATGCATCGATAGATGCCCGTTTTATGGAGGATATCATCAGACGCTGAAGTGAGTCAAAGAGCCCTCATACTTTGAACTCTTCACCCTCTGTTTCCCCCTCCTCCCCCTTCTCCCCCCCCCCCACCCCTCATTCATCCCCGTCACTACATGGACACCACACCAGTGTCGCCCGAACAGCGGGGTTTGCTGGTTGCACTGAGGTACATTTGCTTAATGACTCCCCGTAGGGAATACGCGCTCAAGACAACGGCTCATAGAAAATACATGCACTGGGAACGTGGGGCGCGGATTTTTCTTCTTTTTTTTTTCTTTTGTGCTCATGGCGCATCCGTGCATGCAGAGAGCTATTCGTTTCTGGGGTGTTGTTTTATCAGAATGCGTGATCATATCTATTTCTGTGTCTGTAGAAAAAAAATGTGTATGATTATTTGTGTGTGAGTGAGGGAGAGAGAGAGTGTGTGTGTGTGTGTGTGTATGAGCGTTAGTGTGTTCAGACAGTTTCTGCGGCTATTTCTGCGGCTGTAGAAAAAATGACTTGTGTACGATTATTAATTTGTGTGTGAGAGATGGGGAGGGAGTGTGTGTGTATGAATGTTAGTGTTTGCAGACAAATGATCACAATATCAATTTGTCCTGTCCTATTGTGGTTGGTGAGCGCTTTCTGGTAGGGTCCTCTCCTGTCCTATTGTGGTTGGTGAGCGCTTTCTGGTAGGGTCCTCTCCTGTCCTAGTGTGGTTGGTGAGCGCTTTCTGGTAGGGTCCTCTCCTGTCCTAGTGTGGTTGGTGAGCGCTTTCTGGTAGGGTCCTCTCCTGTCCTATTGTTCTGTCTTCGTCTTTGCTTTTTTCCCCAGCACAATGTGACCGTTATCGTGTGGACGTGCTTTCTACAAAAACTCAAACTCGGGACACCATCTGGCAAGGCTGTTTGATTGGGTCGACCACTTCAGGGGATGGGTGGATGCAATGATTTTAAGGAGATGGAAGAGAGAAAAACATGTAGTTAATATTAGTTAACCCTGAAATTTTACATCGGGTCTGCGTAAGTCGAATTCCCATCAAATAGAGTTTATTTTAGAAATATATGGACATATCAGACCTGCCGTTTATACCGATTCAATCTGTATTTTACCGATTTGTTTTTGAAAATGGCCGTTTTACCGATTTTCCGATTTTAATAAAAATTTACCGATGTTTTTCTCCGATCCGGCCTAGACCGCTCGGGGAAAAAGTTTCCGTACAAATTTTTCTGTTTCATGGTTGGTTTGCTGACGTCAGAAAAACCCAGCATGCATTACTGTCACTGTGACAAGTTTGCACCGTTAGCAAGCACGTGCGTTTCGTTTTGCGTATACAACTATTGCCGAGGCTGGCAAGCACTTTCATAGTCACAGTGGTTTTTGTGTGTTGCGACCTACAGTATTGAACATACTTCAAAATTAATACATGTTTCAATGATATACTGATTTTTTGGTCTCAAATACTGATTTTCTGATTTGGATTGTGGCAGGTCTGCGTTTTATTGGCTGTTTACTTCCTTTTGTCTTTGTAACTTGCGGTGTGGGAGTTATGTTACTAGCAGATTATGGCAGAAAATGAAGTGTTTGAAAGTGTACGGGAGGGGGCCGGGGAAGGGTCGCATCTGGCAGGGTCTGCTTCTGTTATATCCGTCTACTGTTAAATCTGTCTATTGTCTTACTTTTTCCCTCGCACAATATGGGGCCTCAAATATAACACCAAGGCAAACTAACTAACATAGAACGTTCGAAATAAAATCAATAAAAAAATAAATAAACAAATGAATAAAAGGGATGGGGGGGGGGGGGAGAAAGAGAATACTGCAACAAATGATCAAGATGAGGCGTCGGCTGATTCTCACCTCTTCTCTCCTCCCACCCCCCCCCCTCACCCCCCTCACCCCCAAACCGCCTAATCCCCAACGCCCCTAGCAATTTCATGTCATAAAAGCCACAGAATAGCCTGTCATTGTCCAGACGAGGGATTCATAAAATGCTCTAGGCCGATTCCTCACTGTCTCTGTCTCTCTGCACATGAGTGGATCAGCTTTGCCATTTACCCATGTAAATCCTTGGATTTTGTTGTTGTTAATGTTGCCGCTGCCGGAGTTTGCAGTTCAGTATTCTGTGGAAAAAAAAATCTGTGACCCATGAGAACTGGGATGTTTAAAAGTTACATTGTACCATCGGTTGTTTGTGTACCAGGGAGAGACGTCCTGTGATTGTGAGTATGCTGGAGCGAGTGTTCATGTCTTTATTTTAGCTGGTTCTCGCTGCCCTTGGTATTCACACCTCAACTTTTCTTCTTTTTATTTTACTTCTTCTTCTTTCTCTTTGTTTTTGTGCTGGGGATTTGTTGTTTTTTTAGAATTTTGCCCGGGCAACGGCCTTTTTTTATCTTGAACGTGCACACGGACCCTCCGACTTTTTTGTCCTTATCTGAGAAGACTAGGTGCTCGATCCCACCTTCCATAGGATCAGGGACAGGAATTTCCCCCCCCCCCCCCCCAATTCCAACATGTCTGCACCGACCGGGGATCGAATCCGGTACCTTCGGCATGGAAGGCGGGCACCTTGCCTCTAGACCAACGTCTCCCTTAACGGTACATAGTGCACGACAGTAGACAGGAGGAATGGTTATTGTTTTTTGTTGTTGTTGTTGTTTTGTTTTGTTTTATGTTTGTTTTTCAAAGGAGACGAATAAGTGATACGACAAAGAAAGTAACGTCTTGTGAATATACAAATGCCGGGACGTATGGGATCGACCTTTTATAACATGCTTCTTGAGTTCAAGCCAAACGCTATCATGTAAACAAAACCTGACACCATAAGATAAATAGTTCACCTGGTCGACATAATCAAGCTTTCTCAGATCGTTGAAGAAACAATCAAGAAGAACTCAGAACCAGAGCAAAATCTATTTTCATGTGCATTTTCTTAGAACTTTGAAGGCACAATCAAGAAGAACTCAGAGCAAGAACAAAAATCAAGAATAGGGAACCAAGAGCCTGAGCCTGAGGGCCTCGAGAAACACAGATCTTCAACACTATTTTGGGACAATGACGTTATATATCGAGGGTTATCAACCAGAATGTGTTGTGTCCAATTTTGGTCATTGCTTTCAAATGCCTGTAGATATCCAAGGCATAGGGCGTGTGACTATTTCATACGGCAATAAAACTATTCATGTGACCGTGTTGAAGTTATAGCGATTATTTGAATTATGATTTAGGTTACAAATTTTAAACCCATTTTACTCAAGTTGACTATTGTGAACATAAAACATTCTGGTTGCCAACCCTCCATACATGCAGGGGGAGGCAAGGTGCTCACCTCTCATGCCGAAGGTACCGGGTTCGATCCCCGGTAGGTGCAGACATGTTAGATTTTGGGGGGGGGGGGGTGGGGGGAGAGAGAGATTTCTGTCCCTGATTATATGGTAGGTAGGATCGAGCACCTAGTCTTCTCGGATAAGGACGAAAAACTCGGGGGGGGGGCTTGTACTCGTTGCGCACATTCAAGGTACTTTGGCGGTTGGAAATCGAGAAGAGCAGGCCTAACAAGGCCGCTGCTCGGGCAAAAATTAAAAAAAAACACACACACACAAAACATAACAAGAAAAGTGTGACGTCAGTGCTAAGAGCAGCGAACCACCTAAAATGAAGACCTAAAACCCCCGATATTTGTTGTTTTTTTATTTTCATTATTTAGGACGTGAAGACAAGAAAGGGGGAGGGGAAGGACTTCATTGATCCAGTGTTGGTAGCAGAATGTAATTCGCTTTTGATCCATAATATATTGGATTCAACCTAATCAATATGGTCCTCCAGAACCAGCTTTGGCTGAACGTGCCTGGAAAAAAAATCTATTTGGCCTCCCTTTTCAGAATACAGAGCAGTCCACAGTTTGCCTGGTAGAACATTTTTGTTTAGCTAGGCCGAGTTGAATGTTTTCAGTAATGTTGGTTTGGATTCTTTTTCTTCTCCTCATTGATTTGCAGTTATGCTCGTTCCCTGCAATCCTGTTTTGTCCTTCACGTAATGTGTATGTATCAAGTGTGCATTATCCCCGGAACGAACATAGTAAATATTTGATCCCTGTTCGCGCGAAAGCTCGTCGACAACAAGTGCTTCAAGTAGAAACACGAGCGTCTACTGAGAATCAGAACAGTGTGTGAGTGCTGGGAATGAATGCTGCAATGTGGATAATTTGAGGGAGAGAGAGATGGTCTGTGCGAGTCGTCCATCTTATGTTTTTCGCCCTTTGATGCTCTAAAGTATTCCATATTTGGAACGCGTCATCAGGTCAAATATTCTATGTGCAGACCACTTCCCGATTTAATTGTCAATAAATGTGGAATATAATGATTATTTCCTTATATACTACAATAGTGTGTGTGTGTGTGTGTTTGGCGCCATCCATAACGTACGAGCGCTGGGAAGGGGGGAGGGGATGGCTCCAGCATGTGAATAGCGTAAATGGGGGGGGGGGGGGGGGGAGGGTGTCCTAGCTACCCCTCACGCACGCTTGGACGCTCTTCGATGAAGGTGAAGAAAGAAAAAGTTTCATTTGATCATATTTTCTTTTTCGATAAAGAAGTTGTGAGATTAAAGAAAACATATAGTGAATCTGTCAAATAATATTCCTATTCCTATTCTTCTTCTCAACGTGTCCATTCAGTCCTTTTTTTTTTTTTTAGCCGGCATTTTGTCCTGTTTTTTTTTTTTTTACCTTTTTGACCTGAACGTGGGCGATATCCTTGACATGGTGTCATCATCTTCACCTCCCGCCAATACGTACACACAATCAATAGTGGTTCAAGGCTGGAGAGAGAATAGAATCAACAGCAAGGGGATTGATCAGTAAATCAAATCTGTCCCCCAGCCATAGCGAACTTACCCCCCCCCCCCTTTCCTTTTCACATTACATTATTCTCATTGACTAGGACTGTTGGAGCAATTCCCACATCAGACAGGCAAACCACGGAAGGTCTTGGCGTCCACACCAACGTCTTTGCCCTTCACCTAGTGACACACCAAGGGCCGTAGTTTTGGGGTGTGGTTCCTTCCATGAGATCCGTTGTCCCATTTCGTCACTGTTCCTTAAGACTGTACTAACTCAAAAATTTAGAAAAATTGGTTTTCACATTGTCTTCAACAACATTCAAAACGGCATCGAATGATCTTGGTTCTAGACTCTCAAGCCAAGAAAATTATGGAACAGCATGATGATACGTTCAAAAAGTCAACTCACCAGACGAGGGCTGCTAAAATAAAACTTGTCTTTTTTTCCTTTTCCCTGAAAAGTAGTCAAAACCGGTGAACACAGTTTGCGGGAACAATGACGATTTGGTGTAAATGGAAGACCCCTGCCCTTGAATTTCCCCATAAAGGAGGGGTCTGAATGTTTATAATTATATCCCCCTCTTGTATCACACGAAAGCCAATCCTGAAGAATTGGTTGCATTGCGCTACAGCAACTCCTGACCGACGTTTGTGTCTTCCCTTTTCCTGTGCTTTTTGTATCTTTTTTTATTATTATTATTTCTTACGGGAGAGTTTGCTACATACACCTTTTTCTTTTGGCCATATTTTTTTACTCTACGGCTTTTAGTTTGGAGTTTTGGCTCACGCTTTAGTAGACGGAGATAGAATGCGAAAGAGCTCTAATGCTTCAGAAGAGACTCGGCGTTCTACCCCCAACCCCTTATTCCGGGTTCAGAATCATGGCTGTATAAGGTCGGTCTGTAATCGAATTAGATTATTACATCCACAAACCTATGTATTGTTTGGGCATTTCTAACCCACAACCCCACGAGTTCCCTTTTCTCACAGATACAGTGGATGGTTGGTTGGCCCTTCTAGCAGGATCTCCTTTTGTCCTGTCATTTTGTTGTATTTTGTGTGTCGTCTTGTTTCTTCCTAGCACGACATGGCCGTTATTGTGTCGATGTGCTTTCTCCAACCTCAGACTCGGAACTCAGAGAGAGGCTTCCACCTAGGCGCTTGGGCTTCCACCTAGCTAGATTTTTTTGATTTTTTTTTTATTTGTTTCGTCTGTGTTTTTGAAAGACATTTTTCGTTTCAGCTTCAGGATCGTAAGCAACTGCCTGTTGCATAGGGCGTTTCAAACATAGTCATCCTCCCCTTCTCTTTCTAGTTTCTCTCTCTCTCTCTCTCGCTCGCTCTCTCTGTCTCTCTCTCTCTCTCTCTCTCTCTCTCTCTCTCCCTCCCTCCCTCCCTCCCCTCCCCCCGATGTTATCAACTGGCGACGTTACGGTTGTCCCCTTCTCCTAGAAATCCATATTTGGTCTATCGTTGTCATAGATTTCTTTTTGTGTGTGTGTGTGTGTTCTCTTCTGTTCTTCAGGGATGTGAAAATGGTGATGTGATTTAATTTTTTAGTTGTTCATGAGATACATGCGAACAAAATCGTAATTTTTTTTTTTTGAACGAGAATGAACGAATATTATTATTTAAAAAATTAGTGGCGGGAGTAATTTACTGTGGTGCATGTTTGGCCCTTTTTTGGCTCGACTCTGCAGCCCAAATTACAGTTTCAAAACTTATAAAATTGATTTTCTTAAATATCAACTGATCCAATCTAATCGCTTTTGTATCGACCGTTTGTGTTGATTCAGTTTTCAGCTATTTTCAAATAAAAAGTTGTAAAAGTGTAAAATACAATGATCTTTTTTTTTGGCTCCCCTGAAGTATGCCCATCGCACCGGAAACGGTGTTAATACGCGTTCAACTCCTTGCGCACAATTAGCCTCCCAGAAATGAATGCATAGTGCTCTGGTGCGCATGAAATCTGTAGTAAGACTAATAAGAGGCTTTGTAGATGAGAAAGAGTGAGAGATAGAACGAACGGTGGGTTCACAGGTTTATGCCGGATAATGCCAGGTACCTCGTCCAGTATTTTGTTGTTGTTTTTTTAATATTGTCATTTCAGGAATAATGTGCAAGAATTGAATGCCCAGATTAACTGCGTGTGTCCTGCCTTATTGCAGTGTACAAGATTTGAATGCCCAGATTAACGGCATGAATGTCCTACCATATCGCTGTGTACACGATTTGAATGCCCAGAATAACGGCATGAATGTCCTGCCTTATCGCTGTGTACAAGATTTGAATGTCCAGATTAACGGCATGAATGTACCGCCTTATCGCTGTTTGAGGTAATACCATTCAGATCGTAATTTTCAATACCAAACAATATCAGATAAAAGATGGACGGCGCTGTTATGGAACTAATGCGCCTTAAACCCAAAACTGAATATAAAGCAAGGATATAAGGTATAGAATAATCAGTCAAGAAGCCAATGAATAAGTTAATGACCATGTGGATCAGTAGCTTTTAACCTTACAAAATACATTTGTGTGTTTTCCAGCTTTATCCCTTACCCTACTCCACCCTCATAAACAATTCAGCCTGTTTGTTTTTCAAAAACCATTTGCTGAAATTCTTAGAATCCCGACAGAACAGTTTTATGTGTTGACTTAAAGATTTAGTACAAGATTAGACTTGACCTGTTGTCTGCTTAACAAGTTCATCACTACGTCCGCTTATAATGGCAAGGTTCTAACTCACTTCCAACAACTTGTGAGGAATTGGCGATTGAAGTTTCATGTGCTCATAGCCTTTAGAGAGATTTTTTTTTTTTATTTCAGTAATACTTACGAATTACACACCGAATCCGCATGGTGCTTTGACACACACTGGAGAAGGCCTTTAGGAGCGGGCAGTTGGGTAGTGTGTAACTCAGTTCAGCCAAAAAGTGGAGATAAAACTTTGTCATTCTAAGTGGACGATCAATTTTCATGAAATTTTCCCTGATGAAAAAATCACTGATATCGATGAATACATTATGAAGGGATTTATTTATTTTTTTTTTGTTCGTTAATTTTTTTTTACAGTGGAAAGATCATTTGCATTATTCCCCCAGCTCTGTGTAGAGACCTCTGTTCTTTACGCAAGAGACAAGAGTATCATCTCCAGAAGCTAATCAAAATCCTCTTTTTATCCACCATTACAAGGAACGGGGAGGGAAGAGAAATGCAACCTCTGCAATCTCCCGGGATTTCTGTGATCCCCTGGGATTTTGTTGATCGTGTACAGAAAATTCTCCTATTGATCTCCTTGGTGTGTCTGTCCATCTTCACCTGTCAGTATGCGTTCGTCGCCTCAGTGCGTCCATTTCTCTCCTTCTTTCTATCTTTTTTGTCTTTTCCTTCCTTCTTCTTCCATTAACATTTCTTGCTTGCTGTTGTTAGGAAACTGTGGCATTTCATACACTAAGTTACAGCTGAGCAGTGAACACAAGTCAGTATTTCTCTATTTTGGTTCTGTATTAGCCTGCGACCCCCAAACGCAAAAGTTAATTGAAGAGTACGGACGGATCGTGTGTTTTACTTCCGTAGAGTTTTAAGTTATGAGTTCGAGTTGAGGTATAAGAACCCCCAGCGGGTCCTTGTTCTTTCATTGACATTCATTGTGTTCCACTTTTCACCAGCATTCAGTTTCAATTTGAGTTTAGATATATAGTGGTCCCCATTCTTCCGATAATATTTGAAGACCTAGATGGGAATACTACCATAGTCACATATCCATGGACCTGGGGGAAAAAAATAGAATTTGAAGTTTGAAAGTCCCCAAGTGCATTGACAATCGAGATAGAGAAAAGCACCCTGTTTCATCAGAGGAAGGCTTTATTTAAAATAGAGAGAACCTGGGCTTTGGGGCAAAATGGGCATTGTAATTTTTTATTTTTTTTAAGTAACCAAAAAATCTTTAAAATTGGACTATGGTCATTCTTCCATCTGGGTCTTCATTTGGGTTTCCCTTTCGTGGGGGTTTGAGTTTAGGTACACAAGGAAGCTTATGAAACAGAAGATGAGAGCAGTCAAGTGCTCATAATTGAAATCTCTCACGGTGTGTAGTTGCTATAAGGCTGGCTGCCTAGTATTAGGCTGGGCTTCCGTAGTGTCTCAGATCTCTGCCGCTGACGCAACATTTGAGTGCAAACATTACAGTTTCTCTGTCGCAAAATTTCCGCGGAGAATTGCAAGACAGCCACAAACCTAGAAACTGACAGTTTTCCTTGAAAAGGAGGGTGTTTGGGGAAGGGGGCGTTTCTGGTAGGGTCACCTGTCTTATCACTCTGCTGTATTCTGTCTATTGTCTCGCTTCTTCTTAGCACGATATGGAGGTTATGGTTCGATGTGCTTTCTCCAAACACAAACCCAATTTTAAAAAGAATACAGTTTGCGTATAAAATTTACCCTTCCTTTTCCACGCTTTGTTTTACAGACTTGCATCCCTAGCGTTTCCTGTCCCTGTTTTGTAAACACGTTCCTTCTTCCGGTGCCGTCTTTAGGTTGTTTGGCGGCACTTTCCGGTACTGCATTAAATTATCGTGGCGTATGAAGTAATGCAAATCAAGAAGCCAGGGAAAGCGTATCTAGGGTCAGAATGTGTCATATCCAATTTCATTCATTGCACTTGAATGCCTGGGGAGTATTCAGACATGAAGTGTATGACTTTATTTCGTAAACCCATTAAAATTGTTTATGTGATCTTGTTGAAGTTATTGCAATTATTTGAATTTGCATAAAGATTACAAAATTCAAACTCGTTTTTCCTCACTTTGACAGTTTTGTACCTAAACATTCTGTTTGTCAACCCTGGATATTTTTGTCAGCCGGGGCATCGCTTGGGCCATTCTGTTTGTCAGAGAATAACAACGTAATTCAGGATACGCCTTTTCATCGTTCTGACACCTGCTGTCGAAATCACAGAAACATTGGCATTCCTGTATTAAATCTTTTTGACTGTAGCTGCATAATTCACATAGTTGAATTTTTTATTACAAAAAGAAACTTCTCCTTCTGTGTGACGATACACGAATGTAGAAAATGTTTTGTTTTTGTTCATTGGCTCCGTGGAAATGTTCCTCAAAAAAGATACGCCTTTATTCCCAGATGCCAACGATTTACTTTTCATCTGGTTCAGATTTTGGAAAAAAAAACATTCCACCTTGATCAGTTTCGTTTCCTGTTTTTCTTCTTCCTCGTTTTTCATTTATCTCCAACGGTGGTTCATTTGTGTTCCCGCAGGAAGTTAAAAACATAAGTTGCCGTTTTGGCGTTTATAACTGAGGTGTAATAATTTTTTTTCCCCTTTCAAATTTCCGTGGGAAAATTTATTATTATTATTGTTATTATTTCCAAGGTGTGTTTGAACTCATAGTTAGTAGAGCTGAGAATGCCAGAAAGAAAAGAGAGGAAAGAATCAAAACGGGATAGGTGTTGAATACCTGTGTGATTCCAGATGCCCTGGGGAAACTCGAAGACGTGGTTTTCTTTATCTGGGGAGTGGCAGAAATGTGTAAGGTGTTTGTAAGGATAATTGTTGATAGGAAACAATTTGTGTGGCGGATGTTTGGGGGATTATGAGTTTTTATGCTCTGGTTTTGTGTATATCAGCGCTGTTCTTTTATTATCAATGCTGTTGAATGTGTTAGCACTCGTATAGCTCAGCTGGTACATCGTGAGGAAGTATCACTCATAGTCATAGAGATAAGGAGATTGTGGGTGTGGGAGGGATATCTTCAATGAATAGATATGGGTGATTGTTGCTGTTGTTGTTGTTGTTGTTTGTGATGACATGTATGTTGTTTAGTTAAGGAGCTGTGCGTCTCATTTGAGTACAGTAAGACCCGAGACACAGAGTACCGAGACGAGCCATTCCTTCTCCACTATTATGTTCACAAATTGCGCGCGTATAAAATTAATAAGGTGAGTACTGGTCATTTTTATTCAGTTATGAAGGGGCGTGGTGTGCATTGTTGGCATCGATGATACGCGGGCAAATCGTCGGACGAAATTTGGCGAGGATTCGTCTCGGCATGCTTCGTCCCGAATAAGACTCTCCCAGGGGCAAATTTGAACCGCCGAAGAGTGAGTGCTGTGATCATGTGATCGAGTAGTTTGGAATTATCCACTCTCCTCGGGACGGGATTCAAACTCGGGATATCTCGCACCCCCGAGGTCAAGCGTTGTAACCGCTAGGCCACTGCCTGCGTCTGTGTGCGTGCTCGTGCCTGCGTGCGTGTGCGTGGACACGCGTGTTGCCGCACATACCGTGCTTGTTGGTGCATAATGAAAATTGTATCACTTTTCCATATTAAACCTCGGCTTGAAATGTTGTTGTCCTGAATAATGTGATATTTTATGTTTTGATCTGTTTTTTCATTCACAGTTTGGCAAATCCCCATTTGCTTTTGGCCCTGGAGTAAGTGCGAACGGGGGCATCGTACACCACACAGCTAACGGCAACGGCTGCATTCCAGAACATCCGCACCATCACCCTCACCACCACCACCATCACCATCATCACCATCATCATCAGCAGCAACAGCATGGGGAATGGCCCCCTGCCCCCACCTCCCTGCCTGTTCTGGGCGGGGTGGGGGCAGAGATAAGGGGGGCCAGTCCAGCCAAGGACAGTCCAGGTCACAGTAACCGCAACAGTGCCGCCAGCAGCGATAGTGGGCGTGGCTTTAGTACTGGCCATACAGATAATAAGGTGAGCTGCGGTCGGGAGTGTTGGGGGATGGGCTAGGCATGCATTAGTACTAAGTCACTAATTGTAATCGGTACCCCTGGGTGATTGGGGGGGGGGGGGGGACAATAATTGTTGCTGGCGCTTGACTTGACAGAGGACACAAAAGTGAATAGGGATAAAAGATTTGGGGTAGATGGGGAGGGGTGGATGTAGAAAGCAGTATGGGGAGGGGTGGGTGGGGAAGGCATTGGGTTATGGATTGGGATGGGGGAGGGAAAGCAGTTGCTTATAGGGTGGAATGGGTGGGGAAGGTAGTGGGTTATGGGGAGGAGTGGGCGAGGAAAACAAAATAGATTATGGCCAGAGTGTGTGAGGAAGGCAGTCTTTTTGTTTTCCTCTTTTTTACCTTGAGAATCAGATTTTCTGCCGGGCCTGGGGCCCAAAGAGCTTGTCCCCAAGTGAATTGTGTTTTCCAAAGTTTGAAATTCAAGAGAGCAAAAATGGATTCTTGGTGATGCTTTAGCCTTCTTCCGGGACTTTTCAGCTAACGAGGAGGAGAGGGAGTGTAAAGGTGATCATTCTGTTAGAAGTCTGGATAGGGTTTGGAAGTTTGGAGGAAAACGAAGAGAACTCTCAAGGGTTGGAAAAGGCAAACATTGAAGGAAGAATAGAATGAGCAGAGAGAGTGTGTATCTGTGTGTGTGTGTGGGGGAGGGGGGGGAGAAGAGTAGAAGTCTCTAGAGAGAGTTCTGCAAACAGTGAAATCACATTCCTCTAATGATAGCAGTGAAAGGAACCCGATGGTTCACATTTCCTCTGTTATTGAACTTTTTCCTCGAAATGTTTGCTCTCTGAAAACACGCCCACATTAAGTGACGATGGATCCCCACTGAATTTGAAACAGTGCAAAAGAGACCATAGAAAAATGGCAGACCTCAGGACGAAATCTGTGCATAGTATGAGAAATTATAGAATTTTCCTTGCTAACACATCTCGAAGTTTCTAATTCCAACACCTTCAAAAATAAAAGCTAAAGTTAAGGAGGTAAACACAACTAAGTCTCAACAGAGGCATCACATCAAAGCAAACGGAGAAAGACACACAAGCTCATTTTTGCCCTCCGCAATTTGCCTCAACAAGACATTATAGCTAGATTGATGTGTGCCATATTTTACTACAGTCCCGTGCCATGTTACTTCATGTAATACGCTTGTTATTGAGTGACAGTATGTGTAAGTTTGATGGGTGTGTACGGTACCGTGTGTGTGCTCTCAGACGCTCTGTGAAAGTGAAGTTCCCTCATGGGATAATAAACTGATCCTCAGCTTATCTTCTCTTAAAATTTCCCTTCAAGCGTGCGAAGTTCTTGCAGCGAAAGGTTTGTCATAATTAACTGTCAGGTTGTTTGCCTTTTGATTGAGTGCTCTGCTCTACTACCAAATTTTAATATTCCAAAAATTAGTGAGGCTACTGCCCAGACTTTTTTTTCAAAAGAATGAAGACAAAAACAAGAACAAAACCCAAACAGAGGAAACAAAAATATAACAAAACAAAAAGTGTGACTAAGGAAAGCCCATGAAAAGAAAAGTGTGGTACCTGCAATTTTTTTTTTCACCTGAAACATCCAAATGCTGTAACAGGACATGTCTAAACTTGGGGTATGGTGCTGCATGTTAGTGCATCAGAGAGTATAGACTCAGAACTGAAGGAAGTAATGAGATTGCAGTGACTACTTGAAATGTCAACACAGTACTGCGGTGCTATGGAAAAGACCATGCATGAATAAATCAAAATTTGGTAAGACAAGAGATGTAAATAAAAATTCCATGTTTCACTCCGCATTATTCTGCAGCCACTTCTCATTTTGTGGTGACTGAAGGGAAGCATTAATCATATCTCAGAAAGAAATGTGCAAAATGATGTTAAAAGTGAGTTTGACCTAGATTGGCGTATAATGGTTTTCTTGTTTCATACAGGGCAGAATTGTTTGTCATTTATTCCAACCTAAAACACACCCATATAAACATTATATATGCCTTGTTTTCTATCTCCGCTGTGCAGCCAATCCACAGTTACGTCAACGTGCACGTGAACAACCAGCAGCATCGTCTGTCTGGTCAGAGCTACGAGTCCGGAGTGTCGTCCCGGCAGAGCTACCATAGCACTTCCAGTTCAAGTCTTGGGAGCCTGGACCGACTAGAGGAGCCAGGCTTTACCTCCACAATCAACGTTGCTCAGCTTTTCCAGGCTGGAGTGCCTGTAAGTCTTGAACTGCTAGTGGATGTTTGAAATTTGAAAGGGCAGAAACCAGTTATTGGTGACGCTTCAGCCTTCTTTGGGGAATTTTCAGAGCGGGGGAGGAGGGCGTCCTCCATGCGGGATTCCTTTCAGAATTTTCAGAAGGGGAGAGCTGTCCCTTGAGTGGGATTGTTTTGGTAATTTTCAGAAGGGGAGCCTGTCTGAAGTGCGATTCTTTTGGGGAATTTTCAGATAATTCAGTAAGCTCCTTTAGAAATTGCTGAATAGATCATTATCCTTACAGAAAATTATCTTATCAATGCTGGAATTTTTTCATTCATTTTCATAGACTTATCCAATTGAGTGATATTTTTCAAATTCATTTTTAGTTTTGCATTACTTTGTAGTTGATGGGATTTTACTTGAAAAAAAAACACCCTATTTTCAAATTATATACACAGTGAGCAGTTTTCATCCTTTGCTTTCCAGGTAAATGTTAATTTTTCTATAGTGTCGTGATCTCAACCATTTCTATCCTCCCATTCAGGACAACGAGGTACTCCATGCCTGGCTGCATGACCTTCACTTTGAGGAGTATTATCCTTTGTTTCTGCAGGCAGGTTACGACATGCCTACAATATCTCGCATGACCCCAGAGGTCAGTGATAACTTTGTTTGTTGTTTGTATCTTTATCTTGACTTGTGCACCAACATGCAAGTTTTGTCATTTCACATCTGGCTCATGAAATATACAAAGCCGCATAAGTCTTGCAACAAACTGTAAATGGCTGTAATTTTTTTTAACCTGTCAAGTTAATTCAAAAATGTAAGAAAATGAAATTAGCAAAGGTTGTTCCCTTGAAATCTTTCATTTTTCTTATGGCTTAATATCCTGTCTTGGACAACCAAACAACAAGGTTTAGAACTAAGGAGAAATGGGCATGTACTGTACAATGCATGAAGGTTTAATATTCTCGGGAAATTTGGTTTCTTAACATTTGCCACGTTCTAAGACAGGCATTTTAGTATGCAGGTAAACACTATCCATATTTGTGGGCTGACACTGTATAACTTGAAATCCTGGTCAAATTTACATTTTCGTCTGGGTCAAGCGCAGAGGAGCCTATACTGCATTTATGAAACAGGATAATTGTGTGATCTGGAAAAGCCCCTAGCCATTGAAAAGCTTAAGATTCTGCAGTGACCACATAAATTGTAATGTAAAAATATGATAAAGAAGCATGGTATATTTCCCATCTTTTTAGTGCTTTCTGAATATATCACAGGACCTTACGGCAATTGGCATCACCAAGCCAGCCCATCGCAAACGTCTGAAGGCAGAAATTGCTCGTTTGAACATCCATGACGGAATACCAGACTACAAACCTGTAAGTTGTTACTGATCCTCACCATATCATAAAAAAGAAAAACAATAGCGGGAGTAATTCATTATCATACAGTTTTAGCCACTTCTTTTTCTGCTCAATACTACAGCTTAAATGACTGTTACAAAAATGACAAAATTAATATTTTCAAGAGTCAGTTAACCTCACCCAGTGGTTTTTATTTGGACCAAATGTTTTTATTCAAGTTTCAGGCGATTCTTTTAAAAAGTTGTGAAATGTAAAATACAAGTATAAATTTTCTTCTTTTTTTTTTGTCCTCCCTCTGATAAGCTCACTGAATAGAAGAAAACTGTATTTGACATGCCTTCAATTTGCTTGATGCCCAAGATCTGAAGCAAGATTATGGATTATTAAGGAAAATTGTCTAGACCAAAGAGAGATTGGGGGTGGGGGGGGAAGGAAGGGGAGAGGAAGAGAAGGGTTAGAGCACAGGGTTATTCGGGCCTGGTACCTCATCTATTTAAAAAAAAAAATATTGTAGAGAGGAGAAGCATGAACAAAGAAGATAACTGTGTTTCTTCAGACAGGCTTGTAACAGGGGACCGATTTGTTTTGTTAGCAATTTCCTCATATTGACTACCAGGAAACCTATTCCCATGCATATATGTATTTGAATGTGTGATTGCATGAATGTAATCTTATTTATATCCTTTTTCCTTTTTTCTAATCTAAACCAGAATGATCTGATGGAGTGGTTACACTTGCTAGGATTGGGTGCCTACCTGGACACTCTGTGTGGTCAAGGTTACGACAGTATTGATTATGTCACGGACATCACCTGGGAGGATCTGGAAGAGATCGGCATTCAGAAACTAGGTCAGTGTAGTTCTTAAACATTGACTGGTTCTCTCTCTTTCTCTCTCTCATTCTCTCTCTCCTTGTCTATCTCTCTTTCTGTTTGTGGTCTCTCTCATTCTCCCTCTATCTCTCTATTTTCCTCTCTCTTTATCTCTTTCTCTCTCTCTCTCTCTCTCTCTCTTTTTCTGTCTTTGTCACTCTCTCCTTTGCTCACTTACTTTCTCTCTGCCTCCTTCCTCTCTCTCTCCTTTCCATCCTCCCACTCTCTCCTCTCCTCTCTTTCTCTCTGTCTTTCAAGGTAAAATGGGGATTGGAGAAGGAGAGAAATATCACAGCATCCCCTTTCAAGTGAGCATGTAATATTTTTAACCTTAAATTTTGTATTTAAGTTCAGAATAGTGGTAAACAGCTAAAATGAGGCCTAAGTCGCCTAAAGATTAAAAGGGCAAAAAAAAATATTGGTTGAAACTGCAAGGGCAATAAGTATGCCTACTACGAACACCGCTGCTAAATTGCAAATTGTGCCACCTGGTACTTTGTCATTATTTTTCCCTTGTTTTAGATAAGATCACTTTTTGTCATGCATCAGAGAAAGCCTCGTTAGCTCGGTAATACAAAGTTACAAACCCTCTCAAATTTCCTAAGTTTTAGTCTGCGCTAACACCAGCAGCAGCAAAGGTAGATTGGTTACCTATGTTACTCTTCACCAGTTTTGCCAACAAGCGGTCAAAGCCAGCGATGTTGTTGACGTAAACAGAATTGCATCTGTCATTCTCGACTCTTGTTTCGGTTTGTTTCAAACCGCGCCCGCCATCGAGGCTCAAAGAGAGGTGCATTTCAGCTAGTTAAGTTCGAGTTGGGGAAGGGAAGATAAACTATAATGAAATTCAGTCAGTGGTGTGTTGGCTCTGTTGATGTCCTTATCGTTTTTGCAGCTGTTGTTATTTTTGTTGTTGTAGTTGCACAGGAGGGAGCTCCATCATTTTATTTTGTTGCACACAAGACGAACGAAAGGCAGAACGAGACCCTAATTTTTTTTTCTGTGATACTCGATCAGGTTCCACGTGAATATTACATCAATGCTTTGGTATGATAGGGGCGAATCCACTTTTCCTGCTTATAAGAAAATCCCTTTATTTTCAATTTGTCTGAGAGACTGGACCGTAAAATTATGGCACGTTATCAAAAACAATACATCATTGGCAACAATGTTAATGTAGTTTTTTAATGTCGAAACTGGAAGAACTGTGATGTAAGTTTGCTTTGTAAACAAAGAGGCTCCACTTTGAGAGTGTATGAATCCCCATTGAGACCATTACGAAAGAACGAATGCACGAAGTGATTAAATTAACTGTTGTATTTTGGCTCAGTTCGGGGTTGCCGTGGGAGAAATGAGGTGGAATAACAATGAATGGTGTCATTTCGTAACGAGTGTGTTTTCATACAGAATTATTTATCTCATTATTTTCGTAGGTTATTATAACAATTGTTGAAAATGTAGCCGATATCGTAACTATGCATAAAGTAGACATCATACAGCGAAAGTTGTTCGCGGCATGTCTCACGCCACTCGTTGCGGGCTAAAAATTGCACGTTCATTTCCATTCGTCATTTATTTTGTCCAAAGACATCCGTCGCAATGCCATTCGCCATACGTTGTTAGCTTTATGTCAAAAGGCACACATCAAACGGCTTCAAACATGTGTCACACAGAGCAGGCCGCATGCTATCTTACTTCCTAAAGGGTGACTTACACGTGAGATACAGGTGTATACAGCGGCGTGCGACTTTCTGGATGCGGCGAGCGGTAAATTGCGTATAACTTTTTGTATTATGACTGGATTTTTGTGCGGCTTGTAACCAGCACGGATATTCCTTTCTCTGTATGATTGCTTTCCTTTGCTGAAATGTGTTCGTTGACATTAAGTCATCTAAAATAACGAGTGGCGAGTAACTTTCTCTGTCTGACGCCGGCCTAATGTGTCTGTCTGTCTGTCTATATTATGTCCGTCCGTCTGTCTGTCTGGCTGGTTGTCCGTCTGTTGACATGTCCGTCTATCTTTGGTATCTATGCAAGTCTCTCCCCAAGAGCGGATTGTTGCTGGGCGCTTGTGCTGAGGTCACCGTCTGTCCTATCGCTCTGTTACATTCTGTCTATCATCTCGCCTTTTCCTAGCACACTATGACAGTTATCGTGTCGACATGCTGTCTCCAAACTCACACTCAAACTCTCCCCAAGAACTCGGCGACATTGTCTTCGCAAGCAGGTGTAGAAGAATGAAGCGGCATTATTCTACAAAGATATTATGTAAACGGCAATTGGGGAAGGACGGAGGTTAGAGTAGGAAAAGAGGAGAGTAGTGAAATTTGGAAATCCCATTAGTATGGAAATAAGCCTAGCCGTGTGCATAGTGTATTCCTTGTCTTCGCCCTACACCGGCAATAGACAGGAAACTTGACTAAGGAACTGGTGCTTGGAAATGTCAGTGGGTGTACACAGGTGGGAACTTCGGGTACACATCTGACATTTGTGTTAACCTGCGAGTAATAAGATAATAACTTAATGGTATGAAAACAGGTGGCAACCTTGTTGTTCTTATTTCATCATCAGTTTTTGACCTGAATCTTGGGCCATTCCACAATACCTCAGCCGTGTTACTGAAAAAAGGCTGTATATCCCAGTTTAGCTCCAATCCACCTTTGAACACCGTTTTGCAGAATTGACTGCGCCTTGCCTTTTTATCAGGGCTAAAGAAGTTTGTACGAGTAATACATGTAGTTTCTTCTTGGTCATCACAATATGGAAATTGAACAAAGAATAATGCAGATGCAACGAGAAAAGTTTTCTGGCGCCTCCTGTAAATGCTTGTCGTGGGCGTAAAGGTTTGTTTCCGGGCATTCAGAAGTACTTCAGTGTAATTAGAGCGCCAAGGTCTGTTTCCGTTAAACGGCAATAGTGTTTGGGGTACACTGGAATCAGAAATGCCTGAATGTTTTGACTTTTTTTTCTCCACGAAGAGAACTGCGCGATTTTGAACAATCACAGTTTCCTTTGGTCCGGCATGTTCATCACAGAAGAGATTCCTTTTTTTTTTGTACTGTATTTCCGTGTTATGGCAAAAGAAATAATGTCAGTCTAGGTCAAAGTCACTCTTAAACACCTTTTTAGAGAATGAAATGTGCCAGTCTTTCTTACTATGTTAGACTTCTGTATGACTAATAGTTTCTTTTGAATATCGCAAAATGGAAATTGAACAGAGAGTGAAGTGAAATGTTTTTCAGTTTCGTGTAAAATTTTATTTTGGGGCATAATTATACGGTATTTTCTCGTTAAGCAGCAGTACAACGAAGCAAATCGGAGCATGCAAGTCCACCTGAACTCCATAATAAACTGTTCTTACAGTTGTTGTGCGCAGAGATCCAGATCAGCAAGTATCTTCTGCGCAGAATGAATTTAACTGCAGGATTGTTTTTATTAGAAGGAGCAGGCATCTTGAAAGGGCCGACGTTCTGTGAGTCAAAGCGTGCACGGGGAACATGTTACTCGGTATCTCAGTTTTAGATTTTTGTGAATGTGGCACGACATAGTATTAGAACTCACCCCACTGTCCTGATTTTAAAGTGCCAGGTCATAGGTATACTTCTCGCTTACCGAGCTGAATCACCGTCTGTGAGGTGCGAAATAAATCTCAGTTTACGGATTAATGTAGTGAGGAAGTAATTGTGTGCTTTCCTTGAGATTTTGAGCGGTGGAAAAGGTGTTAATGTAGGGCGCCAGAGGTTAATGTGAGACGTGAGGGAGTATCTTTTAAGTCCAGTGTAAATGGAGATGGTGTTATATTATACCTCTGTTATAGTGGAGAATACCCCGACTAGTCAGTTCGTCAGGAAGGCACGAAAATCAGGGTCCCCCGGTTTATATTGGATGTGATTTTTCTTAATGTAATGCAGTGTAATAATTAACTTGTGTAGCACTCAAATCCACACAAAAAATGATGTGCTCTAAGGCGCTCAAAAAATGAAATTAGAAACAGGATTAACATAAAATCAATTCATCATGCTCCCACTAACATACATAAACAGAACTTGATCTACCTTCATTCTCATAACTCTGAGACCAAAGGGACGTCATTCAGTTTCAAAGAAACATCTTTGACATCATCTTTGTTTATATATTGTGTGGGAAGTGGAGAGGGGGGGGGGGTGTGAGTTTCTTGGACTAATGTGAAATTGTTACTGGTAGCTCTATAAAATACCGAAACAGACAGTCAAAGGCGGAAAGTTGCCTTTATCATGCCGACTCGAAGTAAAACTCAAACTCATAACAGGGCCACGCCGCCGGTTTATACTGCCGTCGTGTCATTGGAAAATACCGTCTACGCCATACACAAATGTTTACAGTCTGCACCATTTGGCGTTGTGCCCGATTTCATTTTATGTTCAATTTCCATTTTGATGACCGGAAGAAACCATTAAACTTACGAAATTAGAACCAATATGAGAAGATAAAGCACATTTCTCTCTATAAAATGATGCTGAAACCTGAATTTTACTAAGAATGTTGATTTCGGTCAACCTGTACGGCAGTGTGTGTGTCAATATAACAGCATTCTCACCGAGATAATTATGGTGTCCTTTGGCTGCCATATTGTTATGTTTTGATTTTTAAGGCATTTTGTGCACTTGTATACACTATAACTGCCACCCTGAAGTTCTTTAGAGGCCTCGGTAACACTGATGGTTGTAAAAGCCTATCGAATACCCGATCCTTATCCGACCCACGTCGTGAAAATGAGCCACGTTATGGTTTAAGGAAGACATCACATCAAACTGTACCGTCCTGCAAAGAAGGACAAGCCTTTTTCAGCACGCCGAGACTTACTAGATCGTCTTGCGCCAGGTGTTGCTACATTGTTTCATCTGGGTATCATTTCAAAAGGTTGAAAACTGAAACTGGTATTGGTAAATTCATCTAAGTTACTGTTCTTGTTCTTTTTGGTGACCCTGTTTAAAAGTGTTTCCTTTTCTTTCAACTCGTGAAATAAATATATGATCGCTTTTTGGAAAAGGGAAGGGTATTGGATATTTCTTCTAATGGGATAAAAGACCCACAACTTACATGATAGTTTTTTCACCATATCCCTTTTTTTTTTTTTCTACCATCCTCATGAATATTTATCCGAGCAAACCACTGGCATTGACATGCTTTGGTATGTAATGTCCAGTGTTCGGTCCAGGTGCCATTTACAGTGCCCCCACCCTTACATTCGCATGCGACGTAGAAATTCCGTGGAGCGAGAGCAGCTTCCCACTAATGATGCAGAATCACCTAGCTACTGGCCCGATAAATTGCTCTTGAGCTGGTCAAATGATTTATATCTCAGATTTATATCTGCACTATCAGGACGGTTAATTGCAAAAGGGATAAATGTGTAATTACGTGTATTTTTGCCGTGAAGGCGAGAACAAAATGACAATAATTAAATAGTTGAACAGCCGTCCGGCGGGTTTAAGCCGTGTTTCCATGTGTACGGAAACGGCAACGGAAATACCAAAAGTCCCTGCAGTAGTAAAAAAAAAAAAAAAAGAGTGTTTCCATGTGTGCGGCAACGGCATGAAAAATATTCTATTTCACATGAAAACCCAGCTTAAGGGTTTGCTCCCATATCGTGCCTGGGGTTTATTTTGTCCCAGGTTTAGTGTGAGAAGACGTGAAGTATGAAGTTAAATGGGACCTTGCGCACTGGCGAGTCTGAAACAGATTTATCTCACTGGCTTGGGCGCCTCAAACCTGACTTGAGTCAGCTGGCGGAAGGGGACATCTCACGTACTGAGTCAGAACAGACACAAAACAGACTTGACTCCCTGTGCCAGCAGCCTTGGTCACAAAAACCCAAAATTGAGATAATATTGAGCAAAAAAAAAAAAAAGTTTTTTTCGTAGGTGATATGACTCGATGAGCGTTAACTTTTTCGGTGTCAGTCTAATATTGACAGTTCTGGATTGTGTTGTGTACTGACGATAGTGTTTTCCATGATCTTTATGCACAACTGTGCAGTTTGTTTTAACGTCCAGGTGGACTGAAGCATGGTGTAAAAACTAACCCCCTTCAATTATCGTTTTAGATACAGGCAAAGTTGTTCAGTGCGCTTGCTATGCTTACTTGCACATTCCATTCAGCAAGTCAGTCGCCATGTTTGCATAGTCGGAACAGAATAGAGGGCTGACTGCGACTTACTGGAGCGTTTAAATAATAAAATTCCACCAATAGAATAACATTTTTGTCGATTTTGTATGGCAAATTTGCAACGAAGCAAATCGGAGCATGCACCAAGTTAACCCTTTAATGCTCAGACATATTGTTCACGTAACTAACATAACAATTCTGAGTCTTGCAAAACTAACTTAAAATGGTCAATCGAATGCAGAAATATGAATATTTACTAGAGAAAAATCAGTAATTTTGTTGGTAAATTAAAACGTGCTCCAACTATAGAATATTGGGTGTTAGCGATGTGTTTCAAACATGGACTGCTGGGCACTAGAGGGTTAAAGCCGTACCTCCTACAAGTACTTATTGTGGTAGAGTTTTGTTCTGTTTTCGTTTTGCAACCGCAATGCTGTAGAAAAGTTCGTGCAATTAATTTGCATATCAAGGAGTGTCGGAGCCGGGGAAAAAAACTACATGTCCTGAATTGTAGTGCACTAGGCACACAGAACCCCTGGTGTCATGTATCTCCGCTGGTGTATTGTGGCTTAACTGTCCCGAAGGTGGCACACACACGGGACTTATCGTACAGGAATGTCAGTTTTGGGGGCCACTCCTGCGCGGGGTATCTATGTCATAGGATTAGCTTGGCAGTGAGGCTTCATTTCAAGTATGAACCACAGACGATAGTTTGTGATTTAGCATGGTAAGTTTTTCCATATTTCCTATTAAAAGTTTTCTCTGACCCAGATACTCAGGACACTGGTACCGTGAGTTGGAACAGAACGCCGGAAAGGCTTTTGAACTGCCAGTCCCAGGGACCGGTTTTATTTGGCAGAAACTTCCCCTCCTCCAAAAATTATATTATGCAAAGACCAGCAGTGGTGACAAATCACAAGGAAAATGTAATATGAAATCTGGAAAGGAAGTGAGCTGTCCGGTCACGGGGTATTTTGTCTTCATGAAGTCAACTGCCGCCGTCTGTGCATTGTCATTTGTTCATTATCTTGACGTGATTTGTGATGTTTTCCTTGTGATTGGGAAACAGTTCTTGAACAGTCAGTGCTGTATAGAATCAGATTACCTTCAGTGAGACTTGACCAAGTGACAAGAAAATATCAGTGGTGTGGGCTGATGCTGTTGTTTTGTTTTATTCAGTATAAATTTTGTTTAACTCTTCCTGTTTTTTTTAAAGATCTTGTTCATGTGATAGCTCTAATGGTTTTGAAACACAAAGGCAGAGATTGTCTTCACATTGTAAAACTTACAAATCCGATTCTACTGCAGTAATTCAGGAGCTTTACTGCATTTGGATACACCTCCGTCTATGCATGTCGATCCCAGGTCGCGTTGAATAAGGTGGTGGAATGTCGCAACAATAGAAGGTGTTTCAGTTATAATTGCAAATACAGTATAAATGGGCCAGTAACCTATGAAATTTTCGTTCGTGTAAAGGGTCTATATCTAGTTCTGTGTTTTTAAAGAGGATGGCTGCACATCTGGATAACTTCAGGGTAAAGTTACTGTGACAGGATGATGGTGTCTTATCCCGACCGATATAATGTTGACGGATTTCCTGTATAAAGTATAACAGGCTTGCATTTGACTTTTTTCATTATCTGGGGGTGAACATAAAATTCTGTTGATTGTGAAGAATGTGGAGGTAACCGGAAACACGCGCCGAAATTTGAGAAACAACTGCGGCGCATCAGAAGGTTTTTCTCCTAGCAAACAAAAATCAGTGCATCCATTTTTTACCTTAATGAAACAAAACTTTGGTCGTTTATACAGTAGTGCATCCATTTTTTACTTTAGTGAAACAAAACTTGTCGTTTATACTGTGTTCGTACTTAAGCTTGACCAAATTAGACTGTCCTTTGTTTGGGTTTTTTTTCTAATCTTATTAATTTTTAGGCATCGTCCCACTCTTGAAAATTGTTCAGCTGGTACTTTTAGCATGCCTGTATTATACAGAGTTCGCTTAAACGGCATCCCTTGTATGTGGCTTCGGACCATTATGTTCATGACTTTGTCTGGTTATAAAGGTTATTAACCACCGACCTCACAGATTTCTTGAAGCGTGCCTTAACTGGACCCGTTGAGGCTGCCTTATCACAGCAAATGGTCGTATAAAAGGTTTGGTGAGCAGGTATCCCGGCAGGCCTGCCCAGGCTGAGTGCATGTAGCAGTCGCGCTAGTTCCTCCGTGTTCACTGCTAACTAGGCAAGTTACAGCCCTGATTACGAAGGAGGTTATGTTAATGAGAGGCCATTTGACCTGCTGTATTATTATATCTTTAGTGAAGTGTTATAATGGCGTGAGTAATTACACTTTATAGATATGTTTAGAATTAACCCTCTTGAGCTACCTGTACTATTCTTAGGGGAAGGGAAAATCCTCAGTTGTGTTCGTTGTTCGGTTTTAGCCTACTATGTAAAACACATGAGTCCCTTGCAAGAGTCTGTACGAATTCTTTCAGTTTTCTTTGGGAAGAAAAGTTATTGGGAATTCATTCACCATTGAAGTGTTTGCCCCAGGTGAAAATTAGGTGTTTCTGTGAGTGAACTTTTATTTTATTTTTGATTAATCCACTGATATCTCTGGGTTTTTTTAGTACTATATTTAGAATCTTGTTCATAAATGGCACAGTAACCTGTTCATAAGACAAAGTCCATGGTAAGCAAAAGAACAGTGTGATGTGTCATCTTGGAACAAGGAATGTGAGCTAGGTTTTCATCTGTCAAAGTTGATATTTCACATGGTAACAGTTTAGTGTCTTCTTCTGTTTTAAATTTGCTGAACTTAGATTATCATCGTTTGTGTGGACCTTTCCTTTTGTTGTTGTTTTCTCAAATTCCTGGGTGGTCGACTATATCAGATGATTTCTTTGTGGTTGCGTCAGGTTTGGAGCCTGCAACTTGACTGTAGCATTGTTATTTAAGTATAGCACTTAGATTAAGTCGCATATTATGCATTGCATTATACATTAATTTTTCTTATATTCTGTACCATCAAAGTCTTATTTACCTAAAACGTTGTTTTCTCAAATTATCAGCTTTGCAAGTGACCCGGGCTTTAGACAATAGAAGTCTGTTCAGAGTTTGCAGTGCATTATGTAATCACCCATCAACAAACCCTGCAAATAGGGCACAGATACTATTCCGAAATACTCAGGAGAATTATATAGACACCCTTTGTTTTCCTTCACCTCCAGCTAGTTTTACATGATGTAGTGTCTCACCCTGTTTCAGTTCCTCCATACAATGGAAACTCTGTAAAATATGATTCACTGCACATAATGCAGACTGGAAAGACATCCAATTTCTCAAGTTACGGAAACAGCCTACCTTCTGTTTCCTATTTCCTGCATCCTTAACTCTTTTGCGGGCCAGAACAGTTTGTTTATCCAGGGCAGGGAATCTCAAACTGTCTCTTAAAAGGCCCCTTTGACATTTACATGAGAAGATTGGTGTAGACGCAGGCTTTACTTCTGTTAGATTATACTCTTAGAGCTGGGTTTTCAAGTGTACAGAAACAGAAATACCAAAAACTCTTGAAATAGTGAAATGGAAAGAACATTTTCATGTGCATGGGAACACTGTTTCTGTACACATGGAAACACTCTTTCTTTTTACCACTTCATGGATTTTTGACGTTTCCGTTTGCCGTTTCCATTTCGGTACACATGAAAACACAGTTTAATGCTGTGTCAAGATTTCCAGGCTGAGGCTTTCCACATCTTTCACTCCTCTTTTAATGGCAACATTTTGGTCAAGCCTTATCCTCAACAGTTAAGGAATCACTGATTGTGCAAGAAAAGGGACCTGGTTGTTTCTTGCAATGTTAATGTGAGCTCATAATCTGCCTGTATGCAGAGAGAACTCTTCACTTAATGCCAGGCTTTGTGGTCCATTAGTGCTGGGAAAGGTATTAGAGCATTTTGTGAGCAAATTACAATAGTTTCAATGGCTGTGTTTGTGATTAAAGTATTCTACAGTTGCCGTAAGGAATTTATATTGTAAATATCTTAAAATATGCATCTGATCCTTTTTAATTTTATTATTGTCACAAACTAAAATTAAATGTGGCTCATTCAAAATCTGTAATAAACTCTTTGACCATCTACTTAGAACCAGAGATATCTTAAACTTAGTGTAAGATATCTCTGCTTAGAACCATAACACAGCACGTGTGAGTATTTGTGATTAATGTTCTATATTAGACTGGCTATCGCTGGCTATCAATAGTGGTTGTTGAGAAAAAAACAACAAAAGGGATTTGTATACTGTTTTATATCATGCATTGTTTGTGAACCGCGGCTACAGTGGATAAGGTAGACAAGATTTTGTTCCAATGCTTTTACCGGAATGGGTTGTCCACAAAGATGGCACAGAGAAATTATAAAATTTCATTTCATTGGCGGAGTATGATAGCATAAACATTTGTCGCTTTTTGGTCTTTTTTTTTTTAAGGTATTTGTATCCAGCCTTATGAACTGCTGTGTATTTTAAAGGTTTTGTGATTCTCAGCATATGTCAAATTAATCACTGCATTTCAGAATTTCACGTAGTTTCATGCATCAAAAAGAAATGATTAGTTGTGACCTTGTGATTTCTTTGTAAAGAAATGTCCATCTTAACTTTAAGAGCATTATTTTGATTTGTGAATTGGGTACAGAATATTGAATCTTAAGATTTGTGCAGACTCATTTGGCCAGTTGTATTACCTTGTAGATCTGCCTAAAAGTTCTGTCATATAACATGAAAGGAAACTGTGGTCATTAATGACTTTTGTGATACTGCCATTAGAAAAACTAGCCACCCCGGCAGAAGGTCAGAAAAGGTAACAACAGATCAGTTCCGCCCAGCACTTGACATGGTAAAATGAAGTGAAGAACAGCCTTTCCAATCATACTTTTCGATGCTACTCGGTGAAATTGTGTCGTGATCGGGTCCAAATTTTATATGCTTAACCTGCAGGAGCGTCGAGGAAAATGTTGGAACACTTTCTTCTGAATATTCAGTTCAGTTATACTTGTTGTTCAAAATCAACAAAAGTATTGAAAATATAGTGAACTTCAAGAACTCTTAAAATATCCATGTACACCTTCATTCTGTGCATAATATTATATTTTGTAGAATTTATGGCTTGGCGGTTTAAAATTCTTTCATGATTCATTGGAGGCTTTACTTCCTTTTATAATAATTATGATGTGACTACTTCACTTTTCATCAATCTCTTTGATATACATACATTCTATTTGTTCTTTCTCTGTCTTTTTTTATGTCTTGTAATGCAAGATGGTTTAAGGGAAGTTTTTTTGTTTTGTATATGTATTTTGTATTACTAATGTCAGTTGAATGCATAGTGTAACTACTAAATAAAATTGTTCTTTTCTTTCTGTGTTTTCCAGGTCATCAGAAAAAGATTATGCTAGCCATTGATAGACTCAAAAGGATAACCTCAGGAGCTAAACGTCTGTCATCAGTTGATGGAAGAACTGCCTCTCTAGAGTTGCTAGAACCTCCTCCTCCTGCCCCACCCATGAGTGGCCGTTGGTCAGGTGGAGAAATCAGTGCAATTCCCCCCCACGTTTACGAAGGAGCCCTAGGTGGTGCCAGACCAAAGAAGTCGCCCTCAGGGGATAGCATTAGTACTACCAGCAGTGGTAACAGTGGCAGTAGTGCTGGAAGTGGAGCTCACAGCAGTGGAGGGGGCAGCAGTGGTGGTGCTGGAGGGGAAATGAGAGTTATCCCTTTACCCAGGGAAGACGCTGGTTTGGCTGGAGCGATTCCATTTCGCCACAATTCTGTAGGAAATAATAACTCCAACATGCAGCCTGATGTAGTGGCTATCCAGGTCAAGAGAAACATGCGACCAAGTTCATCAGATGACAGAAGGGATCCTAACGGTCAACAACTCATGTATCAATCTTTTCAAGGTCCAACTAGGCGACCTTCAGATAGTGATGTGTTCATGGAACCTCCAGGGCCCAGAAGTTATGAGGCAGAAGGTGTCTATTCCGTGGCATTGCCTATTGGCCATGTTGTGGATAAACGCAAACCATTGTCCAGAGTGTCAAATAAATCAGAGTCAGAAAAACATGAACATGAAATCAACACAGATGGGAAAAAGATGAACATTCAGAAAACAGACATGGCTAATCACAACAATAACAACAACATGACCCTGCGGGTGGAGACAGGAGAACACATCTATGACACTCCTCAGATCTCTCCATCACAAAAGTCCCCAAAACCCTCAGTGATGCCCAAACCAACAGTTCCACCAACAACATCCAGTGGAATGACTGGTTCTGTTCATGTTAGTACCGCTGGCGACCCCAATTTGGCTTCCCAACCGAAACCTGCTTCTCCAGGTGGCAAAGGAAAGAAGATACCCCCGCCACCTCCTAAGCGTACCCACTCCATTCGTGGGGATAACGTGGCCATATCAGAGGTGGCACCAGGATCTCCCAGTAAAACACTGGCAGCACCAACAACCATCACGGTGTCAGCATCTGTTCACCCCCAGCCTGCCACCATCACTGCCAGCAAGCAGCCACCACCCCCAGTCATGCAGAAGCCCCAAAAGCCTATGTCTCCAGCAGTTGCCAACAAGCTGCAGCTTCAGCACAACCAGCATCCACACCCCCAACAGCAACAACAGCTGCAGCACAACCAACCACTTATTCAGAAGCCCCAGTCCCCTAAACCTGTTCAGTCCCAGAAGATAGCAGCCCCACCCCTAGTGCAACAATCCCACCCCCTTTCCTCCAGCTCTACCCAGAGCCCTACCCAGCAAGCCCCAGTGTTCACAAAGCCAATAGTTGCAGTATCACAGTCACACATCCAACAGCAAGCCCAGCCCAAGTCTCCGATACCCACAAAATCTCCACTGGCATCCTCGGTGACCAATGTGCCTCAGCCAGCGCAGCAACAGCATCACCAACTCCAACACCAAACTCAGCATGTTGGTGCTGGTAATGTCGTAGTCCGGCCAGGACCTCAACCACAGACAGCTGGTCAACCCCACCAACCACCAAAGTCTCAAGTAGCCCCAGTGCCAACCCAGCATTCAGCACCAAACTCATCTCTCCAGCAACCACAGGTTCAGGCATTTGCTAGCTGCGTCAAGAGCCTGTCAGAAAAGTTCGGCAAGAACAGTGAAGAGGATGACCAGTTCCCGGACAATGTGTCCACGGACAGCGATGACTTCCCACCTCCTCCCCCGCCCATAGCTATGGATATCATCACACCAAAGATACACAATTATGGCATCCCTTCAAGGGATCGTGGGAAACCTGATTTTGGATTACATCAGCGGCCACGGCCTAACCAACAAGGTGCTCGAAATTTCACTAGCGCTTCGGTAAATCAAGCGAATCTCAGTAGCGCACCAGTGATAATGGCACCCGCAAAATCATTATTGTCGGAACACAACGCAGCTGTCCAGCTGCGCAAACAGCCAAACATATCTGTTGGAGGAGGCTCTACTTCCAGTAGTGACCATGAGCGAACTCCTGAGCCTGATCCTACCAACACTATAAGCATTGAGAAGCGGAGTGAATCCACAACCAGCTTTGAGTCCAACTCCTCATCCTCTAGCGTGGACTCCAACACATTGCCATTTGCCAATGAAAATGTTGGGACCATAAAGCAAAGAGCGGCCAATGTCAAACCTTCCATTGTTCAGTCTATGGATATGGAAGATGGAGAAAAGAACGTGGACCTGAACACTAACCTGTTTGATACTGAATCTCATCGGACCCTCGTGGGATATTCAAACTCATCAACAGCATACTCGTCATCCCCCCACCACCCCACCACAGCTGCCGGCATGTCTATTGACCCAACCAAAAAGACTCCTTATTCCACCAGTGTCCACTACCAGAGTGCTCAAGACCAGCGACAGCAACAGCAAACTATTCAGCGTCGTGTTTCTAACCCATCATCAACATCATCATCGTCATCTTCATCAGGTAAGCTTCCCAAAAAGAAAAGATATAATGAAAACTAGTGGAGGGTTTCATGAAAACTCGGACAACAGTATCAGAATTTTCTCAGTCATCCCACTTGCTTGGTGCTATTTTTATGTCAGTAGCTGAGCTGATACTACTTACATATACACTAGCTCTTTCCTGAAAACAAAGCATAGGGTGTGAAAGCAGTCCAGCAAGCATAATATGAAAACATGTAAAAACAGCCATATTGTGGGTGTCATTTTACATTCCAGGTATTCTATGTTAGTCTTACAAGAGAGCAGAGTTAGGGGCCATCCATGATGTATGTATGCTCGGGGGGGGGGGGGGGGGGGGTTACCTTCAGCCTATGAAGAATGTACATGGGGGGAGGGGGGAACATTTATATGCCTTTCAGTTATGTTTGTTGGTTATTTCCCAACAAATTAAGTTGTTGGATTGTATGAAAATCATGCCTCTAATGAAACAGTCAAATAGCTCATGCAAAATGCCACATAAACTTTTTAAACATCCCTAGCATGGACATTCACCATTCTAATTTGGGGCTTGGGAGGGGGGTGCAAGTGTAGGACAACCCCTCATGGGGTTAGGGGTCAAAAATGGCCGAAATTGAGTGCATGTTCTCTATGGGTGGCCTCTTCTTGAAACTTTGTCTGAAGCGTCTGTTGAAGAGAAAAGAGAAAGACCAGCGGAGAAGGAACTTTCTTCGCCCATCGTTGCATCTTGTTGTAATGCTGAACTGCAGGTGAAAAAGATAACCCTCAGAAAAATGCAATATGTCCTATATATTCTGATAATTCCGATTTCCTTCCTCTCACATCATTTATTCCCCTGTTTTTGCTGTGCCAGAGAAGCAGAGATAGGGGTAAAGAGGTTGTAAATAGTATTATCTTATCATTTATTTCAGCAGCCAGATGTTCTCAATTATCTGTCTGCACAACCCAGGAAGTGCACAGTTATTTATAACTATGCTTATTCTTACTCTTTAACGGCAATACATGGAACTGATAACCTTATAAATGAATGCAAGGTTATTATCAGCAGGTCACAAGAATAATTTAATATTTGTCAATATCTTATGTTACTAAATTGTTACTTTCGTGAATGAAACCTCAGTTGTTGATATATATATGCCCAGTCAGCATCTGTGCGTCAAACTGACCTAGAAGTGCATAGGATTTCTGCAGGGTTGGTAGGATTACCATATGGACGGGTTCTCCACATCTTTACCTCAGTCCTATGTGTGGAATTTTCTTAGGGTTTGCTGGCTGGGTACTGTAACTTATGGACAGAGTCAGCCTTCACTACTGTTAAAACATAGCAAATAAAAAATTAAAAAAAGAAGAAAAGGTTGTATTGCGCTAGGTTGCCTGGTAGAAATAAATAATAAAGTAACTATTCAATATACAATAAATTTCAAATGAATTGGGAGGGAGGGAATGATGCTTTTGGTCAGCACACACCTTTCTCAAATTAATAAACAAACAAAAAAGTGTAATTGAAATCATATTTGGGAAAAACAAAAAACAAAAAGCCAAAACAAATAATTAAACAAAACTGGACTGGTTTGCGCAATTTTTTTTTTTTTTGCAGTGCAATAAGGATTTTTGTTCCTGCTAGCTCAGAGTTCAAAGTTTTGCTCCCACAATAGGGTATCTGGAGCAGACTATTGGCATGTCACTTTTGCTATTAATTTCTTCGTGGCTTGTCCCGTGACAGCAATGTATCTCTCTCTGTCCTTTGGCCCCACCCACCTTGAAGTACAGTGTATTTGTTCTGGTAATGGTTGGACTTGCATTATGTAGGATGGTTTTTAAGCTTCGCAGGTTTGCGGGCCTCGAATATTTCAAGTTGTTTTATGTTGTGAGACAGGCTGGCCAAAGCTGGAAAACCCAGATGTTTTAATTTCAGCTTCAGTTTTCCACTCAAAGGCACATTCTCTCTTGTTTACCAGACGTGTACCAGATCCATTTGATCCACTTAAAGCTAAGGCAAATGCTAAGACTTTGAAGAAGTGGAGAACATGTATACCCAAGACTTTTCTTTAAACAAATATGTTGTTTTATAGAATTATAACAGTCTGGTCTGATTTCTTTAGGGGCCATTCATGAAGTGCATATGCTCAGAGTCAGAGAGGGGCAGGCGGGTTGGTGTCCAGGTGGGGGGTTGAGTATCTAGGAAGATACATAAATATAGTTTTCAATTATGGTATTAGTTAAAAAGTTTAATTTTATTAAAAATTTACTTTTTTTTTTTTTTTGGCAAATTAAGTTGTAGGACATACATATAAATCATATCTCTATTGAAACAGTCAAATTAGTTCATGTAAAATGCCATTTAAAGTTTTCAAACATCAAGGTCGTACCATTGACTGTCAGGTCAAGCATATGAAAAGCAGACATGGGATGAGAGGGAGTAGAAAATTAAGCAAGATTTGGAGAACCAAGGATATATCTCTAAAAACAAAGCTGAGGATATTCAACTCGAACGTGAAGTCAGTCCTGTTGTATGGATGTGAGACCTGGAATGCGTCCCAGGCCTGCATAAAGAGAATCCAAGTTTTCATCAACAGATGTTTGAGGAAGCTACTTAAGATCAGATGGACAGACAAGGTCAGCAATGAAATTGTATGGAAAAGAACAAGACAGAACCCAGTCAGAGAGGAAATTGGTAGGAGGCGATGGAGATGGATCGGCCACACTCTCAGGAGGCCAGGAAACAGCATCACGAAGAAGGTATTGGACTGGAATCCCCAGGGCAAGAGATCAAGAGGAAGGCCGCGCGGAACGTGGAGAAGAGCCAGAGAAAATGATGTGCAACGAAGCGGAAAGACTTGGAATAATGTAAAGAGGCTGGCCCATGATGGAGAGGGATGGAAGGTGTTTGTTGGTGGCCTATACCCTGATCCAGGGTGAGAAAGGCAATGATGATGATGATGATGAAGCATAAATACTTTATGGATGACCCCTTAGTGTTTTCTTCCCATGGTTTATTTTTCCAGCAATGCCAGGAACTTTCTGCCTTCCAAACCATACAGGACAAAGCTCGAGAATGGCCTTTTGTTTTGTCTCTTTTTTTTAACATTCTTTTCTACAAGTGCGTGCAAATCATTCAGGGCACTTAGCACAGCCTGGGCAATTTGTAATGTAAATATTTCCTTTACAGAAACTACAGATTAATTGAATCTCTTTTGTTGTTGTTGTTGTTGCTGTTTTATTCCTTCTCCATTCTCATTCCTCCTCATTTTTCTGAGCCAACTAGACTTGCCTGCTGCAGGTTTAACATGAGCAAGATTCGTCGAAGAAATAGATTGTATGAGATTGTTTACCTTTGTATTGCAGGCAAGCACATTAAATCAATATTACACAAATGTGGGTCTAGTATTTATTCCCTGAGGTCTTTCTTCCCTTTGTTTCAGTCTCATGTTTCCTGTAATATATCGAGGACAACATGGTTAACTATCATAACTCATCTTCTTTCAAAAATTGAGATATTTGGGGCGCATGCAGCCCTTGACAGCTCACAGGTTGTTTTATAAGTTGGGGCTTAAATTCTGTAAAAATAAAGGTTAAACGGCATCTTAAAATATTCTAACTAATAAATATCTGATAAAGAAAGTCAGTTTTTTGTTTCTCCTGAAAAATTTGTTAAAACGCTGTAACAGTTTACCTTGGAGCCTTTGATATATATTATATATGTACTTTCCACGGCTCATTATTAACTATTAATTCCTGTACTTTCCTGCTTTTGAGTTTCTGATGTTCAGCAGGGCCGTCTTATCATCATTATGAGCCCCTGGGCAAAGCACGGGACTTCCTTCCCCATTTCAAAAGCCAGTGTAAATTTGCGTGCATGAGGCCCTCTAAACCCCTGCCCAGTGTGTCCAGGCGTTAAGACGGCTCTGATTTTCAGGCGAGTTATTAAAACGGAGACAGTGTCTTCATTAGAACATGCCGCCAGAGGGATTATACATGTAGACAGAATTGTTCTAACAATTTTTTTTTTCTACTTTTCTGTTATTTGCAGGTGCAATACGCCCTCCAGTGCCAAATAAACCTGCTTTGAGTCCTAAACCCACAAGACCAAAAGCTGAACCATCAGCCACGCCCCAGGCGGTGGCACAACCCCCAGTTACACAACCATCTGAAGCTAAAGCAGCAGAAAAGTAAGTCTCAGGGATTTTTTATCGTGTGGTAACTGTACTCGTATATTATCTCTAATAGGGCGGATAGTTGGTGGGTGCTTCTGGTAGAGTCTTCTTCTGTCATATCATTCTGTTAAATTCTGTCTATTGTCTTGCTTTTTCCTAGCACATAATGACCGTTATTGTGTCAACATGCTTTCTCCAAACTCAAACTCAAACTCAGAATCTCTTGTAAGACCTGCCTACCTGTTCTCCCTTGAAAGCCTGCAACAACTCAGCATTTTCTTACAATGTGAGGGCCTTTTGGTGCAAACATATTATGTTCATTTTTGTTTTCTTTACATAAGCACTTAATTCAGATTGGAAAAACAGTTTAACTTTGTTGTGAATGAAATTTTCTGAATACATTTTCTGAATGTGAAGGCTTAAATTGTTGCCGTTGTATTGCTATAAAAATTTATGAAATATGAAGAATAATGAAGGAAGAGTGAACTCAAATTGCTGGCAGGATGTGATGTGCGGTGTGGAAAGAAGCAGTAAGAAAGATTTTATGCTTAATTGATCTCAGTTATAATGTTTATGAAGTAAAGAGTTACAGAAAAAAAGAAAATGCGATCATGTACAGTGGAGATTTAAAAACCAATATCAATAGGCACTCATAAATTTGTATGAGCAATTTTGCATTCAAGAGGTTCTCAGAGAGAATACTTCAGATTGGTCGTTGGACGCCCCATGTGTCCTGGTCTACATTTTATTGTTTTGTTGTCTATCAGATGTTTTTTATAAATTGTAGACTTATAATTTAATGTAAAAATTATCAATATCATCATCATGTTTTCTTTATGATCTCATGCAATAAAAATTTTTAAGCTTTTACACATAAAATGTTTCTTGTGAGATTTGAAATGAATTTTTTTTTTCACTGTTTCTCAGTAAATATTTCTTTAAGTGGAGGTGACTTTCTTTCTGTATTATTTGTCATATTTTATTGACACTGTCTTGAGCAGCAGTTGGAAAGATACTAAACGTTCATTACTTCAGAGCAGTTGCTGTGACAACCCAGCCAGCATCATTACGTCAATTCGATGTAGATTTCCGCATTATTGGTGGGATTATCATAGGGGTGGGTACCCTACATCAAATCGACATCGATGCGATGTCATAACCAGCGGATTTACGCAGGATTGATGTCATTCCAAAGTGCAAACTTGATACCAGTCATACATGTCAGATTGCTGTAGGGCTGCTAGCTGGGAAGTATAACTAAGTAACTTTTCTGTCAGTTTCTTGCTCGTGTTTTAATTTCTCGCTGCATCGTGAGGCAGTTTTGGTGTTTTTTTTATTCCTACCTCCCTCAAGCTTCCCCTGGGGTTAAAAGTTTGAATTTTCTTTGCATTCTTACAGAAACCCAGACTCTGGTAATGTGCTGAGTGACATTGATGACATGCTGCAAGGGTTAACCGACGAGCTGGATGCTATGTTAGAGGAGGAGATGACCAGCTGATAGTGTGCTTGACCATATCTCTAGCTTTAGTGATGTTCATTATTATTACTATGTATTTTACTGTTATGGATATGATCATTATCTTATTGATGTAATATATAAAAAAAGATTTTTTTGCCAACTTTTTGTTTCAGTATATACAGTTGAAACAGGAGTACTATTGTTTTTGTTTTGAGAATTTTTATTGTAAGCGGAAAATACATTATGGACAGGGGAGAAAACTCATTTTGTTCAGCAATCATCCCGCTCAGAGTTACAAGCCTTTGCCAGTATTCAGTGGCTTAAAAAATTGGACCCTTCAGTGCCCAGATATAAAAAGCCCTATCTAAAAATTCTGAAATTTGTAAAATTGATTAAAACAAGTCAAATGTTTTCAATGTGTAAATATTTTATGAGAAAAATTATTTCTTGGCATTTCCAAACATAGGACATGAGGAGGATTAGATGATTTATTTTAGGTACGGAGCCCTGAGCACTTGATGGTTAATTGGTTTCATGAGACTGGGTTTTCATGTGTATGGAAACGTCAGAAATCCTTCAAGTAGTGAAATAGAAAGGATGTTTTCCATGCCGTTTCCCTGCACATGGAAACACTCTTCACTTGTTGCTGGATTTTTGATGTTTCCATTGCCATTTCTTTATACATGAAAACCAAGCTTCATGTTTCTATATACAGCCCCTAAATTTAGTCTAGAAATATGCTTTGTTTTCTTACAAGCATTTATGTACTTTAACAGCAGTTTCTGTACTGCAAGAAACTGCATAAAATTTATTATCAGCTTAAATTATTTGAACAAATTTGAAAGATTATTGCCAAAAAACTTGAGATTTAGAATGTTTTTGTCTTAATTAGATAGAATTAGTTTATTGATTGCTGTAAGTCAGTGTTACTATGGAAGGTTGAGTAGGTAGATGCGGTGCAATGTAAGTGACGTTATGTAAATATTCAACAGCACCTCGTGGTCTCGTTCCGTCTCCATCTCTTCAGGGGGATGAGTGTCGTGTATAGCAAATTCTTGTCTGTTACAATGTGGTTTTAATTTGATTTGTTTTTATGATACTTTTTAGGTGTTTCCAGCAACTTTACATGTATTTATTCAGATATTAAGTTGAGGGGATGGGTAGGTGGGTTTGTTTGGGGTTTTTTGTTTTTTTTCTCTCTCTCTATTGTTGTTTTAAAAAATGTAGGCTGAAAGAAATTCTTAAAAAATTGTAAACAACCGAGCTCAGGGCCAGTAAAGAACCTTTTTTATGCAGGAAACCACATATCATCAAGCAGTAAATTATCATTGGTGATAAATGAAATTATGCAAACATTTTTTGTTTGATTTCTGTCACAACTGTAGGCACAAAAAGTCAAGGTTTCTTTCGGAAAATCTAAGGTTGTTCATTTTTTGTTTGTTTTTTCACTGTTCTAATGTGTCAACAAAATGGAAATTTAGGGATTTTTCTTCAACATCACTGATACACAGTTAAAGCAATCTGCCAAGAGATCTTTATTTAAAGATGGCATTCAGTCCTGAGCTGTTCAGTCTCAACACCAGACATCTGAAATCTGCTCAGATTTTTTATAACCACATCGAGCAGTTGATAGTAGCCAGGATCAGTTTCCTGAGTGCAAAACCAGTTGTAAATGGAATAGAATTACAGTTTTTCTCAGAGTCTCTTCATGGAGCAGATTATGAAAGGGTTTTTTGGAGAGGGGTGAGAACTTGGTTCTTTTTGGCTTTTTCGAACGTTACTGAGAGGTAATGATGGTCAAAAGGATCCAATGCACTCTCACTGTATTGTCATATCTTGAGTATGTCAGGTGGCAAAATTGATATTTCATACATGTAGGCCTGCATGGCAGAATTATCAACTCTTAGTAAATATTTATCCTGGCCATTTATTGCAGGAAATTCTCGACATCTGCATAGCCAGTGTTTTTTCTTCTACTTATGTTCCTCTTGGACATAACATGCATTAAAAGAAGCATGTTGCTACGTGCAATGCAGGAATTATGATGAAGTTTTCCCATGTTTTTTACAGTCTTCATGGTTTAAGATGGGGTGGAACCGTAGTTTCTCTGTCATAAAGAATGGTCGGTACATTTCTGATAGAAAATTCTTTCTCTGTCATAAGCAAAGAATCCAAATATGTGCTTTAAATGTGTTCAAGAACAGAATTATATCTTCTATAACGGTAGACTTTTCTTTTAATGGGATGAAGTTGTAATTCAAACCATCAGGGTTATTTGTTCTTCCGGATTGTTATCACTGACATTTACAAACGGATAAGAGTTTGCTAACATTGACATGTAAGTCTGGTCCATGCTCATTATTTCGACCAAAGTATAATTTGGTTTGACTGACAAACAGATAACATTCTTGTATACTACCTCAGAATGGGACATAGGTTTGGATAACGTGCATGTACTTAGTTCCCCATGTTTGAGTTTGATAGAGCCCATTTGCTTATATTATCATTTGCGGAGGTTTGAAAGTAGCACTGGCTTAAATGTAAACTATTGTAATCAACGAATCGCAAATGGCAAACATCAAGCTAAATCTTTCAGTTTATTTACTTTTACCATACCTGTTTCCATGTAAGTTATACTCTTTCAATTACATGATGTACTTTTGATAACTTATACTTCATGTCAAGGCATTTTTCGATGACAAACTGCTTCAACCATTTTAAGTTTTACACCAGTGCGTAAGAGATAAAAACTTCATTAGTTTTTTATGGAAAATGCTACTATGAAATGTACCGGTATATGACCTGAAGAAAATATTGTACAGAGAAGGTGGTCAAATTCCCACAGAGGAGATTTGTGTTGCACATTGTTCAGTGTGAACCGGACCTGTTTGTTGATAGGTTGAAACACTACCATACGAACAATTAAGGAGAATATCTTAATATAACAGTATTACTTTTCAGAACAAAACTGTAGCTGTATATATTATTTTATGTGGTAGATAAACTTGTTTGGAATCAAACGGTGGAGGTTATAAAACTGAAGCTTTACTTTACTTGAGTTTTAAAACTGTTCAGGCTGAAATCAAAAGAAAGATTTTATTCTTCCTGCCATTGCAGTATGAGGCAAGGAATTCACATGTGAAACTATGATTGGCTGGCAAAGTAAGGTGTAGCAGTGTACGCAAGGCTTAACCTAGCCACCATGGCACAATCTAGGCTTATTTGAAGGAATTATAGTATTAGTGTATGCTCTGAAGGCCACAAGATGGATGACCACTTATCTTTTCCTGAGAAATTGTGTTATTTTTGTTTTGCATTCATATGCAGTCTCTATGTACATAAACTGTATAGCGGACTAGTAGTAATTCTTATACTTGTATCTCTGTACTTTAACTGCATGTCACAAGACCCTGTACTGTACAGTGATGGGGTTTCCACCTGATGTCAACATTTTTTTTTGTATTCATGTACACACTGTACACATATTTGTTTTTTTGCATGATTTGTTTTATGTCTTCCCATTACTGTCCCCAGCGGACATGTGGAAGTGTAGAATATTTTTGTTTTTATCCAAGCATGACTAGAGATTTATGTATACAAAGTTTCATGTAAATCTGTGATGAGTTTATTCTTCAATTTTGGATATAGCACATGCGTATGTCTCTTCTTTGGAAGTGTTAGCTGTGAATATTAAATAGTACCATCTCCTCCGCTGAGTAGGAAAGTCTGCCATTTTCCCAACTGTAAATTCACAGGACAGTTTCAGGCTCTGATGTTTACGCAGGTGTTTTGTTGGGTTGACTAACTGGGCCATGTAGTCAGACTGGTTTTTGTATTCATGGTGAACTTTTTGGAAAGTGCAAGGATTCGGGTGAGGATTGAATTTGGCTTTCCAGCTAGAATAACCATTTCGTCAGTGAAAAGGCCCAAGTAATGTTTTTAGATATAGATCATAAATTGATCTCGGAAAAGCATACATATTGTGAGTAATTTGGCCACTTAGCCCAGATAGCCCCCAGCTTTTTTATTTTTATAAATATAAGAGTAAAGCAGTTCTTTCCTCAAATTAAGCAGTTGGCGTTATAACAAGAAATGCTGTCACTGGTAACATAACAGCATTGTATGAGCCATCAGTCACTGTTGAGTTGAACCACTGACAGGTCTGACTGCTGGCTGTAATGATGCTGCTTCTTTGTGGTTTGTCCTGTTGATAGAGGTGACAGTGGAGCTTTTTTTCAATTTACATTGGTTCCCCCTTATTGCTACTCAGTAAAATGCTGTCACTATCTGTTCTGTCTCTCTGTACAGTGGCATTTAACTTCAACAAACACTGGAAACACCCATCCCACATAATGGCATATTTACAATTTTCTCATTTTACAAGAGAACGTTTGAAAGTTTTTGGTAACTTTCACTTTTCTTGGGTGTTGCAAAAATGTTTCTGCCTATAACTTCAAAATTAATGAAGATACCGTTTGGTTACTTTGTGAGAATACAGAGCTTACTGCAAGCAATGGTAATGTAGTTATAGCTCAGAACGACCAAAATCATGGATGTGCTAGTACATAAGATGGAGGAACACATGATCAAAACAGTCAGGAATCATTCTGAAATGATAGTAAGCTATTCTGAAGTTGCGATAGGCTGAGAAGTTACTATTAGTGTAGGGTTTGTGAAAGGCAAGCACCATGCACCATATATATTTATATGTTTTAGTAAGGGGTTTTAGCATTGAACAGGGGATACAATATCATGAGTGATATGATATCACAATATCCATTTTGCTCTTTATATGAGTTACATGTTTTGAGATGCTGTTCATAAATACATCATTGTATAAAGTTTAGCATAGATTTCACGCAGAAATTTCAGGGGGATGAGAGGGACCACTGAAGAGAGAATTATGAATTCCAGAAGATGGATGGAAATGTGAGATAGTCAACAGGCCTGTGACAAGACATTTAACAATACAATGAAGGCGCTCTTGCCACGTATTAAAATTATCATTGCACACCAGAGCAAGATTCACAGCATGAAATAGAGTCTACAATTTAATACCATTGTTAAATGTTGCTTTTCAAAATTAGTTCATACACTTATTAATTTATTTTTTTTTCGGTTTTCTTTCATGTTATGACAGTATTGTCATGGAATATATGTATGCTATGTTGAGAAGAACATTTACTTATACTCCATGGGGTAATTTGGCTGAACTTGATCAGCATGGTAGAATAGATTGGAGTGTCCAATTATTGCTATGATGATTATTACATTGTATCATGCAGATGATTTTTAGCCAGATATCATGTCCAAATTTCTCATTTTTAATTTTCACTGAAATAAGGGCTTTGAGGAAATTATTTTAGCTGGTTATTAGAAAGATTGGTAGGATCAGTAAACAGTAAATAATTATGGTCACTATGCCAACATTATGGCCTATCTCATTTTTTACACTTTTGAGAAAAAACAAACAAAATGTTTATCAAAATGGCATCTTGTGTTTAGATAACTATTGCAGATAAAGTTTAATGAAGTCGGATGTCGGCTGTTATGTTTGTACAGTGACCATACTTTGAATCACGATAGGAGTATTATTTTTCCAGCAATGTTATAGGTGGAGGTTTCATGGCTTTGGTCAGATGGTAAATCATTGTCAAATCACTTGGCAGAAAATACATCATATACATGGGGAAGATGGACATTTAACACAGAAAGTGCAATTATGTTTAAAAAAACTCTTCATTTGCCATTATATTGTGACAATTTGGATATTTTGTGTTATTTATCATTTTTCTTGTTCATGAATTAATGTTCACCAATGATCAAAATTTCACATTGCTCTGTATATTTATATGTTTGGGTTTTTGTACTGTCTGCATGTAGATGTTTCTCTGAACCAGGAGCCAGCACTTATTGTAAAACATTAGCTTTTATTTTAACCGTTATTATATGGGGGGTGGATCTGACAAAACTGGGCTAAAGGTGAAGTTATACCTCTTTAAAAAATCAAAATAAAATATTTCTAATATGATTTCAAGCAAAATATTTTAACTGAAGGCAGAAAAATGGCTGATCTTTCATATAATACGCAAATCTCAATTTCCTTATAAAAGTTTTCCGCTTCGGAGCGGTTTTGTTCTTTCACCTTCTTAAGCCTGGTTTTCATCAGATCCACTCTCATATGGTGTACAACATTCATTTTTGTGCCTGTGCATCAACATCTTGTACAGTTCTGTCATCTTATGGAAAAACAACGCATGCTCGGAAAGCAGAATTCTACAGGAGACACACAAAAAACCATATTGTGTTGTGCCACGTTTGATTCCTTGTTCAGTTTTCATTTTGTGATGACAGAGAGGAGCCATTAGTCACTGAAAATTTTAAACCAAACAGAACGGGAGGGCCCATTTTATTGTATAAATGATCTTTTTAAGTAAAGTTGTCCTAGATTGAGCTGTGGGATCTGTTTCCATAACAGGGCAGAGTTGGGTTAAAATGCCAGTGTTTTTGTTAGACATCAAGAGGTACCGTATATGATTGAGTAGTTAGATCAGTTTGTGCAGTGTAGTCTCAACTGTCATTCAGATGATCGCCTATTGATTAGTAAATTTGTTTCGATATGTTGTTTCCGCGCTGTGTTGATGATGGCTGTGATGTCTCGACATTCGTTATTGTTCATTTCCGTTCTGTTTACCCAAGGCACAGAATTGGAATGTAGAAAGCATGAAAGATCATCGGCAGTGAGTGGTCTCAGAAGCAAATATAGAAGGCCATGATTTAGTACTATGATAGACACGTTCAGACTGCCAACATTTTGAGCTTGCCTTTACAACCTTGACAATCAGCAGAAATTAAATGCCTTTACCTCAGCACATCATGACACAGATGGTCCAGAATTTGTGCGAAGATTGGTAAAAACTTTCTTCAGACCTGAAAATCATTTGATATTTGAGGTTTACATTTAAAGGCGGGAGCTTTTTTTTTTAAGATATGCTTTTGTTGTATTCATGAAATGCATTTTGAACTTTATGTTCATGCCAGTGATCCACACAAAATTACCAAGAGGAAGTTTAGTTCGGTTGTGGATTTATCTGACTTTGGTCCAAAATGTTGGCATGCTGAAAGATGGTATTATATGCCTATTTCCAGCTTGATATCAAAGTATCTCATATCATCTCATAAAATGCATATTTAATATTTGTTTTCAAGAGTCTGCCCTAAACTATGTTTTCTCTGTCAAATGGCACTTCAACACTGCAGCTATGAATCTGCCATGACAGCACTCTAAATGAACGTTTTGCATATTCAGAAATTTTTGTAGCTTTCCAGTTTGTTTGATTTTGTCTACAATGTAAAAAGTCCAGTGGCCTGAAAGGGGGTAAAGAAAATCTGAATTACCATACTTTATAGGAGACTTTGGCCTTTACTTCCTATATGTGAGATCTGGTGAATAGTGACCTTTACTGTCACCTGGAGAAAATATCATCCAATTATGGAAAGATTGCATCCCAGTAAGAGCTACTTTGGCCAGGACATTTACCACAAACAGTCTTATGGTAGATATGAAGCTGTGTCGCCCTGCAGGATGGCTCTGGATATTTTTTTTATATAGCTTTGCTTAAATCCTCTTTTGCAAATACCACAGTCACAGGCCGTCAAATGTTAAGTGTGATACTGATAGATAAAAATTTAACGTTCTCATGAAACTGGTCATCCTTATTTATTTACCCATTGTTATATTATGACATTATTAAATATAAGTCCGTAAAACTGAGTGTCATACTCCAGTATATTGACTGAGAGGTTTGAAGGAAATTGTCAAGGAAAGGGATTTGCAATCATCCTTACATTATTCAGAGAATAGAAACAGAAAACAGATTTTCTTCAGGAGTCCTTTTGTTCTGGTCTTCGTAATATTGTCGCCAGATCAAGGGAGGAACTCTGGAGCTTCAGTGTGAACTCAGATCTATGTTTTTATGTATTCAGTATATTGACTTATTTCATTGTGGATTGTTTCTATCCTCCTGGTGATATGTAGAGACAAATGCCTTCTTGTGTAAGTTGGATTAATGTGTACATTATATGTATGTAAGTTTTCTGTGAGTCATTGCAGTCTTGACTCATGTTCGTAAATAATAATTATTATCAGCTGGCTAATTCTGGGTTTTGTTGTTTTTTTTTCAATCCTTAATGTTGGATAATGTTAACATTTGTCGTTCATGTAGTTCAGAGAATTGCAGTTAGACTTTCATCTTTTTTTTTTTAATTTAAATTTCTCTTGTTTTCTTATTTTGTTTTGTTTCGATCATAACTCGAACTGCTAGAGGTGCAGTTTAAAATTTAAAAGATAATAATAATTTGAAATAATAGTTTGTTGTGTTGGTTTTTTATGTGTTTTTGTGTTTGCAGGCTGATTGTACTGTAAATGATCATGGGGAAGAAACTTGAAAGAATGATAGTAATGATGCTGTTTAAGAAAAAATTGTGATGATGAAGATGTCAAAGATGAAAATGATGATGGTGGTAATGATAACAGTGATAATGAGAATAGAATTAATAACTGCGATAATAACTTTGAAGATGAAAGTAATAGTAATAATGATGAAATTAAAAACCACTAGTAACAGTTGGGAAGCTCGACAAAAGAGCTCAAATGCTGGCCCCCATTCTCTCTCAGGATCAAAGACTGGAGTCAGCAATGTTTCCTAGAGGAAAAGCTATATTTGAAATTTCCGAAGTCTTTTATACCAGTAGTATTTTTCCTCATTATTTTATAGATTTTATTTACTGGCAAATAAGACAAGTAACTGTAAAGAGCCACAAATCAAAGCTAAGTCTTATCGAGCCGGTGGTTGTTGATGCCAGATCTACGATATCAATTTTTTTAATCATCTTCACAAGTACATGTAAAACGGTGACATCGAAATTGAATTCAGCAAAAATACACAACAACAACAAAGAGAGAGATTTGTCTTCCGACAGTGAAAAATACAATTGATAAAACAAAGTATCCTTTACTGAACAAAATAAAGTAAACAGACTTCCAACAGTGATCCCGACAGTGAAAAATACAGTTGATAAAACAACGTATCCTCTACTGAGCGAAATAAAATAGACTTCCAACAGTGAAAGTACCCCCAAGCCTCTGTCGCTGTCAGCCAACCCAAGAACAATGACAGATTCCATTTTGTACAGTAACAAAAGCCAGCAAATGACAAAGGCAACAGCCACAAACTACTCAGAAAAAAAAAATCATAAAAGAGAAAGACCACAGTCTGGCAATTCAGTAATTCGACTTGTTACCTAGGTAACCAATATGCCTAAAACGCTGAACACAGTAAACGGCGTGACATGCCCTAGTAAAACAGTTAATCTTTAAAGCTCAGGTCTACACAACCTTGTCCAAAAATACTGAAACATGCGAAGCTGATTTAAAACAGACAAATGAATATAGTAAATGTATACATACATGTCCATATCGAAACTGTTTTACTGATGTTGGTGTTCCAAACGGTGTCTACATATCACGACTTGCTTGTTCTATCCCCATTGAACCACTGAGATCTCTTAGTAGTACACGTACAGTACTGTATAACAAATGCACACTTTGCCACTTGTTTAAAATGCGTTGGGGCATAAATTTATCAAGCTGTTTCACAGTTCGCATTCTAACTATCCTTATCATAATACTAAAGCCGCAAACGTTTAACGTCGAATTCCTCAGTTGTGCAAAAAGTGGAGTTGGAACAAACAAGAACTAAAAGGTCGAGATTTGGCACATGACAATCGGCTGCCCGTATTTCATGCATGGTGTTCCGGGCTGCGACCTCAGATTCAAAACAGGTCTCGGGTGTTTTTAAGTAACGGCGAGTAATACCGTTTCCAAAAAGAATTATTGTAATTTTTTTTTCGGGGGGGAAGGGTGGAAGCATCTTACAATTTGAACAGATTTGGGCTTGAAATGCTCTCTTGATACAAAGACAAGGTTGGTACTACGCGATTCCGCAACACCTGGGTCTATGTTAGTGGAAAGAGTCAGCTTTCATAATCCAAGAAGGCCTTTGGCCAGTTGGTTCTTTAATATCGCTCTGAACTGGCAGCGTGAAGGACAAAGAAAATCAATTATTTTACTTTTGTTAATCGTCTCTTCGTTGGTGAAAGAATGGAAACATGTAGGGGAGATAACTAATGTTTATTTAGATTTACAACTGTCAAAATATAGTTAATTCCCTTTTCCTGTCGGAACATACACGCACGCACACATCCTAAAAGAGAAAAGGCGCCGTTCAAAATGCATTGATTTCTAATAAAAATGATTCTTATCTACCCTGAGGTCTTTATTTTAGCAGGTTCGCTGCTCCTGGCATTTACACCTCGCTTTTCTGGTTTTTTTCTTGTTAATGCTTCTGTGTGTTTTTGTGCTAGGATCGTGGGGTTTTTTAAGTTTGCCCTGGCGCGGCTTTGTTAGCCTGCTGTTCTCGATTTCCAGTCGCCAAGGTATCTTCAACGTGCGTAATGTGCACACGGGTCTTAGAGTTTTTCGTCCTTATCTCAGAAGACTACGTACTCGATCCTATCTACCATCGGACCAGGGACAGGAATTTTTCGATAAATTCCAGCATGAATGCACCGACCCGGAATCGAACCCGGTACCTTCGGCATGACAGGCAAGCACCTTGCCTCTAGACCAACGTGTCCCCAATGCTTCCTGTTCCTTTCACCCTGATGAAACATGTTAAACTAGGAGAAGATTTGCGACTAACACTAGTCGGTCTATCCGTCGTAATCAAAAATATTATCCAATGCGGTTTCCATGGGGATTCAAGGGACCACTTTTTGTGAGAAGAGACAGTATGCGGGATGTCAGCATTATTCTCCAAGATTGATAAATAAATGCATGTATTACTTTGAACCGTCACCCTATCTTATCTGTATTTCATGTCACAGATTGCGATATTTTATCAATTCATTAGTTTGAAATTATGCTGGTGATGCGACCTTTTGTTGACATTAACTCGTTCCTTTACAATGACAAGCTTCTAACTCCCGTCAGCGTTTGAGAAATCGATGATTGAAGTTTCATGTGCTCATAGTTTTTAGAGATATTTCTTTTTTCCTTTTATGTATTACTTACACACAGAATTCGCTTGATACTTTGACACACGATGGAGATGGTCTGTAGAAGTAGTGTGTAACTCACGTCAGCCAAAAAAGTGGGGATAGAACTTTGACTTTAAGGGAACAGCTCATGAGCACAGAAAAGCAAGAAAGCCACAGTATTTTTTCACTTCGAGTTACATGCACGTCCAGTTGTCCTGCAACAATGAGTCAAGGTCAGCCGGACCACACAAGTGAAGGCTGAGAAAACGCGGTATGACAATAATGAAGAAAATAGTTCGTTGGGGCAAGGACTAAACTAATACGGGTCTAATATTTTCATCACATTGCCTCATCAAACACCACTGAGGGGGAAATAGGTGCTTCAGGAGGATAAGACGAGAAGGATAAGAACATGAATTTATGCTATCTGCATGATAAATTCAGCCAAGCCTTTCCCCTTCGCCCGCCCGTCTGGTGCATGTCTATCTATCTCCCTGTCTGTCTGCCTGTCTTTCCCCTCCGTCTGCCTTTCTATCTATCTATCTATTTATCTATCTATCTATCTATCTATCTATCTAGGCCTATCTGTCTATCTATTTATCTATCTATCTATCTATCTATCTATCTATCTATCTATCTATCTATCTATCTAGGCCTATCTATCTATCTAGCTATCCGTCCGTCTGTCTGTCTGTCTGTCTGCCTATCTGTCTACAATAACTCATTATGATTATGATGCAGATAGTCTAACTTGTGTATGATTTTCAAAGCTTTAATCATAGTCAGCTCTTTTTCTGATAGATATTGTGTTGTACACATCACTGCTCGGGGCCAAATATATTCTAAGGTTTGTACTGTTTAAATAGGAACGATTGATATAAACACGACAGAGATATGATTCATAAATTAGACATGTTTATAAACCACCTGTGAAAAATAAAAGACAATGTTACATGTGACAATGGTAACGATTTACTGGCAACAAAGGAGGTGACTTAGTCCGTTTACTCACTGCATACAGTGCCCCCCCCCCATGCATTCAGTGGCTCATTTGTTCACCAGCCCTCACAAACACGGAGGCACTTTATTTAGCGCCCCCCCCCCCCCGCCCCGGTCCTTCACTAGCTTCTCACCCCCTCATGCATTCACTCGCTCACTTATAGTATACTCACAAACACTGAGACATTCACGTTGTATTAGCCCCCCCACCCACCCGTCCTTCATTAAGTTTTCACCCCCTCACCCCACCCACCATCCTTCACTAACTTTTCACCCCCTCTCCCCATGCATTCACTCGTTCCAAACGTCTAGACCGGAGCGCTGTTGTGAGAACGCCTCGGTCTAGACACATTCTGTGTTAGCAGTACCTTCTCGCTCTCCCTGTCAAATCCTTGTGGGTCAAGGCAATGTTATCTTTGTAAAACAGAAGAAAAAAAAACCCACCACCCCCCCCCCTTCTTTTTTCACTTTTCAACCTCAGCAAGCGTCAGTTTTGAGCGAGACGTTTGTGCATTTTCACATGTGCAACTTGTTTCAGCAGTAGAGAAATTACAATCGAACACAGTGTTTTGTTCAGGGACTTTCGATACACGGGTACTGCAATAGAAGCCACGGGCAGTTTGAGATAAATCTCCCAGAGTATGGAATTCATGAAAATGTGACAGCTTGAGACTGACACTTGTGCGTCATTATAAGTTGATTACTCGACTAGTTGTATGATTTTACCACATAAACTGCGGGGGGGTTGGGGGAGGGGGGGGGGGTCACCATTCAATTCAATGGATGCTTGGTCCACTAGACACAATTATTATTCTGCAACCTTGAAGGACATAATAATAGAATTGTTTCGTTATTTCTTCATTTGCTGTTAAAGCAGAGAGTATAGATCAGATGTATATAAAGTTGACGTTAATTTGCATTTTATTAATTTAATAAAAATGCAGCTCAAATTTGATTCTGAAACGAAAGCGATACTTCGGATATCATCGAAACTTCAGTAACGACTGGTGCAAGCTAATTCAGAGAATGTGAAGTTGCTCAGAAAGGCAGTTTTGATGGCAGCCTGGACTTGAATATCTGCATTCGATTTTGAGACTAGGTAGGTATTTTTTTTTTCGAAGTGCTTATTCGCAGACATCTGTATTTCATGTCCCGCGCAAGAGCTTTTTTTTTCTTTTTTTTAAACGTAATACGCCTCATTATTAGGAATCATTTTGATTTTCTTTCCTAAGGATTTTGTAAAATTGATGTCGTGGAGAAACTGATCATTACTAGTGTGCTCCATATTACTTCTTTTATTTATTCCTGTTCATTGAATTGGACAGTTGCTAACGTACATGTAATTAGAAATGAGAAGGATGTAAATCGTTTTTTAAACACGTAAATGATTTCTTTTAGTCAGTGTGAACTGAAAATTTTATCTCTCTCTGTTGTGACTAAGATCTATCCAGTATTTACTGAAAATATATTTTGGGGGTCTTCTGCTTCAGCTATATGTCATGTTTTGTTATATTACTTTTTGGTTTGCATTAAGTTTAGTTCATTTTTATCTGCTCTTTCTGACAAAAAATCCAAGTCACAATTTTTTACTCTGGAGCAAAGCAACGACGATCGAAGGGGTGTGGTGGGAGGTGGGGGGGGGGGGGAGCAGAAGAAAAAAAAAGTAACAATACAAACCAAAAGTCAGCTCTTGCGGGGATTCGAACCCCCCTTACCAACTCGGCAGGCGAGTTTATTTTAGCATACCACCAGGGAATCTGAGTAAAAGGTTGCCAAGCAGGGTCTCTCTAATGCTACCGAGGACACAATAACCAATAAGTATCACTAAAAAAAAGACAACGTTGTGCATTATTACAGTAAGAAAATTTAAACCATCAGTTACTATCAGTTGAGCCATCTTACCGAGTGAAGAGCCGAATTATTCGACAAAACAAGCCAGAATTGTGATCTAAAGGAGTTCTTCCTAAATAAAAATCACAAAACGGAAAGTCCATCTGCGAATAAGTATGGCCTTTTTTTTTTTTTTCTCGAATAAAGCATGACTGCAAATACTTATCCACGCGGTCCTGGATATCAATTAGCCATCCATCTCCTATTCTCAAAATTTCGAAGCGCATGTTTCCATCGAAGTCAGCCCAGCTTGGACCATCACACCATATTGTGTTGTGCCAACCAGGTCCAGCATGTCTGTAGTCAGCGAGAGCAGTGCATTAGCGTTATGTGTGTAGTCAAGGTTCTTGATATAAATTGTAGATGTAGACAGCATTACAATAACTTCCAGTGAGAAAAACAAAGCCAAGTTGAGCTGGACAGGCTGGACTGACATTGATGGAACTGTACTGAAACCCGGCCCATACCCCAGCATACATGGTCTTACTGCCATAGTAGTATCCCATCCGGTAACCTTACAGAAATCCGATGCTTAGGATTGACGTCAAGTTTGCTCATCAGAATTGTGTCGTTCTTACATAGATCCTCTGGCTATCACTTTGTGCTGGGGTCAGTTTAATGTAAGGAACCTACCATACCTGTGGAAATCCTATACAAATCTACATTAGATGGACATAGGGATAATGGCAGGGATATCATGTTTATGATTTTAATTAATTTCATTTGGTAAATGAATACTGTTGCTCTCTATTTGCATTGTAGTGTTTGACAAGTGTGTGTCATAGGCAGACTGGTGTTTTACGGGGAAAAGATTGTATTCATTTTTTTTTAAAAGAAAAAGAAAGAAAGAAAATTGCCAGAGCTGGAAAAAAAAAAGCTCCTTGCGTTGGGCTTTATTTTATTCTTCGTTTAAGTTCCAATCTGTGAAGTGTCACGATTAAGGTTGATGACCTTGTACGCCACGAGTATAGAGGGGGTAAACTTAGTAGGGGAGAAGGGGAGTTTTTAAGTTGTTGACTAGCATGAAAGATTACTATCACGAGGAAGGTCGGTGGCCTTGTGCGCCACGAGTCTAGGGGGGTGAGCTTAGCAGGGGAAAACACGGTTTTTAACATTGTTGACGAGCGTGGATAGATACACACGACTCGCTTTAAACTAGTCGCGTGTGCAAAAACCTCGGGAGTATAAGTAGAGGAGAAGCTCGACACACGTGGTTCCCAAATTATTCATTCCTAAAGGAAGACGCAGCGAGAAGTGGTCCGGGCGACAGGTGGAAGGTCGTGCCATGGGGACCAGGGGTGTTAAGTATGTGAGGGATCTATGAGGTTCCCAAGTTATTCATTCCTAAAGGAAGACGCAGAATTTATCGGTCCGGGCGACAAGTGGAAGGTCGTGCCAGTGGGGACCAGAAGTGTTAGGTGTGTGAGGGATCCATGATGTTCACATTTATTTCCCAATAAGAAGAATTTATCGGTCCGGGCGACAAGTGGAAGGTCGTGCCATGGGGACCAGAAGTGGAGGAGTTCTGATGATAGGATGGGAACCCATCAGAAGCTCGTGAATCTACGATGGCGGGTGTGAACCGTCGGTGTGCTGTGTGTTTGCAAGTTGAAGAGTCTTGAGGACGGGATGTCGAGAACCCCTCAAGGAACAAGTAATCTACGATGGCGGGTGTGAACTGTGTTCTTATTTGTGTGAAGCCAGGGGCGTCTGTTTCCCCTTTTATCGTCGAAATTAAAGATCTAGAAAGGATTGTGTGAACTCTGGAGAAGTGAAACTGCATCAACGAGGAGGGCAGCTGTTGACAGAGACTATTAAGTATACGTAGTTAAGTTTATAGACAGAGGGATTAGATCTAGATGTGAAACGGGGAATAGATAATAGCCATGATCCCCAAGAGTAAATTTGAAGTATCTCTGTTTTTGTGACTATGTATGTGATTATCATGAGTTGAATGTTTTGACATAAGTTTTGTCATGCATTTATAATTAAATATCGTTTAATTTAAATCTCACTCCATGTGTCCGTTGATCGCTGGTCTGCTTGCTTGGCTTGTTAGCTGGGTTTGAAAGGTAAATAAGTTAGGTACTCATCACACACGTGGTCGTGACCATCTTCACGCACGTGATCGTGACAGAAGACCAAAAGAAACATTAGTCGTATAAAATTATAATCCAGATTTTACAATAGAGCACATTTCATTCCATAAAATCATAAAAAGTGAATTTGACACAGAATGGTGTATTATGGTCCTTTTTTCTAATACGGCAGCAGAGTCTTTATATTGACTGACAACTACTATTAATCATGCTCAAAGTTAAATAAAAGCATAAAGATGAAATGCCAAAAGATGTGATTAGAGCTCCAAAAGTAAAGGCAAAGGCAACTGATATTTGTAAACAGTCGGTGCATGTCAGATTTAACTAGGTCACACATATAATTTGATTTTGATATCATGTGAGATGTACCATCAGCACAACTTACCTATTTGCTGGAAATGCGGAAAGAATGTGTCAAGTAGACAGTCCGCTGAAATTCCGGCATTAGGGGTTGCTCTTAGCATACACAGTCTATTCTAAAATATAGGCAAAAAAGTTGTGTATACGTGTACAAATTCAGTTAACAGAGATTATTGCAGGCACCATGGTGGGAAAGGAAAGGTGGGCAGGACAAAAAAACAAAATTGATTTGTGCCGTACTTTATTAGCTGGTCAAGGGATTTGATCAGTACAATGGTCTTACTGCATTATTAACCTTTTCACATCGTGGGGATCACAGCTTTTGCATGCCACTGTATGTTTGTTCTTACAGAGGCTGTTACCTGTGTACGCACTATTTTGGGGGTGTGTTTGAAATCCATATAAAATCTCGTGATAAAGCTAGAGTTATAGTTGGTGTCATTCAAAAGTTCAATCAGAGAAGAATAATGACAATCAGATGTTTACAAACACAAAAAAAACACAAAACCAGTATGTGCTGTGAAGCTGCATGTTTTCCCAGGTGGTGTGGGGTGCTGCGAATGTGTGTGCGAGCGGCCGCATCTTGAGGGCAATGAGTGTATGTATGGGTTGTAAAACAGCCCGCGAGTGCGGATTGATGTGAAAAGGTTAGTGTTTACCAAAAATTGCCAGTGGTTTGGAAAATAAAGGTAAAGGGAATGAGTCTACATAAAGCACTCAGATAATTCATTCACCATTCTTTGTACCTTTTATGGTGATTGTGCTTTTGTGACGAAAGCGACATATGCTGTGGCTGCAGAGGTTTATCATTTATGTTTTCTTTTTGTGCAGTTTGAAAATTGCTCTTATTTGTCTTCTCTGTCTCGAATGTAGAATTTATAGGAGCTAAGTGCTCAGGATGCACACATTTTTTCCTTTGTAATGATGAATCTGTTTTGGTATCGAACTAAGTTGTCTCAGAGGCTATTTTTTTTTTATTGCAGTCAAACTGACATAAACTAGTTTAATATCCTGGCAGACATTTTCAAAATTAATTCTGAGCCTGGACAGAAAAGGTATTCAAGAGATTGTGAGAGTAAGAAAGATGATTTGACATTTTACGAAAATATTACAGTAGAGAGTATTGGATTTCTTGTCATATTCAAATAAACATTTGGTATTGATTCTACTTCCGGTTTATAAAAGAAACCAAGGGGATGTCATGGAGAAAGGTAGGTAATCACGTGTATAGATAACATATTTTTATCAGATGATAAGTATTACGTTATTTCTGTTAAGAGGCTTATATCCTTAAGATATGATGATTATTACATTTGTTTGAACGAATTAAAAGTATTTTGAGTTGGGTGGATTTGAGAAATGTATTTAATATGGGAGTTTATGCATGGCTGGTCACACCACTAACGGCGGCAAGGTGAGGTTTTTGCACCATATAAGAAAAACCCGCCATATTTATAGTACAGAACAGCCACTTTGGGGAAACCTGGGTGGTTACTGGCTCCTTTTCCCATGTAGCGTTGAGGTCGCAGGGCGACCAAGGTACTCGCACTGTTAGTCACGCCCAACTAACCTGTAATATAGCCTAGGGTCTGGCGAGTTTCCTCCCTTAAGATGCTACTGAGTGCTGGGGTGGAGTTTGGTCGGGGGTAGGCCGGACAAAACATACGGATTAGAACCTACTTCCTTAGATCTTAAGGGGCAACTGGTACTTCAGGGTATTAGACTTAGGATCGTCCATGTCATGGGAAAAGTGCTCTCGCAACCACATGGTCACACGGTACATCTGTGCTAGGTAGGGTAGTGTGTGCTGGAGTCCCCGTGCCACTTTAAATTTATTTTTTTTCACAATTACAAAAAAGTACATTGTGTGTGTTTATTCAGTGTCATTTGTTCAAGTGAATTTGGTTTTATTTTCACAGGCCATATGAGTAGTTGTGTTTTGTTTAATGTGAGTGTGTGAACGAAATTCAAAGGGCCGGTTCAAAATACTGCATAGCTTCACGTTTTACAGGTATTTTTCATAGGATTTTCATTGGACAAAAATAATAAGGGAGGATTTCCATGTCCAGTTGTCTTGAGTTGTCGGGTGGGCCGACAGACAGGCTTGAGGATTAGCGACAAGTTTCATAACAGATCTGGGATTGGGGGTAGGGTTGGTAAAATATATATTTTCTTCCAAGTTTAATCCTTTTTAATATTATATCTCTTCTCCCTTTGAATGTCAAAACGGTATGCTTTCAGCACAGAGGGAGATGTTTTTCAAGATGGTCATCATAGTAAATCATTTACACATCTGCCTATATTTTCCTCTTTAACCTACAGCTACAGAATGATGTATAAGGAAAGACCACAGCGGTAGTCCAATTTTGAGAAGTAGTTGTGTGACCTGGAAAGTCTTGGGGAGGGGGGGGGGCGAGACAAATAATAACAATAATAATAATAATAAAAGAGGATTTCCATAACCAGTTATCTAGAGTTGAGTGGTAGGTTGACGAAAAGAATTAAGGGTTAGTGACAGATTTGATGACAGGTTCAGATTCGGGACTTTGTTAGTGGTACATATACTTTTCTTTCAGGTTTAATTAATCATTTGCAATACCTCTTCTCATTCTTGCCCCATTAAAAGCTTTAGTGTGTTTTCTGGAGATATCTGGATTCGATAATGCTTAAATAATTCTATTGTAAAGGAAGTAAGGCCTCCAGTGTAATCATGAAAGCCACTGAGCCTTAAATGCTATTAAGAATATCGTCGGTGCCGCAAGCAAACCACTTAAGTCCAAATTTTGGGAACCTCGGAAAAACCCCTACACACATTCCTATGACATCAAGGGACCGTCTGATTCAACCTTCTTTCAAATCCACCAACGGCAAAACGAGAAATAGGAAGCAAACACACCACTTAAGTTTTCGCGGTTTTCGAATCTGTCGTCTGCATTCCACTCAAGTCAGCTCCAGCAATAATTGCCGTGTGATGAAAGAATCCTGTTGTTGACAGCTTTCCCTGGTCTTTCTGAACAGTTTTAGCCACTGTTTTTGTAAGTATAATAATAATCTATTTACATGTTTACTGTAAAATATGTAAAACAACTCAGTTTGAATTGAGACAAGCCTTAAATTTAAGTAGATTTGATAAGGATGGGGGTTGCATAAGAAGGAAGGCTCTTTGGCACCGCAAGACTTACGCGTTTTGCTTGCAATCACGGTAAGACTGACGTTCGATTCGAGCTCACAATGGACTTAAGTGCAATGCATTCGCTCTATCAACACTTACAATTGTGTAATAAAAGAGGCTAGAATGTTGTTGTGAGTCGTTATCATGTAGATCTAGTGTTATTTTTATCATCGACATTATCAAATCAATCTACAACCGTATAGATCTAGATCTACCTAAATCTAGGTTTCCGGGTCAAGATATTGGTCAAACCAATATTCTGATACAGACATAATTTTGAACGATAATTAAATGATAAATTCATGAAGGATCTTGCAGGAATACGAAATCAGATAGCTAGCACCTATTTTTCTGTGAGACAAAAAAGAACAGCCATAAGTTAAACATATTTTTTCATCATTTTATCATGGCATAGAAATTTGCAAGATCAGTTGTGCATATTTTCAAAATACTGTACACTGTATAGGGGTTACCCTTATAAATCTGGATGCACCCAGGATTATGTGTATGTCCGTGTTTAAATTTGAATGTTTATTTTAATTGTGATAATGCATCTCAAACAATAGATAAGTAATGAAAAGAAGTAACATGTATTTCAACATAGTGATCTTGGCTCAGTCTTTAAGTACTTTAGCTAATTTTGCCTCAACAGAAAATGAACAATTACAGTCGAGCCATGAAAATTCTGGAGCTGAGTCGTCAACGACGACAAAATGAGGAGGGTGGGGACTTGCAAACTTCAGCATCAGAGCTGATTGCAGCCTCAATCCAATCATCACTTCAAACCATCATGGCTCATCAAGAAACGTCAAACTCAGTATCGACAAATCCATGTTCTCACCATCCCCCTCCTCTTCATGAAGCCTCTCATCAGCTACAGCCCCCTCTTCATGAAGTCTCTCATCAGCATCAGCCCCCTCTTCGTGAATCCTCTCATCAGCTACAGCCCCCTCTTCATGAATCCTCTCATCAGCATCAGCCCCCTCTTCATGAATCCTCTCATCAGCATCAGCCCCCTCTTCATGAAGCCTCTCATCAGCATCAGCCCCCTCTTCATGAAGCCTCTCATCAGCATCAGCCCCCTCTTCATGAAGCCTCTCATCAGCATCAGCCCCCTCTTCATGAAACCTCTAATCAGCACCAGGCCCCTCTTCATGAAGCCTCTCATCAGCATCAGCCCCTTCATGAATCCTCTCAGCAGCATCAGCCCCCTCTTCATGAATCCTCTCATCAGCTACAGCCCCATGAATCCTCTCATCAACTACAGCCCCCTCTTCATGAATCCTCTCATCAGCATCAGCCCCCTCTTCATGAATCCTCTCATCAGCATCAGCCCCCTCTTCATGAATCCTCTCATCAGCATCAGCCCCCTCTTCATGAAGCCTCACACCATCATCAGCTCCCTTTTCATGAAGCCTCTCACCACGACTTTCCCCCTCTTCAGGAAGCGTCCACATCAACCATTCCATCTTCATCTTCTATTGATGCAAATCACCCATTGTCGTCTTCACTTGATATTGCAGAAGGAGCAATCAGCATTGTGGAATCAATCCACACTCCATTGCAAAATAAAAGAAAGAGATGTGTTGATAATTGGAAGCAGACAAATGCCATGCGAAAAAGAGCGTGGAGAGCAATATGTTGGAAGGACATTGGACAAAGAATTGGGGAAGAATGTCCATGTTTTAAAAGACAAGCGTATCATGGGTGACCGTTGTTCCTGTATGCCTACTGCCAATAAGAACTGTCAAGAAATCACAGATGAGCAAAGGCAGCAAATATTCCATGATATTTGGCAAATGACATGGTCGGAAAAAAAGGTTTTCATTCAAGCAGCCATTGACAAGATTGCTCCTTCCCAAAGACAGTCAATGTCAGAAAAAAGACTACACATTTGTCCACCATCTCATGGTTTCTGGCAAAAGAACACGAGTCTGTAAAACGATGTTCCTCAATACATCAGGGCTAAAAGAGACATGGGTGCGAAGAGTTCTCACTAAGAATAATACTGATCAACTGCAACCAGAGAACAATGACCAAATAATCAGTCCAAAGCGCACTTTACCCGATGAACGGAAATCTTTACTTTACAAATTTCTCGACATCATTCCAAAGCTCCCTTCACACTACCGGAGAAAAGAATCTTCAAAAATTTACCTTGAACCAGTTTTTCAAAATTTTTCAGAATTCTACAGGGAATACGTTTCTTTTTCCAATTCCAAAGGAATTACAGCCGTTGGAAGAACAGTTTTTATGGAAGAAGTGGACAGAAGAAATATTGCCATCTTCAAGCCGCGAAATGATCGATGTGACACGTGTGTCTCATTCGAGAATGGATTGACTGATGAACTTACTTTTACTCAACATAAAGAGAAGGAATTGCGGGCAAGAGCCGCCATGGTTAAGGACACTGATCATGCAAGGGAAAATAAGGATATCATGGTCATTACAATGGACCTCCAGGCAGTGCTACAATGTCCCAAATTGACAGCATCTGCCTTGTACTACAAAACTAAATTGTGTGTGCACAACTTTACTTTGTTCAACAATGTAACGAAAGATGTGCATTGCTATGTGTGGCATGAGTCAGAGGGGGGTCTTAGTGCAAATGAATTTGCCTCTTGTGTAATAGACTATTTGAAGACTTACAGTAGTGGTGCTCAGTCCATTGTGATATTTTCCGATGGCTGCACATACCAAAACAGGAACAAAATCATGGGTAAAGCTCTTTCATATTTCTCACAAAAAACTGGAATAGTTGTGGTTCAAAAAATCCTAGAGAAAGGCCATACCCAGATGCCTGTTGATTCAGTCCATAGTGTTATTGAGCGTAAATTAAAAAACAGACCAATTTATTGTCCAGTTGATTATGTTCGTTATATATTAGAGGCTCGTCAAAAGCCTGAACCATACAAAGTTTCATATTTGGACTTTACATTTTTCAAGAATTTTGAAGGAATTTCAACTTTGCAATCAGTGCGACCTGGTTCACGCACTGGTGACGCTAATGTCACTGATATTCGCCAGTTGCGGTATGAACCCTCTGGTGAAATATTCGTCAAGCTCGATTTTTCGGATGACAGAGACTGGATTCCACTTCCAAAGAAAAGGAATGAATCCTCAAAAGTAATTGAAGAGCCTGTGCCCCTTTATATTGATAAGTTGAAAATCAAACCCAAAAAATTCAGTGATTTGCAGAGCCTGAAATCAGTCATACCTGCTGATTTACATCCTTTTTATGACCAGTTGCCCCATTGAATTGATTTTTTATACAGAGTTGCTTCTATTGCTATTTTTTTTTACCCATAATGTGTGTTTATAATTATGGACAAAGTTCACTTGGTAAATGAAACTATAACAGGTTTAAATCATTTAGCCATTGTGTGTACATATTACACGATATGCTTGCCACCATGTTGCTGGACGTTAACAGATAACTATCCATGAAATGCAAAAAAAAGTTTTGTCTATTTTATTAACAAGCAATTTGCACTGTGAATATTTTGTTAATGTTTCAATGTAATAATTAGACCTGTGCCTTTTCCGGATTTTTTTATGACTATTGTCAGTTGCCCATTGATATTCAAGTATAAAAATTATTGTTGTAATTGTTATTTTTCTTTACCAGGTTAATGTTTTCCCTAAGCAAATGTCATCAAACATAATATTACCATTTATGGAATTTACTAAAGACTTAATTCATTCAGGAGTTGTTGTTGGCTAATATTAGTTGTTGCTTTTTTCATTTAATGTGTGTGTTATAAAATGCACTGCAATTTTGGTTCTGATTAAATTGGAAGTTGGTTTTTCTTCCATTGATTGGCTTAAACTAGTTTGTATCTCTTCAATTCATTCAATTTTCATGTTGCTGCAGAATCAATAGTACAAGTAATAGGCCTATTCCAAAAGAAAATGTATATTGCTACTTCAGATTCAAGTGATAGAACTTTTCTTATGGTAGCTCTTACATACTAGTCTTAGTAATTAGATGTACAGGCTAAAAAGCACTATCTTTTACATTTTTTTCATCACCATTGTGACATATTGTGTTCCGATCTAGCCATGCATTCATACTCCAATATAACGTAGTTCTTGGCTCAGACACAGAGAATTGCAAGAGGCATTAAATATAAGACAAAAATAATGATCGTTATTACTCTTTATTCCATGCGACATGGGTAAAAATAACACCTATTTCAATAGAAAAGTGACTGCGTGCGAACCACTTAAGTCCAAAATGGGAGGAAAATCTACTCCAGTCCATAAAAAATTGGCTGCCTGCAAACCACTCAAGTCCACCGGCAAGCATTTCACTCAAGTCACTGGCAAAAAACTGTCCGCAAACCACTTAAGGCAATTTTATATCATTAATGAGCAAATTATCAAATAAATGTGTTAGTAAAGTTTGAAAATCTTGCTAAAGGTCTGTTTCGTCAACCTTTGCATGAAATTTATTCTGCCGTTATTCTTTACATAACTTTTTCATTGCTTCTGAAAAAGTGTTAAAATGGACTTAAGTGGTTTGCTTGCGGCACCGACGATATCATATTACGCAAAGAAAGATGTAAAGGTGTACGTGGGCATATTTTAAAAGGTTTTGAAGTTCGCTAAAAAATTTTTCGTTGATTTTGAGCCACAAATGAATTGAACAGGAGAAAGTGTTCGGAGATTAATTTTTCCTTGATGCGCCTGCAGGCTAATAATAATAAAGCTCCCCCCCCCCCCCGCCCTTAACCCCCAACCTTTCCTTCTTTGTGCCTGTGTATTTTCTCAGTCTGCGTCTCTGTTGGATTTATAGTGTGTACTGGTACTACACGGTTTTTCCCATACATTGCTGTATAATGGTAGTAGTAGTAATTTATCATTTCTGTCGGTGGGCTTCACCAATTTTACCAAAATTCCCAAATTCTGTGACCTGAACCTTGCTCTTAAGTGAGACAAACATTGCATTTCGTACTAGTCAGTTGATATGAGTAGTCTTACTCGTGGCCAGTTGTTTTCCTCACCTTCTCCACTCATCACTCTATTTGATGGCTGACCTACATTCAACTAGCTGAGTTGTCCCCAAAATCTTGTTTTCTACTATTTCTTTGTTATAACCCCTTCCGTGGTTGTGTGCCCCTGGGTTATTGCTTGGCCTTGTTCCTAAACACAACATTAACCATCACACATACTGGCATATCAACAATTTATACACTGTACTTTTTTTTTCTTCTCCTGCAAAATTTTCTATGTGGAGTATACAGTTTTTCCATAAAACAAAGCAGAAGTGTATTGTGTTAGAAGTAAAGTCGAACCGCCATTAGGAAACTGGCCCTTCATTTGTACTTTTCGAACCATAAAATTCATTACAGAACAAGTTAATCAGTACTTCAGATATTGCATTAGTCTACTTCTCCCGTTTGTGCAAAGTTCCAGATTTTATTGCAGATCGTGTAGCCGAGTTATGAGGTTATCTAGGTTTACAATATTTGAGATGGAGCTTGGTTGAAATTCAGCTTTTATGAGATATGCCATTGACATTGTACAGGTGCTGGTCAACAAATTAAGTGGTATGACAGAAGAAGTGTTAGCGTTTCCACTATGAATTGTGAGTTATGGAGGCAACAAGATAGAAACTACCAGAAAGAAAGGGGGGGGGGGAGCAGAGAGGTGAATGATGGATACATGTTTTAGTAGATGGATAGATGGATGGATGGACGGACGGATAAATGGGGGGTGGGTGGAGGGGGGTATAGAACTGTAGACGGGTGGCCGGATGAATGGACAGAGAGAGGGGACAAAGTAGAGGCAGAAGAACAGTGGAAGAAGTTGCTGATAAAGAAAACTGAAAAAGATCCGACTTCATTCTCTCGTGTTGTGTTGTCACAAGGGCTTGAGAGGGGTTCCTTCTTTCTATCCAGGCAACATTGAATTTTCAGTCCCGATCAAACATAATGATGATTCAATAGGACAGCGCCGTGTCGCAATTTCAGTGCCGGGCTCACCTGATGATGAATTTTTTTGTTTTAAATCCAAGAGAAAGAAAATAAAGAAATTGCCACACGCTTTGGGTCATTGAGGATCTTCATCACTTTAAATTATAATAGCAATGCTTTGAGAAATAAAAGTTTACATTATTGTCATGGTATTAGTTATTATCTAGGAACATGTTGGTCCAGAGGCAAGGTGCTCTCATGCCGAAGGTGCTGGGTTCGATCTCCAGTCGGTGCAGGCAGTTGGAATATTTCGGGGGTGGGAGAGGGTGGGGATTCTTGTCCCTGACACTAAGGTAGGTGTGATCGAGCACCTAGTCTTCTCGGATAAGGATGGAAAAGTCGTAGGCCCTGTGTGCACGTTGCGTACATTAAAGATACCTTGGCAGTTGAAAGTCGAGAAGGCCGCTGCCAGGGCAAAATTGTACTAATCCCTGCCACAAGGACACACATAAACAAAAACAAGAAAAGTGAGGTGTAAATGCCAAAAGCAGAGATCCTCTTAAAATAAAGACCTAAACACATTTATTTTCAAGGGAAAATGAACAGAATTCATCACACTGAACATTGGTTTTCATCGTCAATAGAAAACCCGGACCGGAATATCATTTCCTGGCTATGAAAACGCCGATGACAAAGCCCGACAGTGACAAAAGCTAAGACCATCCCCTATACCTGGCTTGAATTTTAATTTAATGCAAGGACTACTGTATGAGTTTTCTCCTGACAAAGAGTTGTTAAAAAAGTATGAAAATCTTCTCATATCTCGCCCAAAAGACAAATTTGTGTATATTTTCATGGTTAAAGATTACAGAGAGAGTTTCTTGTCAATAATTGTTCACAACAAATCTACTTTGTGTTCACCTCTTACTCTTTCTGCTTTCAAGAATGGGATTAACATGCCTTTGGGTAAAATCTTAAGTCCAAACACTGGTCTGTCATCCTACACACAATTCTTTGAGGCTGTGCACTCAGCGATTAACTATGACCTTCCTGTGGATGGTGTTGTTAAAAAAGTGGCAACGACTCTTCAACAAGTTCAAGCCTAAGAGTCGCTTGAAGCTGCCAAAGGCAAGAAACTCAAATTTCTTACAAGACAGCTTCAACTCATATAATTATGACAAGGCATTCTCGGTGGCAGATTACTGCTTTGCAATTGAATCTTTCCCTCACTGTAATTACCATCATCTGCGTGACTTTCTTGTTCTCCCAAGTAGATGAAAGCTGCAGTCTATGATCTCTTCTACAGATGTTGACCAAGTACTGGAGAAAACATTTCAGAAAGCAAAGAATGCTCAGCAGAAACATTGTTTTTTGTTAGTTGATGAAGTGAAAATTCGCCAAAGAGTCGCCTTTTCAGCGGATGTTCTCAATGGTATGTCAAAAAATGACCCAGACTCCAAGGCAAGCTCTATGTTATGTGTCATGATGAAATGTTTGCATGGTGGACCTAGTGTTATGGTATCTGTTACCTCTGTTCACAACCTAACAGCTGCCTACCAATTCACTGTTGTCAAGAAAGCTGCTGCTGTTGTTGAGAAGACAGGTGGGATTGTTTTAGGGTCCATGACTGACAATCATAAAATCAATCAGCAATACTGCAAATTATTCACAAGAAGAACTGACTTTGAGTGAGACTGTACATCCTTTGAATGATCAGCGAGCTTGGTATTTGTTGCACGATTCAGTTCACTTGCTGAAGTGTTTATTGTCAAGCGAAGTAAAAGACTTCATCCAAGAAGTTTCAAGGGGTTGTTTGACTGTCCCACATGTGTGCACATATGAGTTCGTAAGGACTGGTTTGTGCTTTGTGAAGAAATCCAAACATAAAGCATGCTGCCGTCAAAGACTTGTCAACATTCTTCTCACCATGAACACCTACTATGGTTTTGGATTATTTTCTAAACATCTGCTGCGACGCCTGGCAAAATAAATGTTCTTCTGCATGGGATTCATAATTTGGAAAAGGACCATCAAAGAAATTCAGCTCTGTACCAGACCTCCATCAAGAAGGCACGGCTCGCTGACTAATTTGGGCTGCAACATGGTGAATTATTTTTCGTTTCTGTATACCAAGGAACCATTGCTATAACACTACAGAAATGGTCCTGATTCATGGAATGGGCTATAATTAAGGTGGTTAAAAAAAATCCAATAGAAAAGGTTGATTTCAGTGTCAAATTGCATGTGTTATTACATACTGAGATCTTATGCTAGAGGTTCTATTGTATGGTATCGTCATTAACTGTGGTAAAACTGCTTTATTTAATGAGATTATGTTTGGATGCAACATTGGTTACAATTGGTTAGTCTTAGGTGTCATAATAAGGCTGTAGGTGTCAATAATCAAATGGCCTTCGCTAGCGATGTCAGAAGATCGGCCGCGCGCGTCCTTTCATACAGTAGTCCTTGATTTAATGCTATCATATAATAATGGAGCTTGGGCCCAACTTTGTTCCCGCAAAGGCTTTTTTACTACGCAACGTAAAGAAATGAAACTTGGCACAAGTATGTAAAATGTATCAAGCCTGTACGTGTCGTGCTCATTTTTTCCCGAAACTCTTTACTTTTTGCAGAAATTCAGTATATTGACGTCATTTCCGCCTCTTACTGGAAATGTAAACTCTCGAACCAGAGTTCACTTGAGATCCAGCCACGCCAAGAAAATTTTAATACCAAGTATAGTGTTATACAGTTGAGGTGAGTGCCATTCATTGATAACAAGAAAATTGTGTAGAAACATTTACAGTGTGCTTCAAGCTCGGAAGGAAATATTTATTTTGATTATAGATCTCGGAGTGTCAGTCATGCCAAGAAAACTTTGTCGAAAGGCTAGGCCTCTCACGCCTCGAACTCTAGAGCTAATGCTCAAAGAAAGGAAAATGAAATAATAATATATTTTAAAAAAATCACGGGATTTTTAACAAGACCTACTTCCGCGTACACAGCTCGGATTTGCGTGAAATTTTACATGTGCCCGCCCTTCGACCCGCAAAAGGTTCTTTTTTACATTTGGAGTCTTGAAAAGGCGGGAGAGTATTTTTTTGAGTTTGCTTTATGCCGCTAATTGACTACTTCCGATCCTTCATTTTTTACGAACACATGAGCCCATGACATCATCATTTCCTGAAAAATTCTCGGTGCGCTCTATAGCGCACTGTGTACTATTCTGTCTATCTATTAATCGCCAATTATTTTGTGGATGACCCAAAGTGTCTCAACATCAATGTCTTTGTGCTGATTCCTTTCCGTCTGGAGTGCTGTGCTTTGTTTTTTTTTTAACCATTCCAAGAATGGGGCAATTACTAGTTTTTGTAAGGATGGTTTGTGTGTGTGCAAAAAGTTGGCTTAAACTTTTAAGGAACAAACCTCCTATGAATTTAAGACAAACTGTTCGATTAATTCGATAACTGAGTCCCAGTATTAGTATGTCATCACCACTAACCCATCAGCGCCAGCTCTATTAGCAGGTAGATTGTACTGGTGGGGTTTTGAGTGTGCTATCAAAGAGTTACTCTCATCAGAGTAGGGAAAACTGTGTGAAGTGTGGGAAAATTATGCATTGGAAAAAAAAATGGTGGAGGCAACTTGTTCCAAGTTATTACAGTCTATGTCTTTTTGTGGGATAAGGTTGAAAAGTAAGGAGAGACAAGGAGTTCGAAAGCCCAGTTTCGATACATAATTATTCCCTGGTTTTCCATAATAATTTTGAACTTAACCAAGACCGGAATACCCGAAGAGTTACTTCCCTTCAAGGGCAAATAATTTGTGACGTACTTCCTTTTCATCGAAAGTCGGCAACAATGGTGAGTGGGGATATAATGTTGTGAAATGAATCGGCCCCGAATCATTAATAATACTAACATGTGTGATGTAATCCATGATGATAAGCATGCACCAATAATATTTGTTTGTATTTTTTCTCGTTAGGGCATCGACATCTGTCACAAAAATGACAGGAAGGTCCGTAGGACCGAGCCGAGAAGCCAGGATATCTATTTGCGATTGCTGGTGAAGGTAAGGAATTACCGGACAGTGAGTCTGTAACCAGACGTTAGACAGAAGTTCTTCAGTGCTACCTGAAAACAGCGATCTAGATCAGTATAGGTCTAGAGGCTAGATTACCTTTATTATTGACATGAAATCTAGACTAGACCTAGATTCTAGATCTAGATCTAGATTCTAGCAGTAGGCCTACTGGATTTAGATCAAACTCATCGCTTCATATTCAGAGTGGAAATAATGGGTGAACAAATCCCTAATTGCACTGAAAAAAGTCAATAAGTGACCTCGAGTGGACACCACTAGAAGAATGAAGAGCAAAAAACAAAGTAAAACTATTTTATAAGGGCAGGGAAGGAAATAGGCCTACCGATATCCCACTGAACCACCTCACCATTAACACCAGAGGCAACAGAAAGAATAACATAAAATATAACATCCCCAACTCACGGATTAACAGTCATCTTTACTCTTTTTACCCTAGTGTCATCAGGATGTGGAACAACCTCCCGGCAGAAGTCCAAAAAATATCGTCTGCAACGGCTTTTGGCAATGAATTGAAGAACATAATTATCCGTTGCAGCTACCATTGTATTTAAAGTGTGGGTCTATTTCTGTGCACAATCTAGGTACCAGGAGATATTTTTAACCAGAGATATACATATACAAAGAAATTACACAACGATATATTTTAAATGGTCTTAATATATGCTGTTTTAGCCTCAGAGCAGGGGCGTCGAGTCGCACATAGTGCAGTTGAGGAATCGTCAGATTAAATAGACGAGTCAACTACATGGGAAGAAGAAGAAGAAGATGTCAGTTTCTAAGAAAACAATAATTACAAAGGGTGCCACTGTGACAATAAATTTGATGACGCTGTTTTCCTTGCCACGATTCAGGAGGGGGCGGGGGCGCTAGGCATACGACAGTAACGATGCCTACACACTCGAGTAGCATGAAGGGATTCCGTGTTTATAAATGTCGACCAATCAGTGAACATTATTTATTGTAGACTTCGTCATTTCCGATCCCGAAATAGATTTCATCAATGAAATGCAGCTTACAAAGTGAAAGGAGATGCCATTGTCCCCGATCACAAAAAAAAATGGGGCAAACCAACACCAGTTTAAAACTAGCTGCTTAAAAGTAGTATTTATTTTATCCAAAGTACGGTCCAAACCCGTGATTTCAATTCAATTTGTTGATAAACCACAATGAAATCTATCACTTCGAACAATAAGAGGGTGAAACAGTTGCTGGTGTGTGCGAGTCGAGAGGCACGGGTCAACCGACTCAGGCCGACCGGATTCCCTAAACTTCGCGAAACTCGGGTTGGGGGTCACCCTATTCAAAAGCACGGCGGGCCGCGGCGCATGAACCAATCAGCGTGATTTTTACATATCATAAAGCGGAAATGACGCTCTTTTCAACGATGTTAAACTCGACCAGATGCGATGCTATTTTGGGAGAAATATAATATACACAACGGAAAATTCCCTATTTTTCACCTCGTGTTTTTGATTTTAAATCGGCGTGGAACCCAAGCTATTTTTATACCAAAACAAAGCTTGTCCAATGACCTTTCTAACCATACCAATCATCAAGCCATAGGCGATGCGCCAGAGCGAAATGCAAACAGTACCCCTCCAGGGTGCGACTCGGCCGATGTAAACTTGGGATTCTTGCGCAAACGACAGGTTTTTATGAACTTTATACCAACCAAATAACGCAAAATAATAGCAATCAATTAGTATGACATTACACAGCAGAAAACAAGCTTTAATTTTATATGTAGATCTTTGTGATCCTATTACATTAGAAAGAGTTACGATCGTGTGAAAACACTCGAATTTCATGTACGAGCGACATTTTTCGCATGCCCGAGACGGGCGGTTTGGGATACCTACCGATAGTGTGGTCATTGCACATCGGCAAGGCTCAGTGCATATCAGATAAGATTACCCGCGAGTAAGGTCACTGTCCGGTCAGTGGGCTTTATGGGTAGCGTGCGGGTTGTGGGTTAATAAATATTGATCTAGATGTGGACGTTCGTCATGTTAATGGTAAAACTTTCACTTAGTTGTGTATCTAGGTCTAGACAAGATCTTAGCCCTACCTGTTGAGTTTGATATTCAAGATCTCATGGCTTGGATCTTGGCAGTGAAGAGTGTTATTGACAGGCACAGATTTGTATGTAGAACCAAAATGCAGACTTGAACTAACTTGAAGTTGAAACACTGTTTGCAGGAAAGAAGTAAAGAAATTGGATTTCTGTGGTTAAAAAATTGCAAATAGGTCTTTACATAAATTTCTTTATCAAGGTAAAATGACATTTTGTATGATTTGCATAGGCAGAGTTTGTTTGTGAAAGTTATGTCATGGATTCATATGCTACATCATTTGAAACCACAAGTACAAACATTGTTTTTAGAAAAAAATTTTCTTATGGTTTTCTTTTAATGCATCATCGTTTGATCATACCTTTTGTCATATTCTTTTTCAGCTTTACCGTTTCCTGGCAAGGCGTACAAATTCAAACTTCAACAAGGTAATTCTGAAGAGGTTGTTCATGAGCAGGACAAACCGCCCGCCCATTTCAGTTTCAAAAGTGGTAAGTGCAGAGTTTTTAATGTAAGTAGACTAGCCTAATACGTTCGAAAGAAATTTTTGTTTGGGTGTTCTTGACCAGGACCAACATGACATTTTTTCATGTCCCTGGAGAATTGGGTCACTGGTGGTTGTCATAATTTTCTACCTAAATGAAATAATACTCACATAAGATATCTTCACTTTGATGTTTGGTGAGGAATTGTATTTGAGACACACTGCATTGGGGGGGGGGGGGGGGGGCAACCCGGACCCCAAGGTATACACACACCCTACCCTAGGTAAACCACAGCTTGCCAATGAAACCTCAGAATATAAAATAAGTGCCCAGTCACAGCTGTATACCTCATATTGTACCCCTTCTAATGTTTGAATGAGGAAGTCTTTAATCTTTTATAATTGTCAGTGCCAAGTGATTTTTGTGACTTTTGTCACTCTTCTAGTTTATTAATCATAAAACAAATCAGAATTGCTCTCACAGTTACCTGATTAGATAGCGTGAAGTGTTCCTCTTTTTCCTCTAAAGTTTGTGTGAAGTTTTCTTTCCCCTGTTCTTCTAGCAATGATTGAATGAATGAGCTTTTTTTGTCTTGACGAAGCTGGCCTTTTTTTTCCCCCTTCAGGCTCGCTTTATGAAGAGGGAAGGAAGACAAGACAAGATTGCTGTCATTGTTGGGGCTATCACTGATGACATTCGCATCCACAGTCTGCCCAAAATGAAGGTAAACATCTCAGCATATGTTGTAGATAGATGTAATACTCAGTCTTCCTTTAACCTTTATGCATTGCCTGCACAAGTGCTCCACCTTTCTTCAAGTGGTGGGCAACTCCTGCTATACTTATAGGACTATGCAGTGATGTGGAGTTGGAGTCGAGGAGTCGGTACATTTTGCTGGAGTCGGAGTCGAAAAGTATGTTCACCTGGAGTCGGAGTCGAAAAATTAATTTCGACTGGAGTCAGAGTCGGGAAAATAAATTTTGGCTGGAGTCGGAGTCGAACCATAAAATAATTCATGTTAAAAAAGAAAGAAAATATTCCAAGCCAAGTGATTACCTAATCTAGCCTAGCTTAATCTGATAGTTGAAATTCTAGATCTATTCCTTTAGCAGGGCTTGAATTAGGCAATCAGGAGGGCTTATTATTTTAACCAGCTTGTTTTGAATAAATTCTAATGTTCGGAGATACAGTAGAACACACATAAGGATGTCAGGAACACTGTTTTAAAAAAATTACAGATATAAAGAACACATTTCCATGCCCGGTTCGGTTTTTTTTTTTCTCATTGAAAATTGAAAAAGTGACAGATGTAAAGATAACTTTAAAGAACAATTTTTTCTATTTTTGTTGTGTTTTTTACTCATGTATCAGTGTTCCATTGTATTTGGAACGCTGTTTGGCTAATCTCTAACATAGGCCACTGGCTGACTTCAGTCATTTTATTATTGTAATATGGTAGGAGCAGGTCATATGATTCCAATTAAATTTTTGTCAAAAATGAAAAATTATTAGACCATACTAGTATGTTTGCAATGTGATCAAATGTTGGAGTATCAGAAGTCTTTTTTTTACTATACACAGTTAATGTATTTTTTCAAAGGATACTAGTTTTGTCACGTGAAGTTAAGAGTTGAGTATTTTAAGAACTGACTGATTTAAAGAACGCATTTCTGTTCATTTTTTTTTTCTCGTTAAAAGATTGCTCCATGAGACACCTCCCATTAAAGTTAAAGACCACCTGCAAGTTAATATTAAGATGGTTGCTATTTGCATTTCCTTTGTATTGTGGCTGGTTTTTTTGTTTTTTTTTCAAAGGGGGGGAACTACATTTAATGTAATTATGCCTATCCAAATACATGTATATATTCTAGTCAGCATTTTCAGCAATGATGAAGGCAAAAGTGATTTGATATGTTGTCTCCTATTTTTTAAGTAAGACCTACCTCCCGATTAAGTTATTTTTCTTATTTATTTTTTAAATGATCTCCGAAGTAAGATGACCTCCCTTCCAATTTTTTTGTCTGACAATTTGGTTAGTCTTAATTGGGAGAATTTACTGTATATTGTATGTTATGTTTGGTCAATACATGTATTATGTGCGTCAATGTGCTAATACAACTGCAGTTTAAAAAATTTTTTATGCAATTATCATTAATATAATTTTTGCACAATTTAATACAATAACAGTTTTTGGATTAAATTAAATTTTGAACATGTCAACTGATATGTTGTTTTGGAGTGAATTTGTTGTTAATTGGAGTAAATTTTGCTATGTTGGGTGTATCGCCAGCATCATTCCACAATGACGTAAGTCAATGCTTTTATGTTTTTGACTTGTAACAACCAACGGTCCCACCAGGGCAGAAGGCATATTTTACGAATTTCCAAGTTGCTGAAATAACAAAAATCAGGCATAATCGACTTGTGCCATCGTGGAATACTGCTGACAACACTTAACCTGTACATCTAAAAATGTGAACATTATTTTTGTAGAATTGTGGGGGAAAAAAATGAAATATTTGATGTTTGTCTACCAGATAAAGTGATTTCAAAAACAATATTAAAAGTCTTGAGGCGGAGTCATGCTTTTTCAAAGTCTGGAGTCGGAGTCGGACTTTTTTCAAAGTCTGGAGTCGGAGTCGGACTTATTTAAAGTCTGGAGTCGGAGTCGGACTTTTTTCAAAGCCTGGAGTCAGAGTCGAAAAATTTTTTACCGACTCCACATCACTGGGACTATGTGATGTGGCTGAAAGTTTATCCCTTAATAGTTGTAGTGTTATTATGGTAGAAAGTTTAGACTACTTTTTCAATGATGCAGTGGTTGTGTTTAAAATGCTTCACTCCATCAAAAGTTATGGTTTTAAAAAAATGGAAATGGGCGGGGGAATGCTGCAGCTTCCAGGCCCATATATATATACAGGGAACTGCTTCAGTGCAGCACAAAAAGGTGAAAGACGTACAGTCGATCCATTTATCTCGACGTGGCTTTTGTTGACATTCTGGGTAATTCTAATTTTTAAGTCCCAACCTGTTCCTTCTTTAATGTTACTAAGTATTTCCCTGTAACTCGACGTGCTATTCCATTCTTTCCTCTTATATTGTCACATTTGTCCCCGACCAGAGCACAACAAGCGCACTAGATCTACTACTGTGCTACCGAAAATGCCCACGCAACTCCCCGCATATATGACCTCAATATTTTGTTTTGCGGTGCTGGCACAGAGGATGACCCTTAGTTTTAGTAACGCGAGTATGGAGTGCCGTGCATAAGCGCACAGCAGTTAAAGTACAGAATACGATTGACTGGGTAATTTATTTTTTTTTCACAAAACATTCATGCCATGTTGATACTGGGCCTTGACCTAGATCTCTTGGTTAACGGCTGTACTGTGTGTGTGTCAGTATCATCAATTCTTCTGAAGAAAGTCGGGTTGAGGTTAGAAATAGTAAAACACTGCGCATTTGATGTATAGCTACAGCATTTTGCCGATGTCGGCAAATTTTTGCCACACAACAACGATATTGAAGGAACGGGTGACGGAATGCCAGTAATTAAAAGAAGGGACGTAAGGGCGTTATTTATTGGACACTTTTTCCATAATGGTGATGTTTGATTTCCCCCCCTTAACCACTAATCTATGCTATTTCGACTTTCTCATTACTCAATGCACGTCAGTCAGGCGAGATATTAGGATTGCATTATATTCCCACTGATTTTTATTTCTTCTGTTATTTACACTTTCTGCATGTATTTCCTTTTGTTTGTTATTTATGGAAGAAAACTAGGGTGGGGAAGGTGCAGGATGTTGTAGATTATATATATGCACAAAACAAATGATTTCTTTATTGGAGATTTGTATGGTTTTGTTCTTTTCTGCCATAAATTGTTGTGCATGTGAATTGTTGTACAAAAGACCATGAAAAAGTACCAAAAAATCTTGCTGCATGTTTGATTTCGTAATGATTTTTATGCATTTGATAACATAAATAAAGTTGATTTCCTGTGGAGTTCTATTTACTAGTTGTAAAATGTGGAAAAAATATGTCCATAAAATTTTGTCCCTTTAATCGTAGAAATGAGGCAGTCATCTTTTTAATGATCCATAACTTTTTCTGTAACTACTAACTGTAATGTCCAGGGCATCCAGACATAGGAGAAGGAGGTGATGTCAGCCATCACAAGCTCTTCTCAAGGAAACAAATTCTCGGAAATTGTCAACAGTCATTTTGAGTGATTCCTAGCTTAACTCATTTGCTGCGGTAAGCTGAATATTTGGCTTGCTGATTTTCGCTGTGGAAAGCCGAATATTCGGCTCTAGTGGACACCAATTTTCCAACACTAATATGTAGGCCAACTGCTTAAAATACTGAATCCCATCCCGGTTCATTGATTTTCCTTTACTTTAATGTCTAATGTATTTTGTCTTGTTTATAGTGAGTAAAAGACTTCTTTGAACTATGTCTAAATTTCAAACTGGATAGTGTTGAGAGTTCCCGTCCATACCCACAAAAGTTGCCATAGGGAATGAGTTAATAAATTTGAAGGTTTGATCATGTCTGAGACTATTATTGTAAGTGTCATACACTTGTCTTTACATGAAAAATTGTAATCTTGCAGATATGTGCACTACGCATCACAGAGGGTGCTCGTGCCCGCATCTTGAAGGCTGGTGGAGAGATCATGACCTTTGATCAGCTGGCCCTGCGTGCTCCCAAGGGACAGAACACTGTACTGATCCAAGGTGTGTGAAAAGGATAAAGAAAGATCCATTTAATTTCTGTTTCGCATGTCCATGATGGTGGAATAGTCAGAATTTGCAAAGTCTCTCAGTGATAATTTTGAAGCCACTTAAATGAGTACACTTGATTTCATATTCTGTACTGGGCAGAATTTGTTGATTTTTGTAGATTTTGTAAACACTTGTTCCGCATGGTCGAGGCACTGCACTGAAATTGTAATTTTAATATAAATAATCTTGGAAACCTTTTGATTTGCTGGTATAAAATCCCAGTATGCCCATAATTGAATCCTTTTGCCATCAGTAATAATGGTTACAGCATCAGTAGACATAAAATCTCCCCTCCCTCATCCCCTTTGTGTTTTGAGAAAGGAGAAACAGTTGTTTCCGGTACCGCAGATATATTGTAAATTTACCCCACCCTATTCATCAGTCGGCAAATAAAGTATTGTCTCGATAAGACAGTTTTGCTTACGCCTCATTGGCGGCAGCATTTATTTGTTTGTTTGACTTTATTAATTAGCCCTCACCCTGTAGTGAGATTACAAATACGGCATGGTAAAGCTGACCGCGCAGTGTGCAAGTTGTATTTTCATGCGCCGGGTCACTGACCACTTTGAGACGTAACGACCATCTTATTGTTCACTGTATCTCTTCTGAATCACAGGCATTGTGACAAGAACATGTTAACCAATGAACCACTAGTCAGAATCACAAAGACTAAGCTTTCAAAGGCTCTCCGCACACTATCAAAAGATGTAACATCGACATGCCAACTGTTGCTCAGCAAATTTGCAATATTTTCTCATTTTCTCACAAGCTGGCCACCATCTAGAGTTATCTGTATCTAAGAACCATCTAAAACAAGGTCTGAAATGAACTTTGCCCCAAATGCCCATGTGTCAATCAGGATGAAACCATTTGTTTAGGACTTGGGAGGGTGTGGCTATTTATCATTCTTAGTTGTCAGAAAACTACAGCTGTCCGTTTGGTATCATAAGTCAGATCATTGGTTAGAAACTGTCAGCCCTTTAGGTTTTGCTGGTTAATTCATTATCAAGCGTGATAAGGCATAGCAGCGAATGTTTTCATACCAATCAAATGCAAACCGAACCACGTGGACAGTGGTAGTATGGCCATCGTACATCGGCAAGGGTCAGTGACCTAGAAAGGATTCTCCATGAGTAAGGTCACTGACCAGACAGTGGGCTCTAAGCCGTCGTGTTCAGGGTGAGCGTAAGTGTTCTTTTGCAAAAACTCCATTTAAATGTGCATTTTTTTTGTCTTTCTTTGCAGGACCTCGTAAAGCCCGCGAAGCATACAGACACTTTGGTTTGGCTCCAGGTGTGCCCCACAGCCACACAAAGTAAGTATTGCATTTTATTTTATAGTAATTTACATTACTTCTTGATGATATATAATTTGGTTCTCATGCTGTGTGTCATTTGAGTGGTGTAGCTGTGCAATAATCTGAAATAACTGCAGGGATTAAGCTACTTTACAATTATTCCCAATGTCAGGTTATCCCTTTCAGTGCACACAACTCTGCTTCCTGTGTCCATACTAGCCATACAGTGGCCACTCCTAGTGTCCGTACTGTTTATTCATTTATTTTTTTATCACAGAGCTGATTTTTCTGTATTTTCTCTCCTGCTGCTTGTCTATTTATTGATACCCTATATCAATAAATAGACAAGCAGCATTTTTTAAAGTTACATTTTTTACACTATGAACATTGGTTTTAAAACATCCCAGGCATGAACCTCAGTCTTGCATCACAGGTGTAGTGACAAGCCAAGCCATTACAGACCTCTCAAGTCTCTCCGTTTTTATGATAAAACCCTGCCCTCCCCGTGTTCCTTTGAAAACTCACCAGATTCCAGGAAATTGGGGGGGGGGGGGGGGAATTCAGTTTTGCCGACCACACAAAAATTACTGTAGATGCTTTCTATCGTGCTACTCAACTGATAGAATATATATCGGAGACTAGCTTGGACAGTCCCCCCACTTGGGTGGGGAGGGTTGGGTAGGAACCAACGTGGAGGGGATCGTGTGGCTGCCATGCCCACTCAGTCCCTTTCCCTTGGGAACAGTGTAGTGACTGGTCAGCACCTGCCATGTCTACAGAAGTGTTGGACTACTCACTCTTGATGTCCACCACCGATGTTGCGTGAAGTCGGGCGCCACCCAGTGCGAGCGGCGAAGTAAAGTGGGGTGGAGACAGTTTGCTTACATGGGCAGACACTATTGTAGATGCCATCACATTTTTTTTAATGGGGGGGGGGGGCACAAAGTTCGTTGTAGCATTTTTACCGTCATTTTCGAAGGGGGGGTGTATTATTGATGAGATTTTTTTATTCACGGTTGTAGTAGTTTTCTTTGTGTGTTTGTTGAGTTTAAGGTTGCAGTAACCTCCCCTGGTTTTTCTTGTGTTGCAATTTTACGGCCAGGTTAATTGATGTGAGACTGGTGTATAACTGGCTGAGGTTATAAATTAGTCATTGATGATCTTTGTCTTGGGTGGTCTTCAATTTGTTTTATAGTTTGTTGTCTCTCACCTGGACATGCTAATCTTGCATAGTAACCTGGAAATGTTGTAAATTTATTATTTTTTTCTTTTATTTCAGACCTATTGTCCGCTCCAAGGGTCGCAAATTTGAACGTGCCCGAGGTCGCAGAAAGAGCAGAGGTTACAAGGCATAAGTTAAGACATCAAATTGTCAATACTGTGTTACAGTTTTATTCATTAAAACAGTATAAATACGAGAGGAAATGTTTGTTGGTGCAGAGGTGCATGTTGTGAAGTGTGACAGGTGTGTGTTAGCAGATCTGCCTTTCCATAAAATGCACGAATTGAGCACAGCTAAAGTAATGATGGATGTCATTTGAGAAATAGAGGAATAAGTTTGAATATCTCCAATAACAAAAAAATCGTAAAAGAAATGTAGCATTCCAATACTGGCATTTTCCTGCTCGTAGTGGCGATATCTGGTTGTTGTCCTTTCTCCCATTCTCACTCCATTGTATTCATCGCTTTCAAATTCTATGTCTCCACTGGTATAAGATACCAAAGAAAGGGTAGCTGCCTGTTCACAACAGAGATCCCCATTTGTCTATCCAAAGGTAGAAATTTCATCCTCCGTCAATTGCTCAAAAAAAATTATTCTCACGTGCAAGCGTTTGCATCAAACATCTGTGTCCGTCTGTCCTGCAGTGTGTTCACCCATCCGTCGACCAATATACATCTCTGTGAAACAAATAGCCAGATGTGGATCTCTGGTGGGCGTGAACAGGTAGTAAGACATACTTCCTTAGTGTCTCTCACCCAAAAACTGTAGAAAAATTTCGCTTGCTAAAAAGACGTATAGTAGGCTTACTCAAGTTCATGTGAAATATAAAAAAAATGTTAACTATTCAGATGCAAGGCAATGACTATTACAAGGTTAGTAACAAAAGGAAACGAGGAAAGAATATAAAGTATATATTCTTGTTTATTACTGATATCTATCATCAGCTACAGGACTGTGAACCATTCTTCTGAATTGGAAATGGCAACAAACACCACTGGCCTCCACTAAAAGTAACTGTTCCGCAATAATCATTTGACCCAGTTTGGCCAAGCACAACCTAAATAATCTGGACAACGTTCCTTGCAGAAATGTCTTATTTCACCCATGAGGTGTATACCAATAATAATTCCATGAGGCCTGATAAATAACAAAATAACCCAAAATGACTAGGATTTTGCAAGGCTGGCAAATTGCAGATTTTTTGTTTTAACTTCACCCACGTTGTACCACAGTCATGGAGATGAACAGATTTTCTCTCCTGTTAGGGTCATTGAAAAAACTACATACCCTACACAAAAATTGGCCAGATTCTTTACCAAAAACAAAACGCACATAATTTAACAAACAAATTGTCAGTCCAAGAGGAAGGAGATCAAATATGCACCCAAAAGCAGAACTACAGTTTGGGTCTCAAGTGGCAAATTATACAGAGATCATGCCATAACTAAACGACAATAAGTAATGGTCTTCACAATCATATATTATATATCGTCGGTTGGCTGTTGGAACCTCGTTAAGTCCATTTTTGGGCAAATTCACTTTTTTTTAAAAAATGGAATCTATAGCACGAGACGCATCGGATGCACTTGAAAAAAACGGAAAAATTCTGCTTAGTAGTGGAGAAAAGCGATGTTGTAATTCCGTGTTATAACCTCATTAACGTACAGCTGGCGGAATGTCGGCGCTTGAACCTGGCTAAAATCGTTTGCCAGGTTATGCACCGCTGGCCACGGCCAATTGTTGGCGTTTGAACCTCACTAAACGTTTAATTTAGTAGCGTTTAATACTAAACGTTTAGTAAATGTTTAATAGCATGGTAATTACATGTACCAATTGTTGTCGCTTGAAAATGAAGAAAAAAGTGAAATGTCGACAAATGTAGCGTCGATGTAAAAATCATTATTTCGTAGTAGTGCATGATTGTATCATGTTTACAAATAACGAGACTGAAGAAGGGCAGTCATGTACCATGCCCTGTAACTCATAATTATTTTAAAGGGTTTGGAGATACAGGGAATAGGTTATTGTGTACAAAATTCACACACGCATGCAGGCACACAGAGTAATTAGGTTTTTACTAAGTTCGAAATGACTTTTTTTTTAAAAATTACTTTATATAATTATAGTTATGTGCCAGTAAAATCATTGAGTCTGGGGACGAATAGAAATTGGTCACTTTGAAATAGCCTAGATATCAACCGGCGTATATTTTGAGTCCGAAGTCAGAGATCTATTGTCATTAACGTAATCACCGACGGTAGGGTAAACTTGAATCAATAGATCAAAGGAAGGGCGGCGGCGAGTTTATGGCCTTTGAAGTTGCCGCTCAATTTAGTGGACACCGTCTTTGAAGAAAGTAAGACAAGATCGGCGAATATGGGCGGATCAAATGTGATCAAATAAGGGAATGGTAAATATTATTTTGGTAAATATTTTGAGTTAATTGATCAATCTGCAATTAATCATGCGAATCTTCGCCCCACCCACACTTTAATAGCTATAAATACTGTCAGTCTCATATCAATCAGTGACCAGACAAAGTAAAGCGCCCCACTATCTGAATTTTTTAATCCAGTGCTTTCCAGTATGTAACACATAAGTCACTGCATTTCCAGTTTGTTATTTTCAACGTTTCCTCTGAGCAGAGGACAATGCATGGTGCAATAAGCACTTTCAAAACCTGTTAGAGGAAGATGCCAATCGCAGGAGCCTTTAATTGACGTTGCACACAAACCTTACTGGTGTGAAAGTAGATCTCTCAAAGAAACACAGAGCAGTTCTTTCAGTGCAACCCTCTCTCAAAGAACTATGCTGGAACTCTCACAGAACCAAGTGCACAGCTCTCAAAGACCCTATGTGGAACTCTCTCAAAGAACAAACAAGTAACTCTCAAAGAACAAAAATGAAAATTACCCAAGGAACTGAAATGCAGCCAGCTCAAGGAGCAAACGTACAAATCTATTGCTCTCCCCCTCCCCCCCCCCCCTCTCTCTCTGTGTCTCTCTCTCTCAGAACCAGAGCGGCACATTCTCAAAGTGCAAGATGCAGCTCTCTCAAAGACCAGATTGCATCTCCCTTAATAAAGAACCGAAGTGCAGCGCTCACACCCCCCTCCTCTCTCTCTCTCTCCCCCCCCCCCCCCCTCTCTCTCTCTCTGTCAAATAACCAGAGTGAACGTCTAACTCAAAGATCCAGTGTGCAGTTGTCTCTCAAAATCCCTGAGTACAGTTTCTCTCACAGCCCCAGAATGCAGATTTATACAAGAACCAGAGTGCACCTCTTTCAAGTTGGATCTCTCCCAAAAGAACCAAAATGCAGCTGTCTCTCAAAGGACTGGAGTGCATCTCTTTCAAGTTGCATCCCTCCCAAAGAACAAAAATGCAGCTGTCTCTCAAAGGACTGGAGTGCACCTCTCCCAAAGAACCAAAATGCAGCTCTCTCTCAAAGGACTGGAGTGCATCTCTTTCAAGTTTCATCTCTCTCAAAGAACCAAAATGCAGCTCTCTCTCAAAGGACTGGAGTGCACCTCTTTCAAGTTGCATCTCTCTTAAAGAACCAAAATGCAGCTCTCTCTCAAAGAGCCGGAGTGCACCTCTTTCAAGTTGCATCTCTCCCAAAGAACCAAATTGCAGCTCTCTCTCAAAGGACTGGAGTGCATCTTTTTCAAATTGCATCTCTCTCAAAGAACCAAAATGCAGCCCTCTCTCAAAGAACTAGAGTGCACCTCTTTCAAGTTGCATTTCTCTCAAAGAACCAAAATGCAACTCTCTCTCTCTCTCTCTCTCTCTCTCTCAATGAACCAAAATGCAGCCCTCTCTCAAAGAACTGGAGTGCAACTCTCTCAAAGAGAGAAAGAGAGCGGCAGGGGCAGGTGGATGCGGCTGGGGAGGGGGCAGTGAGCAAGGACATAACATAGACAAAGATAGACAGAGGGAGAGACGGGCAGATAGAGAGAGAAGGGAAGGGGACATGGAGAGAGAGAGAGATAAATAGTAGAAATAGTAGAAAAAGAGATTTAATGATGTATTTAATGTCTTTTGTAAACAAATGACATGTAATACATTTGTGTACTTTGTGTTACTAAGAGTCAAGTGTGAATAAATAGTTTGGTTTAGGCTAGACAGTAAATCATACATTTATATTACATTAATTCGCTCGGTGATGGTGTGATACATAGGAAATAAACGAAGTGAAATACTAAGTTTCGAGGGATAAATTTAAAACAGAACTAAAACGGCAAAGACAACAATAAATGCCTCCGAGGCACTTTTAAACATATTTTTACTATGCCCAAAGAAAGGTAGCGAGGTTATACGATCAGCCAAGGGCGCGATGTGTGCGCTTGAACCTCGTTAAAGCTTTAGGCAGGTTCCAACAGCCGACTTCGGCGTGTTATAACCTGCTTAACTCTGGTTACGTAATTACAGTACGGTTGTCGTCAAAATGCAATACACGGCACAACTACTGGTCAAGAACATAGGCTAGATGCCAAGTTACAGCTCCCAATAATGAAAACTATTAAAGATAATCAGTTTTTTCCTTCTGTAAAATTTTGATTTTGGACTTGACGAGGTTCCAACAGCCAACCGATGATATTATGCTCTGGTTAACATTGATCCCTCTAAAAAACTTGCCTTTGTAGGCCTACTCCATAAAAGAAGGAACGCCCTTCAATCCAAATCCCAAACCATACACTCTCTCAGTTCACATTACTCACCAAGGAGCTCACATGAATACGTGTAGTACATCTACAAGTACATGTAACATTATTGAAGGGCATTTTTCCAAAACTGGGTAAGTCAAATTTTGCATTAGTTATGGCCCTTTTCAGACAGTCATTCATAGTGTAATATAAAACACTGTGTAAGTGTTCAGTTAAAACTGGCCATGTCCCATCTTTATCCCAATACTTACTTTAACTTACCGTACTTCAACTTGAACTGAACACTTACACAGTGCGTTTTGCACTAATTTTGAATGACTATTTGAAAGGGGCCATAACTCATGCAAAATTTGACTTACCCAGTTTGGGAAAACGCTCTTCAATTTTGTCATAATCATTACATCATTGCCTAAAGTCATGTTTAGATGTTTTTTGAAAATCAAAGAAAACTGTTCACTTAAAACTGTTAGTGGGGGGGTGTAGTATTTTACATAGAAGGCTGTAGCTGAACAGTGAACTTTGTATTTTCTCTATATATGGCTTTGTCGTTGGTCTATGCTTCTCTAACAACAGTCTAAATGATGGTTTAGATAGATATGGGTTTCCTTTAATAACTCATTTAAGTCAACGAAACAAAACAATGTAACTTTACAACTGTGCAATGTGATGGTTTCAGACTCATTAGGGTGAGCATTTCATCTCAAAACACCGAAAAAAATGAATGACTTTCTCCACATCATTCAGTGCTGTACTTCCATTACTCAGAAGGAAGTAACAATAGAATTTTGTTTGTTTTACGCACACAAATTTAGAGAAGTCGTTAACCTGACTCACCATCTACAATACATAATATTTATTAATGCATCCACAAGTAATATTCTATATTATGTTGACAAATATGAAATTATCAAAATATTAGGATGCATACATAGATATTATGTCCATCAAGTGCAAACTTGTCAGGGGGCCATACCCAAAATACATACACTCACAAGTAGGTTTGTCTCCAGCATGAAAAACATAAAGATCATACAAACGTATTTTAATTAAGGTTACGAATTTAAAAATTCAGGGTTGTTTTTTTTTCATCCGTTTTTTCAACAAGTACATGATGAAAATCATAACAACTATTAGTATTATAAACATCATGTTTCTAACGAAAAAGTCAAACACTTCATGCCAACTACATGTCATGTACCAATATTTACCAGATATGCTGTTTCAAAAATTTTAGAACACCAAAGACAGCATGGATATTCACCATTCTTGAGGCTGCATGCTTGTACTGGGATGTATGTGTGAAAGCCAAGTGTATGGAAAGCACAAGGTAGGAGAGGACCTCAAAAGAAAAAAAGGAGAATGTTATAATGCTTTATTGGACAATCCAAAAATGGGAACCCCAAAGGCAAAAGGCAAAGAGCCTTTTTTGCACTGTTTGGACATCAAATTTGCATACTTTGCTAGTTTGCAAATGCCTTGCGATACTATGCATGACATGTATCTTGAACAAGATGGAACCAATAGTAATTGCCATGGCCATCCTACAGAACCAAGGAAACATAAACTGATAAAGACTGCAGACAAGAATGGAGGATGATGAAAAAATGTAGCCCCTCAACTGATGACAGACTTAACTGTTTATGCAACTTGAAAACCAGTCATATTCTGTTTATTCAAGGTTAGTTAAGCACAAAATGGCAGGTTGCAGGTCACTTTTTCACATTTTGTTCAAACTGAACAGCCAACCATAAATATAATTTAGTGACAAGAAAGCAAAATACAAATCATCACCATTCCCTAAGACTGTAGTTACTTACACTGTACATGTAGTAACTCAAGAATTCGAAAAAGGGAGTTGCTAGGGCAGCGTAGTATTTTACATAAAGAGCTATAGCTGAGCAGTGAACATAACTCAGTATTTTCTGTGTCTGGTTTTGTAATTAATGTTCCCCTAATAACAGCCTTTTTCCAAATTTTTTAGTTACTGCAGTCTTAGGGAATGATGACAAATACTATCCCGTATATTGATGCCAATGATGGTTAATAAAATAAATAATTCACTTCTGTAACACACTGAAAATAACTTTCCACTAGGTAGTCCAAACTGATTTTTACTTTTTATCATGTCTCACCAGTTATTGTCAAATCTGATGGAGCTTGTTTTTCCAAGAATTATGATACCAAATTTATTATTCTGGCTTAAAGGCTTTAAAAGTTATAGCATTTTCAAAAGTGAAAAAACACCTCGAATTTGCTACCTTTTTGCAAATTGCACGATAGTCCAACTTTGACAGCCCTTAAAATGACGGTTTATTGAGTCATGACATTAGAAATTCTTAGTTTCCAAGACAATGGGGTGTACATTACGCTCAATTTTTTCGAGGGGTACAAATATAATACAATTACAAGCATCTCACTACTTTTTTTCGTCACCAAACTTCATCCGACGTCAATGTTTTGTGAACTCTTACAAGGGAGACAAAAATTATGTTTTTATTTTTTATTTAAATTGAAAAGGAGGTCAACCATATCACCATTGACTTAGCACTGAGCGTCGGACAAAGGTGACGAAATCGAGCATTGGGTTGTTCTATAAAAACAGTCTGCGCTTTGAGCCGAAACATGTCCCATGTCTAATCTTGGCATACCCTTATAATACAAAGGCTGAAGTTTATTGGTGTATAATTTTGAGCCTGATCTATTCAAGTTTCCGCCAGTCTCTTGGTCAACAAACTTCAACAAATGATTTTTACAGGAATTTCAACTTAAAACACAATGAAAAATACATTGAATTAAACCTCATTTAACTGGCTTTCTGTGTGAGTTTATTTTCAAACATGTGCTCCACATCGGCGCGGTACTCTGTGACCGTTTGTTATGAGGGGGTCAATTTGGTACGCGCAGCTCAGAGCGAAAATGGCAAGACTATGCCCTGTTCAAGCTATAAAAACACAGCTAAAAACATTAAACAATACAAAAGGAAGTATATTTTGTCAGAGGAAGGATTGAAATTTTATTAAATTATGTAGGGTACATGCCGATTTACATACATGTAAATACACAGCAGTAATAGCCTTATAATGCTGGCCTAAAATTATGCCAAAACAGGATTTTGCCCCTTTAGCGGGGGCAGTTTGGACTACCTATTTCTAGCATATTACCTCCAGGTATCACATACACGTACCAGTATAAACAATTCATCATTCATTAATAATCAGGTGGATGAGGAGTGATCTGATGCAATAATGTTTTAATACATCAAATTGCCCTCCAAATATTTATTAAGATAAAATGAGTTTGCAAATACCCATGCACTTAAAAAAGCTAGACATAGATTTTATCATACAATGGCCTTGACACATAAGTAGTAATATTAACATATTATTATCTAAACAACCTGTGAAAACAAATGAAACATGACTACAAAACAAGCAATGAAAAAATGGAGAAGAAAAATACAATTGAATAAAAAACTTAAATTAAAGGTATGTAATCATGCACAACATTACCAATCAAAATTTTGCTGAATGAAAGCAGTGCCATTTACTTTTGAAGTCTTGTAAAAAAAAAAATGTGCGCACAGGCTAAAATTAGTAAAAAGGTTTTGCTGTGAAAACACTTCATAATTGTAAAAATATCCTGCATAACAAGCTACATGCGTAATCAAGTGGCAATTCACTGGAAGACAAACAATTTTCAGACACAAGGATGGATGCACATCATAGAAATGAAGAAAAATCTAAGCATTTGATAAAGTAGGGCGCCTACATGTATGTACTTCATCTGGTGACCAAAAATGAACAACGAACAAATTGGCCCATGCAATAAAGTTTAATTCTAAAAAATGCCATGAAGACTTTTTTCACAAAGAGTGCCTACAAAATTTTTGGTATTTTGTACTTGAGGATTACTCAACCTACATGTTTAATTATAAGTGCGATACATTTTCACTGAGATTATCAACAAACTACAGCGTATACATTTCTCAGCCATATAAGTCAAAATAACATAACCATCTGAAGAAAAAGACTGAGCTCATTACTTACTTACAAAATTGATACTGTATAATCCTACATGTACTTGCCCAAATCTGTTTTATAATAGTAATACACTTATCTCAGAATATACTGCACTGGTTCTATAAATAAAAACACTAACTTTGATGCAGGCAATAGCAAAGAACCTTTCCACCTCGATGGCAGCTACAGATCTATCAAACTAATAACAGTAATATTAAACCCCTGACTGATCTGCCTAAATTAGTTGGTGTGTAGAGTAGCTTTTTTTCGATTTTACTCTTAGTCCAAGTCAAAGAATTTTTCTCATTTAAATTTAGCCCACAGCCTGTTTTCCTGTCTCCGTAGGGCCACATTTTTTTGGTTGGAATTTCTAAGCTTCAAGATTCCAGATCAATTCCAAATTTATAGAGAAATAAAGCGTTTTTTTATTTACTTTTTTTTTTTTTGCAATAATCCAGGAAATTTACTTCTACATGTATTTTACTCTTAGGATAGTGAAGATCTTTGTAATTTGTTTCTCAAGGGCTTCAGCCTAAATGACATTAATGCTGTCTTTGAAGGATACTGCAGTCCTAAGTACAAGTAACATTGATATTGAGATGAGAAGTTGGACGAGTAATTGTACAACAATGACTAACATGATTTTCAGGCTTACCAAACGAGCTACTCACAGGCACTTCAAGCGGGCTATTGCTGTATTTGAACTTGAAGTCATTACTGTTTTTGTGCATTTAATCTGTACCCATTTCGGGCAGTTTTTCATCGGGTTTTAGAACATTAATCATAAATGCAGGATTTAATAATAATTTGGTCTGATGCTCACCATTTTGTGAACATTTCTTTCTCAAACAATACATGTACATCATGTAGGCCTACTAAGAAAACTTCTAACAAATAATACATGTATAAGTTTCATAAAGAGTGTCATGAATTTGACATCACAAAGTACTGAATTCTAGTTTCCATTCGTCATATCAACAAATACTTAAAATGAAAATGTAAATCCTATATTAGGATATATACCTGTCCCCAGAGCTGGTTTTTGCCATTTTTAAGGCTAAATTTTGCCAAATTCTGTCATAGAAATTGATGAATTTTGCCAAAAAATTTGCTGCGCTCCAATATAAAAGTAACATATAAGTCATAAGGAATTTCCAACAACAAAAATGAGCTTCCCTTGAATCATATTACTAACACATACTCAGATAAATTTTATTTCATTACAACAGAGAAATACAATCATCGACATATTTGTGAATAACTGCGGAAAAATGACTCTTCAGCTGATATAATTAAGTCATAAACTTTTCAGTTCAGTCGTAGTCTCTACTGACCAGACTTTTATGGACCCCCCGATCTGGGACAAATCGAGTAAAAAACCATCTTGGCCAAATTGTCCTATTTTGTGTTTATCTTGTGAATAATGTAGTGTTTTGAAGATTTTTAGGATATGTACTTTCAAAGCAGTTCATATTATTGTAATAGGTTTTGTTGCAAAAGGCTAAAAAGTCTCTTCCCACAGAGCTCTGTACATAAATCATGATACCATGAAATGCTTATAAATGGCTAACTACTGCAAAATGTTCCATTTCAGTTCAATATTAGAATTATTTGTCAGGTTCATCGCTTACATTATGAAAATTCTTGCTACAGTGGACTTCAGTTGAACTTCTCTTGAGTTCAGCCATTTTGGTGGAACCGGCACAGTTACATCATATTTTATATTATATATATATATTAAAATAAAACGGTTGTGTTGACTTCAATTTAAGCTGTGCGACACCTGTGTTGACTTTGATTCCTGTCCTGTCTCTTATTCAAATTGAAGAGTATATGGGAAAAGCAGGCTAAGTCACAATGCAGAAATTACAGGCTATTAGCCCGAAGCCCAAGTGAATAATTCCACTGTACACCTACATGTACTTCAGTGTCTTTGACAGAAATGGCCTCAGTCCACTAAAACTGTCATCTAAAAATAATTTAGTCTATGAAAGAAAGAGCTCAGACAAAGTCAAAAACTCAGTTTTCTCTAAAGATGAAATCTGTGACTGAGCCCATCCTTCTGGTGGGCTCTTAAATTCTTTTACGCAAAACGGATGAGTTGATCTCATTTATCTGACCAATGAAACTGAGTCAGCACTTCCACTATCCGACACTGACACTCCCCCATTGGCGAGGCAATGTATCCATTACAGCACGCTGATAGGCTAGTCTAGTCCTCTCCATCAAATTTCCTAGCTCCAAGGTCTCTCTTTGTTTTTACGCAGTCACACAGGTAGTGAGTCAACATGGGTGCGTATGACGGTATGTCATGGATAATGCTTCTGATTGCTCCTCCCTCTCAGTCAGCCCTTCTCCCACGCATACCTAAAATACAACACCACCCAACCCCAAACCTGTGTGGGAACGTCATATGACTGCGAAGACTGCAAATTTAAAGCGAGCGCAAGATGTTGAAATTTCCAGTTACGGGACTAGAGCTATTTGTCATTTTGTATTGCTCTTTTTGTAACTTATTATTGTGAGCTGCCACGTTTGAATTGAACCAAATTTTGAGGCTGCAATTGCAAAGGCAAATTCTGAGGCTGCAAAAACTCCCGGGGACAGATATACTCATAAAACAATTTGCTCTTCCATGCAAATGCAGCATTTTTCAAGAATATAACATGTACATACTGTAGACACACACAAGTAGCAACAAGAGATCTGCTAAGAGATTAAAATATCTTAAATAAAAATAACCCTTTACCAACATGCAGTAGACATAAATATGTAATAACATATCTCTGGGTTAGGATCCAGGACACAATGTGTCCTTCTCCCACAACCCTGTCATCCAACATGACATATCTTGTGTTGGCCCAAACCTGGATTACCCTACAAGAGGAATTTGATTGGCAAATTTTGAGGCTGCAATTGCAAAGGCAAATTCTGAGGCCGCAAAAACCTCCGGGGACAGATATACTCATAAAACAATTTGCTCTTCCAGGAAATACCATGCAAATGCAGCATTTTTCAAGAATATAACATGTACATACTGCAGACACATACAAGTAGCAACAAGAGATCTGCTAAGAGATTAAATATCTTAAATAAAAATAACCCTTTACCAACATGCAGTGGACATATCTCTGGGTTAGAACCATATCTTGTGTTGGCCCAAACCTGGATTACCCTACAAAAGGAATTTGATTGGCAAAATTGTGTGGTGGTCCCACAGAGATACATGTACTATAACTACACTTGAGTCTGCACACCTGCACAAGCGAAGCGCATCAAGGCAGAACCAATTGTCCTACCTGTCTGCTACAGACTTACAGAATGGTGTACCTCATCCCCATCCATATGTCAAAACCATTAGATGTATACAGTGCAGCAGTATTCAAAATAGCATGCTCATTGTTCTCTTGAGCAGAAAGGAGCTGAAAGTGTGTTATTATAAAAAAAATGATTGTTATTACTTCACTGAGTGCTCTTGCCTCTAATCTATACAGAATCTGTTCCTTGTACAGTGGAACTCGGACTCAACGAACTAGTTCGGTCATTTTTAAAAGTTCGTTGGATGCAAGGTTCGTTGGCGCCAATCCCCCCTCTATCCATAACCTTCCCTCTGTCCCGCATTGCTTGCCTATAGGCCTACAACCACTCTTTACCCTTCCCACCCACTATTCAAGTTCCGGCGGCTTTGTCTCTTTGATCCCGTATCGTTCTGCCATGTGTCGGCTGTTCGACGGCTGCCACCCCTTCCACCTCCCCTCTCTCTCTATTCATAATTTTCTCCCTGTGTGTCCACACCTTGCCCTACCCCCATTACATGGCATAAATATAGCCTATATCTTATCAGCCGGCAGCAGACCTTTTGAATTTCGAATTTCAACTAGATTTCTAGGTAGACAAGCAAATTATTGTGAGCTTGCCTACACTTCTGGTTCGTTGGAACCGAGGGTGGGTCTGAGATTAGTTCATTCGATAAAAGATATTTAATAAAGTCAGCGAAGGAAAAAAAACGGGGATTTTTCTCTGTTCGTTGAATGCAGGTGTTCTTTGAGTCCGGGTTCGTTGGATTCCAGGTGTACTGTATGAAGGATGAGCTTTGCTCAAAGGTGTCTCAGCATTTTGCAGACTGCTTCTGCCCCTCCTTCGGTAACATGGTAGGATCGAGCACCTAGTCTTCTCGGATAAGGACAAAAAAACTCGGAAGGCCCGTATGCACACTACGCACATTAAAGACACCTTGGCAGTTGGAAATCGAAAAGAGCAGGCTGAACAGGCCGCTGCCTGGGCAAAATTAAATAAAGTTTATCCCTGCCATCCCCCCTCCCAAAAACAAAAAACCACCGACCGGTGCTGCACTGTGGCGTCAATATGTCTGCTCCAGTTGTAACTGGGCTGCGATGATACTAAGGCAAATTTCCCAAATCGGATTAAAGAAGTCTAAATTGTCTAATACTAAAGGGTTCAACAATATTGATAAAATGCACTGCGAGAGACTAAAAAGAAATTGTAAGCTCTCTGATTTTCTTTTCCTGAGCTGGAGGCAAAAACTCTAATGATTTATTTCTTTTCATCTCAATTATGCATTTCCTTCTCTGAGAGTAAACACTGTCATGTTCTAACAAAAAGAATTCTGATTTAATAATTCTAGTTATCACATGTCATTATCCTAAGAGCATGGGAACTACAAAATGGTAATTACATAATGTATGTACAGTGCAATCCTAGTATTTCGACATCAGTGGGACTGTCTCACTTGCGTCAAGTAAAGAGAAAGTTGAAATAGCAGATTAGTAGTGGAAGAGTAAGACCCAAGAAAGAAGGGGGGAGGATCAAACATCACCAAAATGGGAAAAAGTGCCCAATAAATAACGCAATTATGTCCTTTTTTCTTTTAATTATTGGCATACTGTCACCCGTTCCTCCAATATCACTGTTGTGTGAAGCAGTTGCGTGGCAAAGATTTGCCAATATCAGTGAAATGCTGACGCTATGCAACAAATGCGCAGTGTTTTACTACATGTATTTCTTTTTAACCTCAACCTGACTTTCTCCAGAAGAAGTGATGATACAGATACACACTCAGTACGGCAGTTAACCAAGAGATCTAGGTCAAGGCCTAGTATCAACGGGGCATGAATGTTTTGTGAAAAAAAAAAATTACTCTGTAGTACTCTGTACTTTTACTGTTGTGCACTTATGCATGGCACTCCACTTGCTTTACTGAAGCCAAGGGTCATCCTCTGTGTCCATACACCCTCTCTCCTACCCCTCACCGCCAAAAGAAATAAAGAGGTCTTATATGCAGGGAGTTGTGTGGGCATTTTCAGTAGCTCAGTAGTAGACCTAGTGCACCAGTCAGGGACAAATGTGTCGACATAAGAGGAAAGAATGCAAAAACACATCGAGTTATGGGGAAATATTTAGTAGCATTAGAGAAGGAACATGTTGGGACTTAAAGATTGTGTCGAGTTACCCAGAATGTCAACAAAAGCCATGTTGAGATAAGAGAATTGGACTGTACATCTGCTTTTATTCTCCTACCTCTTTACTCTGCACAACTCTATATTCTATAGATCAATCCTATGTTCACAAGAAAACTACGCAATGATACCAAATCTAAATTTATCAGAATTTTCAGTGAAAATAATGCCTATTGTTTTGTAATAACATGTCCAAATAAATAAATAAATTCTATGACAAAAAAAAAAGACAAATAATAATGCAACATTCCAGTTAAACACTGACAGAAAATAAAGGAAAAAAAAATAATCTACTAAACAACAAAAAAAAAAAGAATCCAATTTGCTGAAGAAAACAAAATGATTACATTCATATCTCTTATATATATATTTGGGAGGTCTGTTTGAAAACACCTTCTTCTAACACCCATGCTCTGTCTGGGTAACACGACATTTAAGCTCCATACATAAAAATGCCGTGTCTTATCTTTCTGACATTTTAACATTAATCAATGACAAAAATTTAAGCCTCACCAACTCACATTTTTCACCTCACAGCCCCACAAGTACTTACTTTCTCATTTAATTGCCATAACTCTTGCTAAACCTGGTAAAATTTGACCCTGTATAGGACTTGGTGAAAATCTCTCTCCGTCAACCATAATGTTGCCATTTGTTGAGGCAGGTTCAAGACGAAATGCTAAAACCTTGACATAATCCACATATGGAGAGTGAAGATGGCTACCCTGGGCAAAGGAGAGAAACAGATTTAGGAGGGCATTTTTAGAGATCCCTTCCCTCACCATCATCAAATGGATATGTCCATCGCAAAGATGGGCATCCGGAGCAGCCAGCATGTCACTGCCCAAATGAGTTTGATATACTCCAGCCATAAGCACAAATTCCCCATCTAGTGTGACCCAGTTTTGTGGCACTTCCTCATCCAACGGTGGCAGTAAAGGTGTGGGAACTGGGGCAAAGTCAGCTTTTTTGCCATGATATGTCTCCTCCTCAACCCCGACCTCCCGAGTTTCGGAAAGAATTGTCATGTTCCGGTTACGCTCCACCTTGCATGTCTCAACAGTTTCTGAAGATGCCATTGTTTTCTCTACAGAGTTTTTATTGAGATCATTTGAAGACAATCCACCGAGAGAAATGTTGTTTGTAGTCGAGCTAGGAAATGATACAGATTTAGCTGAAATGCTTGTATTGGTAGCTTTCTGAGAGTCAATGTTCAAAGTAGCTGGCTGAATCCCACTGGCATCATTGCTGTTGTCGTCTGTCTTTAAATCACCACTAACACCATCTGCTTGGATCTGAGGAATGGCACTGGGTAAAACAATCTGTCCCAAGTCAGATGTCTTAGTCACATTATCACCACCACCGACTGAGGAAATACTGACGTTGTTTTCTTCTTCTGTTTTACTGTTATTTATATTTGTTTTCTCCTCAGAAACTTGGCTAGGTTCTATTTGATCAAGTCCAAATGCTACGCGTGTATTGAAATCCTCTGAGATGTTGTTTTCTTCATCATCAATAAAGCTGTCTGATCTAAGTTGTGCGTCATCTGTTTGAACATTTCCATTCATCGTTGTTTTCCCTTCTGCGTGACGAAGCTGCACCTCACTATAGCCACTGGCACCCATGCTGAGACTTCGCTTAGACAAAAGTTTGGGTGAATTACTGGGACTGTTACCTAGTGAGTCGAGTGTACTTTTGCTGCCACTCTGGCTCCGCAGTGAAAATCGTCTGATTTTTGAAAGCACTTTTGACGAGCTTGCTGGCTCTTTCAAACTATACTCGGCAACAGGCAGAAATGAAATGCGTCCTTTGTATGTACGAAGTCCTGAAAATATAGTACAAAATACTCATTTCATTATTTCATGTGGACCTATCCAGAAAACAGCAATTCTAACTGCAAACACTTGACAAGCACATGAATATGTAATTTATTAATATTTACATGCATTAATTTTTTTCATAAGAAATACATAATCCGAAGTCGTCTGGAAATGGATAACACTTCGAGTTATAAGAGTTCGCTTTACCCCTGAGCAGAGAAATAACCACTACTATGCTGTTTGCCCCATACCACACATGTAATAACATCCCTTCTTGCAGCCCCCCCCCCCCTCCAATACACACACACACACACAGGCACCTGTATGAGATCTCCTGATTATTTTTTTTCTTTAGAAGTGACTGTACCATAGAAGTAAAACAAGAAAGCGACACTGAATGGCTTAGACCTAGAAGTTGTGGTCAGCAAATTCTGTGTTGCCTGCCTTTATCTTGGCCGCATGTATTGTGTGACGTCATTGATCGATAAAGACATTCTCCCATGCATGATGTTCAGATGTAAAACCATAGGCCTACTGCGTTATCCCACCTTGCTATCAGTAGCGTGGCATTATCATTATGCAGTGTAACAATGCCGTACTCATCCCCGTCCCCATTGAATGTAGTATGGCCAATGTGTAAACGCTACAGTGAGGTATTTGCATAACTAAAGTGCTAAGAACCTCGTGTAGGTGAGATCTTTGTTCCTCCAGGGCTTTGCCATACAGTTATGTGATGCTATATGGCTTAGCAAGCATTACACAACTGTGTAGCACAAAGGCTCTATATGAGCATGGTGGACACAATGCAAGGTTTGAGGTTCAATTTGAGGTCTTTATTTTAGGAGGTTCGCTGCCCTTGGCATTTACACCTCACTTTACTTGTTTTATTATTTCTTGTTCTGGCGGGGGGGAGATGATATGGATAAATTTTAATCTATTAATTTCAATTTTGCCCGGGCAGCGGCCTTTCGGCCTGCTCTTTACGATTTCCAACTGCCAAGGTATCTTTAACGTGCGCAACGTGCACACGGGCCCTCCGAATTTTTTCGTCCTTATCCGAGAAGACTAGGTACTCGATCCTACCCCCCAATAGGACCAGGGACTTGAAAATATGAGAAAAATCCAATTTCCAAGAACTACTCGATCCTACCCCCCAATAGGACCAGGGACTTGAAAATATGAGAAAAATCCACTTTCCAACATGCCTGCACTGCCCGGGTTTAGAACCCGGGACCCTTGGCATGAGAGGCGAGCACCTTGCCTCTAGATCACCTAGTCCCCAAGGTTTGATATGTCTGAGGTTCTGAGGTTTGAGGTTCTGTTCCATGTTAATCTTATGTATACTGTGTCTTGGCTGTACCTGTTGTTGCTTACATCTGAAAACCAATAAATTTACTGGTCATAATGCAAGCATCATCTCGTGTACGCATGCTGTTAGCTTATATCATTGGTCATTGGGGCACAATCATGCTGCCTGCAGAGGTCCCACCCGTACCATTGCTATTGCTACCCTCCGCGGCATGTTTCTCGCTTGGTCGGACAGACACACAAGAGAAAGGCTCTACAGCAGCCAGCCTACCCACTGCATCATTTCTGGCACTTCTACCCTCCCCCTCCATTGCTGCAAAGAGTAAAGAGTTGTTGAACAGGCCTGTGTCAGCGTGTTTGTGGAAACTGGTTTTTACGGGGCTGGAAATCAGAAGTTATATTGAGGATGAGCGCCCTCGATTGGTTCGATTTGTCAGAATTCGGGTGGTTCGAACTCAAATTAGCAGTAAATGTTTAATAGAAATAAAGAAGAAAAAAAAATTCATTTCAAAATCACCTTGATTTAGCAGAAATTTGAATTTTTCAAGTACAAGTTTTGTAACATCTTCAATAGAATTAAACACTGAAACCCAAAGCCTATAAAAATATCAGCAGTTCTGAAAAATTAACACGAAATGTGACTGTTGACTAATTACGTGTATCCCTAGGGCCTTCTGATGGGCATCAGACAGACATGTTCTGAAACTGTTATGATTAAATGTATGTAAATAATTGCACTGAAACTGAACAGAAACAACAAAAAAACAAAGTCAGTAGATTACCTGTGCACTCACTCTTTCTGTGGAATGAAAATTTTGCATAAAGGCACATGCAGACAAATTTAAGCATTATCTCATCGATAAATTTAAAAGATGTTTGTCACGCTAACTGGGCATCTGAATCAAAACATGGAAAGATATAATTATGGGGTTTTGAATGAGATTTGAAACAGTTATCTTTTCAGTGCCAGCAACAGAACAATACAATCAAATAGAAAACCATGCAAATAACTGGCCAAAAAAACTGGCCAGAAAATAACATACATTCCTTCATAACCCCAAAAATGGCACTGCACCGCCCACATTAAAAATCACTGCAATCCAGCTGAGCATCAATCGCTTAAGTCATAATATCCTCCTTTCTCCCAAGCAAATCAGAACACATTGGTTACTTTTGATCAATTTTGTGAAAACATTTTTTTCCTGCCTTCAGATCCACTTTACATCTTTGTCTTGTTGGTGCTGGGCAACTTCTTCGCTTCTAAAATTTCCTGCAAATATTTAATCTGAACCAACAGGCAGTCCAAATTCAGTGTCAGAATCCTCTTTTGGAAAAAAAATTGTTATCAATTTGAAAAATCGTTCAAAATACACCAAAAACCCGAATCACAGAGATGAAAAAAATCCGACAGCAACAAAGGCCAGTTTAGAGTACCCAGGAGTGTTGTTCCCTCTGTCTCTCTGCATTTTACTGGTCGCAGTGATCAGCTGGAAGAGACTACTTAAGTCGGTGCAATATTGTATCTGCGGCAGTAAAGCCATATTTTTAAGCAGCCCAATAACGTGCCAATTGTACTTTAAGTGTTAATGTCCAATTACAAGTTCCAGACTAGCTACTTTCAAGACATCCATCTCCAATATTTAACTGGGTCAGACTTACTGAAAATTCTTTTGATTGCTCCAACTGTAAAACGAGCCTCGCCCAGATTTCTGTACTTTTCACTTTCATAATCAATGTCTGCCAGCATGCCCCAGGTAACAGATAAGAAGGAGAAAACTGTACGATCAGGAATGTGTAAAGCAACCAGGTCCATGGGAACAATCTTGTGCTTCACCAGGACAAATGTGGAATGCAAGACAACTGAAGAATCTATGGGTTCCCTGTCAAAGACAGAAGAAAATACAAATTATAACATGCCTTCTCATTTCACTTCAGTTCATCACATCTAGGCTTACTTCAAATCCTGTTAAATAATCTGATTGATTTCCAAGTTTTGCCAATGATAGGGTTAAGCAGATACCCAGTTTTGTATTCTCAGCAGATGCCATTGTTTTTCTGAAGACTACACAAACACATGGAATCCAGGATGGTTGGATGTAGATGAGTATGCATACAAAATTATGGACAGATTACTCAGTTCACAATAAAATGAAATGGGATGCAATAAGATTTAAATGATTACAGTGGAGCCCGCATAATTCGAAGTCGCCGGGAAATGGATTATACTTTGATTTACGAAAGTTCGGTTTACCTCTGGGCAGAGAAATAACCATTATTTTACAGTCTGCCCCATACCATACGTGTAATTACATCCCTTCGCCCCCCCCCCCCCCACATACACATACACACAAAACGCAAAGGAACCTGTATGAGTCATGAGATCTTTCGATTATTTTTTTTTCTTTAAAAGTGACCATACCGTAGCGTTAAAACAAAAAAGTAACATTGAATGGCCTAGGCCTGGTACTAGTGGTAGTTGCTGGACAGCAAACTGTCTTTATCTTGGTTGCATGTATTGTGTGTGACATCATCAATCGATAAAGACATTCTCCCGTGTACGATGTTCAAATGCGAGACTGTAGGCCTACTGCGTTATCCCGCATTGCTATCAGTGGCGTGGAATTACTATTAGGCAGTGTAACAATGCCGTACTCGCCCCCCCCCCCCCCATCGAATGTGTAAACAGTGCAGCGACTGAAGTGCTAAGAACCTCGTGAAAGTGATGTCTTTGTTCCTCCAGCGCCTTACCATACAAGCGTGTACTAGAATGGCTCTATGTGAGCAAGATCGGCACACCGCAATGAGGAGTATAGTAGACTACTATACTTTGAGCACACCGCAAGGCTTAACTGTTAATTTATGTTCTACGGTATACCGTGTCTTGGCTGTAAATCTACCTGTTGTGGTTACATCAGCAATCAATTAATTCACTGGCCATAAATTAAAAATGCGAGCACCGTCTCGCGTACTGTATTGTTGGCTGATATCATTGGTTATTGTGGCAGAATCACCTTGCATGCAGGGACCCCAACCCGTACTATTGCCACCATCCGCGGCATGTTTCTCGCTTGGTCGGGACAGACACGTAAGAGGAAGGCTCTGCAGCCTACTTATTGCATCATTTTTGGCACCTCTACCCTCCCCCTCGATGGCTGGGAAGCGTGGAGTTGTTGAACAGGCCTGTGTCAGCGTGTTTGTGGAAACTGGTTTTCACGGCCATGGGGCTGGAAATCAGAAGTTACATTATCTTACATTGAGTTGAGAGAGGATGAGAGCCCTCGATCAACTCTATTTATCAGAATTGGGGCCGTTCGAACTCGACATAGCAGTAAATGTGTAATAGAGATAAAGAAGGAAAAAAAACCTTATTTCAAAATCGCTTCTATTTAACAGAAACTCGAATTACCAAAGTTCGGTTTACTTGGGCTCCACTGTAAATTATGCTCATGTTGTATTTCTCTGCTGCCACAGCCAATGAAATCAACTCTCCAGAAAAGTTTACCATGTTGGGGTTTCTAGATTGCTGTAAATTCTAAAATAAGAAGTTTTCAATGCGTAGCTTAAAAATACTTGGCACAGCTGTGATTTCTCTTAGGCAAAAGTAGAATTAGTCTGATTCATGTCTACTCACCCTGCAGCATAAGTAATGGCACAACAGAGGGCATTCCCAGAACCTCCAGGTAGACAACCCAAGGGAAATTTGATGGACGTGGCCCAGTCATCACGCTGCATGATGCCATTTATTGTCTGAAATTGATGGTCACGTCATAAGGCTATCACGAGTCCTGTCAAATTTGCTGATGTATAATGTATTCTAACCAGTCTGAGTGCAGGCAGGTCCTGCATGTCATCAGATATCTATGCCTGAGATGTAACATACAAAGGGAAACTTTCTATGCATGAATATTAGAAATATTCCTTCACACCTTCTTCCTCAGCAAAAAGGAGAAAAGCTGGTACCACTAAAGTTAGGATATGACAGAGAGCAGCCCATGTGAAGTTCAAGCATCATCTTCCCAACTCTTAAAAAAAAAAAAACTGTTGCAGCTCCAATGTCTATAGATCTACTTATGAACAACAAGAAATGAATGACTTTTCAACCATCCTATGACGCAGCCATTTCGACAATAATTTTATCAGAGGACAGTGCTGCTAAGATCACTCCTGTGACACTATGTGACGGTTAACATACCTCAAAGATAAGACCATCGCCAGAGATGATAACCACTCCATACCATTCTGACAAATCCATTGATTTCAGCATTTCACTGGCATGTCCAGCATGATCTGTGAGTACAAAAACATGTGACTTTGATGAAAGGACTTGCATTTTGTGCGTAATGGAATTATTACGAAGTTACTGAACATTGACAGTCTCAGGCACAAAATTATGCCGAACTCAGAAATTTCGCAAGGTTTTTTTTTTTTCTTTTTTCGTGGAAACAACATACCTTCACTCTTCTGAAATTTTCTGAAAAAAAAATCAAGAGCTCTATATTTTCATGAAATCCATTTGCCATATAAAATGGTATAGAGAATGGGAATAAAAATCATAAAATTGCGAAAGGCTGAAACTGAAACTGAAAGGGTTAAGCATGAGAGGATAAAATTAAAACACAGTACCCCTACTCTCAAGAACAACTTCCAATCACAGGTAAATTTATTGCCTCAAAGAAAGGGGTGCTGTCTTGCGAAAACTGCTACGTAGTTCGTAAAAAATTCTGAACTTTGGGGGATGACAGATAGTTTCGTTGTACAGCTCAGAAGTAAGACTGGTTGATGAGATGTCTGTCTCGCATTCTGAGTTGGACGAGTGCAATAAATTGCTCTCTTTACCAAAAAATAATTAACATACTCCATGAATAAATTCACTTGCCTGTTACTATTGCCTTGTATGGAAAGCCAGCTTCATACAGCATTGGTGCAACTTGATTCTTGAAAATGATATTGGCTTTTCCTGGTCCACTATGTGGGTTGATAAGCAGCAAAAGCTTACCCCTGGGTGGAGGTACACAGCTAGGAACCTCTGCATAGGTAATCAACAAACAAAACATAAAAAAAACCTGTATAATACACTTTATTATTGGTCTGGAAAGACACAATAGTTTACATGAAAAAAATACCATTATTGCTTTAGTTGTTTTATCCAATCAATGGTAAAATAAGATTAAGATTGTTTGTACACACATATAATAATTGCTGTGCCCACCACGGCATGTTGACTCAGCATGGATGGTCTACCACCAGAAAGTAGTTATGTCAGGGGCTCTTGTGTTCGTGAAAAAGAGAATATGGTGCAAAATCTGCAACACAAAAACTCAAAAAAGGAAATATTTCCCCACCATTTCCAGTCTCCAGATCCAAAAAAAGAACCCATGGCAAGTTGTAAAGAAGGCACTTCCAGATTTCATGAAAATTTGAGCTGTTTGAGCAGCAGTTGGTTTTGTTAAAAATAGAGCAAGTTTTTTTAATAATATTGATCATGGCATAGTGGCAAAGCTTGCATCCTACATCAATCTACTATCAATCTCTACAAACAACACAAATACGTTATTAATACTGATTCTCAAACAAGTTCTGATTTCAAGCATCGAGGGTATCAACTTTACCATGTTACAAAGTGCATCATGAATCACATTTTAAATTCTCCTACTTCCTGAAACTAGTCTGAGTAAAATCACAAGCAAACACATTTCCCATACTTAAAATCCTGTGCCTATTTGCCTTGGCTATATTCTCAGTGTCTCTTTCACTTTCTTCCCAAATAAAAGGGCAGATAGTTGTAAATCTTTCTACATAGGAGGTTACCTATAATTTTCCCAAATATGCAAGGTACTGGCCTCTCAAATATCTTTGTAGACAGCTATAATTTTATTGGTATAGCAAAACACAGGCTATATTACATTCATACAGACTGAATTTTTTTTTTTTTTTTTGTTTGTTCAATTACCTAGGAATTTCCAATTTCATCTTTCGGAGATGGGTTATCTAAAAGGTTCTGTCACAATGCAATGCAGCCCTTTTTTCCTAAACTTTGCTGTAAAGAAATTTTAAACAGATCAGGCACAAAGAGTTCCATACATCATGACTACCCATTTGAGAATATATGTTGTATACAGATGCCCTAAACGTATTCTAAATCCTGCCTTCACTCCCTAACACTAGGCCTTTCTTTTCCTTATTGACAGGGTATGGAGCAAAGATCACATATTGGGTCAGGTAAAAGATATTTTGATTAGGGGATTGGGATGTGTAGAATTTTTTTGTTTTGTTATGGCTGAAAACGTGAGGAGTTCCGTAATAAGTTATAACGACGTGACTTTAGGAGCCCCTCCCCCCCCCCCCCCCCCCCCCCCGAGCGGGGGATCGCAGGGGGACTGCCTCCCTGGCACATTTCATTAAGTCTTCCAGATGGATGGTTTTATTTATATAATTTATATGCTCCAATAAATGAGCAAAATCAAATTTTGGCATAATTTTATTTTAGGTCAACAGTATCAGGCTACCACGCTTATGTGTAATGGCATAGATATATCCCATATCAAAATAAAGTTCAGTTCTTCCTCTGTCAAAATATACTATCTTTTGTATTGTTTAATGTGTGTTGCTGTGTGTTTTTACTGCTTGAGCAAGACATAGTCTTGCTGTTTTCGCTTGAAGCTGCATGCACTGACTTGCACCCTTCATGACAAAGGATCGCAGAGCATTGTACCAATGTAGCGAACATGTTTTACTATAACACACACAGAAAGCCAAATAAATGAGGTTTAGTTCATCATAATTTCCATTGTGTTTTGAGCTAAAATTCCTTTTAAAAAAATTAGCTGAAACGTTTGTTGGCCACGAAACTGGTGGCTTTATTACTAGACCAGGCTGAACCACAGCCTTTGTACTGCAAAGGTATACCCACATGAAACCTGAAGCAGTTTCAGTATGAAGCATCAACTTTTTTTACAGACACACCTTTTGCTTGATTTCACCACCATTGTCCGATGCTCCATGATAAGTCACTGGTGGAAAATATAGTTGACGCCCTTTTCAATTTAAAAAAAAACATTATTTTTGTCTCCCTTGGAAGAATTCACAAAACACTGACTTCGGATGAAGTTAAATGACTAAAATAATATGCTCATACACAAATTTCACATGGAAACTGAGAATTTTTAATGCCGTGACTCAATCAACTGTCATTTTACTGGTGGTCAAAGTTGGCCTATCATGCAATTTGCAAAAGGTAGCAAATTTCAGGTGTTTTTGCACTTTTCGAAAATGCCCAATACTTTCAAAGCCTTTAACTAAGTACCAAATTCATTATTCTGGCTTAAACTTTAAGCCAGAATAATAAATTTGGTATCAAAATTCTTAGAAAAGCAAACCCCATCAGATTAGACAATAACCAGTGAGTTAAATAATAAAAAGTAAAAATCTGTTTGCACTACATACAGTGGAGCCCGCATAATTCGAAGTCGCCGGGAAATGGATTATACTTCGATTTACGAAAGTTCGGTTTACCTCTCGGCAGAGAAATAACCATTATTTTGCAGTCCGCCCCATACCATACGTGTAATTACATCCACTCGCCTTGCCCCTCCCCCCACATACACACACACACACACACACAAAGGAACCTGAGTCATGAGACCTTTCGATTATTTTTTTTCTTTAGAAGTGACCCTATCGTAGCGGTAATACAAAAAAGTAACATTGAATGACCTAGACCTGGTACTAGTGGTAGTTGCTGGTCAGCAAACTGACTTTATCTTGGTCGCATGTATTGTGTGTGACGTCATCAATCGATAAAGACATTCTCCCGTGTGCGATGTTCAAATGCGAGACTGTAGGCCTACTGCGTTATCCCACCTTGCTATCAGTGGCGTGGAATTACTATTACTATTACGCAGTGTAACAATGCCGTACTCCCCCCCCCCCCCCCCCAAAACGAGTATAGTGTGGCGAATGTGTAAACACAGCAGCGACTGAAGTCAGTGCTAAGAACCCCGTGAAAGTGAGGTCTTTGTTCCTCCAGGGCCTTACCATAACTTTTTACTTTTGAATACAGCCATGTGATGCTTAGCGAGCATTACACAAGAGTGTCCTGGAATGGCTCTATGTGAGCAAGGTGGGCACACCGCAATGAGGGCACACCGCACGGCTTACCTGTGTGTAATTTATGTTCTACAATATGCCGTGTCTTGGCTGTAGATCTACCTGTGGTGATTGCATCAGCAATCGATTAATTCACTGGCCATAAATTAAAAATGCAAGCACCGTCTCGCGTACTTATTGTTGGCTGATATCATTGGTCATTGGGGCAGAATCACACTGCATGCAGGGACCCCGACCCGTACTACTGCCACCCTCCGCGGCATGTTTCTCGCTTGGTCGGTACAGACGGGTAAAAGGAAGGCTCTGCAGCCTACTCATTGCATCATTTTTGGCACATCTACCCTCCCCCTCGATGGCTGGGAAGCGTGTTGTTGTTGAACAGGCCTGTGTCAGCGTGTTTGTGGAAACTGGTTTTCATGGCCACAGGCTGGAAATCAGAAGTTACATTATCTTACATTGAGTTGAGTGAGGATAGGAGCCCTCGATCAACTCTATTTATCAGAATTGGGGCCGTTCGAACTCAACATAGCAGTAAATGTTTAATAAAGATAAAGAAGGAAAAAGAACCTCATGTCAAAATCACTTCTATTTAACAGAAACTCGAATTACCAAAGTTCGGTTTACTTGAGCTCCACTGTATAGGCCAGGAACAGGAACTGGCAGAATGTCTGCTGATTTTAAATGATTGGGACTGGGGTTTCAGTAAGGAGGAGGTGAAGGACATTGTGAAGGCAGGGGCGAGGCTTCCTCATAATCAAATAATCAGTGATTACCCTTCGAATATTAATTCTAGAATTACTGTGCTTTCCAGATCGAGCCCAACTCTCTCCCTTTTAGACAGTTCAGCATTCAATTCTACCTCACTGTTTGCGTTTGTTATATATAGTCCAACACCCCTCACCGAAAAGAATCTTTATAGGGACCTACCCCTTACGAACTGGTCCATAATCAGTGATTAACAAAGACGAAGAAGACTTGACTGCACCCAGAGCCTATCTTGAGCATAGCATGTATTCGTCGACGCGGCCCCGTAGACAGCAGAATAGTGGGGGATAAAAATAGGTTTAAAAATCAAAGTTTGACCTGATTTTACCGATTTACGCATGTTTTTCACTATGCAGTCGTTTTCATTCTAATCGAAAGGTAAAGTAGAGTGAAATAGTTTGTGTGGATTTTTTTTGTTTGTTTGAGATAATCTAAGAATAATTTACTCCACGCACAGTAAGAGCTATCAAAGCATAATAATATAGTCTAGATAACAACTGTGATAAAAATCAGCCGAACGTAACTATCAAGAACATCACTTCACTTGATAGGTCGAGCGGACCTATACCGCAATGGCAGATAGCCACTTCTCCGAGATCGCTGCACATTGTTGTGTCACAGAGATGCCAGTTAAGCACTTTCTGCCATTTAATGTTAATGGGTCATTTTCGAGAAACTTTAGGAGATGGTAGAATAACAAAATCTCTGGCAATGAATATGACAATGAAAACTTGCCGTTCAAATTATATTTTTTTAAATGGATGAAAAATATTCAGTCTATAAGTCTGTTACTGTTAGTATGAATGCATGGTATTTTCAGATTAGTTTGGCTTGTAAATTGCTGCATTCCTGTCCTGTTGACAAGAATAGTCCGCTCTTTAGATTTTGCAATGCCTTGCACCCGTTTCAATGTTTTAGTCGCTGCATTTATAATTATGTAAATATGATGTAGCGATAGGTCCTATTATATAAGGATCTCTAGCTGAAATTCTGATTACCCTCTGCAGAGGGCCACGCTTCGCCCCTGTGTGAAGGACTTTCATAAGCTACAACCTCGATTTGCACAGCCCTCTGGCCGTAGCAGATCTGCCCACATGTTGCGGTTTCATTATGGAGAGAGTTTCAAAGGTGAAGAATGTCTGCAACGACTGCAGGATGATGCGGCCAAGCAACGAAATAGGCCTGCAGGGAGAGGAAGAGGCAGCCCTAAAAAAGTGCTCCAAGTCCAATAAATGCAGGGCTCTGCAATTAACACTCTGAACATGAAGTATGTACATTGCGTGCCTCCCCGAAGAGCACTCAGAAGGCAGAAAAACAATTTTTTGCACGGCCTAGCCTATATTCATAGCCTTTATGTGTGCTTTTTTTTTTCTTTTCGATCTTCTTATCATTTAATCCATTCATCCCATACCTGAAACATTAACTGGCAAATCTCTTGCAAGACAGTTGATGACATTCCGCCACTGTTCAACTACTTTCACTCTTTCTTCAAAGATTTCGTTCAATGCTGCTGGAATCTCAAAGGCCACTGTATATCTGTATCGCACTCTTTTACCACTAAATCTTTTCTTTCGGAATGGATATGCAAAGACCACAAATCCACAAGTTGATGGATCAACAAGTTTCGGAAAGCTGTTAAAGGATGTTGATGAGTTTGTACGGTTGTCACTCTCAGCAGACACACTGGCATTTTGTGATGCATCCGATGTTCCTGCCGAGGAGGTTCCTCCGTTGACTGACACACCATCGTGTTCAAGTCTATGGCAGCCGACAATGTCACTTATCTGAAGAGAAACCTCTTCGTAGGTGGTATTGTTTGTTATGGCATGGAAGTAGAGACCACGTCGAGTTAGGATTACTTTGTGGAGGCCTTTTTTCTTCCGAAGAAGATAGAGTTCGTCTTCAAGGACCACATCTTCCGTCACAGACGCCATTTTGATGCCAAGCAGGTCATGTGACCAAACCATGGTCACGTGACATTTTGCTGAAATTATTTCCCCTTAATCCGATAGGGGGCGCGCAATAACTGGAGGTAAACAAACAGCAGCCGATCCAGGAAGTGACCGCTTGATTTGCCCTACACTGATGCTCCATGGAGTGACGGCTGCGCATAATAAACTGTAGTTTTCTCTCCAAAATGCCAGATTATTGCATTGTTCCCTTTTTTCAAAAATCACGGTGGTTATCGGCACTGCCTCGATCCGTTCTTATTCCTCTGTAGCTCAGCACCAAAATAAAATAACTTAAAATGCCACATACCAATAATACCATTGAAAATAACACCTCTTTCAAATGTTATTTTTCAATTCCATGAAATTACTGTTATAACTTTAATACACGTATTATGAGCCCACAGTAGTCACTATCGGACATTTTAACGGCCAAAATCGCTGATCTGCGGGAACTGAGTAACACCCATATATCGTTTCAAGATGGATCTGATCACACAGACTCAAAATTACAATTTACTGATATTTGGATTACATTGAATAACTCACCTTTATTTTGGTATATTTTTGCCTGGGCTACGGAAAGTCATTTGTTGTATGTGTATGTGTATGTCGATTTTGTATGGAGTTTTAAAATTTGCGAAATTACGCATTTTTTGCTCCTAAATTAAGCTTCAATATGGTTGTTGATTTTGAAAATAACCATTTCGTTTATCCTTCTGTGGATAGGCCTTCGAATAACCAATACAATGATGTGTTTCTTACTTCTGCAAGTCAATCTGTTGATGTTTTATGATGACAGTGAAAACTGATAAATTTTTACATTTTTGTCTCCCTTGTCAAAAAGTGAAATTTAATGTGGAGGCATTTTTGATTCAAATAAAAGACCACTTATTAATAATTTAAACCCTTGAAAAAATTTAGGCTTTTTGTCTGTATTAAATAGAATGTGTTTACAGTTTGGCATGTTTGCAGTGATAACACACCGGTGGTGTCTCATGAAAATTCAGATGATCATAACTTTGCCAAATATTGAGATACAGAGACAAATTTGGTATCAAAATTCTTAGGAGAGTGAGTTCTTTCAATTGGAAAACTTAATTTAAGTGTCTATACAGCGACTTTCCAAAATCAGTTTTGAATACCTACTTTTAATCTCAATCCCTGCCTGGTTTCAGATTTCCCACCTAATTTGTTTGTATTATATTATTGCTTCTGTCAGTAAATATGTTTCGTTCATATCAATATCACTTTAAGTAATTGGTTAACGTTTAAGTCGGATCAATCATACAAATCACAACATAAAATAAGTTTTCATATAGTAAACACTAAGAAAACACACCCACTGTTCACTGGAGTATAATTTATTTCACTGCCAATCAGGATTAGAGTATAGAAAGGCGATAGGTTATCGGGGAATTGCAAGCATAAAAAAGAATTTTTTTTGAAAAAGTATTTCAATTTCAGGTACATAGGGCTACAACTCGGACTTTACAATCAAGAAATCACTTTGCATGGGAATATGATCCATAAGCTCATTTAATGAGATAATGGCTGATGCCTAAAATCACATGATAAACACATTTTTTTAAATAAAGCTATGCACGGTGTATGCAGTAATTTGCATCATAAGGCAAGAAAACACCATAGCTGCACCTAATGTTGGTCTAATCATGCTCAAGAATCCAAACAGATTTAAATGAATCCTTCTTGCAACGTTCGCCATATTGATAACATCGAGTCGGATAAAGCGAAAGTGCTTGAAAGTATAAGTACTATAACTCCACTTGTGGAGCGCCACCTATGTTATTACGGCCCTTTGTGTTTGAGCAAAATGAGCCATTATTATCAATTGTAATTAATGGCCACGCTTATTGATATATTCGCAGACGTCTGCGGATAAGATCTGGATCTTATATAACGCATGTTGTTTCTTACGGTAATGATGCACCAGGTTGTCTTTTTTTTAGCGATACTTATGGGTTATCGTATCCTCGGTAGCAGAGACCCTGCTTAGTAACGCTTTTACTCAGGTTCCCCTGTGGCATGCTATTGCTAAGAAAACTCACCTGCCGAGTTGGTAAGGGGGGTTCGACTTTTTTTGTTGTTGTTACTTTTTTTCTTGCTTCCGTTCCCCAGATAAAAATGAACTAAACTTCCATGCAAACAAAAAGTAATACAATCATGTAAAACAAAACATGACAAATAACTGAAGCAGAAGACCCCCAAAATATATTTTCGCAGTAAATACAGGATAGATCTAAGTCACGACAGAGAGAGACGAAATTTTCGGTTCAGACTGTCTAAAGAAATCATTTACATGTTTGAAATTTGATTTACATTTTTATTTCTAATTAGCAACTGTCCCGTTTAATGAAAAAGAATAGTGCAAAGTAAAACACCAAAACATATTACATGTTTTTTGGGTTTTTTTTTGTTATCTCTAATGATTGTGCCTTCATGGATCTTTTGTGGTTGTTGTTGTTTCTACAATGTATTACTCTTGATTTGTATTAATTGTGTAAATTCCATCTCTTCCATTTCCCCATCCATTTTTCCGTCATACTCCTAGTCCTAGTATCTCCTCCTTCATTCCCATTTTCTTTTTCTTCCTGATTTCATTATTTTACCCTCTCTCTTTCTCGCTCTCTCTCTCTCTCTCTCTTTTGATCGATCTATCTATCTATCTGTGAGAGGATGAACGACTTTCTATTTTTAATGTGCTTTCATGGTAACTCTGGTGCGTGAGTGAGGGACGGCCACTCATAGTAGTTTATGGACACTTGGCCGAGTACCATTAATTGGATTATTTCCCTTGTAATAGTAGCGCGGGACCCGTTATTCACATCACGAGGAAAAGCGCGCATTTTGATTGGTCAGTTGGAAATGTTGACCACCGGGCTTCCAACTCTTATATCATGGCTTTAAGTTTCTTACAACTCGCTCCTTCGTTGTTATCCACCGACAGAAAGACGGGAACCCGAATTCATTTTTGAGAGTAGACAATACCCTATCGGTACAAAATAGGTACTCATGATAACGTTTGTTATCAATGGAGATACGTCGTATTAATGGACGAAAGTATCCCGCACAAAATTGTCGAATGTTGTTAGTCCTGACACTTTGAAAATTTATATTAAAACTATTACCGGGTTTCTGGTATAAGTAGTCAGTTAGAATTTTAGCAGCAAGTTTCTACTTTATAATGGTACTAATTTTGTTGTACTTTGATGCACATGTCCTATTGAAATAATTAATAAGAGGATCTCGGATTTAAAGTAAACCACGAGTTAGACGCACGTTATCCCCGATAAATCCAACCTGGGTCAAATTTATTCAATTATTGCTGGAGGGGTCGTTAGAGTAATTTCTGCAGTTTACTGGGATACCTAATTGACTTTTGTGTGCACCCTTTTAACCGTACTGTAAATTCGATTGTGTTAGGACCCTAACCAGTTTTATTGTCGGGCTGGACTCAATGTCCGAGCCTTTCACGTGTCCAAAACTGGACTACGTAATAGCTCTCTCGGACGTCCGCGCGGGCTCATAAATAAGATGCGAGTTCGAGTGGTCAGCACACTCCATCAAAGACGCAGAGACAAGAGCCGACAGCACAGTGAACCTAGACCGGCGGCGGCCTGCCGTGGCGCGCCTCGCCCAAAACATGGCCTAGTCCAGTTGCGCCAGTAGCAGAGAGACTTTGGGTAAGTTGGAGACTATTATATTAGAAGTGACTTTAATTTGCGCACCCCCCCCCCCTCTTTCTTGGATGCCGCGTAGAGAATGCTGATCTACAGAGACTATTATGAGTCCGGCTCAACGGTAATTGCCATTGTCATTAGACGTGTAAGATGCGCGATGCAGTGCAGTGTCTTGATATTGTGGCTTTATTGTCAAAGTTAACGTTTGCGGTGCTAGATGATAATGATGGCTCGCTAACCAAGCTATCACGATTTGCTTGTGTGCATATATATAGTGTGTGTGTGTAGCATTGCCTTGTTGTGGTAGGCAGTGAGGATTTCCTGACATGTTGATGTGGATGACTTATGTTATAGCGAGCGGCACTACACACTTGATTGTATTACGGGTATTTGTGTACCTTGCCAGTACCACTATGCTATAGAGAGCAGTGTGATTGTGATTGCGTGTTTAGTGTTTAAGATGTGTAATTAATTACATGTATTGGAGAATATATATATATGGCCTTTAGCGTCTTTACAGACGGTCTTAGCAGCTAGAATATTCACTTTCATTTTGACTGACAGCTTCTCTCGTGGCTTATTCTACCAATGTTTGACCCGAGAGTGCGATGGCAGTGATTGCAGGTCAGTCTTTTGGGTTCACTTTGGCGAGTGTTTTCATTCCGCCTCTGTCGTTTTGTCAGGTATGTTTCTTTTGCCTTGAAGTCTATTGTGAGCGTGCCACTGCGCAATTTTTGTCTCCATCTGCTTCGATCATTTGCAAGGTTCTCCCATTCATTGGGGTCGATGTTGAATGCTTTCATCGTGACCTTGCAAGTGTCTTTGAATCGCAGATGTGGCCTACCTCTGGGTCGGTTGCCAGTGGCAAGTTCCCCGTAGAGAATTTGTCTGGGGATGCGATCATTTTCCATACGGTGGAGATGTCCAAGCCACCGCAGTCTTTTTTTGCCTAGGAGAGCCTGAGTTGATGGAATGTTGGCTCGGCTCAGAACTTCGATATTTGAGATCCTGTCTTGCCACTTGATCTTGAGAATTTTGCGTAGGCAGCGCAGGTGGAAGGAGTTGAGGGATCTTTCATGTTTGGAGTAGGTGGTCCATGCCTCTGAGCCATACAGCAGGGTGCTTAGGACGCAAGTTTGGTACACGAGTACCTTTGTTTCGATGGTCAGCTTGCTATTGTTCCACACCCTTTTTGAGAGTTTGCCAAAAGCTGTGGCCGCCTTTCCTATTCTGGCATTTATTTCAGTTGTTATGTCTGTGCTACCACTGATGGTTGAGCCTAGGTAGCAGAATTTTCCCACTTGCTCCAGAGGAGAGCCATTCAGCATGATTGGGTTGGGGTTTCTCAAGCCTTGTGTCAAAACTACAGTTTTTGAGACACTGATCTTTAGCATGAATTTGTCACAGGCTTTGGCAAGGCTATTGATGAGAGCCTGGAGCGTGGTTTCATCGTGGGCCACGATTGCAGCATCATCTGCGAAGAGGAGCTCTTGTAACATAATATGCTCTGTACGAGATTTTGCTTTTAGTCTGGCAACATTAAAAATGGAACCGTCCACTCTGGTGTTAATAAGTACTCCACCTGAACATTGACCAAAGGCATTCTTGAGTAGGGCTGCAAAATATATACCAAATAAGGTAGGAGCAAGAACACATCCCTGCTTCACACCGCTGTTTACAGCAAATGAATTGGATGTGCAGCCCTCAAAGTTGACACATGCCCTCATGTCAGTGTGGAAGGATGCAATAAGTTTTAGCAATGTTGGTGGACAGCCTATGGATTTAAGGACTGCATACAGGCCAGATCGGCTTACGGTGTCGAAAGCCTTTGTTAGGTCCACAAAGCATGTTATAAGCGGCCTGTTTTGTTCTTTACATTTTTCTTGGATTTGCCGAAGTGCAAATATCATGTCAATAGTTGATCGTTTGCTTCGAAAGCCACATTGTGTTTCTGGTAAGACTTTTTCCGCCAGTTGTTGAAGGCGGCAGAAGATGACGCGAGCAAAAGCCTTTCCAGTAATGCTGAGGAGGGATATGCCTCGATAGTTGTTGCAGTCGCCTTTGTCTCCTTTGTTCTTGTAAAGTGTGACAATTTTGGCGTCTCTCATATCATGTGGTATCACGCCTTCTTTCCAACACTGCAGTAACAGATTATACAGGTGTGGTAATAGTGGGCCTTTTAGGTCTTTTAATACCTCTGCAGGAATGTTGTCACTTCCTGTGGCTTTTCCAGCAGACAGGTGGTCGATTGCATTGGAAAGCTCGACTAAGGAAGGTTCAGCGTCAAGTTCGGCCATTATTGGCAGTTTTTGGAGGTGTTCCTCAAAATCTGGTGGAATATTTTTCTCAGTTGAATACAACAGAGAGTAATGCTCTACCCACCTATTCAGTTGTTCATTTTTATCTGTGATGGGTTCACCATTTACAGACTTAAGTGGGGCGCTTTTGGTGATGATTGGCCCAAGAGCTACTTTCATCTGACTAAAGGCGGTTTTCATATCTCCCTTTTCATTTGCCTCTTGTATGCTGTTACACAAGTCTGTCCAGTATTTGTTGGCGCAACGTCTTACCTCCAGCTGAAGTTTAGCTTTTGCATTTTTCAAACAAGTTTTTGTACTCTGATTGCAATTTTTGTTATACTCATTGAAAGCAGATTTCTTTTGCTCAATGAGAGGTAGGAGAATTTCGCTGTTCTGGGCTACCCAGTCGTTGTTTGAAACTTTATGCTGTCCAAAAGACTTGATGGCACAGTCATGAATTTTTGAACTGAGAGTGTTCCATGTTTCATCTACCGAGTCACATTGGCTGACATTATCCATGCTTTCAGCAAATAACTTTTCAAATGACTTTCTATTTGATTCATCTCTGATTGCTGTTACATTGATCTTAGGGATTGAAGGGGCTTTTGATCTGTATATTTTCTTGGCCGAAATTTTGATTTTGCTGACTACCAGTGCATGGTCGGTGTCACAGTCAGCACTGTGGAGGGAACGAGTTATTTTTATACAGCCCAAACTCTTCCTCCTTGAGAGAATAAGATCTAATTGATGCCAATGGCCAGACCTGGGATGGCGCCATGATGTTCTTTGGCATCTCTTAAGGTCAAAGTACGTGTTTGTAACACATAATGAGTTTACGGAGCATAGCTCCAGAAGGCGCTGCCCGTTTTCGTTGATGTTGCCAATGCCGAATTGCCCAATGCACTTTGGCCATGCGGAGTGATCTGCTCCCACTCGAGCGTTAAAGTCACCCAGAATTAGCAGGCCTTCGGTGAGAGGGATGTTGTGGAGAGTCCTCTGCAATGCCTCGTAGAAAATGTCTTTGGTTTCGTCAGAGGAGGTAAGTGTTGGGGCATAGACACAGATAATGTTGGTAAAACCAGACCGGGTGTTCAGTCTGAGTGTCATGATGCGTTCTGACACTCCAATTGGAGTTGCGATCGAATTGATAAGGGAGTTTTTTATGGCGAAGCCCACGCCGTGGATTCTCGGCTGTTCGCTGCTAAGGCCCTGCCAGAAGAAGGTGTAGTTTTCTTCTTTGACTGACCCGGAGTCGGGAAGTCGAGTTTCTTGAAGGGCAGCGATGTCGATGTTTAGTAGCTGAAGTTCTCGATCAATAATTTGGGATTTCCTGATGGAGTCAATATCAGTGAGATCTTGCTGTTGCAAGCCTGGGCGCATTGTTCTGACGTTCCAGGTACCAAGTTTTAGTATTTTTCTGTTTTTGCCAGGTGCACACTTTACGTCAGCTTTTCGACTTTTGGTCTAGCTCCAACCACCTTATGAAGCAGGCTGACGTGGCGGAACAACACCCAACTGCCTGGGGGCTGCCCAGGTTACGGCGGGCGGTAGTTGATCAATGCAGCTGAAAAGCCGCTCCCACCGACAGAGGGGACCCCTGGCGCTCATCCGTACGCCAAATGGATTGAGCTTATCACCGGTAACTGCCACCTCCCGTGTTGTGCCCATCCGTAACGGATGGCTGGAGTGTCCTCTCCAAATCGGAAATGGGTGGGCTTATAGAGGAGAGACAGACGCTTGCCTAGCCCGAGCAAACGCCTCCTCGTTTTGCTGCCTTGCCTGGGCTATTTTTAAGAGATGGTGCTTTGCCCAGAGGCACCACCCCTCTCTCTGCCATTCTAGTTAAACCCAAGGGAGAGACCAGGTCAATACATTTGGAACTAGTCCGGCTGCAGGAGATGCTGGAAGCCAGTTTGATGCAGTTCTCCCTGACAACCACCTTCGGGTCTCCACTCCTGACTTTCTGTCTGGGTTTACTCCCATAGCCTTTGCTATCATAGCAACACACAAGGCAGTGTGGTATTTGTATTCAGGGTTACCTTCCCCTAGTCTTCCTCTCTCCCGAGATGACCCACAAGACAGTGGGGGTGACAGTAGCAGGCTGTATTGTGTACTGTCATACAATAGCAGAAAACTCTGGCCTGATGTATTGGAGATGTATAATATTAGTTGGGCCTCACATGTGTGAGCCCCAGGATTGTTCTATGTGCGGCGGTGGATGAACAATGTTCCAGTGAGTCTACACATGTTGCAATGAGTCTCGCCGACATATATATATATATATCATGTGCATGTATTATTGTTATCCAGATGTATTATGCTTCTATGAGTTTCGTAAGTGTGTGAAGGACAGTTTCATTTTAAGGAATGTACACATTACTTTATGTATCTAGTGGTGTGTCATACACATGTTAGCCTGGCGGCATAGCTCCGCGGCTAAGGTCAAAGGGCATGACCCTTGAGTATCGATTGGGAAGGGAAGTAACCAATACAATAGCCCTGGGGCGGGTTAGTACTAATAATGGGAGTGGGCCTATGAGGATGGCCTGCATTGGGATGCAGCGTCTGTGTTATGGACGGTCAGTGGGCCATGTTGGCCACTGCGTTATTAAATGGAATGGCCACTCTGGATGTGTTGTACACCGGCTCAGTGGAGCGAAACTATTGTGTTCTTGCCCCTTCATTTGTTATGTCCTTCATACTTTGATTAGTACATTAATTAGTTTATGTTGCCAGTGTACTAGGAAACTCCTTGTGTATATGATATAGCCACTTGTAGTTGTTATTCATTAACCTTAGCGCTATTTTATTCCATGCATACATATCCAGTTGGTTATTGCTTAAATTCTATATTATGTTGTTGTTGTTTGATTTAATACTTAATACTATTACTATGTATGTCCACCATTGATTGCCTGATTAATGTTGTCATTATATCCTAATCATATTTTTGTCTTTTTCTCTTGTTCCAGCTTATGGCTGGTTGGGCTTCTTTTTTTGGGCTTCTTTTTTTTGGGCTTCTTCTTTTTCTTGGCTTCCTTTTCTTGATAGGGTTTTCCCTATGCCTTTTGGTAGCGATACCTTTGTTAGGCTTTTGAATAAATAAGATTGCCAGCAGAACCCTGTGTTTGTTAATCCTGTGTATCCTTAAGGGAGTTACTATTGAACCCACGCAGTAACCACATTAGCCACTCGTAGTTCATCCAACATATCTATCTATCTATCTATCTATCTATCTATCTATCTATCTATCTATCTATCTATCTATCTATCTATCTCTTTCTCTCTCTTTTTCTCTCCCTCTCTCTCTCTCTCTCTCTATCTATCTATCAATGCATCTATCTGTCTGCCTCTCTCTCTTTCTCTCTCTCTATCCCGGAGTCTTAGAAGACCGCTGGAGCGTCATAGAAGACTTCCCAACCAGAATCCTCCATTCTACCCGGTTCTCAGACACTCTTATGTAGTTGCTGAGTATGAGGCCAGTCCATTCACTGATGTTATCCTCCCGTCTCTTTCTCTGTCTTCCTCTCCTTCTGCCTCCTCACATTGTTCCTTGTAGAATATAAAAGGTGAATAAGAAAGAATTTCAAGCTTCTTATAATTATTTACTGGGTGTGAACTGAGACCATACCATCTTATGACCAAGGTCGGAAAACTCGGAGGGCCACTGCACGTTAAAAATACCTTGGCAGATGGAAATCGAAAAGAGCAGGCCGCATTCCGGGCAACATTAAAATAAAATTTATCTCTACCCCCCCCCCCCCAAACACCCTCCGAAAAAAAAAAAAAACGCCGACCGGCGCTATACTGTAGCGGAGACGTGAATGACCCAGTTGTAACTGGGCTGCAATGACACTAAGGCAAATTTCCCAAATAAAATTAAAGAAGTCTACAAAATACAAACCAACAGTCAGACATTTGTCTTTCTAAGTTTTGTCTTCATTCGGTGCTTTTCTTTCTCCTTATGACAGATAAAATTAACAGCCAGCATAAAATATATGCCATAAGATTACAAAATAGAAATCGTAGGTGTTGGATCACAAAAGCTAAATCAAAATGAAGTCTCTCTCTCTCTCTCTCTATCTATCTATCTATCTATCTATCTCTTTCTCTCTCTCTCTCTCTAATGCGCCACAAACAAAACAAAAAAAAAAACAAGCCAGTAAAAAAAGTCACCTCATGTGAAGAGGCTCATTAATGCAGCTGACGCAGAAGATGAAAGGCAACGAAATGAAAACAGAAAAAAATATGTTGATTAAATTATTCTCCTTTCTAAATAATTGGCAGTCATGAGTTATAAAAGGATACAGTTGAGATGGGACACAGAAGGGTTATTCACCTTTACTATAAAGCAAAACCTGTCGGGGTGTGGGAGGGTGGGGGGTTAGAAAAAAATTGGGGGCCAACAGCCGACCAAAGAATTTTCCAGTGGAGGAGGCAGAGAGAGAGAGGGGAGGGGGGGGGGAGAGAGAATTCTGGGTCAGGAAACAGAGAACTGCAGATTTGTATGTTGTCCAAAAGTGATAACCATCAAAACACTATACTGACTGTTAGTTGTGACTGCTTATTCATAGGCATTACTAGATTTCATGATTGTTTTCCTTGGTACATCAAAAAACAGACCTGAAATTTGGTGAAATATTATGAAAACCACAGAAAAGGGGGCTGGGTGGGGGGGGGGGGCACAGCAAGGCTTAAAGCAAAATCAAAAATTGGCAAAAATAAAAAGTTGCACATGTATGTAGCAAAGCCTCGTGTAAGAAATAATACCCAAACGATACAATAAAATGCAAAGTAAAAGAGAAGGATGCAATGGTTCAGGTACTTATGAAATTTCTTGGTCTTCTTAGAATGCTTGTCATGTCTGTGATGTACGAGAAATGAAACATCCCAATATTAAGACTGATATATCAAAACTGTCTGCATATCTAATGATTTTCATTATCCTGCAGGCACACCGCTATTAACCATATCGTCATTGTCATTGGCTGTCTTGTTACCAACTGGAGCCATTAGCTTGCAAATGTCCGTTCATCCCTGATGTCACACAATTCCTGATGACGGAGCAGACCCATGATGTCATAAGCTTTCCGTCATCATCACATACAGAATAAGGAGGGTGTCAAAATTGGGCAAAAAGAAAAAGTTGTATGTAGCGAAACCATGCATGAGAAATAAAACCCAAACAATACAAAGCAAACTAAAGAGAAGATAGAAAATACACAAAATTTTCAGCTTTCGCCTTTTTGAAGTGAAAAAAAAAATCGAACAATAAAAGATTTCACGGACGTGCTTTGGTGCTGCTAACGAAGCAAGAACTTGCAGCTAAGTAACATATCCTGTTTTGCTTTGATTCCATACATTTCCTGTTGACATCTTTTATTGTTCGATTTTTTTTTTCACTTGAAAAAGGCGAAAGCCGAAAATTTTATGTATTTTCTGTCTTCTCTTTTTTAGTTTGCTTTGTATTGTTTGGGTTTTATTTCTCACGCAGGGTTTCGCTATATACAACTTTTTCTTTTTGCCCAATTTTGACATTGCTTATAGCCCTGCTGCAACCCCACAGTTTTTCTGTGGTTTTTAGAATAAGGAGGGTGTAGTTTTCCACTCCTTGAATTCAGATAAAACAGAAATACCCCTGTCAAAAACTTTTTACATAACTCCAAGTGAAACTTGGTATTGTTTGGGTTTTATTTCTCACGCAGGGTTTCGCTATATACAACTTTTTCTTTTTGCCCAATTTTGACATTGCTTATAGCCTTGCTGCAACCCCACAGTTTTTCTGTGGTTTTTAGAATAAGGAGGGTGTAGTTTTCCACTTCTTGAATTCAGATAAAACAGAAATACCCCTGTCAAAAACTTTTTACATAACTCCAAGTGAAACTTGGTCTTTAGAAGAGATCCGATGTCTTGATCTTGGGCCATCTATTCTCAGGATGAATCCTCTCCCAAACTGTCATCTTTAAAATCAGTGATGATGTTCAGTTTACATTTCAGATGACCAAAGATCAAGGCACCCCGAGAATGATTGTGACAGGACCTGCAGTAATTATTGTCTGTCTTTCGCCAGCAGATTCAACTTCAAAAGTAACACTAGGTTAGTGATTCAGTTTTAAATCAAAGGGACACAAAAACTAATGTACGAGGAGGAGTCAAAAAGTAATGCAGTTTGTTTCGTTTGCTAGAATAGAAATAAACACAATAACCAGTATCATACCTCAAATTGAAGCCATACATTAGAGGATCAGATTCCTACTTCTCAACATAGTCTCCATCTCTCTCGATAGCCACTGTCCACCTTTTAGTAAGGCCACATATGCCAACTCCGTAAAAATGAACAGGCTGATCTTTGAGCCAACTTTCAAGTTCTTTGTCATTTTCATAACGATGACCTCTTGGGGCTTCTTTTATAGGACCGAAAAGGTGAAAGTCTGACGGCACCAAATCAGAATAAGATGGATGTGGCTGTGTTGTCCACCCAAACTAGGTGAATGCCTCCCTTGTCATGGTACTCGTGTGAGGGCGGGCATTGTCATGGTGAAAAAGAACTTTGTCCATTTCCATATTGGGCCTCGCTCGTCGAATTCTTGCTTTCAGACATTTTAGTGTCTCAACGTATGCTTCAGAGTTTATAGTCACTCTTCGTGGCAAAAATCAGTGAGAATTACACCTTGACTGTCCCAAAACACAGTTGCCATGATTTTTCTGGCTGATTTTTCAGTCTTGAATTTTTTTGTCTTTGGGGCTATCGGATGTTGGATGTTGCCATTCCATTGATCGTCTTTTCGATTCTGGTTCATAATAATGAACCCATATCTCGTCTCCAGTGACAAGCCTTCTAAAGAATGTGTGGTCTCTTTTGCTAAGCTGCAAAGGCTCCATGCAGCAATTCACCCTTTCAATCTTGTGATCAGCTGTCAGTTGTCTTGGTACCCAATGGGCATAGGCTTTGGAAAACCCACTGACTCGATGAGGTCATGATCACTTTGGCGACTTACATCTACCATTGTTGCCAACTCATCAAGTGTTATTCACCTATCAGACCTGTCTAAAGCTTCTGCTTTTGCTTTGTTGGCATGGATAAGCATGAAGATATCAACTCTTTCTTGTCTTCAAAGCTATCACTCAGACATCGTGCCCACCTATAATCATTACTATTGTCTAAGTCTTGATGTTTATAAAAATTTTGCAGTCATTTGTGGATGTTTTTTGGGGGCTTCTCCTTCAGTAACAAGGAATTCTATCGCTGCTCTTTATTTTTGACGGACTTCAATGGGGCAGCTATTTTGAAACAACCTCGCTCACTCAAAAATGAAATGAAATAAAATTTTAACAATTTAAGTTTGAGAGTACATACACAAGTACCATTATGTGAAATATCAGCTCATTTGATGATAAACTGTGTTCAGTAGGAAACAAATTGCATCACTTGTTGTCTCCCCCTCATATATAATATAATAGTGTCTCTTAAAGTGAAATTGTTAACAGATGTCATCCACCCACTCCTTCGTCCATCCATTACTTCATTAATCCATCTATCCACCCACCCAGGTATCCATCCATCCACCCGCCCACCCATTGATCCATCTGTTCATCCACTTATCCCTCCATTCTCCAGGCGCAATTCTCCTGATTGCTTTATGCATGTCACTAAAAACAATAGTGGTAAGAGAGTGGTAAGCAACTCCTCAGCTGGAGCGAGTAGACCTTCTCTCTTGGAATTACCAAAGTTAACTCAAAGCTAGTGAGGAATTTTGTTGTAGGATCAAATGTCATAAACTGCCAGTGGTGTTGCATAGACGTTAGTCAAAGATGTGACTGAGAAATCCTGAAGAAATAGCCACGTTATGAGAAATATTCATGTCAAACCATTAAATTCATCTTTTTGGCTTTTAAACAGAACGTGAAGTCTTCAATAGTTATCAGTTGGGAAAAAGGGCATACTGATTTCTCGTGCATTCATGCTAATTAGTGGCATGTTATCGCATTATTTGTGTTGTGTTTTATTTTTGAAATTTTGAATTGTTGTTCCCATACATTTTTTTTTTTCTTTGTGGCCATCTCTAAATGTTATTATCCAGCCATATAAAATGCTGAAACAGTGACATGATTTGCTTCATAATATTGATTTGACTTTATACCTTTTCATTACATACATGTATCTGAATTCTGGGTCAAGAAACAGGGCTGTGGATTTGTATGCGACCCCAAAATGTTTATAAGTCATGAATTATTTTAGATGTAGATGTAGATTATGATAAGTGAGGGTATTCCCCTTTGGATTTGTTAAGCTTAGTCTAAAAAAGTAGTGTGACATTTATCACGTTATGCAAAAAGAATGCTGTTACAAGTACATACATCCCCCAATTTTTTTTGCGCTATGGGTACATACAAATGTATTTTAAAGCCTTTTGTGACCCCAGAGCTAGAGGCTCCTCCCGAAATACTCCTAACAACAGCCTTAATTAATTATTCTTTCAGATTTTCTTTCCTTTTTTTTTCCTCCTGTGTTTTGGTCAATGATTTAAGGTTGAGTACTGTCAAGTAGAAAATTCAACGTTCGAGTGCAGTCGCAGGTACTATTTCATTCAAACAAGTATTATAAAAAAAAACATTTTGTTATAATGCCAGTATATTTGGATAAAACATCAAGAAACAGAATCAAAGAAATGGAATTTTGTGTATTGTGCAGAACAGCTGTTTTGTTCCACTAAATGTGATGACTGAAAGATGGACTTATGAGTTGTGTTAAGAGAGATAGGGAGAGTGAGGAACAGAACAGTGAAACATCATCACTTACACTAACAGTATGGCAATAAATGTTGACTTTATGTTGCAAAAGCTCATGTTTAGACTTAGATCTATTAATGATCTATTAATATTACTGTGCACACAAAAAGAGTGCAGAAACGCAGGGGACTGCGAAGTTTAAAAAAAAAAAAAAGAAGAGAAAAAGTTGTGTATGCCGCAGTGTGCAACGTCCAGTGTCAGACACACCCAGCATTAGAGGCAACTAAGAACAACTACAACAAAAAGAAACTAGATGTGCCGGTATACATGTACAATGAATTCCAAAAAGAATTAAAATGGAAAAAGGTACGTGTATATAATTTCTCGGATTTTAAAGCGGGCCATAATACTACACAGTTCGAAGGCCAGAGGCCGGAACTGTATGGGTCCTCCTGGCAGCCTTTCGATGACCGAGGCTCTTTATGATTCATTTTTTAAAATTAATTTTCCTTCATTCAAATACTAATATAATAAAATAAAATAATAAAACAATAATAAAACAAAAATGGACAGAGATGTTGCAGTCTCACTCTACACAAATGTGCGATACACATTGACAAAACATCTATGCAAATTTCACCTTATTTGGACAGAAAAAAAAGTTATAGGGATTTTTCTGCTGGAAATATCAACTTTGAGAAAGTTGTTGAAGAATTCGCAAAAATCCTATTAGAACAGTCAGTACAAAGAATGATATATCGACACCAGTTTGAACCCTAAAACTAAAAGCGCAAAGTTCATGTCCTTCGCAAATTGTGCCAGATACAGAAATGGATTAGAAAGCCAAAATCGAAGTTTTTCAAATTTTACCAAAAACTAAGAATTTTGATATGTATTTAGCCGCACATGCCCTTTAAACTTTGAAATTAAAAAATCCGATGAATCACCCAGAATAGATTTCTGTCAGGTGGTTTGTGTTTCTGACATGTAGCCAAATGGAAATGTTTGTTGATTAATAAGGAATGACAATGTAGACAAGGCAAAACTACAAACGTGACACAAAATCACTGACAACTGTCTCTCAAGTAAAACACCAACTCTTTCTTCTGCGGGTGGGCTAGGGCTTTATTTGCAGCAAAATGTATAAAGTAAATTTATCTAGGTATAATTAAAATGTATACAAACATTATATGAAAAGAACTTGTCAATTAATCATCATGAGAACTGATGATTGAAATAAAAAACTTTAATAATGAGAATCTGCAGATTCAATCCACTGAACAATAAAAGCTCTGGTCTATAAACAATAGAGGGTCTAGGCGTCATAGTGACATGCTTGCAATGGAAAAAACCCAACTGCTTGTATAAGTCTGATTTTACAGCAACTAGGTCACACATAAACGAAATGATCTCTACAGATATTTTTTTTAGCCTATGGTCAAGTAATATTGAACCATACATTTCAAATGTGGAAGGTGACAGCCTGCTGACCAAATTAAGATGATTAGCTGTTGTTTTTTTTTCTGGGTTAATGAATGCAACAAACACATTTTTACTTGTTTTTCATGGACATGTATAACAATTAAATCTCAAAACCAATTAAGAAAATGACAAGTCTTGTGCATTATTTGTGACAGAGGCTCACGTCAGAAAAAAGCTTTTTGTTTCTATCACACTTTAGGAAAGTGAGCAAAGGAAAGCATTAAAGAATCATTCACAAATGACAGCACAAATCATTCATTGTTATAAACGGCACATACCCTGTTAGATAAAAAAAAATTGTGCATAATTCTCAGTTCTAGAGGATGTTGATTACGAATAAACTACAAAAAAAAATCTGATGTACTGTCACCAAAAGCATCTTTTCAACTGTCAGCTTGCCCTTGAGAGTGGTAGACACTAATATTTCCAAGTACCCATGAGAGTAGCCAGATGTCTGAGCAAGTGTTGTTTTGACAGTCCTCATTTCAAGGCTATAAGGCATACTGACCATTCGTTGTTTTTCTTAAAGCTTTCACCCTGCTGAACATAGACAATTTATCTGGCTTTAATTTTGATCACGATAGTCCTGGGACTGCAACAACAAGTTACAACAAAAATTTTGATTCTTGGCAAAGTTGTTCTTTGAGAGGGAAAGCTCACTCTGGGAAAACCAAAAGACGAAAAAAATGTACTGGAAAAAAAACCTCATCAAGAAAAAATAAGAAAAATCATTCATTGCATGTTAACATAAAAAGAAGGAAATATACAAAGCAAATTCAGCAAAAAAAATTAAAAGCAGGTTAAACTATTTGATAAACTGTAACACAGAAATCAATGTGTGGAGATTACTTCAACATGGTCAAAACTTTCTTCCAAAATATATTTTCCATCAATGAATACAATACAAAGAAAAAGGAATGTTTTGATAAGCAACTACACATCTGCAAATATGGCAAAACAGAATTATTCAGGTGAGCCTTTGTAGCAATGTTTTTCTATCTAAATAAAGTTGAATGTTCAGCTTGTTAATGTTACTAACTATGTTCATTTAAAAAAGAAGTAAGTGAAAGAAAATAAATCTGAAACGTCAATTTAACTCTTTGTGTGCCATGAAGTTTTCCATGTTTGCCAATAGGAGAAAACAAGATTTTGGTCAGCCATCAAATAGAATGGTGAGTGGAGAAGGTGAGGCAAACAACTGGCCATAAAGCTCAGACTACTCATATCAACTGACTAGTACGAAATGCAATGTCTGTCTCACTTAAGAGCAAGGTTAAGGTCACAGAATTTGGGAATTTTTGGTAAAGTTGGTGAGGCCTATACAGGAAGAAAATAGTGGTGGAGATGAATGAAGACTAACTACATCAACATTTATGAACAGAAAGTCAACTTTCTTTCTTCCCAAAACAAAATGGCCTAGCATTTCAGTGCACCGACACATTGACGATTGGCAAAAACATGACCAGCGGAAGAACCTATGTGTCAGTGTCTGGCACACAAAGAGTTAATAAAGTAAACAAAAAGGCTAAATATTGTCTGCTTACAAAATACTATTTTTGTTTTCAAAGCTGCATTACAGATTAAAGCATATGATATCTACATAATTCAATGTTCCATTCCTAAAATTTGAAGTGTTAACTATTTGTAAGAAATGAAAGACATGCCAAATTATTTCAAGCATAAGAACTGACTAGTGAACAGGCTTGCACTTTTACGAGGAATTGCCACATTATTGTAATCCCACAAGCACTGAGTAAAAATTTACGGCAATCGCTCGTTTTGGAAATCATACACATCCTTGCTGGAGTTTGATTTAATTCCATTTAATATCCAAAACCATAAAAGTGTACTTTTTATACATTTACTCCAATGTGGTGCGATTATTTTTAACATACTGTGTAGACTTACTGTGCACCATCCTTATGCAGGCAAACCACAGGCAGGTGGACGACACAGCCTTAATTTCATACTTAACTCAAGGTATTAAGTTTTCATCGGTAAGTACTTTCAGTGGATTTAATGAATCTTTCAAATCAGTTACACAACACTTAACCTCCACCTACATAAACGTGGGTACCATTTCTATAGGGTCATACCATCACCTCCATTCTTCCCAAAATACACAAGAGTAAAAATTGAGTTTTGGTTAAATATTGGGGTACAGGGATAATTTAAAATAATAAAAATACAACCACTGGCACAGTGCACTAGCACACTGTAAACTATCTGGAAAAGCGTAATTAAAGTTCACATGCTGATTCTAGAAGTAAAGAATGGAATAATGAGCAATAAAATCTCATCTTTGAAAACTTCAGTCCATATCTAAAACAAAACTGAACAGCTGTACCTAAGTGAGTAAAATTAGTTGTCTAGTTAATAAATAATTCTGGAATGAAATAACTCGACAAAAGTCTCAAAATAAATTGGAATACAAGATGGAAATGCAAAACTGTCAGTGTAATCTGGAATGTGAGAGAAAAAAAATAAAAAAAATAAATCACATCAAAAGCACATCTGATGGCATCCAGTTTTATGCCAGGTTCAAACCAGACCATGAACCACTTTTTTTGTAGACAATGCAACATGGTATAAAAATTTCTCGTTACATACACGTGAAATTATTACACAAAGCAGACCTTCACAAAGTGTCCTTGTATTCATCACACTGCTAACACAGACAGTTTTTTCACAATGGATAGGTGGGATGTAATTCTACAGAATGCTGATAAAATTCAGATGAAATTAACTGTACATGTTCATTTCTGAAGAGCAGTAAAAAAAAATTCACAAAATCACTTGACAAGTAAAAAAATCACAGAACTTTTAAAATGTGATTTTATTTTCCTTGAAAAAATTTTTTTTTTAAATTCCTGCCTAAATCATTTTGGAAATCAAAAATTTCATTTGAACTGTGTGTACTAACAAAATTCCAGTCACACTCTTCAATTTAAATAAAAAAGAAAAGACAAAATAGAAGCATTTGCAGGTGATGATTCAATCTTCCGGCTCTAATAAGAGTTAACAATAACAGACGAACAAAAATTTTTTTTTAAATTTAAGAAAATACCACTAGAACTTATACCTCTTCCTCAACACAATCATTACATAAATATTTATAGAAAAGAGTTCCTTTAATTTTTAATGTGGCAAAAAACACATGCATAGGTTGCAGATGGACAGAACCTTGGATGGAAGAGCTAGGTTCATGCATTAAGAGGTATCTAACTCCATGGCATAATGTGTATATAATAGTTAATTCTAAGGCAAAACAGTATCTATCTACAAGGAGAATACAAACTGGAAGACCACAGGATAAAGTTGACATCTGAATCACTGTACACATAATCTCCTCTTGATGTTGTTTTTTTAAAAATAAAATCTGCTTTATGATGAAATAATCAAATTTACTTAACTGAGGAGGTAATGTTGCCTGAACGAGGTCCACAAACAGTATTTTTGCCTTCTGCACAAGATCCCAATGTGTAAGAATGGTGAGGCAAACAGTTATTACTTCTTATATCTAACTAAGTAAGTCAAACGGGGGCAGGATTAGAAAAAACAAAAGTGTTCATCACATCTCCAAATGCCCAAATTTTTTGGTGGGAAATATATGAATTCAAGGCCAAATCTAGACAAGTTTAAAAAAAAAACAAACCCATCCTATTCATCATTGTTCAAGTTCACTTTTTTGACAATGGCAGTTTCCATATTTCCACTACCAGTTTTAAGTGGCATACATTATATTTTGATCACCAGCCCATAAAAGGAAGTATTTTTAAAATTCGATGTATAAATATTGTATGCATCATTCTGTATGGCGGTTGACTATCAGTAGACAACAATGAGAATCTCTTTCTGGGTCAGGTGTCTTAAACCACGGGAGCTCTTTCAGCACCATATATAGCAATCTTATCTGTAAGGAAATCAGTTAAAGAAACATATAAATAATCTGCACACCGACACAAGACATCCACAGATATTTGGAAATGAAAGAAATGCCCGTGATAATTTCATCAACTGATTCAACAGATTTCTTACAAATACATATGGAATCCATCACTGAACCATGGAACAAAGTACTCATAACCAGTTACATGTGGAAAATTGTTAGATAGACTAATGATTGTTGCTATCTCTATGACAAAAGGTTTGGCTTTCTTGACAGCAAGGCACAATAACTACCTTTAACTATAAACTGACCCATATATTAACCCTCGTCCCACGTTGAGTGAACTCGTCCACTAACGCCCCGTGCGGGGATAGCCAGCCGATCGTTTGCGTGTTGCCGATAACCTCGGCGGTCGGGTGAATCGGGTCCTTGTGAACACGTGTATCGCGTATACTTCAGGACGCAATAACAACAATAGTGGTGGATAAATCATAAGGGACCCCTATGATATTTGGATAAAGTACTTGTGATGATATGTAGTAGGTTTTATTGTGAAATGGAAGGCTCAAATCAAGAATTTTCTGCATTTACATGCCGTTTACACACGTTTAATCATTTTCCGAACACCTCTGCGCTTTTTCTGTCCCGAAGTCAGGCCATTCAGGTGAACAAATTATTTTTTAAGCCATTCACTTAATTTACTAACCACATGTATCGTGACATTGCCTTCTCCCTCCTCTACTATGTAAAGCGTCCACTTACTATAATGTTAGTTTTAGCGAGAGATTTGATTTCCAGTTCCAGGTCGTAGAGCACATACATGTACTGAAAAGCGGTTTAACCAAAGGAATACAATATCTCTCTAATTACCACATCAAATAAAGAAATGACCAACAACAAAGTCGGTCATTTTCTCCCAGTTTTCCCTGATGAAAAACCTACTGACAGACGCCCTTATGCAGTATGCCCTAATATTACATCGGAATTCATAATTACAGACGTAGAAAGGCGTCTCAAATACGCACATGGCCCCTTTCTTCTCATTTCACATATAGACGACAACCAGCAAAGTAAAAGTTTCCCCAGGATTTTCCCCAGTTCAAACTTCAGACCGTCAGTACTATTACACGAGTATGACGAACAGTTGCAAATAGTTGCATCGTAATAAACGTAATCAGATGATACCATTTGGTTAGATATAGTAGGGGTGACAGGATAGATAAACACACGAAAATAGTGTGGAAAAAAACGACAGCCTTGGCAACCGAATAAACAAAGCGCGTCGAAGTGCATCGTTGCTATACAAAAATGTGGCCTCCCGCAGGACCCGCGGTTAAGCGTGTCGGACAAAATAATGGCCTCCCGTGCCTCGCGTGTTGCAGGACTAGGGTTAAGATGCCACCCACTGTATTCTATCTTCCTCTCAGCTACTGACTCTCGGTACATTAACTTGTGAGCCTGGATATTTCAAGTGAAATCTTATAAAACTCATCTAAAACAAGCCAGGGGAATGTCACTTCTGATAAGCAAAACACAGCAGTGCCGATTGCTGTAACCCTACAAACAAACAAACCAGGAACAACTGCTTACAGAGGTTCTACATCTACACATCAAAAAAGCAGTAACATTTCATCAGAATTATGGAACTTACGACAGTGAGCACGTCCATGTGTGTAGGTTCCTTTGTACTCATTGCCATTGTAGTCAACACACCAGCACTTGTAAGTATCCTCCGAATCACCAGAACACTGCTCACGCATGTAGTAACCCTCTTTGTCACAGCGGGGCATGTAGACCACTGGTGATATACAGATTCAACATTGGTTTGTAATTTCACTGGTGGCAACCTAAAGATCTCAAGCTGGGTTTTCATGTACACCGAAACAGAAACGACGATGGAAACATCAAAAAACCATTTAAGTAATGAAATAGAAAGAATGTTTTCATTTGTACTAGAACATCATTATTTTACACATAGAAACACTCTTTCTTTTCACTACTTGATGCATTTTGGAAGTTTCCGTTGCCGTTTCCATACACATGAAAACACGACTTCACTCGGTTAACAGCTTAGCTCAAATTCTTTTCTAACGATGGATACAGTCCTACTTCCCCTTCAAGACAAAATTGAAATTCCGCACCTGCTTTTGAAAATATTTCTCAGTTCATACACAAATACCTGAATTCCCTTTTTCCCCCCCCCCTCTCTTTTTTTAATTTGTAATTTCCACATGTGGGCTGTGCTTGGGTACATTAGACGTGTACCACACTGTGGCAACAAATGGACATTTGACCATAAGAATACCACTTTCTAAGAGACGTGACTTTTTGCCCCACATATATCTATGGAGAAAATGGCGATTTTCTATTTTTTTTAACCAAAAAGTCAAATAGGCTATTCAGGTGAGAAAATTTACAAGACTCTTGGAAGAACCATCATCCCTGATAGGCAAAACAATTTAAGAGTTTTTAAGTTCCTTCCCTTACCTGGTTCACCAGATCGTCTAATCTCATCCACTTTCTTGAAACATGGAGCAACTAAACAAGAAAGAAGAGCAGCAATTCAAACACAGATATTTGGTGATTTCAAGCACAACTTATGTTATTCATTTTCTGACTCTGCAAAAATGAAATTTGTAACAAAAATAAAACATGCAGGCAGTATAGTCAAACTTTAGCATCCTATACAGTAAAAACCTGGAAACTTGCCCGAGGAGACAATTCCAGAACTTTCAAGATCAGGTCTCCCAACATGGCAACCCCAACTTATTCTCTATATTCCCAAAGGCTCATGTAATACGGCCAGTTTGGGCTGCAACATTTAAGACAATACTCCTGAATAATGATTAAAAAAACTGGTCTTTTGGAGAGAAGTAAACTGGAGTAACTTTACCCAACGTACCACTTACCATGTCTCCAATCCAGGAAGTTTCATTCTCAATTATAACCTCCCTTTTATGATTAATTACTCGGGATGCGTCCTTATCATAGACAGATTTGAACTCATAACTTCAGTTCACATGTAAGTATCTTAAAGGTTTATCAAGTTATGTTGAAACAGTTTCCAAATACAACAAACCAGTACTGATAAATTTAAACTCACCAACATTAGAGAAGCAACAACACCATTCATTACTAGAGAATTTGCCATCTGCATTGTGGTCACAGGAGGTAAGGTAGGGCTTCAGGCATGGCTCCTGGTTGTTCTCTCCCAACACAGCAATCTCCTCAGCATTCAAATGATCATCACTATTCTTGTCCATCTGGTGGAACTGCCACATGGCTGACTTCAAGCACTCACATTTATTACCTACAGATACAAGCAACATTGAGATAGAAAAAGGTTAAAAGCAAAAGGCCAATCAGTCCTGATATCCTCCGCGACAACAAGCAATATTCTGGACATAATCATACTAGCACTAGTAGCTACATGTATAGGTTTCAAAGAATAGACAATTTGCAGAATGAGTTCTTACTGTACATGAAATGAACAGAAGATGAGGAAATTAATGACTTTTAACAAAAGAGTCATGGGGGAGTACATGTGGGAGACACTGAGCCTTGCTATTTTTCTTCAACTACTTTATGCACACTTTTCAACAAAAGTTAACTTCTAAGCGTGTGCAGTCACAAAATATCCTCTATCAATGTCAGAGTAAACTTTAGAGCAAGTGTATTTGCCGGACTACCTTGCTGTTAATAGTTGAATAGAAAGCAAGAGAACATACGTTAGCACTTTTCCAAATAATAATTTTTTGCTTAAAAAATGACTGATGCAAGTACACCCGTCTTTATCTGACAAATAGAAATCATTTCACTATTGTTATAAAGTGTCAATAAAGAAAACATACCATCATGTTCACGAAGCTCTTTCTTTACAGAAACATGTTTGTAGAAATGCTTGGTGTGTTTTTCATGTGCTTTCTTGGCAAGGTGATCCTGTGCATGCAGGAGATGAAACCAGCCCATCATTCGAGTTCTCATTTGAGAAAACTGGCTCGTGGCACACTCTAGGAATACACATGGCCCAAGAAAAAAGATGAAATTGGTGCACAAGCAACAGACAACTGAATATTACCTTAATGAAGATCAAATGAACAAAAACTCAATATTTCAAATTCACACTGAACTTAGTTGATTCTATGTATGTAATATTTCAAAACATTGACCACAAAAAATTAGAGTTACATTTATTTTACAAAGCTAGAAATTCATTGATTAAATTCAAAATGTGGATAATTTTATACAACTGAAAGGTATACCAAATGGCATAAGAGCTTGGAGACTGATCACTCCTGGGCTGGTTTCTCAAAAGGTAGACTTGATTACAAAGTACCATATAATTTTAAGGCACTAGACAATGCACCCACTGAAGAAAATGCTGATAAATATAAATTACTTTAAAAAGAAATTTTCACTACACACAATAAAAAAAAAAATCAGTTGCTTGTTCAGTATTTCAATAGTAATGGACAGATGAAAGAATTGTAAGAGTAAGTATTTCAAGAAATATGCCTCTCAAATTTCACAGTTTTCAAAGACAGCAGTTATATGATTTACCTTCATGTGCGTCAGGCCTTGCAGGTGCAAGAGGTTTGAGTTCATGCTGAAAAAGACAACAACTTGCAATGATTAAACAAGATCTTATTCTATATTACAAAAGCTAGTGAAACAGCCCCTTAATTGCTCCCCTTTCTTCATATAATTAATTCATTTTAGTTAAATGAATGATACTTCAAATGACATGAAACCACATGCTGTTTTCTTTCTTTCTCTCCCAGGATGAAGAAATGAGCCTCTGACTTCTGCAATTACTTTGGCAAAAAAAAGGTTTGTCTTTGAGCTTGGATTCATTTCCACAGAACTGTTTAGTTTATGACATGTTAGGAAATATACATTGGACAGTTTCGCCCTAGGAACTTTCATGATCTTCAGCTTGCTTAAAATAAATGAAACAGTCTTAAGTAACTATTATCTGATTTAACTACTGTACGATGTAGCCACACCTGAAATTCTGAGTGTAATTTGAACAAAAATCATATTGTCCCTCATCCTCAGATTTGCTATAGGTAAACTGCGCATGATGTCACAGAGTGTTTTTGTTTTGTTCTACCGCCAAACAAGATGGCAGGTGGATCTGCTGATGAGTGTAACTTGGAGATATGTCTAAGCGGTTAAAATGCCTGCTGGTTGCATTGTAGCTGATTGTTATGACAGGGGTGGAAAGGATGGATCCAAGCTGGTCAGATTTCCTACCATCCGTGTAAACAAGGGAAAGGAAGTGAAAGAATTGACCGAATGTTTTCCACGTGCATGTACACATGTGCCATTATTTACTGCAGCGAACTATTTTCAGCTTGCCTCTGATTGGTTCGTGACACCTTAAGTGCTGGCAGTGCAAATCAGCTAACGAATCAAAATCAGTGCCACCATCACCATGGTGATGCATGGGTCCGGATAGCCAAGATGGCGGATATGCGCATTCTACCTATGCAACAATCACACAGTATACGATGCTGTAATTAAATAACAATCATAAATGTTTGCTGTTGAATGCTGACATGTCCTCATGCATAATATATAACTTTAATCATGCAAAGTGGCTTGCATCAAATGTGTTTCATTATAGGTCTTTAGATATGATAACTGAATTATCAGTATGTTCACATAGCTATATTTAGGCTTTCTTAAGAAGAGATATTCACATTGCTCCCCTCCACCCTCTGTAGCATCCTGAATAAAAGCAGTAAAAACTGATGTTCAACTACACCCAATGACCACGCTATCTTGATGTCTCAGTGACACACAGAATCAAAATTACAATTAACCCAGAAAAGGAACTTTGAATAGCTTTAAAGTACCTTCATCTCTGTTTTCCCATGGTGGTGTTTTGCCAAGTATTGCTTTTTCAGAGCTGCTAGGCTGTCTTCTTTTCTCAACTTCTCCGATTTGTGTGGATAATTTGTATCATCATGGTGGTATCTTTCTTTCCGAAACTTTGACCATGCTTTCATCTCTTTCTTCTGGTAGCGACGAAACAGCTTCAAGCTGAAAATAATAAAAAATAAATATCTGATACAATGCTTACAAACTATAAAGTCACATAAAATAATACAAATATTTTATTGTGGCTGAATTCCCGGAACTGACTGAAAATTCTCTTTCACGGTGCTTGTTTAATGACAACCAGCAGAAATCTTACAGATAAATTGGGAGACATTCACACAAACCAATGTTACTGATCCATCCAACGGACCCCCCAAGCATTATTACTTAAACCTAAGTAAAAGTATGAAAAAGCATTCCAGTCACACAGATGTTAACCTAATAAAATCTCATACTTCTGTAACTTATGGTCAATTATGGCTGAATACTTTTCTCATAACTCTTGTGATAAAAATTTTACAATTTTTTCATTCCAACAGGATATAAAAATAATGATGAATCAGCCAGATATTTTTATCTCATAAATGATTTATATAACTTAACCCTAGTCCTGCGGGAGGCCACTATATTGGCCTCCCCGCACAACACGCGAGACCATTATTTTGTCCGACACGCTTAACCGCGGGTCCTGCGGGAGGCCACATTTTTGTATAGCAGCGGTGCACCTCGCGCTTTGCTTATTCGGTTGCCAAGGCTCTTGTTGTTTGTTTTTTTTTTTTCACGTTTTTTTTTCCACACTATTTTCTCGTGATTATCTATCCTGTCACCCCTACTATATCTAACCAAATGGTATCGTCCGATTACGTTTATTACGATGCAACTATTCGTCATACTCGTGTGATAGTACTGACGGTCTCAAGTTCGAACTGGGGAAATTCTTGGGGAAACTTTTACTTTGATGCTGGCTGTCGTCTACATGTGAAATGAGAAGAAAGGGGCCATGTGCGTATTTGAGACGCCGTTCTACGTCTGTAATTATGAATTCTGATGTAATATTAGGGAATGCTGCATAAGGGCGTCTGTCAGTAGGTTTTTCATCAGGGAAAACTGGGAGAAAATGACCGACTTTGTTGTTGGTCGTTGTCTTTATTTGATGTGGTAATTAGAGAGATACTGTGTTCCTTTGGTTAAACCGCTTTTCAGTACATGTATGTGCTCTACGACCTGGAACTGGAAATCAAATCTCTCGCTAAAACTAACATTATAGTAAGTGGACGTTTTACATAGTAGAGGAGGGAGAAGGTAATGTCACGATACATGTGGTTAGTAAATTAAGCGAATAGCTTAAAATATAATTTGTTCACCTGAATGGCCTGACTTAGGGACAGAAAAAGCGCAGAGGTCTTGGGGAAAATGATAAAACGTGTGTTAAACGGCATGTAAATGCAGAAAACTCTTGATTTGGGCCTTCCATTTCATACTGCATATCATCACAAGCACTTTATCCAAATATCATAGGGGTCCCTTACGATTTATTCACCACTATTGTTGTTATTGCGTCCTGAAGTATACGCGATACACGTGTTCACAAGGACCCAATTGACCTGACCGCCGAGGTTATCGGCAACACGCGAACGATCGGCTGACTGCCCGCTGGCTATCCCCGCACGGGGCGTTGCGTGGACGAGTTCACTCAACGCATGACGAGGCGAGGGTTAATAAGCACTTCCTTTTCTCTTCATCAGTTCATGTTTCCAGGTGGGGCTCATTATGGCAAGAAATTTTTGTTTGTCAGCTGTTGCAGTTCATCTGAACAGAAGTAGTCAACACGACACTACACTCTATTCCTCTATCTTGAACCACTGTGATGTGATTTTTTTTTTCTCCTAAAATACTAGGTATTAGGAGAATAGAGGCAGCTAACATTACAAAATGAGTCACCAGCCACTTAAAACTGCGAACTCAGAATCAGGCTCCATGATTAATTAAGATCAGTTATGTTTCAGGATGCCAAAAATGTTTTCAAAATTAAAACATTTCCAAACAAATTCAATTCAATTTACAAGCAGCTTCTGAAACTGGGATATCAGCAATGATGACCCCAATACTTCCCATGGTGATAATAACACACATATAAAACAAAAAATAATTTGCAATTAATGACAACATGAATCATACATTTTTAGCTAACAATATTATCTACAATAATAAGAACAATGCTCAAACCTTTTCTTTAGATCCTTTTTGTGCACACACAATGGCTTGGTATCAATAGGGCCGGTAATGCAGACCTCTCCATGTTTGCAGGTAAGACCACAATCTGAGTCTTTAAGAAAAAAAAAAAAATCAGATAAACTTTAATATTTATTATAATATCTTTCCAAAATAACACTATCTTCCCATGGCCATAGGCTGAATCAGCTAATACTAGTACAAATACCTGTTATCGCTGATGTAAGATATTGTGGTTTTAATGACATTGTACGAACAAGGAATTGTGCTTTCCTTTCTGTGGACAGAACCCAAGTCCCCTATCCATCCCAAACTGTGAAATTTATGAGAATCACCTATATTTCAATTAATAATCATTTACTACATACGATGCAGCACTGAAATTTTGATGCACGTTGTTTTTCAAGTTCTGACCATGGGATCCTGCTTGCAGCATTATTTCTGCAACCAGATGAACACTAAATTAAGCGTTAGCTCACCTTTCCTGATATTTAACCAGGCCATGTGTTTCTTGTGGCCAAACTGAAATAAGAAGAGCATAGGCATATTCACACAGTCTGGTAATAACGATGGTAACAAATGAGATTATATCATAATTAATACATGGGTATCAACTATCACTGTTACATTGTTTCAATGAATGGTTTTCAATTTCAAGATAATTGTTTAGCTCAACAGTTCTTCCATTGTATTGTAATTGTACCGGTGTCATGGGTTCTTTATAAATGAATTTCCTGGCTTCCTTTCTCAACATAATAACAAAACCATAATTATTTTGTCTGACAGCAAAAATTGAATGACAACAAAGAATCACTTGACAACAAGGTCCCCTACCCTTAAAATTGTTTCAATTATTATTATTTATTGCTACATCTATTATCACTTATCGGTCATAAATTATAGATTTAAACAACAGCAGAGAGCCACTGTTCTGATTTTCATACGAACCCTTTCATGTTAACTAACCTGGCCTTAAACTATAACCTGCGATTTGTTCAACCCCGACGAAACCGGCTCTGCATATAATGACTCCCACCATATGTTCAACCCGGCCGTGTCAGGCCAGTCTGTGTCCCTCAGTTTTACAATTTTGAAAGGAAAAACAGTGTATGAATAGCTACAAATTAGTCAAATAGTGAATGGCATCACCAGGTAATCTTCTGCCCACTGACCCAGTTTGAACCGTAAAGCGTGAGTTAGGCCTATAAGTAATGTATTACAGTATTACACATGGTCATCCAACAGGCCTGTTCTTCCCTCTAAGCCTACATCATCATCATCATGTATTGGTCAGCACATGATTGCAGTACATAGTACATTCATGTCATATATATAGCATGGGGATTTTGTGTGGGCCGAGTTGTATGCTTGAAGATAACAAACGGGAAGTGAAAGTGTGTACCCCATTGTCTCTCTGTCTGTCTCAATTGTAGTGTCACACATACCCATTCACTTCAGCAATTCATGTTCACAAAACCAAAAAAGCAGATTCTGGCACTACTGATGTAAATGGGTTCATTCATTTCTCAATTTAATGACAAAATTCATTATCATAGATGCGACATGGGGGATATCATTTCCATTTTAGTGAAGGCATTTGGAAACAAATCAAGGCGGCTGCGCAGCCAGGAAGTCAGCCATTAAAGCGCCTCACAAGCAGCCAGAATAGAAACACAAATGGGTTAAGAGTATGACCATCAAATTTGGAGATGGGTATCACAAAATGCCACTGGCAGTTCATGCTGCCTTTTAAATCTATGAGGGACATGGTGGTCTAGAGGCAAGGTGCTCGCCTCTCATGCCAAGGGTCCCCAGTTCAAAACACGGCCGGTGCAGGTGTGTTGGAAGTTTGGGATTTTTCTCATATTTTTGTGTTCCTGATCCTATTGGGGGGGTAGGATCAAGTACCTGGTCTTCTCGGATAAAGACGAAAAAATTCGGAGGGCCCCATGTGCACATTAAGTTAGGCCCACCTTGGCAGTTGGAAATCGAAAAGAGCAGGCCTAACAGGCCGTTGCCCGGGAAAAATCAAATAAAATTCATCCCTTCCCCCCCCCCCCCCCCCCCCCCCCCAAAACAAAAAACAAACCCCCTGACTGGCGCTGCACTGTGGCGACGATGTGCCTGCTCCAGTTGTAACTGGGTGCAATGACACAGAGGCAAATTTCCCAAATGGGATTAAAGTAGATAGTATACAAATAAATGCAAATAAGAGGCCCACATTGATCAAACTACTGCATGAAAATGGAAATAATATGGCCATTTCCTCCTCCATGGAATCATTATAAGCACAAAGGTGCCTTGTGGTCATAGGTTTTCTCATCTCCTCCATTTCACTAATTTCAGACAATGAGACATCATGATACTGAAATAGACCCAGGGCCAGGGATGTAGATTAGAGGGAGGACTTCCGAATGTGTACCATAACTCGACAAGTGCATAAGGCATTGTCAGATTGATATGTAACGACGTGAGGGTCTAGTCAGTTTGTATCATTGAGGCCGTAGGCCGATGTTCGTCTGGGCAGTAGACAGATAGACATTATCACTATCAGGGAAAGCCGCCGGGGTAGCTATGTATAATGTACTGTTTCCACTCGGGCTATGGAACACATTCGGAAGTCCTTCCGTATTAGTTCTATGCCAAAGTGGCCAACACATAAATTACAGTAGGCCCTATAGTCAAGATCGCGAGAAAAGGGCCATAGACTAGACTCTAGGAGTAGAACAACTCTTGGCCTGTCCACAAGTAGCCTACATACAATACAAAGTTGGATGAGTTAAAAGATACAAAAAAATACGAACCTTTCCTTTCTTGTGATGTTTCATACTACCACCATAGCCATGGTGGCCCATGTGCTTTTCTCCTCTACCTTTGTTCTTATATTTCTTGTGATGGGGATGATGGTAGTCCGTATCAATGTCTTCTCCATGTTTTGCCAAGTCGTTCCGCTTGCCATGGTGGTAGTCGACGAATTTTGACTTTTTCATCCATTTGTGTTTCTTCTTGGCTTCTGCCAAACAAAAAACCACAAGTACCAAAACCAGGAGCTGTAGACAGATCCTCATTCTGCCAAACAACGTTAAATCCGTACAGTAACTTAAATCTTGAAGCTGCGATCAAACAACGACAAATCGTGCTATTTCCTTGAGCCTCCTCCTTTGCTTTTCCTCATGGGCGTACTCGATACTTAAAATTGCAAGTGATGTTCGACCTTACGAAAATCCACATTTTATTTGCCTGCCATGCTCTCCTGAATTATCTATTTTGATGCTGTGTTCAGGAAATTCAAGAGAAACTATATCTAGATCTATTTCCTGTTTATGTTTATGTAAAAAATAAGATCGTCACTATATTCGTCCATAGTCACAATAGTCATCCATTAATGATGACATGAAAGGTTTAGCGGATGCACTGAGTTAATATAATAAGACTTTAATTCAACAGAATGCCTCTCCAGTGAAGAGAGAGAGATACCCGTCGAACACTCTTAGGTAACACTATTCAGGTAAATGTGTAAGCAATGAATATAATGTATATATATGATGTTCAAAATAGTGGAAGAACATGTAGGCCTACCTAGATATAATATAATATCATACTTACGATTGTCGGGGGCAGAGAGACAGAAAAGATATGGCGCAGTCTCATCGACTAACACAGCACTCCTTGACCCAAAATAAATACATGTTACAGTGTCGGCACCATTTAACCGACGAATGAAAGTAAACGTCGGGCATACAGTGTAAAGAGTAAATCTTGGATTATGATTTTCAATCTGTAATCGATGGGTAGGTATCGCACGCGGTTTTACTGAAACTACCATTCACGGGTTTTGTCTATTTTTGTCGACGTCCAGATTTTTTGACTCTAATGAGTTGGTGAAGTGTAATAAATTTTTAAGACGGTTTACATGCCAAGTATCATAATATAGTATTTGAAGTTGTAGTATTTGAACAAATACAAGGAGAATATCTATTTCTTTATTAATGTATATTTTTTGTTTTGTTTCTCAGCTCTTCTTCAAATATTCAGTGCAACTCAAGCCTGCTGACTTGTTCCGGGGCACTGCACAAGTATGCAACGCTAGTAGCATTATGTGCTATCTTCACCAATTTGTGCTAGCTATGCTCGAACTCTCTTCTTCGCCTAGACAAGAGGGAGAACAATAACCGGGAAACAATGGCGCTTGATTCCCATTAGCCGTTCATGATGCGTGACTCACTGCTGCGAGTTCACCACAAATGATGGGCTAAATAATGCCTAAATAATTGCCTCTGAGATTTTTTACGGGAACAAGTAGGAAAGACGTCGAGGCTGCGGCATAGATATATAATATACACTACCAAACGGCTGCGGATATTGATTACATAGGCCCGCAGTGGCATGTACTTTCTAAAGAACAGTCTAAGGCCGTGGGCTACTTTAATGAAGTCACTGCAACATGGTCAATCTAGTAAGCCTATAATTCAAGTATCAACTGGTATCACGCGAGAGAACACACAGATTCATGATAAGGGTGTTCCTCCTCTGAAGATCTCCTGTAGTCTGGTTCCCTCAAGGGATTCAATACTAATTACTAGTAATGTATATGATTGTCCTACTCTTGCTTCTCGCTGAAATAAAGTTGCCGATAAACATTACATTACAATGTATTATGAGTGACCATTAAGCCTAATACAGAATGAAACATCTCCAAGCCCCCCCCCCCCCCCCCCAACCATCAGCCATGCACACTAGTGTCTCCATCCAAACTGACCACTCATGTCATGCACAAACTATTAACACAAGAGTGGATTTCAAGTCAATAAACTTTATTGTAAATATCAAGCAAGCCCATGTATTATACAAGGTAACCAGCAACTTGCACGCCAATTCTGAACACCACTAAAAACAATGGTTTCTTATGTAGGAAGTATCTTATTAGAAACATAGAAATATTTATGTACACACATTTACAAGCATCCGTGAAGTTCACACTTTTTTTATGAAAACAAGTTTATTACTAGGCACTAAGAGTCGAAAGCCAATTTGGAATTGGAATAGCAGTAAAAACTTCCCATGGAATCTGACAAGTCTGTTTCATGTCTGAAACTGCCTGTCATACTTATCGTCTGCTGCCTTGTTCAGTCTTCGATTTTTTCACATTTATTGTAACTGAACAAATTATTGTTAAAAATTAAATAATCAAGTCAAAACCAGAAGAGATTGATTCAAATATTTAAAAAATTTGGAGTTTTGTTTCATCTATTTCCTTGCAGATGTATCTTCATGTGCTCCCCACAGAATTTTGTTCTTCTTTGAAAAACAAATGAAATATGATCTTCATATTGCCTATAAAAAAAAAATTCATACTAGATCTAGTATGTGGTTTCTGCTTGCATCAAACTTTACCATTTTGAAAGACAGTAATGCATATATCTATAATTATTATTGTATTTGATTTCCTATGCCAGGTTCTTTGTGCGCATCTTGCTATGTCATGCAAACCTCACGGCACAAAAAAGTGTCATTTCATCAACAGCATCCAGGGAAATTATCATAACTTCAACAAACAAAAATTCATTTTTCACTCTTATCGTGTTTTTGGTCAAACTAAACAGATGTATGTACGTAGTATGAATCAAACACCTGGCCCAAGCTTTGTTATCTCAATCACAAATCTCCTCCTGAAAAGGCTATAAAAAACACAAAACAAAAGGTGAAAAATAATGTTCCTGGATGAGCTGACAAAATAACTAAGAAATGACTTAAGGTACACTACAACCAAGATTGAACAGATGAAAAGAGGAATAGAATAGAATTAAAGTTTATATATTACAGGGCAAAACATCTGGCACCCTATTATCAATGCCACCCAAATATGAGCTTGAGTGTTGAGTTACTGTGTATCAAATACTGTTTACTACTGTTGGCATTTTGCAAGATAGCTAAAAAAAAAAAAAAAAAGCAATTATGGCATCATTTTCGCATGAAAACAAAACACATGTATAATCTAGGCTGCATCTGACACAAACTAGTTTATGATAATTTGGTGACTTGTTTTCATGGAATTTCACACATAAAGTTCTCTCCTCAGTTAATGCTGTCACAAAGACTGCAATCATCAGACCAGTTTAAAACTGAACTCAATTATCAAAATCCCACAAGCTATAGCTAGTGAGCTGGCATGTGAAGAGAAAAAAAAACAAACAATTGTGCTCAGTTACTCTCAGAGACTGACAATTTACATCCTGGTTTCCACAAATGACCTACTCTGAAATCAGACATGAAACATAATCAGTATACATGTAATGCAGTTTAGAAGACAGAAAATATCCTTGCAAGAACTCGGAGGTCAGTCATTTTATCATGGTGTGCCAGTTACAATGCCTGAGTGTTCACAAGATGAATCACATATCATATTACATGTGTACATGTAATGCCATATATCTAGTTACCTCCTCCAGGGTTTTCAAACTTCTGCCCTGTTCCATGTCTCCATGTCAAAAGTTCACTGTGCAAATCAAAATCGGCACAACACTGATCACAGTGGGAGTTTTGATTAATATCAAGAAACACAACCATGCTGTGTTCAAGTCCCAAACCTAAACTTCCACGCAAACAGCGAGACATGAAAATGTTCCAGTAAACTAACAAATGTAATGCCGTCTACCAACAAAGACTTCCCAGAACATAAGAAGTCAAGTTGTTTAAATGCAACTCAATAAGATCATGAACCACTGTTGAAATTATACTTTAGTTTAAGTAAGGGCTGTGTATTTAAAATATTCCATCTTAATGCATGTATTATGTAAAATAGGCCTTATATACCTGAACAATTATGCATTGCAAAAGAGCTAATGAAGAAATTAAAGATTAGAAATCATGACCATCCCAACTGGATAAAGAAAAAACACAAATAAAAAATAATGCTCAATTTCATCATCTTTAGGATGCACAAAGCATTTCTCACATACATTGTTTTATTATTGGAGAGATTAAAAAAACAAAAAACAAAAAAAAAAGACAGCGGTCTTGTCAGGAAAAGAGAAAAGCATTTCCACATGAAAAGCCTATGGCTTATAAAGCAGTTTTTTTTTTCTTTCTTTTGTTTTTTTTAGCCCTTGTCTTCTCCTCCCCTTTTTCACTACTGCACTAGATCTCACCTGCCAAAAGGGGACAAACTTTTCTATCAAAAATGTGGACAAAAAAAAATTAAAAACAATTACATGTACATGAACATTTTTTTTTTAAAGCAAAAAAAAAAAAACAAACAAATTCAAATTCCATTTCCAAGAAGCAGCTGATAAGTGATATTCCATGTCTTGAAATCAACATGGGCCTAAGTGAAGACAGAAAACCTCCTTTTTGTGGATTAGAAAATCTACACATGTACTCTGATTCCACGGAAACAAAACCTGGACGCAAATCCCTTGAAATTAACAAACGTGGACAGATTGTGATCAGCTTTCACACACAACAAGTGTAGAGTATTATGTGCCAGAAGATAAAATACTGAGATTCTTCACCACTTACATGACAATAACTTCACTGCAATGTATGAGGGGTGGAGGTAGAATTTCTGTGCTCAAAAGTAACAATGATTACTGAAACTAGCAATGATCAAGCTTCTTAAATGCCTAAGGGCACCAAGTCCTTGACCTCTTTCAGTCCCATGTAGTTTCAGTGACACAAAATTATAACTGAAACACAACTACCCAAAGTACTGTTGTCTTTTTTTTTTTTTTTTGCAGCATATGTTAGAGCATGTTCTAGCAACTGTCTGAAATGTTTCATGTTCACCATTTTGGTACTGGATGGAATATTTCTGTACTGTTACTTATCACATTATTTTAAGCTGGTCAGAATATTTTCCAAGTGACAATGATAACCAGCTTTTTTTTTGTTTTTTTTTTTCTTTAGTGGGGAAAAAGAATATGCAGAATTACTCAGTGCAGAAAACCTTTTGTCATGATGCAGGAAAGAAACATGGCATGAGAATAAATATTTCAGAGCACACTGCTCAGGAATGGAAAATTGGGTTGTGGATTATGATTTACGATGCTTACACTACTACCACTACAGCTGTAAGGTAACCATCAGAGTTGCCAGTTATGGCACACTACTTAAGATATGACATAAAGTGAACAATATAAATTATAAAAACCATATGTGGTCACTGAGATTAGTCACACTGCCATGAAATATTGGTTATCGTACCAATGCCAGGGCTGTCTGTTGAAAATGATGCCAACCCCTGAATTTCGCTGAGGAGAATGCTATTCATGCACTTTATTTCCTTCCCTCCAATGACTTACTCTCATTTAAGCAAACAACACCCTCAAAACACATTACATGCTACCATAGCAACAGGCCTGACCTTTAGAAAATCTGGTCACTTCCAAATCTTTTGTGAAGAACTCAAGTCAACTATATGAGTACCGGTATGTTCCTTCTCTTAGGTGAATTGAAAAGACCTCACATTTCTTTTGCGATGACTTGCCCATTACTGTTTCCTCTCTGTCTGTGACAGTAGTTAACCAAATAAAAAAAAGGGGAAGCAAATACATTTTGTTTTTTTTTTGGCCAACTACAATCTTAACACCTGGCCCTACTGCGCCTCACAGCCTTTCAATTTTCTCTCTCTATGCACTGTCTCACTTAGTATTAATGGGTGTAGAAGAGTGACAGATTTATCACGGAAGGGGTGACAAGTGTAATTTGATCCACCAGTCTACCACTGTTGACCTGACAATCTTGTGTTTGGCAGATAAAGGGATTGTCTTAAGACCCCTCTGACTGATTACAGTTCTGTGCAAGATACAATGCACGTGGCTGCAGATTGCCCACGACTAATATCCCAACACCGACAAATGATGGCAGACCCCTTCCTCAGACCCAGATTTTCGGATTTTCCCTATTAGCAAAACTCTGACACTAGTGACAGCCCTGCAAAGGGCAGCAAAAATGAAAGAGATGGCTCACAACAAACACATTGTAATATTTAATGCAGGTGATACAAGAAGTACATACTATCCCAACAAATTCAGATTTTAAAAAAGGGGAGACAAAAAAGCTCTGGACTCAATGTAGCATCACAACGGTAATAAGGGCAACTTTATAATATTATGATTACACCGTCAAAGGGTTCAACGGTTGTTTGTTTTATGATGAAGCCAATTTCATGTGTGAATTGCAGTTTGACATAAATCTACTCCATTGGATCTGCAACATCAAATGGACAAGACATAAAATCTCAAAGATTTATAAACTTCATAATGAAAGTGTTTAGCTGCAAAAATCTATCAAAACTCTTTCTTCTCAGGGATTGCCTGTCTCCAGAGTTGATTGTCCCTAAATCATGAATAATGCTGAATATAACTGAATGCCATGTGGCACAATTCTCAAGTATTTCAGTCACTTGACCAATGTTAATCAATTAGAACTAACTTTTAAAACATAATACAATGCCATCAGTGGAAAGACAGATCATATATTGAGCATTTATTATTTGAACAAAGAAAAAAACAATGTGAATATAAACAGCAAAGGTGAGATTGACAAAACTGGTTTTTGTTGAAGAAAAATTGTGGAAGAATTTCGGTATCTAAATGTGCCTTGAACTAATGAGAAATGCCGCATGTTTCTATATTTGTCTAAAATTTTGAATTCTTTGCATATTAATTTCCCCTTCTGTATAAAATTTTAATTTCAATAAAATGCAGTACTTGGTCACCTGCATTATCCAATATTGTGTCACCTTGGGCACTTATGTCAGAATGAAGACCCTAGGAGTTGAGGCATGAAATGATTTTTTCTCGTCTACAAAGCAGAGAAAAGGATGATTGAACTTCAAAGATCAATGAGAAACTGAAGCTGCCACTGTACACATTTTTAAAAAAGAAACAAAATGTAAAAAAACAATTACATCTTTGCCACAACAAATAAGATTCAATAAAAAGGAAAATATCTTACAGCAATTTTCAGTGTATTAATTTCAAAGACAGAAGAAACAGAAAATGAACAATACAACAATTATGCAGAGAATAAAGACATAAAAGAACTGTAACAAGGACACAAACAAAAACCAAAAACAATCATAAATGACAAGTCCAAATAAGTGTTCAATAAACCAATCCATTGTCTAAATCTCTCCATTGTCTTCGTTCATTATTGTAAGTTCCAAACACGATGAAGTAAGGGTTCTGAGAAATATTACACCCCCCTCCCCCCCTACAAAACAGAAGAAGAACATCATGATATTCAGAAGCAGTATCTTCACGCTATTACCAATGCTTCACACACTCACACAATCACTCCACCAATCTCTTATGGTGTAGCAGTGTCCATGATCAATCCATTAAGTATACAGTGGATACAGACACAATAGACGTTGGAATTTTTAACCCCCCCAAATGCTGACTTTACAGACATTGCCATTACAAAAAAAAAACAAAAACAAACAGACAAAAGGACCCCCCCCCCCCTGACTTTACAGACACTGCCATTACAAAAAAAACAAAAAACAAACAGACAAAAGGAAGTCCCTCACAAGGAAACAGGACAACCAAATTGAACATTAAATGAAAACTTCTGGCCTCCCCTGAACCAGTTTGCAAACATGAATTAAGGGGAAAAAAAAGAAGATATGATAACTTGCCATACCTAACATGCATGTTTCACGGCAGGAAATATACTCTACCAGGGAAAGTGAACTTAAGAAAAAGACAGACTTTTACACAAGACTGATCATACAAATAAATGTGAGGAACTCTAGGGAAATGGTCCACATATCGTGCTCGGCACTTTCAAGACAGAGCCAAAAATAGGTGGATAGGGACTCTCTGGTCCTATATCAGTTTTCGGCATAAACCGATTCCTCGATCATTTCTTTATGCCTCAGCAAAAGGATTTTAATGAATTCCGCCTTTAAAAAAGAAAAAAAAAATGTTCCCCCTGATCCAATCCAATGGTCTTTTTTTTTTTTCAATTTAGTAGACTTTTAAAGCTTTTTTTTTTCTCAAAAGTCAATTTTACAACCTTGCCACCTTGAACCATAACTTGGTTAATTTTCAATTTTTACATGAAATACAGTGCACTCTTCTCAGGACAATTATTTTGTATTTTCACAGTATACCCTTAACTCAATTTTGAAAAAACTGGCAAAGTAGACCACTTTCCCTGGAGAGAGAGACAAATATATTATACATAAATGTTTATACACTTCCTCTCCAAATGACTTGTAAGAGATTACTCACACCACCTTCATATTGTGCTCTTCAGAACATTGTATCCTCCTTTACTGGTCTCTAGTACATTCAAAAATCAACATCTACAATGCATTACCTCTACATGGTTTTTGGCCTTCTGTTGAGAGAACAATTTTGATTACTGAAGATTACCTTAACACATTTCCTCCCACGAACGGGGATTACCCATTCTCCAATTTACGACGCGGCCGCCAGCGAATGGGTTTTACCCGTTTTTGAGGTTTCGTTACTCTACAGTAGTATACAGTCTGTAGTTTTTATTCACAATGATTTCCCGTGATGGATATCAAAGGGATGCTACTCTAATAATACTAGGGAACTGTTTTCGTGCAATTAACTGTATTTTTTCGCGATTCTAACCACGGCGAGGCAATTTTTCAAAATTTTTGTCAACATCCGAAACTTTGCATGAAATCTTCGTGGATAGTGACAGTAATGAAGAGATGATGGAGGACGACAGTGACGAAGAATTTGTTGCAGATGGTTCTGGACCTAGATCTAGACATAGATCTAGATCTAGTGATTCTGAAATCATTGATGTTGTCAACATTTTATAAGTTTGTACTTTTTTTGTTTTGCACCTCCACACAACAATTCTCTGTATTGAAATATGACAAAAACACAGTTTTATATTAAACAGTAACCAATTCTGTACTTTTAGCACAAAAAATTTAAAATAACAATCCATAAATAATCATTTTATGCCCTTTTTTCTATACCAACCGCACAGTGGTCAAATCTGACAAAAATTACTTGGGCAGGGGAAAACATTCATGTGAAAAATACTTGGGAGGAATAGTGTTAAGAGAAAATAATTCAGAAAATCAATTAATATACTGTTGGGTTAACTTACTGATTCCAGGAAATGAAAATGTAAAATGACACAACCCTCCACTTTGAAAATAGGTGTTTAAAATGCATTTGGTCCAGATTAATAATTAAATATATTGAATAAAAAAGTTGTGTCACTCAGCCAAATCATTTTCAATGTCAAAAAATTTGCTAAAAACAGACAAATAAATTACTTTTGTATGATTTCCATGATATATATTTATCTTGTGTCCGCAAATTCAAGCTAAGACGTAATGACAAGATCCAACAGTGCATGCAGTAATGAACTGTCGAAGAGCTAACCACTCACAAGTAGGTAGAATCTTACTCTGAAACTGCTACTTGCATTTAATCACATATTCTCATCAAAAGCACTCAACTTTCTTCATATAAAAAAACATAAATACTGGCATACTTTCAGCGGAAAATAAAAATGAATTTCTTCTGCCAAATAATTTGAAAAATATGTTTTTTTTCGTTTCTTTTTTAAAATGTATAAAAGAATGTAATTTGCATAATTAGTAAGGTGATCTTCATGTGATAATTATCTCATGAGGTTTTTTAACAGTAAAGCCATACAGTTCCTTGCCTGACAAAATACGCCGCTATTGCTAGCCAGTCAATTTTCTGTGATTTCAAACTTTCAAAACAAGTGAACATGTCAGAAAGAAAGGCTTCATCAAATCAATCTGCATGGAATCCATTTGGTCCAAAATGTCATACAAATGACATGATTAACAATGTTATGAAGAGATACAACATTATGCCCCAAATAGGCTGCTAAGGAAGACAACTATTGTGCTTGTGCTAACACTTTTCTTTATACTTTGTAAGAATGAAAAAGTGTGACTGATTGATACGCATTTTTTTCACAACATTCAATAGAAAAAAATCAATCCAGTTTCCGCAACTACCTGCTCCCTTCTGAGGTCACATGAAAAACATGCCCACTGTCACTGCAAATCATAACTGACTATTGGTAACAATTATGCATGTGGTATGACAATACTTTGGCTATAGAACTATCAAGAAAGGTGTATATACACCAAGGGCAGCGATCCTCCCTAAATAAAGATCTACAACAAAGAACTATCGAAAAATCCCACAAAATCTGAAATTCAATCCCAAGATATAAAAACACTTTTGCCCTTATTCTTGCATACTGAAGTCAAGTATATGAAAAGCTCCGATACAGGCTACATACACAACTAGCAAAGAAACAAACATTAATTAGACACATTTTTCTGTGTTCAGTATTTCAGAGGATAATGAAATCTGAAACTTCTTAAGTAATGAAGTTCAGTCACTTCAGCTTTTCCTGCAGTAATTTCTTGGCATTACCACGTCACAACTTTTGGAGACATGGATCAAGTTAATTTTTTGCATGGTAAACTTCAGGAGAAAGGTTGGATTGCACAACATAGATTTCAGAATACATTTATGATCCATTTAAAAGAAAAATAATTTGCAACAATATATAGAGTCAGCAGAATAGGATATAAAAGATTCAGTCATTTGCACAAGGATAACAAAGTAATAGCAATCATTTGGAACTGTATCTAATATTTTCTGAACATCTCTGTGATAAGTCAATGTCCTAAAGTCAAAATATCTAAAGCCAGCATAATTTAAGTATACATGTATTAATCCCCACCTGATAGTGTGGCAAGTTAAATAGGTGCAGATAGGCGGTGAATTTATGACTACTGGTAGAAATTAAATTCACAACAGTGCAAATAGAAAAAAAAAAGCAGATGTAGTTGTGATGCCCCACCATAATAGATAAGTCATGAGAACATTGCTACATAAAAAGTACAAAATCTTTTAGAGAACTAAACATTGCATGAGAACCATGACCAACTAGGAAAGGATATTATGTTTTTTGTGCAACTGTTAACTTTTATCCAGGCCTGTCTATGACCACGGTGCTTCATAGATACACCCAGTTCTTTCCTTTATGCCCCACTGCTACAGTACAGTAAAATCATTCTGCAGCTACAGTACGATAAAATCATTCTATGTGAGACATTTGACATTTCTTGTCAGCTTTCTCTTGTACTTCAGAATAAAATTTGTAAACATTAGCCTACCTAACACAAAGAGAAAAATGTTCTCCCTGTTCATATTAATGATACGAAAAACACTCAAATTCCAAGAGATCAAATATAAATGAATGTGAACAAACAAATAAACAAACAAAAATGCTGGAGATCAATTCTGTATGACCATAATGAAGTATGAAATAAACAAGGTTACTGAAGTTTGTTCAATGCCAACTAAAATGTTTCACAATCAGGTTTTCCAATACTTCTTTCAAGACATACACTAAATGCTGTGAACAGTTTCACAATGCTTGGTCAACATCATGATTAAGCAATAGGAAACCTGGGCAGCGCAACAAAGTGCAATGGGACTTCATTTATCATTTATCAAGATGACGCAAAATACGAAATGCAATGGTTTACATACAAAACGAAAGAAAAAACGGTATTTTTTACATAACACTTTCTTTAATAAGAAAAGGAGACTGCATGACATCACTGAATGCCCTTACTTTCACAACTTTCCTTTCCTCGAACTGAATACAAAATGAAAGGAAATACAAGCATATATGATATACAAAAACCACACTTGAAAGGAAATTATGTGAAACACTTGAAGTGAAATAAAGCTTTCATAGCTTAACTGTGGAAAATGTAATGTTTAAAAAACCAATTCATAATTTCAAACAAATTTTGGACTTAGAAATGTATTTACAAATAAAATCATTTTTGTGGTTAACACTTGGAAAAAAACAACACCATATGAATAAAGACAACAAAGCTACACATAAATGCAAGTAATAAAGCTACAATGTATTTTTCTAAAACACATGGCACGTCAACAACAACAGACTGAGTGAAGAGTCGTGTGTGACCGCCATTGTTAAGCAATAGGAATACATGCCCGGTATATGTCAGTGCAAAGTTCAAACAAACAAGTTTACAAATCATATTAAGAGTAATAAAAACAAACATCTACACTTCAGAGATATGCAAAAGTCTGCAGCAATCCCTCTAATATAATAAAATTCTAAACAAAAAAATGGGTTTCTTTGTCAGTAATGAAGAGCAGCTTCCCTAGCACACCCCAAATATTTCATGTTACAACAGGTCTGCAATCAGACTATCCACTGCTTTCTACAGTGCTTTTCTTAAAATTCTCAACATCATTCTTTGATATGGCCCTAAAGGGTGTAACGTGATTACCATCATGATAAACGGTGCTGATGGACAACTTCACCATTTTATTTGTAGCCAGTTAGTGGCAATGAATTCTTTAAATCCAACTGAACTATTGTAGCCATCAAATTATCAATCAGAACTGAAACAGAGGTACCTTCATCACTCAATCATATTCACTAAATATGACAAGCATGGTAAATTAGTTCATAGCATAAACATTTCTGTAAGGTGATTTGACCACCTATTTCAAAATTATAAATATAAAATATGAACAGCGGTTTTATCTTCTTCTGATCTGCTGGGGAGTATTCTGATTTAAAATGAAAATTGCATAGTGAGAAAATTACAAGATACGGGTATGAGCTTTTCCACAAAGGACTGCCATAATTCAGGGAACTAATCCTGGAAGAAATATCATTGCTGTAGGCTAATAATGCAAAGATGTTTTTCTCGTCTTCGCAAGGGCCTACTACCACAAGTGACCCATGTATCAATTTTCCTCCAAAACAAAAATAGAACCATAGCATCAAAATCAGCAAGACACACTTGATTAATTTCTGAAGCTGCCAGTTTCACCAATGTAGGTGCGTTTGCTAAGAAATAACTCACACGGCATACCATACACACCTTGTTATGAGATCACAAAGTCAGCAATATCAATATCACTGTTGAGAGTATGATTTGACACGAGGAAAACACAGCAAAAGTAGGATTATAAATATAATCTCCAACCCCGCACCAAAGAAGAATCATGCTGTTTGTAACATCTTTTCAGTAGAAGGGAAAAAGTAATTGTTTTCTGCATGCTATCAACACTATTGATTTTCCAATTGTTGACTGGATATAATATTTCAAACAAAATAATGCTGCAACTACTGGTTGGACACAAAAAAAAAAAAAAATGTCAGCAAATAACATGATTTTGTGGTTGCAGAGGTTAGATAAAAATCAACATGTGCTCACTGTTTGCATAAAGAAACTGAAATAGTCAAACAATACTGTAAAAAAAAATTTTTTTTTATTTAGAATGCAATGATAGCAAACAGATTAATTTTCTTTGCTATTAGCCTTCTACTAATTTGTCAGTTTCAAGAGTGTCTCCCAAATATCCATATAGGAGAAGTTTCACAAACTAGGGTCTAGCAATCTTTGGTAGCACACTTGGGAATGACACAACTCAAAGTGTCCAAATACAGTATTTTAATCTCTTGTGTGGCCATTGCAAAGGATGACTGAGAAATGTTCAAATAAACTTAAAAACACTAATCCACAGATTTTGAAACCCAGATTTCTTCTTTTATGTCGTGAATATCAATCCGAGATACAAAGACTGTTTTTGATTCGCTGAAGGAAAAATTTTGCATCTCATACACTTGGTATTTTTATAACAAGACAGCTGAATGAAATCTCCAATCACTGCAGCCTTCTTTTGTTCTGGTGGGAATAAAGACATGCTGCCCATCCATGACAACTTTCCATAAATGTTCTCAGAATACTTCCTTGCAACTGCAGTCAAGAATAATTTACTGCTTAGCTCAAGCAAAGTTCTCCATGTCACTCATTTTCCAAAATATGTGGAAAAACATCACTCTCCCATCCATTGGGGTGAAAATCATGTTATTCCGTATCCTCCATCTCTCCATAGCATTCTTCAGCCAGCATGAAATACTTGTTGGCTAGTCGCCCTTTCATGGCTGATGTGGCTGCCTCTGCTGCTTCATTGTATACGTCTCCTGTAATACAGAAAACACAAATCCCTGTCAAATACAACTTAAATTAGATACAAACATAAAAAAAAAAAAGAGAGAAAATATCGATATCGCGATTTTGTACTTTTCAGTTAGTTTATAACCCTGAAATATGCCTTTTAGTGAGGGGGGGGGGGGGGGTGTGTCAAGAAAAAGGCACAAGAATCATGCCATTGGGCCGCAAAATTAGCCCTAAATAACATCTTAGTGTCGCTATCAAAACCCCTACTCCTCCGTACACATCTGTCATAAGCCTTTGGTAGTTTGGAAATCATTGTTGAGGCCCAGCACACCAAGTAATGATGATTTTAGCCATATGTAACACGGTTCAATAACATTTTTATTGAAAAAACTTTCAAATGTGATTTTCTTGAAATTGCACTTTTGATCAGTGATTTGTGAACACGTTTTTTATTTATTGACCAATTGGTATAAAATTTGGTTAATAACATGTTTGAACAAATCAAAAAATTCAAACAGAGGGAAATTTGTTTAACTTTTCATTTTTTTTTTTAGTTGAATTTTTTTGTGATAGAAAATAGGAAAAAATGGAATTCCGCTACACACCATTTTCAAAAATTTCTAACAAAAAATCTGTCAGAGATATTAAAATTCCCTTCTGTATAAAGTTTTTAATTGGATTGAATAAGACATAAGAGAAGTTTCAAATAAATCTAGTAAAATTTGGCGAAGACTATCTATATTGAATTTGGGCGTTTCCATGGCAACCATATGACAAACAAGTTTTTACATTTTTTTTCTGCTAATTCAGACATCTTGAATTCGATTATAACAGTTAAAATTGTCAATTTCTCATAATAACAAAAATTGCCTTCAGGACCCGCACCCCCCTTAATGTCTAAGATGGTCACTGAGGTCTTAAATGAGGATAAACAGAATTCTATTGCTGCAACTGCAATTTCAGGATGACTTACCTGCCCTCTCGGGATCCTTCTCCAGACCATGTCCCCCCTCTCTATACATGGCAGCTTGCTGAGCCAATAACACATGGACCGGATCCTCCATGGTTGAGTCAAACTCTCCACCCTCATCATGATCATTTTGTTCTATGGCTTGTTGGTAGTAGTGAACTGCATCCTCCCATGACATGGACCTGCAGGACCACAATACACAAAGGATATAATGACCACATACAATATGTATCAAATAAGACCAAAAAAAAGTACCAGCACTTCTGAAACATCAGTAAGATATTACTGTCTTTTTGTATCATCCGAACAGATACCTAAAACAAGTCCACTCAAATACATTTAAAGTTTTAACCCAGTTCATTTTGCAAAGTGAGGATCCAATACTAGTTCGGATGAAATTTCTGGCTTATGAGGACCAAACGCAAATGCTTTTCCATGGTATGATGGAAATGGTTCTTAAAAAGCTTTCCATGGAAGCCAAATGTCTATTTGCACAAAAACTAAAATGACTATGTTGCTCTTCATTCAAATGAAAGTGTGTACCTCGACATTCCTGGAACTATGACTTGTAACTTTACATTCTTAGTATTAACTGACATATCAAGTTCCTCCCTACCTCTTGGTGCCCAAGTTTGTTCCTGTCTCAAAAGCCTTAGCCATGAAGATCATAGCATTTCTGTCTCCAGCCTCCGCTGCCTGGACCATGTAGTCAATGCCCGTGTCTATCATTGCAGGAGTTTGCTGTGGAAACAAAACAACGGCTCCTCTCGTACTGAAGTTTTATACGTTATCCGTTAGATCTACACTTTTTATAAATTTTTCACAAAATGACAAATACTATCAACCAAATGTCAAAACAATACTTAACTCTCTTTATTGACATGTTCCAGCAGTATGCTCCACCTTCATGCTGAACTAAGGCATGAAGAACTAAAAACTCATCTTGGAGAACTTTAAAGATACTCAGAATACTTTCAGCTTGCATGGTTTGTACATTTACACAACATAATTGAAGAGCGTTTTTCCAAAACTGGGTAAGTCAAATTTTATAAGAGTTATGGTTCCTTTCGGATACTTATTCAAATTCAATGAAAGATGCGGTGTACTGAAAGTGTTCAGTGAAAAAAACTTGCTATGTCCCGTCTTTACCCGAAGATAAAGATGGGATATATCAAGTGTCAAATGAACACTTACACCGTGTCTTACACTCATTTTGAACGAATATCTGAAAGGGGCTATAAGTATGACCCTTGCAAAGTTTAACTTACCCAGTTTTGAAAAAACACTCTTCAATAATTACTACAAAGTAACCTGGTGTTTGCTTTTGCAAAATTAAAAAAAATAAAAATGTGATACAGCTAACACACTGGATAAAATAAGTATGCAGCCATTGATGACCTGCACTCTCGAAACTTTCTATTCATTCATGTATAAATACCACATCTCTGTCTCTATGTATGCTGGATTCACACCATGAGACTCACCGTCACTGTGCAGTTGACAAACAAGTCTCTCTGAAGCCCCATGTACAACCTTGCCATGGTGTTGATGGCTTCTAACACACCTAGCTCTGCTCCATGTTCTTCATGGAACAATGCAGAATCCCAGTCTATCACATCATCTTCTATTGAAAATCGGCCAATCTCATGGTACTTGGCCATTTCATGGTGAATCTGGCAAAGCCACAAAATACATTTCTCAAACCGATAGAATTCTGCTGCTACAAGAACAAACATTTGATTTCAGGACTAAGCGAAAAGACTCAATGCTTGTATAAGTTTTAAGCAAGGAAACTCTTCAGTGAACATCAATCCTAGGTCTTTCAAACATCCCTAACACACTTCACACATTTATTTCATAAAGATAACATTCTCTTCAATTCTAAACAATATGCTTTTGACAGGCCAACTGCCACATGTAGAATCAGAAAATCTATTAAAATTCAGTTTAAGTTTATGTTTAATATAAACGTAACACACTTCATCAGTCTCTATAGTACAAATCAATTTGGAAGGGAAAATTTGCAATACTAATCCCTTAGAAATCAGCTCTATTGGCTGTCTGACATTTACAAAAATTATAAGCGATCAAATTTTGCGACAGGAAAGGAACTTACCTGACCAAGAACTGAGTCTCCAATCTTAAGATTTGACAATCGTCTCAGGTCTAATTCGTGCAATACACTGGATGGACGAGCTTTCTTGGCTTGTGCTTCGCTGAATAATCTCCTTTCTTCATCCTTAACACATGTGAAAAGAGAACTCTGGATTATGAAGTTGCACCAAGCTACATCTTTCTTAAGGGGGCGTCTGGGTGAGAATATGTAGATTTAGTTACAAAATATCGAATTTTCAAAATCGGGGCAAACGATACTTCATTGTCTTTAGAATGGACAACACAAACCTGTTTCTTTGTGTTCAGCATAGAAGTCTGTGAAAAAAAGTGTTTTAACAACCCACCCTCCTCACCAAAAGTCATGATCATAAATTTTCGAATGTGATTTTCTCAAAAGTTGATTTTTCATGGGGGTAGTGATTTTACAATCTCAAAATCTCAACATCTATTGAAGCCAGAGCTCTGGAATTTGGCATGAACTTAGAGATATAAAAATTAAAGGAAACTGTCTATTTTTTGTAGACCTTGCTAAAAAATTATATATGTTATAGCTAATTACTTGTAAAGTGAATATGTAATTTCCAGCATGTTTTGAAAAGGCAATTTTTCAAAAATAAAAAAAAATTATGGGAAAAATGGAAGACTCTAAAATTATATAGTTCCCTATAGGGTCATTTGGAGTATCATTATCAAAAAGAATTTTGATTGTAGCTTTCTTAGATTCAGAGATTTTGAGATTATAAAATTGTCTCAAAATCCGATATGGCCACCATTACCATGGCAACGACAAGTGAAATTCCAAATTCAATGAATGGAAACACATTAACTTACCTCTACTTAACGGGTTCTTACATCAATTCACTAAATTAGGTCCAAATAAAAAACTTTGTTCTCTGAGTAGGACGCCCCGTTAAGGGGAGAAACGGGTAGAAATTATATTTTCCTTAGTTGTTAATAAATTTCCACTAAATTTGTGGTAGTGAATCAGAATGAAAATGTGATTTGAAAAATGTATTCAAATTTGTTAAACTTTGCTGTTGCTATGGTAACGGTGGCCATATTGAATTTTCATTACTTTTTTAAATTAATAATTCAGTGAAAACCATGGCTCAAATGAGCTCAAATTTTGCATACAAGTCAAGAATTGGTATGCAAAGAGAGTTACAACACCATATTTCCAATAAATCTATCCAATTGGTCATATTCCAACGTTAAAGCAGTAGGTTACATTTTTATCTGACAACACAGTTTTCTAATTACCCTGTCTGAAAAAATATCTTATATGACCCAAATCGGCATTGTAACATCAAAGTATATATTCAATGACACACGTGCAAATTTTGAGGGCAACTGTTCACTAGTTATGGAGAAATTAAGAACTGAAATTGTGAAAATGCATTAAAAACAAAAAAGCCCTAAGGGCTCTAGCTTACAAAAAATATCACATATAACCCAAATTGGCCACTGTAATGTCAAAGAACTTCATCCAAGTACACAACGGTGCAAAGTTTGGGGGCAATCTGTCCACTCTTTATGGAGAAATTAAAAATTGAAATTGTTTCCCAACTTTGTCTAGATCTAGTCCCAGTGGTCAATATTTTGACCCACTCCTCCTCTTAAACAGAACCACAAAAAGTGGAAGCTCGAAAAGCATGACTGAATCAATATAGTTTTGTTTTAAGCAGCTCCATCATCAACATGATACAAATTGAAAAAAAAAACAAAAAACTATGTCATGTGCTTGCTAACTTATGTTTTTGAGCACTGTATACTCCAAGAAGCTTTACCATCTAAAGAAAAATGTGGAGAGATTCCTATAGTAAGGCTCAGAAATCATTTGACCTGCTGCACACATCTCTATCAGAGAGTCAATTACATCATCCCAGCTTGCCAAGATGCTAATTTTGTTTTGAAGTATTGCCAGCTGCTATAATTCAATGTCCTTCACATACCATGCACTTGAATGAGTGTTTTATAAATATCCAACAACTAATAAAAACTGAAGAAAGGCTCTAAGAAAACTTGCATTGTTGAAATTAATAAAGTGTGCAACAATGAAATTATTATCAATGCAGCACACGCACAACTGTGACACTGCCATCAACCTAGTGCACAATTGCGAAATTATCAATCTGGTACACACATGTGAAATTATCATCACTGCAATACACAACTGTTAATTTGTTATAATTTAATACACAACTGTGAAATTATCCTCAGTCCAGTACACAACTCTGATATTATCACCAAACACCACTACAGAGCAAGGGATAGAGATCTGACCTTGCAACTGCCATGAACCTGTTGTTAACATCACAAAGCAAACATAATTGTACTGTTTTGTGTTTTATGCATGCAGGAAGCAATTAAAGTGTTAAATTTTCCTGAAATTCACGTATGATACCGCCTAAGGGAATAATTTTGTTTTAGTTACTTGATGTCATGACATACCAGCCATACATCCCCCTCCCCGAGAATCACGAACAGCAACACTGGGTACAATGAACAGACCCTCACTATCAAAATTGGCTTTTTCTTTGCATCAAATCGCTAAAACACTATGGTTTTATTTATCAGATTGTTCAGGATAGTATAATCTGTTGATCTGTGGAGTTTCAGTAGAATGTGTTGACAATTCATGAAGTTACAAGCATGTGAACTAGGATTTGTGGTCTTGTTTGGGGCAAATGGAACAGCAATATAGACATCCATTCTCCTCTTTTTCTATAACATGTAGAATGCATATTTCTGGTTAGATGAAAATGAAATTTGGCAGCCAATCAGATAAAAGGTTGATATTTACTCTACAGTTTTCAAAATGTCAGAATGTTTAAAGAAAATTACACCTGGGCACTGCTTGAATGAATCAGGAAGACAATATGTAGTGCAGACTCATTGAGTTCCATAGTACTAGTAGTAGTAGTAGTAGTAATAGTACATAAGGGCCTCTATTTAGTACTTTTTAGATTTTGATTAGAAAAAAAAGGAAAACTCAGAAGAGCCACTGTTTCATACCTCATTTGCCACATCTGAAGACTCCTTTGTGCCAATTTTCATTTTGAGAGGATGAATAGAAACATCGTTTTGATTATTTGTTACTTTATGCAAATTACAACTACCCTGCCCAAAAAGATACTTGTAATGACAGGAAGTGATTTGCCAAATCAAACCACCCATTGGTGCTAACTTTTATGTCAAAAGGATGAATAAAATCACCAGCATGTGCTATTTAATGCAAATTAAACTTACTACATGTAATATGTAAATTGGCACTTGCCATGCCCAACAGACAGAAACTGATTTGCCATGTCAAACTACCTAAGGAATATGAATCTTGATGTCTTTCAGATGAAAAATAACTTTTATTGTTAATTAAAATGTATGCAAATTAATCAAATTAAATATGCAAATTATCTCCTCTCCTAACCCAGTTATCAAAAATCCGACAGCAGAAACTCATTTATCACCTACAAAGAATAATGCGTGCCAAATTTCATGTCAATAGGATGAATAGAAAATTTGTGTCAATATGTGAAAGAAATCCTTCATTCCCCCCTATTCGCAGAAATTTTTTATAACAAAAAAAAACTGTCATAACTTTTTTGCTTATTGGCCAGTTTTAAAATTCAAAAAGTTATTTGATTGTGATGTTATTTGCTATTTAAATATATCACCCATTATTTACTACAATCCACAATCATAAAAGTGCTTTGGCATTGCTGCGGATACTCACAGCTGTCAGAGATTCTTGTTCTGATTCACTCTGCCATCTAACCCTGGCTCTGATGTAGCCCAGAGGACTGTCAACAGACATAGGTTCATCTTCACTGTTAGGGCTGAGGGGACATGAAGAGGAATCTTCATCAGGGGAGGTTGCTGATTCTGATGACATGTGGCGGCCCAGGATTTCTGTCAAATCAAACGTGTCCATTGGAGATGCAGAAATACACGAGTCTTCGCTTCCTCGGAGCTGTGTCATTGGGCTGCATTTCTGAAATACAGACAGGTAAATGGATTCATTTACATCTGCTTGATTTCTTTGAGATAAATGCTGGGATCTGTTTCATCATTTGCAAATCCCTATTTATCTCTTAGCGTTTTGCATCTTCTTAACTCTCAATCTTCTTTTACCAAAGATTTCGATCACCGGTGATCGACGCTTGTATCCCTCATTATTTTAATGAAAAACTGTTCAAAACTGCTTGAAAATCGTTTGTTTTGAAAGGCGAAACTGGTTTTTAACGAAAACAGGTGAAAAAAGTATAAAACGAAGCCTTTTAAGTGAATAGAAAGAAAGAGAAATAAGACGATCGCGTCTCTTCGGTTCCGCCGCCATCTTGGATTTTTATCTACTGCTGAGTTACCATCATTGTCAACAAAGCGCAATAAAATGGCTTCAAACAATCTTTCCGATGAAGAAATTGAATATGAGTCAAGCGAGGATGAAGTCTGGGATGAAGAAGACGTCTCAGATTCCAGCTCTGATGAGAATGAAGCCCCATCAACCGGCCGGAACATACGAGAACGAAGGCGAAGGTTTTTTCTTCTTTAGCCTATGTAATCATAACACAAACATTTTGGATCTAGATCTAATTACAGGTATCACAGGTAATTATATTTATTGTAGTTGGCTCCTTCAATCATTGCTGAGCAGCAGTCAGTCAGGATTTAGGCTTTGATCTGCTCTTTTATTTGTTCAGGCTGATTACAACTTTCCACGTACTGCACCTAGTAACCAAGGCCTATGTTTTGTTTACTGTGGTTACCATCTCTTGTCAGTGGCTTCTTGTATCTACTATTATGATCTTCTAGAGCTAGATTTCAACATAATTTTAGGTATATTGTATTATATTGCTACACATTATTTCTATTAATTTTTTATTATTAGGTTTGGGTATAAATGATTCTTGTAACACATTTTTGTTTCTTTTTCTATTCCTCATATATAGCTTTGGAGACTATGACAACTGGTCTAGGACGTCCGTCCCAAACTTTAACCCTGAACGACCACCCGGAGCCCACTTCCCCGATTCCATGACAAGAGGGTCCAGAAGAAAGTACCTGACACCATTCACTATTTTCCAGCTGTTTTTTTCATCATGTGTTGTGCAGCAATTATGTTCATGGACAAATGAGAACGCCAGGGAGGTGGGACCGACAAAAGTCAGCATGTACAAAGGCTGGGTTCCTCTAGAAGAAGAAGAGTTTTATCGTTTTATTGGACTGCTTATGTACATGGGAATGATTCAAGTACCAGGAGTAGAAATGTATTGGAGTAAAAAGAGCCCAATGGCCTTTGGGCGCGATCATTTATGACAAGATTTCGATTTCAACAAATTATGTGTTTTTTGAAAGTATCCGACAGAAAAACTGAGAAACAAGGAGACAAGTTATGTAAAGTTCGTTTTTTGTTTGATATTATGAGGAGAAAATGCATGGATCTTTATCAGCCAGGTTTGAATATTTCTGTTGATGAGAGGATGGTAAAAAATAAAGGAAGGTTTTCATTTAGGCAATATATACGTGACAAGCCTACTAAGTGGGGCATGAAGCTTTGGGTTTTAGCAGATTCTTTGTCTGGTTACACTTACAATTTTGAGGTTTATTTGGGAAAGACAGGGTCTGGGAAAGTTAGTGGAAATGGTTTAGCCTATGAAGTTGTTATGGATCTCTTGAAATTTCTTTTAGCTCGTGGCAATAAGGGTTACCGTCTTTTTGTTGATAATTTTTATTCAAGCATTCATTTGTTTCTTGATCTGTTGAAGAAAGGGATTTTAGCTTGTGGTACTATTATTTCCAATAGGAGGGGATTTCCAGCAGAATTGAAAAATGTGAAACAGTGGGAGAAACAGAATGAGAGAGGGGCAATGAGATGGTGTAGACAAGGGAATATTTTAGCACTTCAGTGGAAGGACAATAAAACTGTGTCTGTGATTTCTACCATGCATGGGGCAAATGAATTTTGTATGGCTAATAGGAGAACTAAAACAAATGAAGCTTTTCAAACTTTGGAACTTAGACAACCTAAAGTCATAACAGATTATAATATGCATATGGGTGGAGTTGATAAAAGTGACCAATTACTAACCAAATACAACATGTTACGTAAGACAAATAAATATTGGAAGACGTTTTTTCATTTTCTAGATATTGCCAGAGTAAATAGTTATATTTTGTTTCAGGACTGGAGAAAGCAAAACCCTGATTTGAAAGAACTAGATAGAAGTAACAAGTTTAATCAGCTTGCATTTACAGAAGAACTAATCAGGCAACTCGGGAAAATTGACGACTTTGCAGATGTTCCAACAGCCTCAAAACCAAAGATTTTTACTAATCACCCAATTATTCCTGGTATTGTTCCAACTTCTCAGAGAAAGAACTGTAAGCTATGTTATGATAAATTACATGTTGAACAGAAAAGCAGATACTTCTGCAGAACTTGTAATGTTTTTCTGTGTCTGCATGACACACGGAACTGTCTTGTAGACTACCACAAAATATAATTTTATACATATTCATCATTGAATATAAGCCTCAGATGTTTGTCTGTACATGATGAAGTTAATCCTGATTCTGTTTAAAATTAAGGTTGTTTCCCTGTATAAAATTCAAATGAATAACAAAATATTTATATAACATGACAAGTTGTACAACTTTTTCCGTTGTGGTTTGTGGCAGTTCTCGGCACAAATAGTTCACATATATGCATTTCAATTTTTTTAATATTTCAGTCATTTACTGACAGAATGTCTTGAAATTTGGATATATGTTGTAAAATTGGATGTAGTTTGTTAAGATAATAAAGTTTTTCAGTTTCCTTCAAATACTTTTTTTTTCTTCTATCACATTTTCTTTCTATTACATTGTGGTTGTAAATTTATGTACCTTTCAAAAAAATTTTCCATAAAATTTGGACCCCAGATCTTTTTATTGTCATTATAATTAGTCAAAACTATCATCAAATGGCAGCTAATTCAATTCTAAATCCATTGATATATAACTTGCTACTCTATCTTAAATAGAAAAAGAAATAGGGCTCTTTATCTGTCGGCAACATTCAGTTTCCATAAATATGCCATAAAAACCAAAGAAGATTGAGGGTTAATACCTGCAGGGTCAATAATGAAGCTCTAATAAACTGTACTCCTTGACAAAGAACTTTTGCCACACGGGGTCAAATAATGGGCAGATAAGATGAACATACAGTATTGAAATCACCATTAATTTAAACTGCATAAGATTGCCAATCCTCACTGTGGCTTTTGAATATTGCGACAAAATGTGCCATATCATAAACAATACAATGGCAAAAAGTCATACATCCTAAGAAATCGAGACATGACTGGAGAAAAAAAAAATCTTTACTGTTTGAATCCTGACTGCCTGATTTTCCCTTTATACTGTATCCCTAGCCCCCTGAGCTCAAAGTAAGAAACTTGAGAGAACTCCACATTGGTCTACCAGTGAATAGGGACATAGGCAGCATAGAGGGTCACTGGTAAACCGTTGAACAGGGCTTATCTGGTTAAACAATTTTCATTTGGTGTTAAGAAAAATACAATGTAAAGAAAGAAAAAATGTTTACCTGCTTTTCAATATAATCCATACAGTTTGAAATTTCTGCATCAGACAAATCAAATGGTGTGAGCTGAAGACTTTCACAGATTGAGTTGCAGATATGGGAGTGAAAGAACAGAGCCATTCCCTTGGGCCCCAGATTTCCCTCTCCATACTCTTTGCCTTCTGCAGTGTGGATCTGTGGGTCTGTGTACAAATCACCAACCCCTTGCACGTCAACTACGATTAACTGATGGCCGGAGCGCTCAAATGTGAAATGGCTAAATGCCTGAATGACAAACAGAAATTGCGTATTAGTCACATTTTCAGTTATATACCTAATAAGTAACAGTTCAATAGATAGACAGATTTCAACTGGATATACCACAAATAAGAAGTTCCGGAGATAAAATCTAGAACGCAGAGAACACAGACAAAATATCTCAGTGAAAAACATAAATAATTAAATACGTCATGACCATTTATCATTTACCTTGTTGGACACTACTGTCTGCTTCCTTACATACGACATATCTTTCTCATCTTTAAAAAAAAAAAAAAAGGACGACTAAATCGACATGCTGAATTCTCACTTTTCAGGACAACAGAAGGGTTGATAACACCAACCTGTGGTGTGAGGCGGAGATTATCTTCCACAAAGCCTGAGTTTGAGTTGTACTTGATATATTCCCCTTCAATGAAATGTTCTAAGTGGAACAAAGGTTTGCCTGGCCTGTCTGGGAACTCGAGAACATACATCTGAAAGATGTCTACCTGTAGGCCACAAAGAAATTCAAACAAAAATGCAGTTAGTTCCCAAGAATTTTGAAATGCAATGGAAATTTCAAATTTTAATTTACCAACTTTGAATCTGATATCTTGTACTGTAATCTGTAAATGCATGATATGAACCTTCTTGATGAATGACTTACGTCAGATTTCATTTTCAATACATCATGTTAAATTGTTGTTTCAGGCCAAAGATATGCCTGAAGTAATACCTGCTGAAACCAATGAATATAATAATCTTTTGAGATAAAAAAAAAAGCTAACCATAAATTCATTGAAAACCTATAATGCCTATAATTTAATCATATAGAGAAATTTCTTACATACAAAACATTCGCATTTTATGCCTCCAAGATAGTTATTGGTCTTTCTTCTGATTTCACAGTTCATGTCCTATGGCAGATAAATGGCCAGCAAAAGTGCAAGAAGTCGAGTCATGTCATTTGGTGAGGTTGAGCCACAAAGTTATGTGCTATTACCAATGAAAGAGGAGAAATATGAATTATCCATGTTGTTTGAGGACACAGAAGTATTACAGGGAGTTGAGGCAATCTATATTTTATTGCTTACTAATTACAGATGGCCTATACTATAACATTTCAAAACAAAACCAACCCAAAGCATATCAACTTCCAAAATGGGCAAAAAGAGAATGGAAATGATATCTGGTTACCCAGTTTTTATCATTTTGTAACATATACAAAGCTGACAAAAATTGGTTTTCCCCATTTGACTCTGGTTGCAATTTATTACCATTTCTCTCTGGCACAACTTAGCAATGTATATTCAATAACAGGTTACACTGACCTTTTTAGGTGGGTTGTGCCTGTTGTATTCTTCTCCCCAAATTTTAGCATCCATCTGCAGCTTGACATCTTGAAAGTAGACCTCTCTGTCCACATTTTCTATATAGCTTTTAGCAACATAGTTACTTGCATTCTTGTCTAAGCCATATGTTGAATTACAAACAGTTGAATGCTTCTTCCTCCTGAAAACAAAGAAAACAAAAACAAGATAAGCATGGTAAAAAAAAATAATTCAAAAACAGCAAACAAACTAATAGAAACTGCAAACTACTGGAAGTAAATGTCACTATTTACACATAGTGCCTTGAATTCTGTAACTTGCATTAATCACTAACAATTAATTAATTATTTGATTTTGGCCCATGGTTTAAATCTAACTTTTCATATCTCAGATATCCTGTTAAAAATGGAAAAATGTAGCTAATATTTTTTTAATAACAAAATCAAGTTTCATTCCAACTCCTGCTTTACACTGGAACGAAATAGATATTTTGATGCTTTTGTTCCAATGTGAAGGTAATTCACTTGCGACCACAATGTAATATTTGTTTTAAGAGATACTGAAAAAAACATGCTTTCACTAAATCAGATACTTACAATCTGAAGCACTGCCTCATGGCACCTCGTGTAAAAGGCTGTTGAGAGAAAAACATTCCTAGTTCTAACTTCTGACCTACTTTCATAATATTTTGACATTATTTCTTCTCTCAGTTACACTGAGTGCTCGATGGCAACTAATTTTCACTGTGTCTTTTCATTCCACAAGCTGTAACAACAGCTTAACATCTTTCACGAGTCAGGTAAGGGAAGCAAAGCACATGTAACAACAGACATTCACAACCACCATCTTCATGCTCACAAATGCAAGTCAACATAGAGGGGCTCAACACTTTACTTTCACTACAGATCTACATCTTTGTTGTGCCGATACTATATCTTGTGAATTCATACTTAATGGATTCAATATTATAAGAAATGCCCTGTTCATTTTCCTGATCAAGTTTAAAAATGGAAAAACTGGCCAGAGAACAAACTGTCATTATTTTCTGTTAAAGAATAAAACCTTGGCAACTACACCAAGAAATAAGAATGAAAAAAACAAAAAATTCAATAGAATTTAATATGCGTTGACTGATAATAAATAATATAAACAATGTTAAGCCAAACATTTGCATGTTACTGAATTGCACCCTGCAAATAAAATGATAAAATCAGAACTTAAATTACACAGTTCTCCTTTCTGTCTGGGACAAAATTCCTTTCCACTCCACTTTGCACAACAAAGCTGCATGACACATACTCCTCGTTAAGGCTTGATGATGCTGTTAATTTAAATAATACGCTAAGAAGTATTTTCTTTTCCGTTCCATATTTAATCAGTAACATGAACTTGCACAACAACTTGCACCCTGGACAAAATTTTGTGATGCTGCCATTAGAACCAGGGCAAAGACATATATATTTCTTCCACATTGAGACTTATCTTCCATTTCTACTTCTGAACATCTAGAATATTCTTTGAAAGATGAAAATCCGCCAGCAGAAATGATATAGAATTCAAGATCTTCGGATTGCATTAGACATAACTGTGACAAATTTGATACAACATTGTGCCAAATGTTGAAATGCTATTGCATGAATGACTGGACTGACACATATATACAAATGCATCACCAAACAACATCTACGTGCCGCAAAACCATCAAATTAAATTTACCTTCTTCTCCATTTTGACCAGAGCATGATCCTGAGTCCACACCTTCCTGCGAGGGTTGTAACGATGTCTAATGGCCAATTCTGTTTCAAGATCATCAAGGTGAAACTCTTCCCAGTCATCAACTCCTTTACGGAGCTTCTTCATAATTCGCTCAAATTTGGGCTTGAGTTTGATGTGAGGTTTCTTTGTAGGAGCTGTATTCTTGCTTGATCGAATCTCTTTAGCCTTTGTAATGGCCAGTGGTCTCAAATTGTTCTCAGGAATGGCACCTGAATATGACTGAAAAAAAAAAAATCAAAATTTTAAAGTCTACACGGACTCAAGTTTCTTTCTGGTTCTGACTTAATGATATGGAAAAAGATAGCATTATGACAGGGGTGGCAGCATGTGGAAGGCAGTGAATTTAAACCTTCCTTCTCTGAAACTGAGTCAGGAAAATTAAACTTGACTCTAAATCTGCTCACCCCATCTGAACAGTTATAAAACAGATCACCATTTTCTTGAAACCTCTTGTCAGGAAAAAAAGAGTTTTGTACAGCTAGATTAAAAGATCTTTTCTGATAGCTTCCTCTCATATGACTTGCAGTCATCTACAACCTCCCAGAACTTTAAATTTTACGCCAGGATTTCTCCAATTGTGACAATTTGCAAACATCTCCGATTAAAATTTTACAGGTATTTCACGCAAACCATTTCACTTTTCATAACTGCAATCCTTCTCCACCACCATCAACCCTTGGCGACCACTATTTATTTGCACTTTGCAGTTTCCCTCAAACAATTTTTTTAACAATAGTTTAACAACAACCATCCACTCTTACCTTGAGTAATCTTCTTTCTCTAAGCGTGATGAATGGCCTTACAGGCTCTCCGTCACCATCCTGGTGAGTGCGATGGTTCGTATTAGCTGTACTGCGCTGATCTGCCAGGGACTCGCATGAGGCATCAATGTCAATGTCAGTGATTGGAAACAACATAATATTGTCATCCTCTCCATCACTGCTGAAGTCACTATTCCCACAACTGTCATCCTTCAAGACATCCATTTTCCTATGATTTGGAGCAGCTTTCCTTATTTATTAATTTATAAGGTTTTCAAAATGATAAGAGTTCTGTGGATTTTCTTTTTAGAATCACCAGGTTTTGATTGCCATTGTTTTGGTTTGAAATTACCCCTATTCTTTTTTATAATGTTTGCTGCAGGCTAAGAAAATCAATAAGTTCTTCCTGTTATAAAATCAACTTTATATGACTGGTCCAGGGAAAATTTGTCTGTCTCTTTAACCACTCTTCATAGGGATAATTTGAGAACACAATATAACCTGAAAGAAAAAACATGAAAGATATAGACTAGACATTGATTGTAAAACAGTTAGATCTAGTGGCTGTCAAAATTCAATAAATATTGATCTGGATATACAAAAATAAAAAATGTCCACTTATGACTCAACAAACAAAAAAGACATGGTTCCAAGCAGGATAGCCTAATTCAAGCTGTGTCCATGAGTTGTGTATTGTCACAACATACCATGCATTTACCCAACCTGCTTATAAAATTGCAGACGGCCTAAAATACGGAGGAAATGCACCAAGTTTGATTGTAGGCCTACAATGTTTCTGTGAAATCGCGAACAGGAAGGAAAATTCAACCGGACAGTTTGTTATTCCGTTTCCCGTTAGGCGTACTGGCATTCTGTCATAATAATTCTGTTGGTCCCTCAACTTGATCTCGAGTCTAGATCTAGATCTAGATTTCTAGTTTATGCTCAAAATTTACAGCAAACATTCACCATCTTACCTGAGATCAGAAGCAAAGGTCCCGAGTTCCAGCATCTTGGCATGAGAGGACTGAACATGGGAAAGTGCGCTACCAGAGTCCGACGACAAGAGATTAGACTAGACTCGATCTAGCTGTGCCGTTTTCCGAACTGCAACTGCAGATCTCAAAACAAACTGTGGAAAGACCTCGTAGTCGTAAACAGCTTCAGCGCATGCGTATTGAACACGGTCACGTAGGCTCACCCCAAACAAACGGGTCAAGGTAAAGGTCAAAATGTGTATTTTTTGCAAAGAGTAGGCCTAGTGAATGAGCAATGAAATAAGCTTTGCCAAACAATCTGAGTCCTTCGTCGAAACAATTTAAACGACAGTGACTGTCAAGCAGTATACAACAAATCATGTCTCATTCACAAACAACCATGGCATCTGCACCCATGCTAAGTACACTCGGGTCTCATCAATGAAGATTAGCTTGGTGACATTAAATGTAACTGATTTTTCTTTCCATTGTCACGAGGTCCAGACGATAATCAATGGGGATCAATTTCCCACTAAACTCAGTTTCTGCATTTATGATTTGACAAACGCAAAATACTGGTTCAGCAATTTTCTCTCATGGTGATTTGCTCTTTACGGTGCCATGTTCACCTCTTTTTCTGTGTGTACTTTATGGGGGTTCAACTTTTTTTTTTTTTTTAGAAATGGACGGATGACAAAGAATCGTGCCCCCTGGAATAGGCTGGTTAGCGATTTTTTTTCAGTGGTCTCCTATTGACCGCCAGTTCACCTGTTTAACGATAGCCCCACGGCAGTAAGGCTCTCCGACACGGACCAATGATCTCAAGAGTCACTTCATCACTTCATGACATAGGGCACGTAAATCTGAACTCCTCCCTAGTCTATTGCGTAACTGTGTTATGTCAATACCGGTATGGCAATGATACTCTTTATCAGCACCAAATATCTAGGTCGACGCAACGGTAGCTATCGGCGACAGCTGTTTTGTTGTGAAAAAAAAAAAAACATAACGCAACGTAAGTGTGTTGTTGGTCGGTTCCTAGACGTTGTAGCAGGTGCACAATGTGCTTGACCCAGGGAGCTATTAATAATGTTATTAGTACCTCCATGGCTTGACCTTTCTTTAACTCCCCACAACTCGGCAAGTCTCAGGAAGCAGAAAGAAAAGGGAGCTCCGTTCAGTAGTGTATGGGGAGCTCACATTCTCAATGCAGAGAGGAATTTAAGTATGGAAACTAAAATAAACAAGCTAGACCGCAGTGCAGGCACTCAGTGCAAGTTTGTTCTGACGTGACGTGACGAGACAGTGACTGTCTATATCCTCTCACGTGGAACGATTTTAGGGCCTAATTATTTTGGAAGGTAAACAGCCGCAACTTACGGAGACAATGACATCAGCAGAGTTTGGGGGGGGGGGGGACTTTTTTGTTTTACTTTGCCCACCAACAATCTGTTTGACTGAGACTTGTATTCCTTCCATCAACCCCTAACTGTAATCGGAGTTCATGACTCTCCACCCCTTTTTGTTCCACAACTGTTACAATTTTATTATTATTATTGTTATTAATATTTATACGACGAACTGTTTAGATTTCACCGCCATCTTCCACCCATTTGATAGATTTACTTGCCATAGTACCGAGACACACAGTCTTAATATGGCTGTTGTCATTTTCTGTTTCGCACAGCAGTTCCAGAACAATCTGATGTATCCAATGCGTAGCGACGGCGTAAGATGACCGTGACTGTTTGTGGACTTGAGGGATATGAGAACCTACCGAAATGGCATGGAGGGTATCAATTTAAAGGTTAATTATATATGAAATGCGAGACAGTGTAATATCACACAAAAGAGTTTATGATTGAACAAAAACATAATGCGCAATAGCCACCTGTAGCCTAATATACTTGCAGTCTGCAAACCTTTCGGCAGTGGTTGGTCCTTTGTTCATGTACAGCACCAAAGAGCGCATGTTCTTCTGTAGGTCTATGTGCCAGAGAAACAAAGTATTGTCCAAGTGTTGACAACCTCTATATTAATAATAATAATAATAATGGTTCGTCCATCAGGTATGATGATGACCTTAACAACACCAGAGGAATAAAGAACAGAAATTGTTGAGAATTTCAACACATGGACAAGAAAGAGAACTAAAGGACACAGAGGACAGAATGGAAAGACTGTTCTTTCATGACTTATGGCTTCTCATGTGACTGATAAGTCCTATTTTTGCCCTGAAGACCCTTCCGCATAAATGACAAGAGTGCTCCGTTGGTTCAGTACCACTGGGCCTTTTCTTGCGCCGTTGTCTTTTTTTGATAGCCTGCTGGACTCTGTCAGCTTCCCATGCTTTGCTGCCTCTGGTAAGGGCCGCCCTCCCATTTGCTCGATCAAGCGAGAGCTTTTCCCACTCACTCACATCAATGGCAAAGGCCTTCAGTGATTGCTTGAGAGTGTCTTTGTAACGTCTCTTTGGGGCCCCAACATTCCTCGTTCCATTGGAGAGCTCAGAGAAGAAGATTTGCTTAGGGAGTCTGGAGTCGGGCATTCTGACAACATGTCCTGCCCAACGTAGCTGAATTTTTTTCAGGTGGCAGAAGATGCTCAATTTCTTGGCACGATTGAGGACCTCAGTGTCTGGAATTTTATCCTGCCATTTGATCCTTAGGATCTTTCTAAGGCAGGCCAGATGAAAATGATTTAGCTTTCTGGCATGCGATTGGTACACTGTCCAGGTTTCAGCCCCATAGAGTAGGGTGGGAAGGACCACAGCATTGTACACGTTCAGCTTAGTGTCTGTGCGAATGCCGGCGACATCCCATACTCTCTTTCGAAGCCTGCCAAATGCAGAGCTGGCTTTGCTGATTCTTGAGAGAATTTCAGTATCAACACGAGCCGCGGAAGACAGTGTACTGCCAAGATAGGTGAAGTTCTCCGACACCTTCAGAAGACTGTCATGGACTTTGATATTTGGGGTCACAGGATACTTGTCGTCTGGAGTAGGCTGATGGAGCACTTCTGTCTTCTTTGTGCGTCCCTGTCGGTGGCCAGACTGCCACGACTCATGTGCCTCTACTGTCCTGCACCGACAGCTTCCTTCCTGGCCGATGTGTGGCCTCCGGCCCTATGCTGGCCTATCCCCTGTGCTCACCGTAGGCGGCTCTTCAGCCCGTCCCCGGCACCTACAAGAATAACATTACATTGGTATAATACCATACCGCTTCTATTCACTTCACCCCTCCTTACGACTCATGAAGCGTACACACAATAGTCCACCTTTCACTCACCAAACATCTTACGGTAACACACCTCCACTGTAGTACACAATACTCACTCTCGCTACAAATCCATGAACTCAACTTTCATCTATCGCTCATGGCGCACATTGCTATATACAGTATCAAGGACTTCCACATTCCTCACATATACTTATTTACATCATGGTCATAGACAAATATAATACATCAATCATAACTATTATCAATCATCGTTTCACCTACCAGTCATCACTGGAAAAAACACTACTCCCAAGTCTTCCGACTGCTCTCCTTATGTTCGCCCTCTGGGGCTTTCTCCTGCGTCCGCTCTCTAGGACGTCTTAGTGTGCAGTGATAGTAATACAGCGCTCTCGCCTCATTCAGACCCCCACCACTCACACATGCACGCTTTCCCTTACCCCGTGGCCCGTGGGTTAACCCTCTTCTCGTAACTACTGATCCTCGCTCACTCGCTCGTGACACTCTTCTCCACGTTCCGCGCGGCCTTCCTCTTGATCAGTCTGGACCATAGTAAATCTATGGTCCGGACTGTATCCAGCGGGTCTTGCTAACTCCAAGTATGTGCAGTCTGTTACTAACTGTGCTGATTGTTAACTCTAGTGAATAAGCTTACTACATGACAATGTAGGTCTGCTAAATGCCGTGTTTGAAGTTTAGGCTTCATGTCTTTGGAGCAGTTCCGTTGAGACAAGTGTAGGTGAATGGAGAAAAAAAAGTGTGGATACATTCACAAATGTGCTCATAAATATAAGTCGATGTTATTCTTAGTTTCGGATAATTTTTACCAACAATAATACGGTATCTATTATAACTGCTGCTAATCAACAAGTGAATGACACACATGTACTTTATTGTAGGTAAATTATGTTCAGTGAGTTAATGACATACAATAAATAAATTAAAAACAATTCGTTTTTACATGTACTTTATCGTTCAATACCATAGTGCTTCTATTCACTTCACCCCTCCTTACGACTCATGAAGCGTACACACAATAGTCCACCTTTCACTCACCAAACATCTTACGGTAACACACCTCCACTGTAGTACACAATACTCACTCTCGCTACAAATCCATGAACTCAACTTTCATCTATCGCTCATGGCGCACATTGCTATATACAGTATCAAGGACTTCCACATTCCTCACATATACTTATTTACATCATGGTCATAGACAAATATGACATCAATGGGGTGTCAGGTCAGAAAAATCTGCTACTGGTAACATGTAATCCAGTACAACCTGTTTCATGAACTGGTACGCTAGCATGGTATCAGTGGGCGTGCACCTGTCGGTGCAAACGGCCAGGGCGGAGGGGGTTTCATCTAACCCAACGGCCACATGCTAGGGCACAATGTGACCCTCAGTACTTGAGTCCTTCATATTGGCCCCCGGTAGCGGTGTGGTCATAGGCTTGTTTGCCTAAATCACAGACGAAGAATTGAGCAAACTTCCCGGACGCAGCTTCGAAGCTGGCGGCAGCAGGCCAGTGGTTGATTGATAGGGCAGATGGCAATATACCGTCACTCTGGCCTGGATATCGTGACACAGAGCATCCACCAGTATTGGTGTTCTTTGGTTTGGGTCTTTCACCCTAGTCAGTTGGGACTGCGAGGCTGTGGAGTAGCCTACAGGCAGCCGGTCAGGCAATATGACTGTCCCTCTGGCATCCTCCTGCACCTGGATACATTTCCAGTCGTCTTGACCTTGTCTTGCCACTTGGATAAGTTGTGTCCAGGCGAGAGAGTGAGTCTGATGTTTGCGCAGCTCTTTCTCACTAAAAACAAATTCTTTGCGCCAGTGTTAACACTCACCTCGTCTTCTTTCATCTTTGTCTCGTCTTCTTTCCTCTCAAAATTCCAACGGCGATGGGCGAGTGCGGTGGCAGCAGGTTTGGATAGACTGGAAGCTGTTAGCACAGACCTACACGTTGGTGGCTGTGGGCTATGGTCGCTTCATCGTCGATTGAAGTGGAGGCGTGGGGAGGCAGCACCCACAGTAGCTGAGCAGCCTTATTTAAGGATAGCACTGCTCACCTCAACTGAGGAAGGGGCTAGAAAAGGTGCCCTAGAGAAAGCCCACTTCACATCACCCTGACTGGTATACCGCGACCAGTGGGGATCCCTTTTTGCGGTCGAAACAAAAAGAAATTCAGCTTACTCAGGCTAGGAGCCTGGAATATACGCACACTACAGGACAACTCAAACAACCCGGAAAGACGCACTGCACTTATTGCCATTGAGCTCAGCAGGTACAACCTGGACATAGTGGCACTCAGTGAAACCAGACTCCCTGATAGTGGCCAACTCAAAGAGCTCAGTGGTGGATACACCATCTTCTGGAAAGGCAAGGGTGCAGTCGAACCGAGACAGCATGGTGTTGGGTTTGCAATTAAAAATGACCTTGTCAGAAACTTGCAGTCCATGCCAATTGAAATAAATGACAGGCTAATGACACTCAGGATCCCAGTTGGGAAAAGCCAGTCAGCCACCCTCATTAGCGCATATGCGCCCACCATGACAAACCCAGATGAAGCCAAAGACAAGTTCTATTCTGATCTAGAATCTGTCATATGCTCTGTCCCGGCAGCTGATAAGCTGATTCTCTTGGGGGACTTCAATGCTAGGGTTGGCTCAGAAATCTCAGCGTGGCCAAATGTTTTGGGCCCTCATGGAGTTGGTTCATGCAATAACAATGGGTTGCGCTTACTTACTTTGTGCGCTGAATTTGGCCTCACAAAAGCATTTGACACAGTGTGTCGTGAAGGCCTCTGGAAAATCTTGGCGAAGTTTGGGTGTCCACCCGAATTCATCACAATAGTGCGCCAGTTTCATGATGGCATGCAAGCTGCAGTCAAAAGTAACGGCAGTGTTTCAGAGCCCTTTGCTGTCACAAATGGGGTAAAACAGGGTTGTGTCTTAGCCCCAACTCTGTTCAGCATCATGTTCTCTGCAATGCTACAAGAAGCCTTTAGCTCTCCTCCTCAAGGGGTAAGCATCAAGTACCGAACTGATGGCAGTCTATTCAACCTCAGGAGACTTCAGGCAAAAACCAAAACCAAAAGTACTCAAGTCTGTGACCTACTATTTGCTGATGATTGTGCACTTCTGGCACACGATGAGGATAGCATGCAAAACTGTGTTGATAAGTTCTCTAGTGCCTGTGACAACTTTGGCCTCACAATAAGCACAAAGAAGACGGAAGTGCTCCATCAGCCTACTCCAGACGACAAGTATCCTGTGACCCCAAATATCAAAGTCCATGACAGTCTTCTGAAGGTGTCGGAGAACTTCACCTATCTTGGCAGTACACTGTCTTCCACGGCTCGTGTTGATACTGAAATTCCCTCAAGAATCAGCAAAGCCAGCTCTGCATTTGGCAGGCTTCGAAAGAGAGTGTGGGATGTTGCCGGCATTCGCACAGACACTAAGCTGAAAGTGTACAATGCTGTGGTCCTTCCCACCCTACTCTATGGGGCTGAAACCTGGACAGTGTACCAATCGCATGCCAGAAAACTAAATCACTTTCATCTGGCCTGCCTTAGAAAGATCCTAAGGATCAAATGGCAGGATAAAATTCCAGACACTGAGGTCCTCAATCGTGCCAAGGAATTGAGCATCTTCTGCCACCTGAAAAAAATTCAGCTACGTTGGGCAGGACATGTTGTCAGAATGCCCGACTCCAGACTCCCTAAGCAAATCTTCTTCTCTGAGCTCTCCAATGGAACGAGGAATGTTGGGGCCCCAAAGAGACGTTACAAAGACACTCTCAAGCAATCACTGAAGGCCTTTGCCATTGATGTGAGTGAGTGGGAAAAGCTCTCGCTTGATCGAGCAAATTGGAAGGCGGCCCTTACCAGAGGCAGCAAAGCATGGGAAGCTGACAGAGTCCAGCAGGCTATCAAAAAAAGAGAACGGCGCAAGAAAAGGCCCAGTGGTACTGAACCAACGGAGCACTCTTGTCACTTATGCGGAAGGGTCTTCAGGGCAAAAATAGGACTTATCAGTCACATGAGAAGCCATAAGTCATGAAAGAACAGTCTTTCCATTCTGTCCTCTGTGTCCTTTAGTTCTCTTTCTTGTCCATGTGTTGAAATTCTCAACAATTTCTGTTCTTTATTCCTCTGGTGTTGTTAAGGTCATCATCATACCTGATGGACGAACTATTATTATTATTATTATTATTATCGTTCAATGAGTCAATGACATTTAACAGTTAACACCACATGCGAAATTCAAGTATTAACGACCCACCTAATTTCTGCAAAGCCCACGCGTAGGCGAATTTGTTTATTTTGTTACGGGTTTTGTTACATGTATGTCCCGTTTCAGCACAATGGAGCTATTATCAGACTTCAGAGACGAAGCTTAGGCCTCCGTTAATTCGGACACGGTCACAGGGCACGGCGATGGGCCACTACTTTGCACCGCTAAGGAAATGTCTATGAAACAGTCAACATGTACATTACGAGTGTGTATGTACATGACTACCTGATTTCAATTGTTCTGATCCTGTTTGTATCAAAACACACCAAACATCTACACAAAAATAATAACGATATAATTTTTTTTTTTTTTTTAAATTGTTCTCTGGCTTTCCTGCGTCTGTGTGACGGTAATGTTCAATGTTGTTTACCAAACTGTTATGTAGGGTGCATTTTCCATGGTGTGTGGCACAAAGTGGAAAGTTTACCACTTCAGGCAAATAATCAATAGACACGGAACAGAGTGATGACTGAATTGTCAAGGCATCTCAGCATGAGCAGTAATGCTGTGTATAGGCAAACTACCCATATTCCTTCGTTCTTTTGCTTTTTGGTTTTGTTTAGAAATAGATCGGTTATCGAGAGACAGATATGGGTAAATAAGTCTTCAGAAGCAAAAGCTATTATTCGCTCGTTTTCTTCTTCTTCTTGTTGTTTTAAATTTAATGCAGCACACGTGGTAAACCGCTACAGCCCACACAACTAACTGTGGTGGCTAGGGCTTCGTAGCTTTCGAAGGAGTACAGGAGGCTTTACTGCTAAGCGGGTCGCAGGATGGGCACTAACTTCCTTTTATTACCGCTATAAACTTGTTAGAAAAAAAAAAAGCAATCTTTTCATACAGCTGTCGTATGTTGTAGGCTACATGTGTACAATAAGGCATATAGGATTGGCAGGCAGTGAAGCTTCAAAATGAGGGATAATGAAAGGATCGGCTCTGATTTTTTAAAGTTGTTATTATTTGGCAAAAAACAAAAACAAGTTGAAGTAGTGAAGCTGCAATATAAGGACGTTGCGCAGCGTGTATTATGACAGAGGCTGCTCTTGTTTCACAAACCGTCAGCCTGTGGTTCAACCGACTTGGCAGCAGCATGTCCCAGTTCCAACGCAGTCATCATTTTATCATCATCGCCATCATGATCGTGCCATAGTAGAGTTAGAAGGTGCAAGACCCAAAATTATGAAACTGTGACCTGCTCAATTTGTTAGGCGGTAAATTACAGTGACTTGTCTATTTTTGGTTAAAATTCGGTCTTTACTATTATTTACTTGAGCCCCAAAATGAGAGCCACATCTTCGAGTAGAATCGAAAGTATAATCGGAAATTTCGTTTTTCGCCCCTCTCTGCACATAGTCATTGCTGGTCGAAAGTCAGCTTTATTTATCACATTTTGTGTTATCCGGGTCAGCGGGCCAGCTAGTGATTATACATGTACCTTTTTTTTTTTAACATACCGGTAATCTGTAGCCTTCCGTTACAATGGCAATGATGATGCTATTGCCATTTAAAAAGCGATAACGAACATGTGTAGCCGCCTGACAAAATGAGGCACTTCTCGCATTTTGGTGGTATAGAGATACTGGTATATCACCAAATAGGTTATTCAAAGCCCTTTCCTACGGTAAAAAAAAAATTATTGCTGAAACTTAATTAGCTGAGAAGATATTATGGCCTCTCAAAGACAGGACGTGACATAATCCTAGTTTTGAGAAAAATGCTTTTAAAGTTTCGGCGTAGAAAAAATACAAATTGTTGATGGTAACTCGATTAAAGACTGATTTGAGGCATTTACCGTATGGTGACTAAATTAAAAGTCAATTTTGAGGCATTTACCGTTCTCAACGAGCATTGTCATTTGGAAAAAGAATAGTAGGCTAAAGAAACTTTTTAAAAATACTGAAAACTCAAAATCGGTAAAATTGACCCTATAATGCCTTTTAACGATTTTCTCGAATCGGGTGGTGCCGAGATGCGCCTCATTTTGTCAGGCGACTACACATAATATGGGTTATAAGATGTGACCGTAACTGACATTCCACTGGGGGGTTCAATGTTATAGACGCAATAAACTAGTACTAGCGTCATTGGAACTACTTATGGAGGAGCTCTTTTCACTGTCGAAATTCTTGTTTGAACCAACATTTGGCATGCAAACGATGTTTGAACCAACAAAGCTTCTTTAGGCAGGCAAATGGTATTTGTGCCACAGATTATGGGAAAAGCCATTGCTATGTCTACAGTAAAATCGACGGTATAACACCAACAGCCACATTTTTGGTTGTTTATTTGTTTGTTTTCTTTTTAGTTTCATTGTCGTGTACACGTCTCCTTACTCCACAAAGGGAAAACGTTCCGTTTCACTGGTAAGCAGTTTTCCTTTTTTTTTGGGGGGGGGGGGGTCTATTGGTGTGGGTCTGTGCCCATGAAAAATGGTGTCCATTGCATGTGCATCCGCCCTCTTTTCATCTATTTGATCTACCTTCTAACCTAGCCCACATGATGTTAATGTGTGCACAAAAGGTGTTGTTGCTGTTGTTTTTCAGTCTGCTTGTACCATCGAGGGCCTCGCGGTGAGAAAGAACCTTCGGTCTGCAGCCAGCTGGAAATCCTTTCTTGGTGTATTACATTGGGTCGACAGTGTACACAAATTGTGAATCACCTAAAATCTCGGAGCGAACCATTTCTTTTAACATTTACTGAACACATACTTTGTCTCAGGAACATTGGACAAGGTAATATTTTTGCGTATACTGACCACTACAAATGAGAGAATATTGCTCCTGCGCAATAGGGAGCTAATCAATTGAACTTTCTTCATTGAAATTCAGTCATGTCTTTGAAAGGTTTAATCATATCGCTAATTTAAGCCAGAAGATAATAATATCTGTAGTTGCTTTTCCACGTGTTTAACTTACATGTCTGGGCAACCACATATTTTGTATGACCCCTAACATTCCTAGGTGAGTCACATAAGCTGTGTCTAGGCGGAGAGGGAGAGAAATAGCGGGGAGAATATGAGGGAGAAAGTGAGAGAGAAATGGGGGAGTCTGAGAGAGTGAAGGAAGAAAGGAGGGGGGGGGGAGAGTGAAAGAGAGGGAGTGTAGAGAGAAAGAGAAGGGGAAGAATGAGAGAAGGGCGGTGTTATAGAGAGGGGGGGATAGTGAGCGAGACAGGGTATAATAATTATTATAAAGTGAGAAAGAGAGGAGGGGGAGAGAATGAGAGAGGAACAACCCCCTAACAACAGCATTGTTTGTATAACCACCTGTGTCTCGGGTGACCAGTTATGTTTTCGACATGAAAAGGGGAGAAATGTGTTCCAGCCTCTCATCTGACGGAGAAGCCGCCACATCTTCATTTTAATAAGCCAAACTCCGAAACATTCTTTATCTTTAGAAGTATAGTCAGTGTGCGCAAAAAGGTAATGTTGTGTAGTGTTGTTGTTTTTTTGCCTGTGACAAAAGTATGTGCATATTGTATGCTTGTGCAAAATCACACGTAAACTTAAAATTATTTCAAGGTAATTTTAGCGCAGTCCATCATCATGGAAAATAAAACTGTACTGATAATGATGTTTTAATACAATAGAAATATATGAATTATAAAAATAGTTAGCTAAGGTATCACTTTCAAGGCAGACAGACAGACAGACAGACGGACAGACATACATACATACTTCAAGAACTTTATTGACTATATGATTTTACATGCAATGAATACATCCATTTACATAATCACATATTCAACCATCTTCAGCTGTACAACACACCAATATATTCCGTACAATAGACATTACATTTTGTACGTTATTTCAATCAGATTAAATTATATCTTCTTTTCCATACTCTTTGCGAACCTATAATTGCGCTAATGCTGATAAACTTGCACATGCTAGTTGACTGCCTATTGCTGAAACCTAGCATTTTTAACCCTGATGCGGCTTTGTTATGAACAGTCCCCAATGCTCCCACGATAATAACAATGATTCTACAGTGATAGCCCTTGTCATTCATATTATTATGCAATGATAGATATTTCAAAAACTTTTCACGAAAACATAAATCGATGAATTTGTCAAATGGAACAGCAATTTCTACAATAAAATGTATGATCAAAGACAGTAAAGATAAATTTATTGTATCTATAGCATTTTATGTATGATGTGGGCAAATAGCATACAAAAGGGGATAGGAAAATAATAATAATTTATTAATGTGTAGACATACATACAGACAGACAGACAGACAGGCAGGCAGGCAGAGAGAGAAAGAAAGAGAGAGAGAGAGAAAGAAGGCATTACAAATAGCTCCCAGACCCAGGAAGAAGAAGAAAAGCCCAACCGAGCTGGACAAGCTGGGCCAGCGTGTGTGTGGAGATGTACGATATTCCGGTTTGTATCCAGAGACTTATATGTGATAGCAGTGCGCCAGCTAACAGCCCAACAGAAATCCGATGTTTAAGATTGATGTCAAGTTTCCTCATAGAATGGCGCCATTCCTATGCAGATCCACTGGCTATATTTATGACCTTGTGCTGACTTCAGTTTGATGAAGGAAAACAACGATTCGCACCACACCCCTTCATTTATAACTCAACGAAAAAGACTAATAGCACAGAGCTCTGAGAGTAGTAGGCTACTCACCGTGTTTATACGAGCGCAAGTTATGGACATGATTATAGTGAAAGAAGGAATGGTTCCGTCTCGGTATTCTGTGTCTCGGGTATTATTGACGTCGGAACTAAGTAAATTTAAGTAAAGAATATTGACTCAGATATATAACAGTGTTAGTGGATTGTGAAGTGAAGTTTCACAGGAGTGGTTTCTATTGGCATCGAAATACATTTTGTAAATCCAACTTTATGCGAACTGTTCTGAAGTGTTAAAAAACAACAGCCCAGCCAATAACCCGACGTCAATCCGATGTAGATGTCTATAGGATTGGTAGGATTATCGTGGGGAGTGGGGGGGGGGGGGTTCCCCTTCATCAGTCCGATGTCAGTGCAATGTCGTAACCAGTAGATCTACCTAGGTATGATGCAGGGCCGCATTAAGACCTTTGGAGGCCCTAAGCACTGAAAAATTTGGTGCCCTCATATACTGTATGTGTAACTCAAAATATGAAGAAAAAATAAACCATAAAATAGAATTCTGTCTTTTTTTTTTTTTCATTTATTGTGGGTGCCCCTTTTTGTGGACCCTGGTTCAGCTGCGTCATATGCAGTTTTGCACCAGATGGTCCATGGTAAATCCGGCAATGAAAAATTTCTGTGGTGTCCTCCTTCCCTTGATGCCCCGAGCACGTGCTTATGTTGCTTAATGGTTAATCCAGCACTGGACTATGATGTCATTCCTATGTGCGAACTTGAAGTCAATCCTATGCATTGGATTCTTGTAGGGCTGCTGACTGGGAGATTTCCTGAGTTCTGCATTAGATCAAATATGAAATCGCAGCTCTGGTTATGTAAGGAAATGAACATATTTTGTAGATCATCTACTTTTACTGGTATGAAATGAAACCATCAGCTCACCGACAAAGCAAAAAATCCACACCATTTCAAGTCTCCAAATCTAAAAAAAAAAGAACCCTTTGCGGATCGAAAGGAAGGCACCTGTAAAGTTTCAGGAAAGTCCTAGCTGTGGGAGGCTTGTTAAAAATAGCCGCAGTTTTTTAAAAATAATGTTTATAATAGATATACATGTAGTAGATTATTCACCGTACCTCATTTCCACATTAATTTTCTATCTCAGGGTCTGCAGAATCATAAGAAATGAATCTCATGCAATATTAACTCGTACTTTTCTTTTGGCACTGTTTGAAACTAAACCTAACAGGAGTAGAAAGATACTTGGATGTAGGCCTGTGACTCAGCAGCAGACAAAAACATGTGACATTAATTTTGTTGTGACGCAAACATGCAATGGGGTTATGAATGTTTGCTTGCTACTTGTCGCCCATTGCTGTTGTTGTTCTGGTGGGCACGAATACACCCGTGACGTCAAGACTGCGCCCACTCTTTACACGCACACTACACAAAGCAGGTTTGATTCCGTGCCAAACGTTATAATGTATTCCATTCAGCTTGCTGATCTCGTAAGTTCATGGCTCTGACAAGACATAAAATTATTAAATTCGTGTTTTTTTAGTATGAAAAAAAAAAGAGAGAAGCTATTATATTAGAGTGCGCAGGAACACGGCAGGCCGTGCCTTTTCAATTATAGTTATAGAAAAAAGAAGTTTTGAAACAGCCTGACCCAAATTTCGTCCAATGGGGAAAGAGTGGGGGTCTATGTATGATCAAAGGCAGTAAAGATAAATTTATTGTATCTATAGCATTTTATGTATGATGTGGGCAAATAGCATACAAAAGGGGATAGGAAAATAATAATAATTTATTAATGTGTATGGCTATAGAAGGAACGGTATGGAAGGCCTAGGAGGAAAGAAGAGGTTTCACATTGAACTACAAGTCGCTTAAGTTATAATAGAAGCAGACTGGAGCAGGGGAGGAATTGGGGGGGGGGGGTTGGGGCGTTTGGGGTGGGGGGGGGTGGATAAAGAAGGAAAGGGGTTGTGGAAGGGGGAATGTGAAAGGAAGAGAAGACAGGCTGAAATAGGACAACAATGAAAGAGACAATGCGCATAAGCAGAACAAATAAAACATGTGGGGAAACGGTGCGAGAATGTAATAAAGACAATTGACGACTGATGTGTAGCAAGTAAGGAGCGAATAAGTGAGAACGAAAACCACAAAGACAACCAACGAAACAGCCTCACGGAAAAGAAACCATAACTTTACTAACCGATTTTGTGAGCCCTTTTTTCAGTACATGTATTTTTAAAAAAATGCTGCATGTCGTTCCCTTTGAAGGTGATTGCTAATACCAGAGAGGATAGATGTATAGACAAGTTTCACTATTGGTTGATTTGCACTGCGAGACACGGGAGGCTCCGCGAAACCATTGTTAGCATGGAGCGGAAAGTAGGTCGCTGCGGTAAACAATACCCGTCTGTGCATTTTCACGGGGTGTAATAGCTTACAAACGGCTGTAAATAGTTTCAATTAGCCCAAAAAGGTATGAACAAATAACCAGTAAACAGATATGCACACTATCTGTAATGAAGACGGTATCTTTCAATTCTTCAATTTCTTGTTTACCGCAGCAACCTAGTTTAGCGATTTGGCGGAAGTGAGAGCTCTCTATACATCTAATACTAGACTACATGTAGCAGACTGTAGACAGTTTCAGTGTACTCTTCAGACCCTGATGTTAAGAAAGGCATTACATTTTGCACGCATACAGACACGCTCCGCAACAAAACATTTCATATTCAAATGAGACTTGGCCACTTCAAGATTTGAGCTATACATGTTGTAACTTACCGAATCACAGGTTACAGGTTCGTAGTCTTTGGTCGACGAAACAGATGATTTTTCGGCCAGATTGTTCGATAATAATAAGCCCCCTATGGTGTCCCACGAAACAGGAGATATTATTTTTGGGGGCCACTAATGAAGTACGCATCCTCAAATTAGGCGACCCCCCCCCCCTCCTTTCTCCTTGTAAGCTGTTCATATGCTTGTCCTCAGCCTTCCCCCTTCCCCCATCTCCCATAGCACGAGCTGTACGGCTATTAATTAAAATGAACATCTATATCTACATTTTGAAGTGTTAAATGCCATTTTGCACGGACTGTTTGAGACTGTTTTATGATAAACATAGCCTGTATTTAATTCCTATATTAATCCGACGGCTTATTCAGTGAAAAAACAAACAAACATTTTCCATTTATTACCTGGTTTGAAAACGCCCCCCCCCCACCCCGTACACTTTTTTTTATATATAAGCTGGGGCAAACCCCTCCCTACCCTCCCACCCACCCACCCATCCCACTCCATGCGCACCTGATTTATGGATGGCCCCTCGTCAGAAAACAAGGTCAAGCCAATATTCCTTCGTTATGAGATAAGCGGTTATGACGACCTGTAATTATATACACGTCATTAAACCTGGAACAACAGGTAAGTGATCATTTTGGAATTTATCCAATCTTCACAGTGTGGACAATTATTATTAATCACGCTTTGAGCTGCGAGTTTCAGCTTTCATTCTCACAACAACATGCAGCGAAGAACGTCACTGACTTGTAAAAAAAAACCGAATGCGGATTGATAAGCAGCTGTAGACAATAGCCATGAACTATTGATTGACCCGTGTTTACAGTCTGACATAATTCGTGCCACAGCTGTTGTCTGTTATCTGATCATGTGCCTGAATTTATACATTATATAAAAGCATTTATCTTTGATAAATTATCAAATTGGAAGGAATGTCTCCCCTACGGTGTGCATTGCAATAAACTCGTATAGATTATTTGCTTACCTTCTCATTTTTTTCAATCACAAGCTGTGAAAGGCAACTTTCAAAGCTGAAATTAATAACAACATATCTGAGGTCCTCTATATCACAAGATTGACTAACTTGGCTTTAATCAGCATTTAAAAAGAATTCCGATCCTGTCAGTTGATATGGAAAAAATGAAGTACCGGTGGTGCAAGTGTTTTCTGACTGCAGATCTTATTTTGGGCACCGGACTTAATTAATAATTATTTGGCTGATTTATATTTAATTTCAGTAAAAACGTTTATTTCATCTTTTTTTTTCTTTTTTTTATTATATATAATATACTTAAAATGTCTTTCTTTCATACATTTCTCAGTACTAGGCCCTATACTTGCGTCTTGGGGTATACAATCAAGGAGTTGGCCCCAGGGCATCACCAAACCTCTGTACACCACTGTTGACAACACAAGGGAAATTTCACAACATTGCAGCACGACTTTCTCTACTCTTCAGTGAATGGCAAATGTGCACCATTCAAATATTTTATGCACTTCTTGCCGATGATCGGTCTTTCATAAAATTCATTCAAGCATTAGAAATAATGAAGGCTTCGTTTTACTTCTTACAATGTGTTATCATTTTCCATAATTACGACTGACACCGACTGCGTTAATTAATGACTGAAGTGTTCAATGAAATTCAATGTGAGATCACTAAGCATATCGCACTGTGTGCACACTGCTGCAACGTTTACCATCTGGACCCCCCCCCCCCCTCCTTTTTTGAAGAAATTGCTGAGGGACGAGCTAGGATCTCAGTATGTGGGCCGAAGTTTGATCTTTTGTCTTTCTTTCTCTTTCAGAAGAAATCGCTGAGGGACGAGCTATAGTGGAGGGGGACACAGAAAAGAGTCTAAAGACATGGTGCTTGCCTCTCATGCCGAAGGTACGGGGTTCGATCTCCGGGCGACGCAGGCATGTTGGAATTTTTTTTTTTTGAGGGGGGTTCCTGTCACTGATCCTAAGGTGAGGAGGATCGAGCACTTAGACTCCGCGGATAAGAACGAAAAACTCGGAGTGCCCGTATGCACGTTAAAGATACTCTGACAGTTGAAAGTCGAGAAGAGCAGGCCGAACAAAGCCGATGCCCGGGCAAAATCCTACAAAAACAACTACAAACTAATCCCTACCATGAAATCACAGGAAAACGAGAACAAGAAAAATAAAAACAAGAAAAGTGAGGTGTAAATACCAAGGGCAGTGAACTTCCCTAAAATAAGGACCTAAAACACGGGCCAGAGTGGTGTAGTTGTGGTACCGAGAGGGATAAGACTGGTAGGCTGATAGGTCTGTTTGTTCAAAGACTGCGGGATAGGCCTACACTTGAGGGTCTTGCTCGCACCGACCTCTAGACCTGTGAGACACTTGAAAATATTTACAATGTAGGCCTACTTCTTCAAGTGCACGACACAGTGGGGAAAGTTGGGGGGAAAATGCTGAATAAACAAGTTGAATTCACGACAGTCCCCATAACCTGGTTTCCTGGTGTCAGCAGCCCAGGTGTTTGTCCAAACAAGGTTATAACTTCGTTAAATGTCGGTGATAAAAGTCGGCCCGACCTTTGAGGATGACGCATGTCTGCACTCTACTGAATGTCAGGGTCGGGTTTAGAGTACAAGTTTCAATTTAATGTTAAAGTCACAATAAGGTAACTTTTTCTCACCTCCCCCCTCCCCTTCTTTCAGTGGCTCGTTGTGCATCTTTCCGGCGTTCGAGTACTTCTAACCCAAAACGTTCAGTTAATGTTACACAGCAGAATTCTAGGAGTAGACCGCACTCACCCCTAGGCTTCTCACCACAGACGGTTATTGTCACACCGTTGACTAAGGGGTGAAACAAGACCAAGGCTTTTGTAGGCGTCAGCCCCGTGGCTGGCCGCCCATACATTTTCCTTCCCACAATCACAATAGGCATTGCCCGTTACATCCCTCTAGGTCGCGGTGTGGGCAGTGCCTATTGTGCTGTGTTGAAGTAATATTAAAATTTATGGGCGGCGAGCCACCGGTCTGGCGCCTACGCCAGCCTTGATCTGTTTCATCCCTAAATCTGTCTCTAATCTAACGGTAGGCAAACAAAAATTCATCCTCACAAGACAGATAAATTTACATCGGTGTCTTATTCTTTCTTCTACCTCGCTTTCCCGTAGTATCTTGGGCGCACTGAATCAGGTTTGTGTGGCCTCGGATTTGTGGACTGCCGGCTTCAAGAGGGGCCACTCGCGCTAGTGAGGCTGGAACAAGTAGGTCTCGCGAGTTTATTCGAAGCGAGTTCAAATCTGAGTCAAAACAGACACACAGCATTCGTGACTCGGTGCTGTGCTAGCTTATAATAATTCTGGTAAAGTGTATCACTTGTTTCCTTGCTAAATACGTCTGTGGTCCATTCATCCAATGAACATCAAGAGTTCATAACATTAGAAAAAAAATATATATACTGTATAGTAGATACTGAACTTGTTAGATTATGACGAAGAAACGAGATAGCACAAACACAAACTGAAAACAGCTGAGAAGATAACAATGCAGCAGTTAAAGTAAAGTAGGTTAACAGCATCGGCTGAATAATAGTAAAAAGAAATAAAGAGAGAAAAAAAATGGGGGACGGCATCAGCTGTCGGTGCATTACCGACAGAAGTGCGATGACGTATTTCTGCAAATAATGATGACTCATGTTTCAAAAGTTTGCGGTTGGCAAGAGAAAGTAAATATGAGGAGGTTACATAATAAAAGGGCCATTTACAACATACGAACTCGCATGTTCGGAGAGAGGGAGGGGTGCACCCAGTGGAAGAGAAATGTACGGAAGGGGGAGGGGAGGCTGTATAATAATAGTTTTCAATTATGAAAATGAACAAGAAGAAAAGTTCGTCCGGCCTTCTTTCTTTTCTTTTTTTTTTAAAAGGGGCGGGTGGGAAGATAAGAAAAATATAATAATAATATTATTATGGGAAATACGACTCAGTTACAAATTTAGGACATCAATAGGTTGGCCTAAGTTTCATTTTCTTTCTTTTCAGCAAAATAAGTTATGTTATTGAATTAGATTTTTTAAAAATGAATTATTTCATTGTCGCCCATCCCATGTCCTTCATTTTAATAATCTTTTCATTTTACAGCGGGCCGTTCCAAGGTTTTGGTATTATTGGATGTGGCGAAAACGTTTCTGCTCACAGATAGCTTCAAACTATTAAAAACATCAATTTATATGTCACTTTGTAAGAACATAGAACTCACCACGAGCAATGATACTGATATGATAGTCATAACTCCAAACCACCAAAATCATGGACACATATCCTTGCATGAGATGAACGACATTATGTTTCTAATGAAATGAAACAGCCAAACAGTCTATGGAGCATGGTACTTGCAGTTCTAGAACATCAATGTTTTTGTTTTTTTTGACTTCCACTATTCTAATGGTTGCATACTCCGGCCGCGAGAGAGTTTGCACTTGACAAACATAGACTACACTTTGGGGGTGGGGTAGGGAGGTGGGGGGGGGGGTGTTCCAAACTGAGCGTGTGTACTTTGTGGATGGCCCCAAAGTCAAGGAAAAGAGCAAAGAATCCTTGTCATGCGCTGTGTACACTGTAGGCTATACAAGGAACGCAAAAGCACGAAATAGCGTAACTCTCTTATTTGTTTTTCCGCCGGATTGCCCCATCCAATTAACCCTGAAATCAAATATTGTCATTTAAAATTAAAGCTGAATGGATTTAGAGATAACTTTTCTGCACCGATGCGAGCAAGCTTTGCAACTTCCGGATGCACACATGCCATCAAAATGCAAAAGTAAATTTATGGATCTAGAAGCTGACCCGGTGACATTTGACGTTCACTAACTCTAGGTTAACGTGGTATGCATTATGTAAGCTATGACTGATAAGGTTATTCAACTTCGCTGACGTAGTGATAGTGCCTCTTATCTTACGTTGTGGCTTATTATGATTGTGTACACTTGACGTGCTTGAATTTTCTTGCTTACGATTCTGTTAAATAATTTCTTGCCCAAAGTTATTATAATTATGGTTCTAGTCTTTTTCCATTGCCTACGAATTTTGGCGTGTTTGAATGTTCTGCTTCGATCAGTTCCACTGTTTCTATTTCCTAATACACTGCTGCATAAGCCTTGCAGCAAACTTTTAAACGGCTGTACTTTTGACCCACTTTAATTCAAGTTCTATTGATTCCACAAATGAAATAGGTTCTAAATGAGCATTTTAGAAAGCTAGAAACGTTAAAACATTTGACCCAACAGACCGAAACCCTAAAAAGTTCAGAACCTTCTTGGTTGGTTATCCAAGACAGGGCATCAAGTCATTAGAAAAATGAGAGATTTTTATTTCACGGGAACAATCTTCATTTATTTCATTTCTAATTTTTTTTTGGATTCACCAAATAAAGTTACAGTCATTTAAAGTTTGTTGCAAGACTTAGGGGGCCTAGTACATTACATAATAATAATAATAAATTAATAATACTAATAAAAACGAATAAAACTAATAAATTAATTGAAATTGTGTCGGCTTATTTGTCATTTAATGATGCTGAAACCGCTTGACCCAGAGGTACTAAGAGTTTGCACGGGAACGTTGAATGGAATCCAGATGGATACACAAGAGTCGGTCACCTTATCTGTCTGAAATGTTATATCTATGAAAGATGAGATGCTTTTTGCAAAGCAGGCATATTGGATCAAGAGCCACCGAACTAGCTTAATATAAATATGTGTGACTAGTATTTGATCATCCTTGTCAAGGGTTCAATTTAATGCAGTTGACTACCAATCAATACAGCAGCCATCAGCACATTGGTGCTGGGATCTGCAACAAAAGCGCGGTAAAGAGCGTTCGATCTGGCACAAATTCGAGATTGTGAGCGACGATTTTTAAACAATTTGACCTTCATGTACTAATACCGAAGTATTATAAAATGCGAAAAGGAATGTTTAACCCATTACCATGTACAGGCTGCCATGGGGTCTGCAACAAGATACTCGTAAATTAACTAACCTTAACCAACATTATCGGTTTTGTGTTTTTTTTTGTCTGTTGTCAATTTCCACCGAAAATCGGTCAGCCAGTTTCGGTTTCATCACGCGAATATATTCATGGAAAACAAATGGCTGGAAATGATACTATCTCATGGAATACATGTAGTCTATATATATGTACTTGTATTAAGTCCACCTGTTGCCGACTGTGACCAGAAAAGCTGGTCCGTGACATTAACTGGGAAATAAGTATATGTATACAGTGAAATGCAGAACTCGTGGATTGCCATTTAACTGCTGTGCTTTAGAGGATACAAAAGTAGAATTTCACAATTATTTAATTTTCTGAGAATTAGATCTTTGCTTTAGGTGGGTCGCTGCCATTGGCATTTATGCCTCCTTTTTCTTGTTGATTTTCTTGTTTTCTGTCGTGGTCCTGTTCTTGGCTTTCCTAGCCCTCAAAAGGGCTCCCTTATGGGTATCTTCTTCCTGGCTGCTTTCTTGGTTGTTTCTTCTGGTTGGCGCCAGAGAAAAATACAAAAAAACAGGGAGAGTAAAGATTCCTATCATGGGTGAGGGATTTAATTTTCTGTACTTTATAGTATTGTTTTACCTGTTTCCATTTCATAACTATAGAAAGGAATGGACTAATTTTTCGCATTCTAAGACGTATGTCATTGGACGTGCTCGTGATGACTGCGTTTAGGAAGTTGCTGGAGCCACAAATTCTGTCAAGTATCAAGTCCTGAATCCCCATATTTCTCTTTACAAATATCATAGGACGAAGTTACGACAGAGTTCTGAGCCACGGACAAGATCGAGGAACTTGCAAAACTAGTGAAAAAGAACGGGAACACTGTCTTTCACCGCTGCTTGGCTTTTCAGCAAATATCTAGCTCAGTGAATCCGTGAATCATGCATTGTCAGCTGATAGTTTTCCCACCATTTTGCAGTGGTTATTACTGAAACGATTTTTGTTACCAAATTTCTTTATTAACTTCAATCAAATGAAAAAAGAAATCCGTATGAAACAATTATTTCAGTGGGTCATAAAACTTCTTTCTGCCCCCCCCCCCCCTCCTCTTTCCGGGCTGAATTTCCTCTCCTTAAATTTGGGAGTCGTTTGAGAATCCTTGATCTCGCTTCCATCACAGACAGACACGGTCAACAAAGGAATGAGGGCAATATGTCAACGGCAAAACTGAGCAAGGGAACGGGAAGAAAGAAATAATTATGAAATGGTGAGGTCATGCAGTCAGAGGTTCAGTCCTCTACACTACTCACAGCACGTACTCGAGGTTAAATTATTCCATATGCCGTAAGTTTACACACCGTGCGAATGCCGTAGCCAATAGATGCAATGGTTAGCTGTAAAATTACTCTATCATTCACGCCAGCTTCCTGTTATTGTTACACCATTGACTATCGAGTCATCAGTCACCAATACATTAATTCCGAGTTGAGCATGGGTGACCAATTTCCTGTATAGCATAATAATATTATTATAGCAAGCGGTTGAAGTTTCTCAACTATCGCGGTTACATGGAAACCTTGGCAAATGATTTTGACCTATTTTTATCCACTAGACGTGACTGACGAACAGACCCCGGCATTGCCCGTGATAAACATGATTTTGCTCGTACGCGTCTGTTTCTCTCTCCCCCCCCCCCCCTTCAACTAGGAACTTTCCGTAATAATCTACGGTCATGCTGTAGATCTCATGTGCCCCAGGGCTTATGCACGTAACTTCTGGATTAATAATCATAATGGAAAATGCGCTAAATTGAAAGCTGGTCCACAGTCTCACTACTCTCATATATTTTATGCACTTCAATCATTGTAGGCCTATTTTACCGTCATATTAACATTGCACTATTTTTTTAAAAGACTGTCTGAAACTTGAATAAACACAGTAGGTCGGTGGGGCCTACCGTGTACAAAACAGACTGGGTTAGATTCGTTGATACTTAAGAAAAAAATATAGATCTATGTAATTTTATGTCATTCGGGCTGCGGCATTGAGCTTTTTAAAAAGGGCCAAGACAGCACCATAACGACATACTCCTTCCACATTTTTTTTATTTGTTTGTTTTTAAAATAAAGATTATAATAACAATGTATACCTCTAGATCTAACTAAACAGCAACAGTAAAACTGTCATGTAATCCGACCCACTCCACTTTTCTTTACATGATCATTAACCTTTAGATGAAGCCAACCGATTTCTACTGGTAACATTTAGCCTAGCCCACAGACTAATAAAATTATATAATATTTTATTAGTCTGTGGCCTAGCCCAGATATTATTTCCCACACAAAGCACGACAGTATATAGCTCCTTTCAAATCCATTCCATGGACAAGCCAACGGGAAACTTAAATTATTATTTTTTTATTTTTTTTTAAACCTATTAAATTACGTTCTCACTTAAATTGTACTTGACAAGCCGTATGCTCTAATAAATTGCAGCAGCAGCAAAAAAGGGGTCATTTACCTCTCGAGTTCTACACGTATGTGTGCCATGTAGACACCCACTGACAGTGGCGTGTTTGAGCCAGATAGGCCAACATTTCTCTGCCTGACCTAGATTTGCTGGATATTTCGTCTCGAAAACACAATGTTTTCGCCGGCCGACTGAGCAACTCGTTCAGGTTACTGCCACGAATCGGGTCACAAGAAAAGTACTGGGACCACGCGCACAGGTTTACGCTGCTCTGGTTTCACATAGCATCAAGGGAAGCAATGCAAAAATCAGCAACCATTTCAATAAAGACATGTACATAGTATTATATCCCCTGATGTCACACCCCTGATCGCGAAGAGGCTTGGCACTCAACACACCTCTGTAAGACGTAGCAGACGCGGACTGCTGTTCTTAAACTAGCTCATGCACACACATAATAATAAATATAAAATAAAAAGGTTGTATCTGAGACACAGGATACCGCGACAAATCGATTTGTCATATTCTGTCTGTTGGCTTGCAGGCATATTATCGGTGTCAACAGTGCAACAATTCGCACCACACCCCTTCATAACTGAATGAAAAAGAGTAGTACCGTACTCACCGTATTGGTACGAGCGCAATTTGTGGATATATACATGTAGTGGGAGAAGGAAGGTTCATGTCGGTATTTTGTGTCTTGTATTGAGATCTACAGACGGATATGATGAATCCCTAAGGTGTAGATCTACACCACTCTCTTCCTGAGAGTATTAATTTTGAGTTGAAAGTGGTTCTTGATAAAAAATTCAATTGTACGTATGTAATTACAATTACAGGAGCATCCCCGGAAAACACATACTTGGCACTGATATTGAAAATTGGCATGTTTAATGAACTGATTAGTTTACGTTCATGTACACTACTGAGTGTAAGAAATGAAACATTCTCTTCACACGAAGAAGAAGCAAAAAAACAACAACAGACATGTTAAAATCACATTACCACTGCGTTTAATTTTCCAAGCATATATTTGATTATAGAAAAGATGAACTAGAATAAAATAGAATTATTTGATGTGGATATAAAGCATCAGTGAGTACACCACATATGATTGCCACAACAATCACACAATCTGGCACAAGTAAATGCACATTTGACAGTGGAAAATAGCAACGCAAAACAACATACACAAGAGATTACTTTAAAGAGCGTTCCCAAAGCAACTTTCACGCATTTATTTCGATAACTGCAGAAAGTAAAACCTGAAAGCAAGCATTCCACATAATAATATATCTACAGCTGGCACATTCTACTCAGTCCTCATATAAGCTTCTAAAGCATGACATATTATTAATAATATTTGGTTTCCACAAACTGAAGTGCGATGGCTTTTTATTTAATCAAAAAAAAAACAACAGAAAGTACACATTTCTAACTTCCAGTGAATTGAACACAAGAATGGCAAAGAACATTTTTCAGATCACAATGCAGAATTTGTCGCATGGAAAAACCATGACCACTCCCCCCTCACCCCCTTAAATACATGTATGTTTAATACATGTACAACTATCAATACAGAAGCTCACTATTTCTTCCAATTTTAATTCTTTTGGAATTTACTGTTTAGTTTTTGTTGATTTATACATTGTTCGTTCCTAACGTAGGGCTTTGTGACATACTAGTTTGTTTTTTTATTGCCACATTTTTACTTTATCAGTATAAGAAGCTAATTGAAAACAAATTAATTTCATTCAGTTTCTAAGCTCAATGGCCACATTTTGAATTCAGAGGTGCCCATGGTGCAAGGTGAAGAAATACATTTAGCATATGATACACGAATGGAGAAGGGGGTAAAGTGTTATGAAAAGGGAAATAGGAAAGACCATTTTCCACTGAATCAAATTCAAGTTTAAATAAAATTAGTGAACTCTCTGTTTTGTTGTTCACATGTAATAAAATTGCATCAATGCACATTTTAAATTTCAAAATAATGCAGCAAGCTATTTGAACGATTCCATTTCACAGAAATACTGAAACCAGGTCATTATAATCTGTAACATAAAAAAATATAAAACTTTCAAAGACAACCTGTTAGTCAAAATTACCATGGGCACTGTACTTTTTTTATTAACTAAGATTATTGCCAGTTTGGGCATATAATGCTTGCGAAACAGTTGGTCACTCCAGTTGCAGTACTCTTGTCAATTTCATACCACAATCAAATCACATCTTTGCCTGCATTTTGGATACACTAAGCTGCTGAAAAAATGTATGAAAACAGAGTAAATGCTGTAACACACAAGATTGTATGCTTAAATTTCTTGACTGAAATTTAAAGCAAAACAGAGAAACTGGACATAGATGAAAGATTGAAATGGCGAGTCATATATTGCCCCATGTCCTGGAGCACGCATTGCCAATGCTATAAACACCAATATACTAAGACAATGAAATAGACGTTCCTACTGTCCGTTGTTCCAGAAAACAATCTCCACAATAATGACCAGTATAAAAAGATAAACACACATAACAAACCAAAAATAACCAACTAACTAAAATAACACTAAAACACAGATGATGATTCAGTCATTTCACTACTGTTCTATTTCATTTGTGGACTCTATAACTTAATCTAGACAGAAAAAGTTTGTCATAGAAAAAAATATTCAGAAAAAAGGAATATACATGTAAATGATAAAAAAAAAACACCCAAAGAATTGAAAGATAATCACTTGAATAACTGGATATTGAAAACCTTTTCTTTTAAAAGAAAAATCTAAAATTTTTACGGGCACCACATTTTGCACAAAATATTAATATAACAGGACCATAAAACCTGAGGGATAATTTATATTCATACTCAATCACGGAAAATCACTCTTGTTACTATACACAAGAGAGTGATGCCATGTAATCATCTCTTAAAAACAATGAAAAACACTGAGTTCTGACCACATGAATAAATGCTTTTCAAGAGCATCAATAAGACAAGTAAGTAACTTTGCCACAACAAACAACAAATCAAATACATGTATATAATGTAATATATATAACTGATAACTTGGCACGCATTTGTTTGGTATAATGTGTCATACTCTTATAACAACTTAGGAACAAACCTTAAAAACATGCACAGGCTGTAGGGAAAAAGTACATGTATTTATACTGCTGACAGCCGCACATAATCATTCTATGGCAATTTTGTGGCAATGTAGCTGACCATTTCATCTCCTAACCACTCAAAACAAGTCATGTTTGTTCTTTATTACCGAAGTCATTAAAGTGTAAGGTCTTTCTTCAATACTGGTTGAAATCAAATGATTTTGTAATCCCATCTCTACATGACAGTGTCAGTTTCATTTCTATCAGAAAGATGTTACAAACTGCCGGAAAAACCAACTCAAAAGCAGTCTTTTTTTTCTTCTTCTTTGGTTATGCCAGTGGCATCCCCCTCATGTGGAATCATTTCAGCCTTGAATCTTTCCCTTCATGAGAAAATACTAGCACTATCTCTAAAATGATGAGAAATTTAAAAAAAAAAAAAAAAAATCTTCACTGTTAAACCCTATTAAAACAGTTAAGTACAATCGCATTTAAATATTGCTTCCTTTTGTTGATGAGCCGAATACACCCCCATCCCTATTTTGATTGTAGGAGAAAAATGACACTTAAAAACAACAACTCTGAAAATGAGTGAGAGCTGAAAAATTCTAGCCCTTTGCTTTTCTTAAATTATTGCATTAGTGAATGTATTTATTATTTATGTAATAGCTATTAATACTTCCTGCTGACAACCTCACTCTCACCTTAAACTAGACCTAAAAAAAAAAGGTGTAAATGCTCTCTAATTAATGGTTATTTTTCTGTTTTTGTTCTTGTACTTTATATTTTCGACCTGAGCATACATTGGGATTCAGGTAACTCAGAAAATGTTGAAGACATTAAAACCAAGAAGAAAAATATTTTTCTTCCATGTTTACCTACAATAACAATCATCTTTAAAAAAAATTATAACAGATAATAGATAGATTTTGTCAGTTTTGTCATTGAATGTCAATAAAACAAAAAAAAAAACAACAAGAAGAAAACAAAACAAAATGGGCCACAACAGCTTGAATTACTTTCACTGTGTGCACTTTCGGTCCTCGATCACTAAAATAAGGGAACAGCACTATTGTGTTTCCCAACTTTGGAAGATTAGGCCTTTGCTTCACCAGCTAATTGGTTTTGTGAAATGAATTAACAGAGCACAGTGACATTTTTCGCCCCATACGCCATGTTCAAAAAGCAAAAATGTATGACATATGAAAATACATTTGTGTTTTCCTTGCTAAATTTATGAACTTGACAATTTCTGTGCACCCTCTAATTGCGGTATATGACACAGCCTGAATGATATAAAGCAAGAACAGTATGAAATTGAAAAAAAAAAAAGGGGGGGGGGGGCATCAGCAAATAAAGCATTCTTTTCAAAAGAATATACTTCTCTGTATTTTATGCCACAGACAGGAACATTACTCTTAAGAGTTCAGAAAAATTATTAATCTCAAAATTTTGGGGTGAGGTAGAGGTTAAAATATTTTCTAAGTCTGCTTGACCAAGTGTCAAACTGGAGGCCTAGACAACTGTGCAGCTAAGTAATCTGGGAAAGTGGAGCCCATTAAGTGATGCACAGTGTTCACCAGTGACAAATTATACAAGACCCCGTATTTTCCATATGCAGCACATCCAGTTTCAAAAATTGGCATATTCAAAGTCATTTTGTAGGTCACTATAGCCAATAAATTATCCAATATAGTTCATATATCGGTTCAAAAATGCCATTTGAAAATTTCAATAAAAAAGCATTTGGCATCTGATGAGATACATGTATGTTTTAAGCACTAGTCCTGGCAAACTTGCTCCTTGGGATTACAAGAAACAAACGTAAGTCTTTGAAAAGCATTTCAGATAGCAGAATATCAGAAAACTTGCAGCGTCTTTCTGAATTTTAACTGTCTTGAAAACAAAACCTTTCAGAAGTACTGTCCCCAAGTTAAACAAAGGCAACTAAAATAGTACCATGAATGACTTTAGAATCTCTTTATAACACCTCCAAGAATATGAAATGTCATAAGAAATGTCTGTGGTTAACATAGTAGACGACAAACTGAAATGCCTCATGATCATGCAAACATACACTTTCACTATTAAGTCAGGGATTACATTAATACAGTACGTGGAAATATGCAAAGCAAAAACCCTGATCCATATATTGAACAAATCAAGCAGAAGCATTGCATGCACTAGAATTCAACAGTTGGTGGTACTTTCTCATTATCACACTGCATCTTACCACTGGCAGTTTTTCTTTCTTTCTTTTTTTTTTTTAAATTTCAGCTTTACGTATACAGCAAAGCAAATTCTTGAATTCTTCCAAATAAAAGATTTGACCAAAAAATGTCACAATCAAATTCTGATGGAGATTCACAAAAAATGGCCTATATATCATCTGGCAAGAAGAAGAAATTGGATTATACTGGATGGCAAGGGCAAGGTTTGCATGCTTTTGATAAAATTTTTTCCCTGTCCCATATGAGTGATGGATCGTCTGACCACCAATTTGCACTGATGTTGCAGGGATGGGGGGTTTTGTGTCTCTGCATCTAACAGTTCCAATATCTCAGTGTCAACATCACTGTTTGACAGGGCCATTCGAACAGAACGCATTTCCCAAAGATCTACCCCAGCCTGAAGCACCAATTTGACAATCTCGGTGTTTCCATTTTTTGTGGCCCAAAAAAGAGGGGACTGCTCTGCTGAGGACCATCGCATAGGCGCTGACAAGGGACTCCCATGAAGAATAAGGTGTCGAATGATCATCGAGCTGACCCGGTACATCAGAGCTGTCAGCAGAGGAGTGCACCCAAATCGATCCATCTTACTGACACTAGCACCATTGTTGATAAGATACTCTACCAAGTCCGGCATTCGCTGACGTGATGCAACCCAAAGTGCTGTGTGACCCTGGTTGTCCGTCATATCAATGTCTGCCCCTTTTCTCACAAGTGTCACCACACCTTCTAGGAAATGGAGACGACATGCTGTTATAATTGGAGGTTCCATCCTCCCCAAGTTATCTTTGCTGATCATATTAAGATTGAGATTTCCCATTTTGGCTTGGTGACGCAGAAAGAGATGAAATATTTCAAATCGCCGTCGAAACAAAGTTAAAGATAGTGGTGTAACATCTTTTATATGAAAGTTGAAATCAAGGTCAGGATATGAAAGTAATACATTGCGGACTCTTGTCAGTGAACCAATTTCTATGGCGGCAAACAGTTCATAGCATAAGAATGACTGCACATATCTGTTTGATGTTTCAAAAGTTGTAGACTGTGACCCTGGTTTGCATTCCAAAATCCTTGTGGGACTTCCTTTATTAGGCACTGACACATTACCCATATCTACAGGGTAGGTTGGGCCAAGTACTAGCGCTGGAGTGGCCGAGTCCTCCAGGCCTATCAGCCCATGGTCCATTCTGGAGCTTGGCATGAGGCAATTTCAGCAGTGCACATTACCATGACACACAATTAGCCTGAAATGAGATATTATTCAAAAACATATTATATGCTAGAATGCTAAAATAAATAAACAAAAGACAGGGTACAATATATTTCTATGCCATGACATGTCACAGAAATGAAGACATTGCTCATCCTTGCCTGCCTTCAGACATGTCAGCAGATTACACATGTTACTGTTTTATTGTGAGAATTGTAAGCACCACAAAGCAGATAAATCAGTGTCAGTTTAGGATCATTTTGTAAGTAATGTGTGGAGGCTACAGTTGTGTTTGGGGTTCAGCTAAGATTCTGGCACTAAGATTTAGTTGGGGCAACTGGCAGGCAAGCCAATATGAGAATTCAAGAATTTCTTATTGTTCATAATCATAGTCAGATGAATTCCAGGCCCAATTTTTAAAAAAAAGTTATATATTTAACACATACGTTAAATGCTTTGTTGCATCCAATTCCAAGAAATCTTTCCAAATTCTCTCCCAACTCTCAGGCATAAATGTCAAAAAGGTTTGTAAACAATAATGATCTGAGATGTGTTTCATTCTTCATGGCCTTCTTCAAAATCTTTTCCCCATTATTATTAAATATTAAATTCCACCTCATTATGGGCAAATATTTCTGAGACAACCAGACTAACCCGATAGCAGTGATGAATACAAAACTGAAATGGTAAAACTAGCATGCCTGGCTAACTGGTAAGCTACATCCTGGTGAGTCTAGTCTACTGAAATGTGTCATCAAATTTTGTTGGTAGTCTTTGTTTACAGCATCACTTTTAGGTATTGCTTTCTCATTTGCAGAATTTTGAAATACTAATTGTTACAAAAACTTATAAAAGCTCAAGCAATTCACTCTTCCATATTATTAGGTAGTCCAAACTGGTATTTACTTTTTATCATATCTCGCCAGTTACTGTCCAATCGGATGGAGCCTGCTTTACCAAAATTTTTGATACAAAATCTATTATTCTGGCTTAACGGTCATGAAGGCTGTGGCATTTTCAAAAGTGAAAAACACCTTGAATTTGCTACCTTTTGCAAATTGCACGATAATCCAACTTTGATCGCCCATAAAATAACGGTTTATTGAGTCACAGCATTTTTTTGTATCCAGGTCAAGGTGGTGTCCACTACGCTTAATTTCTTTCGAGGGGTACAAACATTTTTTTGTGAACTCTTACGGGGAGACAAAAATAATGTTGTGTTGTTTTTCTTTTTAATTGAAAAGGAGGTCAAGTGCGCCATTATTGACTTAGAACTGAGTGTTCGACAAAGGTAACGAAATCAAGCATTGGGTGGGTCTATAAAAACAGTCGGCATTTCATGCTGAAACATGCCCCATGTTTCATCTTGGCATCCCCTTATAATACAAAGACTGAGGTTTATTTGCGTATAATTTTGATCCTGATCAATAAAAGTTCCGCTAGTTTCCCGGTCTACAAGCTTTTCAACAAATGATCATCAACTTAAAACACAGTGAAAAATACATTGAATTAGACCTCATTTATCTGGCTTTCTGTGTGTGAGTTATTTTCAAACACCTGTGCTACATCGGCACAAAGCGCTGCTACCCTTTGTTATGAGGGGGTCAATTCGGTGCGCGCAAACTCAGAGCAAAAACGGCAAGACTGTGTCCTGTTCAAGCTATAAAAACACACAGCTTAACGCATTAAACAATACAAAGGGAAGTATAGGCCCATTGCAGATATCGGCCATTTTAGTTGTAAAGACCGACGCACGACCATGGCGATGGTAGTATTGATTTTAATTCATTAGCTGATTTGCACTGCGAGCACTACAGGCGCCGCGAACCAATCGACGGTGATCTAAAAAAAAGTTCATTGCAGTAAACAATGATACGTGTGTTCACGCACATGGGGGACGTTCGGTCAATTCTTTCACTTCCTTTACCTTGTTTACACGGATGGTAGGGAATCTGACCAGCTTGGATCCATCCTTTCCACCCCTGTGATAACAGTTAACTGCAAATGCAATCAGCAGGCATTTTAACTGCTTAGACATATCTCGAAGTCACACTCGTCAGCCGATCCATCCGCTATTTTGGATGTCGAAAGTACAAAACAAAAACACTCTGTGACGTCATTCGCAATGGGCCTATACTTTGCCAGAGGAAGGATTGAACTTTATTTTGATGTAGGATACATGCCGTTTCACATAAACACACAGCAGTAATAGCCTTGTAATGTTGGCCTAAAATCATGCCAAAACGGGATTTCGGCCCTTTAGCGGGGCAGTTTGGGACTACCTAATATTATGGTTAAAATTTTCTACAGTAGTTCTGTTTGAGGTACATTCAGGAATTTGTTTACTATATAGGCTCCATGTGAAATATGACTTTCGAAAAATTGTGCTCAAACCCGGGGAACTCCCCTTCAGACACAAAAAGTTAAACTACAATACCAAATCCCAATGTTGTCTGGAAATCTCCATGACACACTGCAATGCATTCACCGCTGTAATTATACAGATAAGAACAAACTTTTGGTGAAGTGTATTGACTGCTGTTAGATGAATCTGACAGGCAAATTTTTGAAATTGGATAGTAATACATATCACTGAAAAGGTTATGTCACATTTTGGAGCAGGGGCCTTGAGGCAAGGATCAGAATTATATTTCAGCAAGTATAGTCAATCAGTCTGCTCCAATTGTTCATGCCTTGACGTGGAGGAGTGGCTTGCGTGTCCCAGTGATCCCAGGAGCTAAGCCAGCGGAGGCCTCGTGCCCCTGATAGCTTTAAGCAAGCTGGACAGGTCATGGGGGAAGGACCAGACAAGATTGAACAGACCGGCCCTCCAGGTTCGGGGGTTGGGCGTAGGGCTAACAACCCTACCCTGAAATCCTTGTTGGGGTGACCTTACTTGGAGAAACAAAAATCGTTACGGAAACAGCAACATGGAAAAACCAACGTTCTGGATGTGATGGACCTTCTGAGTACCTCGCGACTCGTATGAATGCAAGTAGTGAAAGCCGAAAGGAAACTGCTAGCAGGATGAAGGAGGAACTGAACACCGCCAAAACCAAGACCAGGATTGGATACTGGAATGTTAGAACAATGTATGAATCGGGTAAGTTAGCACAAGTAACATCAGAGATGAGGCGCTACAACCTACACATCCTGGGTGTAAGTGAGAGCAGATGGACTGGATCTGGAAGGATCAAAACATCCACTGGAGAAACCGTTCTCTACTCTGGAAGAGAGGATGACCAACATCATGGAGGAGTAGCCATCATCCTAAAGAAAGGACTGGACAAATGCTTGTTGGAGTGGAAACCAGTCAATAGCAGACTGATGAGGATGAGGATGAAAGGACGACACACAAACATCACTGTCATCCAATGTTATGCACCAACCAACGAAAACGACAACACAGACAAAGACGACTTTTATGAACAACTCCAGGGGGAAATGGACATGACGCCACGGCATGATCTCATCATTGTCATGGGAGACCTCAATGCTAAGGTAGGTAAAGATGATATAAATTATGAAAGAGTAATGGGAAAACATGGAACTGGAACAAGGAATGACAATGGAGAAAGGCTTGTGGATTTTTGTGCCTTGAACAACTTAGTCATCGGAGGGACCCTTTTCACACACAGAGAAATTCACAAACTCACATGGAATTCTCCAAATGGAAGAGACAAGAACCAAATAGACCATTTGATGATCAACGGTATGTGGAGACGATCCCTTCTAGATGTGAAAGTGAAAAGAGGAGCTGACGTAGCCAGCGACCACCATCTAGTGGCAGCACTTATCAAAATTAAACTGAACAAGACCGGAATCAAGACATCAAAGCAAAGACACCTTAATATTCAGAAACTGAGAGATGCAAGTGTTAGAAATGCCTTCAACATACAAGTCAAGAACCGATTCCAGGCTCTACGAGAGTCTGATAAGAACAACCCTAATGAAAGAGGAATCGATTCAGAGTGGAAAAGAGTAACTACAGTGTACACAGAGAGCAGTGTAGCCTGCCTTGGATTTAATGAGAAAGGGAAAAGCAAGGAGTGGATCCAACAAAGAACATGGGATGTGATCGAGGAGAGGAAAGTCATGAAAAAGAAACTCCTACAAGTGAAATCGGAAAGGCTGAAAGAGAGGTACCAACATAGCTACACAGAGTTAAATAAGAAAGTGAAGAGACTAGTAAAGAAAGATAAACGAGAAGCCATGGAACAGCTAGCGGCAGATGCGGAGGAGGCAGCAGCAAGAGGAGAACAGGGTAAGCTCCACAAGATCACTAAGCGCATTTGTGGCAAGTACGGTGGAAGACCAAGTGTTCCAATCAAAGACAAGAATGGGAAACTACTGACTACAGAACGAGAACAGGATACACGCTGGACAGAGCACTTTCAGGAATTACTAAACCGGCCACCACCTGAAGATAGAATAATAATACAAGATGCTGCTGAAGACCTTGACATCAACATAGATCCACCAAAGAAAGAAGAGATAGTGGCAGCAATAAAGAGCCTAAAAAACAGCAAAGCTCCAGGAAAAGACAACTTGACTGCAGAACTGTTCAAAGCAGATCCGGATCAGTCAACCACCATCCTTCAGCCACTGTTCACAGCTATCTGGGAAGCAGAAGCAGTACCAAAGAGCTGGAATGAAGGCAGAATAGTGAAAATACCCAAGAAAGGAGCACTCAGCGATTGCAACAACTGGCGTGGTATCACTCTCCTTTCTATACCCAGCAAAATCCTTGCCAAGATCATTGTGCAACGTATGTCAGATGCTGTGGACAAGACACTGAGAAAAGAACAGGCCGGATTCCGAAAGGGGAAAGGATGCATTGACCAGATCTTCACACTCCGAAACATCATAGAACAGTGTTCAGAATGGCAAAGGCAGCTCTATGTGAACTTCGTTGACTTCGAAAAGGCCTTCGACAGCATCCACAGAGAGAGTATATGGCGCATTCTTCGGCACTATGGGATTCCCAGCAAGCTTGTTGAACTCATCAAAAGCTTTTACAAGAACTTCAGTTGCAGTGTCGGAAACAGTGATGCATCCTTTGAAGTGAAAACTGGTGTACGGCAAGGATGTGTGATGTCAACAATTTTGTTTAACCTCGTAATCGACTGGATTATGCGGAAAACTACAGAGGATGCACCAAGAGGCATCAGATGGACACTCTCCGACAACCTAGAGGATTTGGACTTTGCGGATGACCTTGCGCTATTGTCACATAGTCACCAACACATGCAAGATAAGACGCAGAGACTACATAATTTTGGATGCAAAGTAGGCCTTCGGATTAGCCAGAAGAAGACAGAGATTATGACCCTAAATGTAGACACTCCAGCACCAGTGCAAGTAGATGACAAGAACCTCACCACGACGGACAAATTTAAATACCTTGGTAGCATTATCAGACCAGAGGGTGGCACAAAGGAGGACATCCAAAGTAGGCTGGGAAATGCAAGGGCTGTCTTTCAAAGTATGAGCAACATCTGGAAATCGACACAATACGGCATCAACACCAAGATCAGACTGTACCAAAGCTGTGTCCTATCCACACTCCTGTATGGATCAGAGTGTTGGCGAATGACAGAAGGTGACCTCGCCAAGTTGTCTTCCTTCCACACCACATGTCTTCGTAGGATTCTCCGCATCTTTTGGCCAAACAAGATTTCTAATCAGGAACTACTAAGGCGATGCAAGCAAGAAGAAATAGCCAACATCATCACGAAGAGACGATGGAGATGGCTTGGACACGTGCTGCGAAAGGAAGCAAATTCTATAACCAAAACAGCACTTCAGTGGACACCGGAAGGACGGCGCAAGCGAGGCAGACCCAAGGCAACCTGGCGGAGAACAATCGAGGCAGAGATGAAATCCTTCAATCACTCATGGGGAACTCTCGCAAAGATGGCCCAGGACAGACAGGGCTGGAGATCCTTTGTTGCTGCCCTAAGCACCAGTGGGTGCAACAGGAAATAGTAGTAGTAATAGTCAATCAGTGCAGATATGCCATGAACTGCCAGCTGAATCCCACAAGAGCATCTAGGGATGGCAGTCTTAACAGAATATAAATGACTATCTTGGAATGTCGAGCAAGTATCTGGTGTGCGTCTTTTTACCCACTTCCAAACTTAGAGGGAAGAAAGTGCAGCTCTAGACACATATGGGGTTGGTGGGAGGGATTCCTTTTGGGTCACACAATAAGGACATTACAAGGACGTGACTTTAAGGGTGTCCGTGTGTGGAAGGAGTTGCAGGGGGCACTCCCTGTTAAGTTAGTCCCCTATATGGATGTCTTGTAGTAAATGCGCGGCTTGGCAATTGACACACTGAACATAAAACAGATGCCAGACTAAAGTTGTGTAACTCATATGGTACTCCTTCCGGTTTGGTTATCTCTAGGCACCAGACACAATGAAGCTGGTGACTAGGGATAACCCCTTTGGGGTCTCCCTATGATGGTCGAATCTCTTCCATTCACCTTTTCTGTACGTCGTGGTAAAAAATGTTCCCACAGACCTCTTTAAAATTCAATATAAAATATGGCAGTTTCCACGGTAATTAGGTCAAAAGTCAGCCCCGAAATTCTAACTGGTGTTATGAAAAAAATGCAGGCGAAAATGCTCTCCTATGACTTCAGTTCGAATTGAAAGGCGATAAGGAAACACTAAAATCAATATTGTGACTTTTATTACAGGAATAATATCAATTATCAATACAAAATGCATTCTGATCGTGAGAAAAAAGACCGATGAAAGTTCCCGATCGAAAATACCCAATTGTATTAAATGTTTTGTATGGAATTTATTTATTTTTTTTAATAAAATCTATTTAGACATGCTGTCCAATACTCTGACACGTAGATTTTCATCCTTTGTCTTATTTGTCTTGTTTGTCGGCATGAAATGACGTTCTGAATGCGACCCAGTTTATGATGGCCCGTCGGACACTCTGTGCTAAAAACTGCACATATGTGAGTGTGCATGGGAAAACCCGGCACAAGTCGGCAGAGCTGATTTTGAGAAGAACGGCTTTGAAGTGAAAATATGGGTCCGTCACAAACTTCCAACTTGGCTGTTGTTTAGGGGACCGTGACATGTTACAGGGTAAACTGTAGACGAGCAGTGAACACTACTCACTATGATCTCTACAACGGCTTTGTAATTAGACTGCGGTCTCCTAACAAGATTCAAAAACTTCCGACTTGGCTGTTGCTAGGGGACCGTGGCATGTTACAGGGTAAACTGTAGATGAGCAGTGAACACTACTCACTATGATCTCTATAACTGCTTAGTTATTAGACTACGGTCTCCTAACAGCAATCACTCCAATATTACTTGGTCAATTAGCTATTGCCACTTATAGGATTAAATGCTGTTTTCTCAAAATCTTGTTTTAGGGGGGTCACTGACTTCAATTTATCAGAAATGTCTTGTCTTTTATTATATGTACAGAACTCAAAATGTCATGTTGCCGACTTATGCCGGGTTTTCCCATGCACACTCACATATATCAACAGTTGTTTTAAATCTCTCGACTGTTTTTTTTTCATCAAAAATATATTCCACGCTCCCTTTCAAAGGAATACGACAATTTCAATAGCCTTAAGGCAAGACTGAATGCCTTTTTTCGCATTTTCAAAATTCAGATCGTTAGGCGAAATCTCGTCTGTGACGCGGTTCTCACGATATGAAAACTACAAAATTTGTCGCAAAAAGAGACACCGGCTGAGAAGGAAAACGTGCTTTCGAGAGGACATTCTTCCTTGAAAATACCTTCGTCTGGGATATTCTAAAGGTAGGAAATTTAATTTATCGTGCCTTTGTCACTTTCCAAACTTTGTCGGACACTTTTCTAACGATCTGAATAAAGGTTCAATTTCCAGAAAATCTGGGTTTTAACTTCGGATTTCAATCTGAAAACTGAAGCCCGGGCAGAAATGGAGGCATAGGCCCTTCCTATTTGCGTTCGAAGTGTGTTCACATAGCTCTAGATTAGAAAATCTGCATTTTGGTGTAAATTCAGATCGTAGAAAAGAGTGACAGATTAAGATCTGGTCTCGATCAGATCATTAGAGTGGCGACAGACGTCCATTAGACTTAATGACCGATGCCTCTGACAGGTTTTCTTTGAACGTTAGAAAATGAGGACAGACACTTCAGATTGTGAAAAATAATGACAGATTTTAAGCCTAAGCCTAAATTAGTATTTTTTTTTTTTTTAGTAATATTAGATCTAGGACCTAGACATTTATAATCCAGATTTATATAATCTAGTCTAGATCTAGATCTAGTTTCTAGATGTTCTGATCCAGAGATTCTTGATTAGAATTCACACAGCTCCACACTAGATGAGCAAACTGCATTATTTTCTAATGTCTAACTATTTTCTATCACCTTTTTAGATATAACTGCCTGGGAGTGAGAAAATTAACAATTTGTCATGTAGGCCTACCGTTTTAAATTTAACCAGTGCTACATTTTTACAGGAACTGTGTTGCATTATGTAGGGGTTAAGTTGTCACTCAAGATAATGTGATTTCCAGTTCGAGACCCAGGTCTGGACCCTCATTGAGTCCTTGGGAAAGACTAGTTGTGGGATTATTAATAGATAGATCTAGTGAGTTACAATTTTTCATAATATATTTTTATACACTAGCATAATGGCATTATGTGTTGCTCATGAATAATTTTACAGAGTTTTAGTAAAAGTTTATAAAATTTTTGTCTTTGCAGTCTTGAGATACAATGACCTCCACTAGCGCCCGTTGGTATCAGAAGTTAGAAGAAAAGGATCCTACAAAGTATGCTGAATACCTTGACAAGTTCTTTTGACATGGGATGTTTATAATCTTTCTTTTTACTATTTATTATTACACTATTATAATTCAGTTTTGAAAACAATAACTGAACATGTAAAAGGACAGAAACTGAGAACACCTGTTTGTCTTTTATCAATTTATCACTTGTTGTGTCTGTTTTGACATTTTTATCGGAATGTGATGAAATTATGAAGGAATAATTAAAATTAAAGCAACACATAGCCTACTTGATGTGGGTATTAGCTTATAAAATGTCAATGTATCTAGCTGCATTTACTTTTCTTATGTCAATCTAGGCACTTTAATCCAATTACCACTTTGAAATTTTAACCCTCAGCAAAGGGGAATAATCATGAAAAAAAAATCGGTTTTTATTGCGTAATCAATGACTTGGCTGACCCTAAAACTGTCATAACTGAGTTTGTTTCAGAAAGACGAATTCAACCATATATTACATGTTCACGTTTGATCTAGTGAAAAATTTGACTGAATATTAAAAAACGGAGAAGTTCTGAATAGTTATACTGTGGAAAATGCCATTATATACCATTGACAGCACTGTACTGAAACTCCATGTATTCTTCAAGTTTCATCAGAGGATTCATCTGATGCTATAATATTGAATGTTTGTTTGTTTTAGCGGGTTTTATTTACGCTTACTTTTCGGTACTCCTTCCCGTACATCGTGGGAACAAAAATTACCAGATTAGCAAAGAAGAGATTTACAAAATCCAATGCGTCCGTATATCGTGGTAAGAAATGTTCCCATGCAACAGATACTGTAAAGAGTGTAACAATCGCGTCATTGTCATCAGGTTTTCCAACACATACATGGGGGACACAAGTTGAAGACATGACCCCACTGTCCCACCCACCAACCCCCCCCCACCCCTGAAACGCAAGCAATAATGGTTTTTGAGGAGATCAAATTTCTATGGTATGTGAAATATGGGGCGATGAGAACAAAGTAGGGTGGCAGCGGACGACCAAGCCTCTCATTCTTTGTTGTGAAAAAAAAATGAAAGTGAGAAAAACCTTAACACCAGGTATAAGTTTACTGTGGTCGAGTAAGTTTGTGTAATCTGTAAATGAGTCATCTTTGTAGGCGACTTCCAGGACCATCCTCGACCTCAATATCCACTGGACAATATTCTGGTAATGCTGCTGTGTTTAGTTTTTGATTTGGGACTTAGTTTTATACGGACATTATCTACAGAAATGTCTGTAATATGAACAGCTGATTACTTCTCATTTGTATTGTTTAATTTTATGGCCCCTTTATGTAATAAAATATGCAAATCTCTTCATTTTATGTATTATTTTCCCCTATTATAAAATATAAGGTAATCGATATCGACCATGTATGGACTTAAAGTTTTCATTTCTGCTCCGACAGAAAGTGTATTGTGTGATAAAACATCGTACGTAAATCCTGTATTTTCCAAGGTTTTGAGGGAACAGTTTGAAAATTATGGCTGAAGCTATTTACAGAGCGCTGTCGATAGTGAGTGCAGCCTTTGCCAGCACGACCAAATGAGTGTTGAAGAACTGACTTGAATGTGAAGCCTACTAAATGCACATATGTATTAACTGGCGAGTAGGACAGCGAGTGGTATATAGTGACGAAAATATACAGTGCTGACAAGATGATCATTAAAGTTGATAGAGCTTCAGCTAGTGCTACTAAATCTCCGAAGGAACAACATGTAACACGCATGTGAGGCTGTTGCTGAAGATTACATTTACATGAAGAAATCAAGAAATTCTTTCAGTCACCCATTTTGAGGCCTGTCATTGGAACTGGTAAGTCATTCCAATGGTCCTCGCATCCTACATTTTGTTATGTTTCCGACTCAATTCTGAAAAGCCTGAAGAACAGTTTCCTCAACCATAGCTCAATGGTTGAACGCTCGACCCCGTGGACAGCGTCAGGAATGCTATTTACTGCTCATTATTTTAACTTTCATAATTTTTATGTATTTATTCCCGAAAACATCCCTTGTCATCACGATCACCCAAATCAGAAACATTTGCATTTCTGGGAATCACTGCACTTTGGTTTCACCATTTGACTCTTCCCATATATATATCTATTAAGTGATTGTCTTTCTCATGGACCACACAGCCTCTTTACTGCCTTTGAACTTCATTTTGTTCAATTTATTATGCCGATAGGAATAGGATAAACTGACATTGATTCATGTTCTTATCGTTCTCATTGTCGCTCTCACCTTATCTTCCAGTGCGGTAAGGTTTGATGAGGCAGTGTTAACTGTTATGGAATACTGGACCCACATTAGTCAATCCTTGCCCCCAAAAGTCTGTTTTCCGCATTATGGTTATACTGTGTTTTCTCAGACTTTACTTTTTGGACGACACCGTAATAGTGTCCCTCAACTGGCCTTGACTCATTGTTGTAGCACGTAACTAGAGGTGAAAAAAATAATATGGCTTTCTTACTATGCTGTGCTCACGAGCAAATGACAACGATAGGTCTCATCCCACGACATAATTTCGAACTAAATAATACAATACTTAGCAATTTGTTACCAAAAAAAAAAAAAAAATTAGGACAGGGTGAGGGCCGGGTATAATAAGATAGTACATGATCATTGATTTATATTGAAAAAATAAGCATCTCCGAGGCTTTTCCTGTACTGGAAGAAAGCTGCCTAAAGATAATAAAACTTACCTGATACTGATTGCTGCAGGTGGAGGTGGGGTGGGGGGCATTACGGAACATCGTTTGAAATTCACAGGAGTATAATAATCTTTTTGTAATTACACACCTTGTTTCTATTCAGGTAGAAGCTGAAAGAAAACTAGGTGAGCACCTTATTCTAGAGACTAGAGCCCTGGCTAAGAATCACGGTGGTCAGTCCACTGTGATACATTATTATAAATTTAGAGAATAAACATTCCACAATGACCATATAACGTTTCTTTTGACAAAAAGTGGTCCCCCGAGTCCCCATGAAAGATGCATTAGATAGTATAAATATTGTGATCACGATTGATAGACCGACTGAAAGCGTGTTATTCTACACTTGTCTCAGGGTGGTAACAATTGTTCCCAGGATGTACGGATTGGCATAACCTGCATTTTTCACTATACGGGACAGTGTGATAATAAAATTTACCACGACATACGGACCGCAGGGAAAATAGCGACGTACGGAAAAGGTTAAATTTCACTACATAAAACATAAATCTAGGAGGATTGTCATCTCCTAGTCCTCCTAGCTAACTAAATGCATGTGTTTTGAAAACAAACGCGGTATGCCATTTGTTTCCGAGATAAATCAAACCTGCCCGATAAAATGTAGGCTAGAATAAAACCAGACCTAAGCGTAGCTACCAGAATACACAAAAAATGTCAATGAAATTAAATAGAAGTGGGCTCGTACAGTTGTAGATCTAGTCTAGTTGTACGAGAGCAGATTCTTGGAAAAGGTATCAGTCCACAACTTCTCTTGCATATCATTCAGGAAAGGCAGATTCAGTATTACAAATAATAAAGAAATATATACGTCATTGCAAAAAATGCTTTCAACAATAGATACCAAGATTTACGTCAGCTGTGCATCACTGCTTCTTTATTCTTCTGCAGGGACTGGCCCTGCCCATTTCCTCGTTCATAATCACAACAAAGATGGCCGAGTAAATAAAATCAATTGACCAATGAAATTTCTCAAATTTTTTACTGCGAGATGTTAAATATCTGAAGAACGGGAGACAATCCAACGTTGTTTGACTTGGATACAAAATATTCTGAGATTTCAAGTCTTTCGACCAGTTAAGATACAATATAAAATGCCTACCATTTTGCGGTGTAAATGTGTCATTGTGGGTGAGTAGCTTCCATCTGAGGGTATTTCAAATGTATATTGGATCTGTATTCTAGTGTAAATGCACCACTGTGTGTCATGTGTAGCCTAGGTACTTCTTGTTTTGCTGGAGTCGTATCAGTAAAATATCATCATGCTCATTCCACACATGCCGTAGTTCGTCTTGTGCTATCCACTCTACTTAGCACGCCCTTGAGGTCCTTTGGTTTCTCGGGGGCCTCAGCCTAATGCTGTTGGCCCCCTCTACTTAGCACTTTTTAATTTAATGAGATATGACTGACCAATGAAATACATTCCTGTCGACTTTATAGTTTTATGGTAAAGTCGGTAAAGAATAGCAGGAGTTGAAAGTGGTCAGGACGTGGGGCTCTTTCCAATTCCATGATAGATTTAGATCTAGATCTAGATGTGGCTATACCAGAACAATCTAGATCTAGATATCTTGTAAAAGCCAAACATAAATTCGTTTTTCTTTTCTTCAAATTTCTCAGACACCGAAGTAGTCTGAGGAAATTATGATGATATTTTTCTCATACATCTGGAAGAGTGAATAGAAAAAAAAAAGGAATCAGGAAAGATGGAAAGATTTATTGGGAAGACTTTCGAATGCATCTAGAGATCAGAATATCTTACGCTAATGAAATATTCCATACTGCATGGATCATGGATCCCCATGACACATCTTTAGGAGTGGCTGAATGTAGGGGGGGGGATGCAGAGCCCACCTGGCAAGTTAGTCCTCTGAAGGGATGTTGTTTAGCTGGTACATGGCTTGGCAATTAATTGCTGTGTACATTGAAAGGTGTGATCTGGCAATACTGGCATGAGACACATTCGGAAGTCTATCTGCTTCATTGAAGGCTGCATACACTTGAAGCCATTTTCTCACTGCTTTGGCGGTTTCGTGCATTAAAAATTCTTTTGTACAATTTTGACATGTTTAATTATAACATATTGTTCAGTGGACATCAGTTTTCACCCACCATGTATGTGTACCCACTATCCTAAGATTCTAGCACAAACTATCATAAATAGTCAACATATTAATTTTGTTCGAGTTTGTGTTCAACATACTCATTTTTTTTAAAGAATGAAAATTAACCTTGCTGATTCAATGTTAGAGGTTAAAGCTGTGTTAATATATTCTACAAATTTAAATTTGCGAAGATGGCACAAACTATTATATTAATCAGCATTCCCTTAGGATTTACAACAAATGCAGTTCATAATGAAACCAACACTGTGGCAGACAACTCTGCAAGCGTTGGCCTCAGCATTCATAGAGGAAAGAGTAAAATCCTCAAGGTCAACGCAGGGAGGGAAACCCCCATCAAGCTGGAAGGCGAAGTGCTAGAAGAGGTGAAAAGCTTGACATATCGTGGCAGCATCGTCGACAGACAGGATGGGACAGATAAGAGTGTGAATCAGCAAGGCAAGGGCAGCTTCCCAGCAACTGAAAAATCTTTGGAATACCAAGGACCAGACCATTAACATCAAAATCAGGATGTGCAACACCGTTATAAAGCCTGTTTTACTGAACGGTGCTGAGACATGGAGAACCACTGTCACGATCATGGAGAAAATCGAGACATTTATTAACATCTGCATCAGGAAGATCTGCGAATTCGCTGGCCAGAAGTCATCAGCAACCAAGACCTGTGGCAGCAAACGAAATAACAGCCTATACATAATGAAATTCTACAGAGATGCTGGAGTTGGATAGGACACACATTTCGGAAACCTGCGTCCAGTACCACGAGACAAGCCCTCACATGGAACCCTCAAGGGAAAAGGAAAAGAGGCCGGCCGAAAAGCACCTGGCCCCAGGACTTGCAGGCAGACGCCAAGAAGATAGGTCGCACCTGGGGACGGCTGGAACGACTGGCCCAGGACCGGGATGCCTGGAGAGCTCTTGGTGGCGGCCTATGTCCCAGGAGGGATCACCGACGGAAGTGAAGTGAAGTGTGCAGTTCACAATATCTAAACTCCCAGCTTAAGTGATCAAATGTCAGGGGAAAAGGATTTATGAGAAAACTTTACTGTGTGTGAAAATTAAATTTTATGCTACATTTCAAAAAGAGTCGTCATCTCATATCTTGAATTTCTAGGATTTTTTTTTTTTGGTCATTATATCATGTTATTACATATCATTCTTTCCTTTTCAAATTATATAATATACACTATTCATTTTTGCGTCTGAAAACCGAAGGGACTTTTATCTCATTACAGCAAAACAGCTGGATATTTTATAAGACTCAGTTCATTTTTTGGCTAGAGAAGTGGACAGCATTCAGTATACTGCTGCTGTTGATATTCATTTATTCCTTTCAATCTGGGCAGGTGACGCAGCTGTAGGCAAGAGTTCAATAGCTCAGGTTTTCCATAGTGATGGATCCCATTTTCCAAAAAACTACGCAATGGTAAGTGAATTTGATTCAAGCTGATCAATACAAGTTCTTTAAATACATTATTTGTTTACGGGCAGAGTAATTTTTGCTTTTCAAATTAAAGGTGTTATTGTCATGCTTTGCATAATTTAAGTTTTAGAATTAAAAATTATTGAGAAAAACTTTTAGATTTTTACTGCACAGACTATTTTCTCTGTATGGAAATGTTTTTCAAGTGCACATATAAAAATTACAGGATGATGAGAATTGTTTCAAGGGTATTTTATATGGTGTCCTTTTGTGCATAGTGCTGATTATATAGAAAGTTGTGTTGTACTTTCTTGAAACTTTACACCTTTTTTTTCTTTATTGATCTCCAGACACAGAGTGTGGATGTTTTAGTCAAACCTGTAAACATTCCAGAGACAGCAGATAGTGTGGTAAATTATTGTTTAGTGTGGCTTATTTTTAATTTCATTTTGGTTTTGTTGTGAAATTATTTTTTATAAGTAGAAATTTGGTGCAGTGATCATTAGATGAAGTAAGTGGTTTACAGGTGTTAGGAAACGGAAAAGGGAAATACAGTCGAGGATGGAAAACTCGAATTCTTTGGGGTGGCTTCATCTAATTCGAGTTTGCCGAATTTCGAGGAATACGTGAAGCATTAATCATGAGATATTATTATTGTATATCTAAGGAAAATAATAGTAAATGCAGCTGACAACATGTGTCACGAATTACCTCCTTACCCCCCCTGTCAGTTGAAATAGAAGCAAGTTCATGTATTAAACTGACGCGCATGGCGACAGCGGCATGTGACCTTGTACCCGAATGTTTTTTTTTCCTCTTCTGGAAGTGCTTCGGTATGGACTGTTTCCAAGTCAAGCCCAACAGCGATAAAATAAACTGAAGGTGAACACAACTCACCATTTTTCTCTGTCCGGCTTTACTCCCGTTCGTACAGCAGTGCTTTCTTTCTTTTTTACTATTAGGATATGAGCGCAGGACAAACCAGAAAAAAAGAAAGGTTATTTCCTGCCCGAATTGATCCTTTCAGGTATCTTAGTCGTCGTGTTTATCGGGGGAAGTTGGGGGGGGACTATACGCACTATCCTGCCACCACTAGGCTATGCTATGGCTAACCGAATGAAATTTCTGGCGTTTATGGCTTATTTTTTTCCTTCTAGGCTACATGGATCACACTCGCAGCAGGAAAAAGTGGTTTGACGAATCCGTGTCACAGTTCGAGATATGCGTGAAATAACTACAGAGAATATTGAGAAATAAATTCGGGACGTAGATCTTTGTTCGCGGGATTCTTGATTTCGACTTAGGTGTGTTCGAGTTTCGCGTGCTCGTCTGTATATGTGGAGGACAGTGCTTGCTGTAGCATAACAGAACTCACTGCTGTTTTTCGGATACTTAGCTGATACTTAATTCTTGCAATTCTGCTTATATTCATATGCTTTCAAATTAGCACACTGAGCTAATCTAATCATATTTCTCTTTCAGGAAATCTACTTATATGACTCAGCAGGAAAGGAAATTTTCTCAGACTTGGTGAAAAGATTTGTAAGTCACTGCAAGGTCATAACATAAAAATGCCATTTTTGTGGACGGCAACAAAATTTATGTATGAGAAAATACATCATTTAAAGTAATGTCAGTGGGCCCATAAATGTCTTATATATGTCCATATAAGTTGCACGTCATCTGACATAGTGATGTTATCAGATTGCTCCTGTGATATTATCATAAATTGCCAATATGAAGTATAAATGCTTCTACAACTTGAAAATAGAAATCTAAACAATGTGGAGATGTGAAATTGCCTGTCTTACTAGTGGCACAGGGTTTGAACTGAGCCATTTAGCATGAACTTTTTGGCTGTGATTTTAATTCCAAAGTTATGTGACTGATTTTGAAGTACACTAGATCGAGCTGCTAGCCATTTTGAACAAAAGCAATGAATTTAGAGATGGCACATGGAATTCCCTTGTATTTTGAAACTGGCCAGTTTGATCCATTGTGAGCCGCTGTCTTGTCATTATAAATTAAATTCTTACCCACAAGTTGGGATCTTTTGCCAGTCATGAGTAAAATATGCTTTTAAAGTTTTTCTATAATAGTCTAAGGATTTCAAAGCTCAGTTAATAAAAGATTGATTACATGGGTAAGAATTAGTGATGCTTTTGTGGAAGAATGATGACCAAGTGCATTTAAGAAGATGAGAGTCTTGGGTAAACTTAAAATTTTAGTCTTTGTTGAGTCTACATAAAGTTTATTTACAATCCATGCTCTCACAGGATGCAGAGGTAATGTATTAGAAATGTTTCAGGTGTTCTGATTCTTTGTGTTTTCAATCTTCAATAAGATTAAATTACTTCTTTTGTCCAGTAGCCAAACATAATATATGGCAAGTGCAACAGTGGATATTCCATGTCGTTTGCAATGCCAAGGCCCTCTTGCATTACTTTCCATTTCACATGCATCAGTTGTGAAAGATAACAAGAAAAGGCGCACGATGGTCAGAAGTGTTGGGACTGATTGAGTGTATAGGGCAATAGAGAAAAGAAGCTACGAGTATTAATTTATGCTTTAACATCATGAATTTTTCCTCATAATCTGTGCACTCTGTGTCATTGAAAATTAGAAATCACCTTTTGAAATGATTGATAACTGACCAGTGGATGTGCTACATTGTGGTTGTTGAAGAGACAGAAAAAAATCCCCGTTTATTGTGATTGTGATATTAAGAATAAGATACATATTGCAAAGGAGCTAAGTACAAGTAATGTGACCTTTCTTTCAGGAATGACTCAGGTTATTTAATGCTTTTTCTTTTTTTTCAACTCTGGTAACCAAGAAAGGATCAAATAACTATTTTATTTGACTTCAGCTTGAAAAATGTATGAATGGGAACATTTTAAAATTACACACTTACTGACATAGTTCAGTCCTGCTGATTTTAGTCAAAGAAGAATTAAACAAGGTCCATCTTTTCATGACACTTGTATTTTAAATAGCAGAAATATATTACTATGAAAAATCTTAACTGCAGGGATATCAAATGGCCTTGTGTCCTGAAGGTTTTTTACAACTCATACATGCATGGATTAAAATTCTGGCATGCTTGGAAATACCTTATAATGTAATTTATAATGTAGATTTCTGGTGACTTTTTGATGGCAAATGAATTTGCAGTGGGATCATCCATCTGTTGTGATGGTTGTTTATGACTGTACCAGTGAGACGTCATTCTCCAGTTGTGTCAAATGGCTAGAGAGGGTCAGATCTCAGAATCAACACATTCAAATTCCTGGTAAAATTTTATCACCTCCTTTTGTTTTGTTGTTGCTTTTTAATCTGTTCATGGAGCAGATCATGGGAATACTAACTGGATCATTTTTAACAAGGTTTGGACACATAGAATTTGTGTAGTGTTAGTTGGCATTTATTTGTAGAGATTGAAACAACTCTAACAAATGTGCATTAAGCTGTAAGCTACCTTTTGCAGAATTCAAAGCTTTTCAGGTTGTGTCGTCTTCAGAAATCAGTGTTAAAGTATGAGGATTACTATTCAGTTGAAGTGATTGTCTGCAAACACGTATTGCACATTATTTGCAGTTTCTACAATGAAAATCATGCAGCAACAGCACAATTTTGTGTTTCAGGTGTCTTGGTGGCCAACAAAATTGACTTAGATCAGCGGAGAGTCATTAGTCCAAAAATGGGCCGAGAACTTGCACAGTCAAACAAGCTGGAATACTTTGAATGCTCAGCAGTGAGTCACTTTACTTGGACAAATTTGAATAGCTTTCCATGAGAAATGTGCTTCATTTAGAAACTGTGAACTTTGATTTTCAAAATGTTATATTTGTCTCGCGTGGAGTCTAAATAACACCAGTACATAACATTATACTTTCCATGGTCATTCCATGGCTCAGTATTTCTGATGGCATAAAAAAAATCTCTTACTTTATTGGAAACATTGCATTATGTTTTTAAAAACGCATCTTACTTTACTGGAATGACTTTATTTTATTATTTTTTTTATTTCAGAAAGAAATGCAAAATGCCGACACACCTTTTTTCTACTTGGCCAATGAATTCCACAAACTTTACCAAGAGCGAGTTGAGTTGTTCAGCTCCCTGACATGATGAACTTTGATATTAATTATCCATTACTATGTAAATTAATTATTTTTGAATAATTTTTTTTACTCTGAATAAGAAAATTCCGTCCATTACTTCTCCACTGTAGTTGATTAAACCCATATTTTCTAACTTACACATCTGATCCTTTAAACAGCTTAAGCCGAACTACATGAGAGTGAGATAACATTGAACTGAAATTTGAAACATACCAAAATAACTGATTTAAATTATAAGTTAAAGCATATTCAAGGACCTATCTATAGAGATTCAATTGCCCAAAATTTCAGTTTTGTTGACAGAGTACTGCAAGCATGCTGAATCATTCTGGATACATGCTCTGTTATTTCTCTATTGTCATTTTCTTGTCCTGGCAAAGTGATAATTGATTACTGGAATGGAAGCAATATCTCATTCTCAGTAGATCTTTTTAATAAAAAAGTGTAATTATTCACTTGAATTGCTTTGTGCCATGAGAAAATTCTGGACTTTCTACTGCGTGAATTCACAAGTTAAAAAGCAGCATGTTGTCACAATAAAAAATTTACATATAAATTATGGATATCATGTAACATGCATGTAGTAACTACACTGTTTTTGAGGGAATTGTTTTATTTTCTGTTGGAAGTTGCTACCACAAGAAATGGAAAGATGTGTATGACAGTTCAGATGATGAATAAACTGAGCCCGTGAACCATTTTCATTCACATATGAAAGCACTGAGGACATAAAATTTTGATGATGAAATATTCTTAAAATAGCTAATTCTTTCCTGCTGATATATTAGTTTGTGGTTTGTAGTATAGTATTCAGGACACAGATTGATAGAAAATTAATATTGGTCATAGAAGCATTAACACAATTTCCTGATTGTTATGTCTGTGAATGTGAATTTGGGAAAAATTGTTGTTGCATGATATAATGTACATTCCAACAATTTACTTTTTAGGACAGTCGCTGCGGGTTAAGCATTAACATTAAAGTTTTCATTGAATTTCTAATAACCTTGTGTTGTTTTTTATTTCTTTTGTACACCCATGTTGCGTGTCTGTCTGGAAGTGTACCAGCAAGCTAATACTTTTTTGTTTTTCTCCATGTGTGTTTGTGTGCACCCTGAAAAGATTTATTGTTTTTTTTTTCAAAATTCAAGGCTGTTTGATTTCCATAAACTCTGCAGGCTTTATCATCAGTAGCTGTGAGTTTTAAATAATGTGGAGGGCTGATGAAGTGAAGTGTCCCACCATTTCACAACTGAGAATGTAAATTTTGTATAGTTCAATGCTAAAGGACTCCGAGTACTTAAACCAGTGTGAGTGTTGTCATAAAATCATTAAACATGATGCAATAAACTAAGCGACAAAGAGAAAGAAAAACTTTGTCACAGATAAACCATAAACAGGACGATTTACATCTTCACATGAGTGTGAAATGAATGTAAACTGTATGATCAAACTGCAGAAAAAAGCAACTAAAAACAAGTGTGATGTCGATCTGATATACAATGGATAACTTTAAACTACAAGTGAAAAGGACAGCCTATACAGGATATTTAACCCTCACTCTGCGAAAAGCGTCGAAATACTGCATCGGCTCTCCATGCGCTCACTCCGCACGGGCGCACAAATACGGTAAGGTCAAGCTGACCACGCAGCGCGCAAGCCGTACTTTCACGCGTCGGGTCACTGACCTCTTTGAGGCGTAACTACCGTCTTATTGCTCACTGTATATCTTCTTAATCAAAGGCATTAGGACAAGGACATGTTAAAACACCAGCGGTCTGCGGGTATTGTGACTGGTGAAGCGCTTGCTTGTCCGGGCCTCATCCGTGTGCACCCTCGGCAGCAGCAGCCTGCGGCTTCCTTTAAAAGCGCTTGTCTCTAGATGCTAACTTTCTTGCGCTTGAATCGTTCTCTATGTTCTCTCCCGTTCGTACAGTGGAGTAGTACTAGGCCCAAGGGTTGTCAGCGCCCGGGGAAAGGCAGAGAGAGCGCGAGAACGTTAGCACCTCAAGACAAGCGCTTTTTAAAGGAGCGCCTGTTACTGCCGAGGATGCACACGAGTAACGACCGAGCAAGCGAACGCACAGCTAGCACTCTCTCGTGCTTTAACATGGTGTCTTCTTCAAACGAAGAATATTTCTTGTTGGATGGAGGTACTAATAACACTGGAGTGCGCACAGCCCTCTTCGCTTGCCCTGCGAGCCGCGCTCTATTGAAACCCCAAGATGGCGGAAAAAGTAGGGCAAAGTACGGCAGCGCAAGGCCCGCCCAGTACACTATTAGATAGGGCCTAGTCAGCGCGTTTTTTTCTCTTTTCACGGTGGTGATCAAAATTAAAAGATACAAACAGAAATAATAAAATTTATGTTATTTACGGATTATCATAATTGTATTATTTTCTTTTAAAGTGTTTGATAATAAATACCAATTTATGATTATACTGTTTTTATATTATGGTATTTTTATTAATTGGTCAATCGTTGAGAAGTAAAAGGGAAATGAACTATGTAGTACTCTTTTTTACCGCATGTTAGTTTAGCTCTTGATGAGTTATGTTAAAAGAAAAAAAAATCAGCGTGTGGACAGAGGAAACTTTACAAGTCAGTTTCTCTCAGATATTAATAGCTCCATGGTTTTACCAAAACTTTAATGCTTGAAACAAGGTGAAGAGTCAGTATTTATGACGTAAATAAAGAAAGAAGAGATGTTGGTGAATAAGACGCAGAGACTACATAATTTTGGATGCAAAGTAGGCCTTCGGATTAGCCAGAAGAAGACAGAGATTATGACCCTAAATGTAGACACTCCAGCACCAGTGCAAGTAGATGACAAGAACCTCACCACGACGGACAAATTTAAATACCTTGGTAGCATTATCAGACCAGAGGGTGGCACAAAGGAGGACATCCAAAGTAGGCTGGGAAATGCAAGGGCTGTCTTTCAAAGTATGAGCAACATCTGGAAATCGACACAATACGGCATCAACACCAAGATCAGACTGTACCAAAGCTGTGTCCTATCCACACTCCTGTATGGATCAGAGTGTTGGCGAATGACAGAAGGTGACCTCGCCAAGTTGTCTTCCTTCCACACCACATGTCTTCGTAGGATTCTCCGCATCTTTTGGCCAAACAAGATTTCTAATCAGGAACTACTAAGGCGATGCAAGCAAGAAGAAATAGCCAACATCATCACGAAGAGACGATGGAGATGGCTTGGACACGTGCTGCGAAAGGAAGCAAATTCTATAACCAAAACAGCACTTCAGTGGACACCGGAGGGACGGCGCAAGCGAGGCAGACCCAAGGCAACCTGGCGGAGAACAATCGAGGCAGAGATGAAATCCTTCAATCACTCATGGGGAACTCTCGCAAAGATGGCCCAGGACAGACAGGGCTGGAGATCCTTTGTTGCTGCCCTAAGCACCAGTGGGTGCAACAGGAAATAGTAGTAGTAGTAGATGTTGGTCAATACCATCACTCTTTTAGTCGGTTGAAACATCATCCTGACAGATTTCATTCTTACATCAGGATGAGTCTTTATACATGTACATTCAGCTGCATAGCCTACTAAGTAAAGTGGAACCCATGCTGACCAAGACATAACTGGCTCATACCTATAGATATATTCTGCGGGAAGTTCGAAAAGTACTTACACAATATAGAGCAAAGTCACTTCAACGCCTGAAAAAAATTTACTTCCAACACTTCAATACACGCTTGATTTTACAAGCGGCGAGCTACGCAGCAGGCTTTATCGGTACGAGCTAGCGTTCTCTATGTGCGTCAAAAGGGTTTGGGGGAATACTTCACGCAGCGCTTGTCTTGAGGTGCTAGCTTTCTCGCGCTAGAAATTTGAAGCCTTCTCTGTAGATGTTCTCTCCCCAAGGCAGATATTGCTCCCTCTGACTTATGGACTGTTGGCACTCTCTGGGTCCCTTCCACCAGTCTAATAATTATTGAACCTATTATCCACAATCCCACCGCCCCCTTTCAACAGATGTACTGTATTTTAAGAAAAAAGTAATTTTTTAAAAATGCATTTAATCCTAGGATACTCAGACTGATTTAAAATCGCCTGGTATTAATTTCTTCAAACTTATTGGAATCTGCATTGAAATCTCTCTCAATTGACAGTTGATGACAAAGCAATAGACACTAGGGACAACCACACACCAACATGGCGACTGACGGGACTGAACACTGATGACACTTCACACTGAGATGGACAAAAAGACGGACACTCAGGCCTATACCACAATGTTGACAGCAGCACAAGACCATTATTGACAAACACTACCAGTACCAGGATATGACAAAAGTATACCATACGGATCACGAACAGAGGGGGGGGGCGGTACGTGTATAGGGATTTACAACAAGGACATTTCAACTACAGCAACGCATCACAAGCAACACGTGCATACTAACAGCTGAGCTAAACATCACACAAAACATTACAAGAGATCGACCACCGCCAGCTAGGGGAGGGGGCGGTGGCGATCCTCATAGACTCACTCTCGGCCGTTCAAACACTCAAGGCGGACAACCCAAGACACAACAGATACACTAATAACATCACATAGGATTCTGACACTAATGGATAGACTCGCACTACAGAACATCAAAATACACATCGTTTGGATCCCATCACACGTAGGAATAAAGGGGGAAGAGGAAGCAGATAGGCTCGCGAAAGAAGCAATAACTCTAACAGACTTATACGGCGTTAGGTTAGATAGATCAAAGTTATATAGTATTATAGAGACAGTTGTAGAAGAAATGTGGACAAAGAGTGAGAGGAACACATACAGGGAAAGGACAACAACATGTGACATACCTACACGACATGGAACAGATTCAAGTTTAATTTCAGTAAGAGCAGCAAAAGTAATTTAAACAGAATTAGAAGAGAAGAGAACAGGATTAAAGGATATTTCATGTGCATACACTGTGACACACCCATGACAACAGCACACATTATACACGAGTGCGTTGCAAACACGGCTGAAAGACAAACGCGACAAGAACACTGCAACAGAGACAACATTCCATACACGACACAAAATATAGTGGACTCAGCGTAGAGGAGGGTAGACACTTGGCCAATGGAAGACATTTAGTAAACAAGATCAACATAATACGCAGAAACCTACAACCCAACAGACTCCTGATCCCGTTCTAGACACACCAACAACAGGCAGCATCTGAACCTCCGGGGCTCGGAACCATCTACTTAATACACTTCAAGCCGTTTTACTTTGAATTTAAAGGAAACAAGTTAAACAACCCTCAAGCCCACTTACAGCCAATCCCTTTTACAAAGGTAAACTACCCTTACTATTTTATCTTTTCCTTACAAAACGCCGCTTTTAAACATCTGCGTCCCATTTTAATTACCCGAACCTTTTAAACACATACCTGCCTCCACCTGTAACGATTCCCATCCTTTCTTTTAAGCCTCCAAACTCTTTTAACTGTTAGGCAAGTTTCTATCTGCCTTGGTATTCAAGGATCCCCGTCTCTCCTTTTTAATCAATGGCACCCCAAAGCCTGAAAACGAATTCACTTTCAATCATATTTCAAAACACGCTTGATTTTACAAGCGGTGCTGTACGAAGCAACCTTTACGATACGTGCGTTTTCTGTGTGTCGAACGGGTTTGGGTGGAATACTTCACGAAGCTGTATTTAAGCGCTTGTCTTGAGGTGCTAGCTTTCTCGCGCTTGAAGCGTCCTCGGTGCTTCCTCCCTAAAGGCAGTTGTTTTTCTACTCTTGTATAAATCAAGGGCACAGGGCCGATCCTACTCCGCTACAATGTGTAATAACTCAAAATCTACACTTTCTTCCATCTTTTTATACAGTCAATCCTGTGGTCAAGAATATGTGTTTTGACACGTTGCGTTTTGTGACAAGTCAATAAATAAAACCCGACGTTTCAGAATTAAGATATTAAACTTTTATTTGCTACAGCAAAAAGAAATCCCCTAACAGAAACCATAGTCAAAATTGGGCAAAAAGAAAAGGTAGTATGTTGCGAAACCCTGGGTGAGAAATAAAACCCAAACAATACAAAGCAAACTAAAGTGAAGACAGAAAATACACAAAAATTTCGGTTTTCGCCTTTGTCAAGTGAAAACAAAATTGAACAATAAAAGACTTCAACAGGAAACGCACAGAAACGAAGCGAAACAGTTTACTTAGCTGCGAGTTCTTGCTTCGTTAGCAGCACCAAAGCACGTCCGACCGCCAAATGCATGGAAGCTTGAAGTGGTTTTTATGATATTTCGTGAATAACAGAGACCATATCAACAAATACACCCCACTCGCTGGTGAACTATTGTTGCTATTGTTGTTGTGCATTGAATTCTGTTTGTAGAAAATAAGTGAATCAAACAAAAAGAAAAAAAAAAGTGGCATGGGGACTCCAGCACACACTACCCTACCTAGCACAGATGTGCCGTGTGACTATGTGGTTGCGAGAGCACTTTTCCCATGACATGGACGATCCTAAGTCTAATACACTAAAGTACCAGTTGCCCCTTAAGATCTAAGGAAGTAGGTTCTAATCCGTATGTTTTGTCCGGCCTACCCCCGACCAAACTCCACCCCAACTCTCAGTCCCTCAGTAGCGCCTCAAGGGAGGAAATCTCGCCAGACCCTAAGCTTTACAGACTAGTTGGGCATGACTAGTCGTGCGAGTACCTTGGTCGACCGCCGACCTCGACGCTACATGGAAGCAGGAGCCAGTGACCACCCAGGTTTCCCCAAAGTGGCTGTTCTGTACTATTTAAAAAAATTGGGTTTTCTTATACGACACAGAATCCTTACATTGTCTGCTGTTATGGGTTTGACCTCATTATGCATAAACTCACATATTAAATCAATTTCTTTACAAACCTTACTTAAAATACATGGTTTTCACTCAAACACGTTCGATTAACACCATAAGCCAAAGATGTAAGCCTTCTACTGGAAATAGGGCAAATAAATATTCTTTTTGCAAAAAGTGTAAACTGCACACATGATTACCTTCCTTTGCCCTTGACATCTTCTTGACTTTTATCTACAAACCGGAAGCAGAAGTGGGAATCGATACCAATATATATTCTCATTCAAGTGAATGTCACATCAGATTGAATACTTTCTCTTACTTTCTCGAACATGTGAAACTTTTCACTTGCATTTACATCAGGGTTTTCGTCCTCTGGTTTACAAGTTTGAACAAAAATAAATAGGTCTAACAAAACATTGAAATGATTTCATAATAGTTTCATGTCTGACATTATAAGAAAATCCCTATTTTGGATTCCAAATTCGATACCAAATAGACACATCCATTACCAAAGAGATGACCTCACCACCCTTACCACTAAAAATCCCATAACTTCTAAATTATGATATTCATTGCCCATCTCACGGAAACAAAATTTTACAGTAGAAGAGAAAAACTTGTTGGACTTGCAGTACCTCACCATCTTTAACACTAAAAATCCTATAACCTCTAAATTATCATATATAACGTCGATGTCATGGGCAAACCACATATCTCATGGAAACAAAGTTTTACTTGGCAAACCTATTCGGCAGACTTATCGGACTTGTGAGGCTTGTGCAGTGGGCTTGTCAGACTTTTTCAGCGGGCTTGTCGAATCTGGACAGCAGATTTGTCGGATTTGTTGAATCTGTGAGGCTTCGTCGAGTTTGTGTGTCGAACTTGTTGGACTTGTCAGATATGCGTCCTGGGCTTATCAGACTTTTTTGGCCAACTTGTTTACTTATATGCCAGACTTGTCAGACTTTTTCAACCAACATGCTGGACTTGTACATCAGACTCATCTGAGTTTTTCGGCCAATTTGTTGGACTTTTATAGCAGAATTGTCAGATTTTTTGGCCAACTTGTCGGGCTAGTGCTTCAGATTTGTCGTAATTTTTCAGCCAATCTGTTGGCCATGGGAATTGGGCTTGGATGTCGGACTTGACGGATTTTTCGGCCAACTTGCTTTATTTATGCAACAGATTTGTTTTAATTTTTCAGCCAACTCGTCAGACTTGTGCCTCAGACTTACCGGATTTTTTGGCCAACTTGTTGAACTTGCGCATCAGTCTTGTAAGATTTGTTGGCCAACTCGTCATACTAGTGCCTCAGTCTTGACAAAATTTTCGGCTAATTTGCTGAACTTGCATGTCTTACTTGTTAGAATTTTTCTAGCAACTTGTTTGACTTGTGCGTCAGACTTATCGGATTTTTGGGACAGCTCATCAGACTTGTCGTAATCTTTCAGCCAACTTGTTGGACTTGCAGGTTGGGCTTGTCCAATTTTTTTCGCTAACTTGTTGGATTTGTGCGTCAGATTTTTCGGCATTTTTTGTCCCAATTGTTGAACTTGTGGAAAATTTTCCAGCCAACTTGCCGGACACTGTGCGTCAGACTTCTCAAAATTTTTCGACCAACCTGTTGGACATTTGTGTCGGACTTGTCAACATTTTTTTTACCAACTTGTTGGACTTGTAAATCGGACTTGTCAGATTTTTCAGCCAACTTCTTGGACTTGTGCATCAGACTTGTCAGAAGTTTTGGCCAACGTCAGATTTTTTGTTCAGTTTGTCCGCCTTGTGCGTCAGACTTGCCAGACTACTGCGTCTGGCGTATCGGATTTTTTGGCCAACTTCTCGGACTTGTGCGTCAGTCTTGTCAGATTTTTGGGACAACTCATCGGACTTGTGTGTCATACTTGTCGCAACTTTTTGGCCAACTTGTTGGACTTGCATGTTGGATTTGTTGGATTTTTTGGCCAACTTATTGGATTTGTGGGTCAGACTTTTGGGAATTTTTCGGAAAACTTGTCAGACTTGTCAAAATTTTTTGGTGAATTTATTGGACTTGCACGTCGGGTTTGTCAGATTTTTCAGCCAATTTGTTTATTTGTGCAACAGATTTGTCATGATTTTTCAGCCAACTCGTTGGACTGGTAACTCGGACTTTTTTAGATTTTTCGGCTAACTTGTGGGATTTGTGCGTCAGGCTTATTGGATTTTTCTTCCAACTTGGTGAAATTGTTCGTCAGGATTGTCAGACATTTTTGGCCAACGTGGCAGACTTATGCATCAGACTTGTAAGATATTTTCAGCCAACTTGTTGGACTTGTGCGTCAGACTTATCGGATTTTTCTACCAAGTTGTCGAACTTGTGTGTCAATATTGTCAGATTTTTTTGTAAACTCATCAGACTTGCCGTATCTTATTGGCCAATTTGTTGGGCTTGCACGTCGGATTTGTAAGAATTTTCTCAGCCAACTTGTCTTACTTGTGCGTCATTCTTGTCAGATTTTGAGGGCAACTCGTCAGATTTGTGTGTGAGATTTATCATAACTTTTCAGCCAACTTGTTGTCTTGTACTTTTTACTTGTGCATCGGATTTGTTGTAATATTTCGGCCAACTTGTTGGACTTGTCAGATTTTTCGGCCAACTTGTTGGATTTTGCGTCAGAGTTTTCGTGTATTTTCAGCCAACTTGTCGGACTAGTGCATCAAACTTGTCGTAGTTTTTCGGTCAATTTCTTGTACTTCCACATGGGATTGTTGGATTTTTTGGCCAACTTCTTGGACTAGCGCGTCGCTCTTGTCAGATTTTTTGGCCAACTCGTCAGACTGGTGCATCAGACTTGTCAAGACTTTTTGGTCAATTTGTTGTACTTCCACATTCGACTGTTGGATTTTTTGGCCAACTTCTTGGATTGGTGTGTCACTCTTGTCAGATTTTTTGGCCAACTTGTGAGAATTGCCGTAATTTTTTGACCAACTTATTGGACTTGCACGTCGGACTTATCAGAATTTTTTGACCAACTTCTTGGACTTGTGCTTCAGACTTGTTGGAATTTTTGGCCAATGGCAGGCAATTTTGTCAGATTTCTGCTCACTTGATCTTGTCGAATTTTTTGACCAAGTTGTCAAACTTGTGCATCAATCTTGGCAGATTTTTTGGTAAACTCATTAGACTTGTGGTAATTTTTCGGTCAACTTGTTCTACATGCAGGTTGCACTTGTCGGATTTTTTCACCAATTTGTTTTATGTGCATGTCAGACTTTTCGGAATTTTTTTGTCCAAATTGTCAGACTTGTGGAAATTTTTCCAGCCAACTTGTCGGACACTGTGCGTCAGACTTCTCAAAATTATTCGACCAACCTCTTGGACCTGTGCGTCGGACTTGTTGGACTTTAGTCGGACTTGTCAGATTTCTCAGCCAACTTCTTGGACTTGTGCTTCAGACTTGTAGGAATTTTTGGCCAACATCGGGCATTTTTGTCAAATTTTTGCTCAGTTTGTCTGATTTGTGCATCAGACTTGCCAGAATTTTTCGAATAACTTATTGGACTTCTGCGTCAGACTTATCGGATTTTTTGGCCAACTTCTCGGACTTGTGCATTAGTCTTGTCAGATTTTTAGGGCAACTCGTCAGACTTGTGCGTCAAACTTGTTGTAACTTTTTGGCCAACCTGTTGGACTTGTCGGATTTTTTGGCCAACTTGTTGGATTTGTGGGTCAGACTTTTTGGAATTTTTCAGAAAACTTTTAAGACTTGTCCGTCAGATTTGTGAAGATTTTTTGGGCGAATTTGTTGGACTTGCTCATCAGATTTATCAGATTTTTAAGCCAACTAGTTTTGTTTGTGCAACATATTTGTCATAATTTTTTGGCCAACTTGTTGGACTCGTAAGATTTTTTGGCCAAGTTGTCGGATTTGTGCATCAGACTTATCGGATTTTTCGGCCAACTTGTGGGGCTTGTACGTCAGATTTGTCAGATTTTTTGCCAACTTGTTAAACTTGTACATCAGCCCTGTTGGGACTTTTTGGCCAACTTGTTGGACTTGTTCATCAAACTTGTCAGACTTTTTTTGGCCAGCCTGTCGAACTTGTACGTCAGACTTGTAAGAACTTTTTAGCTTATTGGGCTTGTGTTTCTAACTTATCGGATTTTTCTACCAAGTTGTCGAACTTGTACGTTAGCTTCGTCAGATTTTTTCAGAAACTCGTCGGACTTGTCGGTCAGGATTGTCAGACTTTTTTGGCCTATTTGTTTGACTTGTGCAACAGATTTTTGGGTCAAATTGTCTGACTTGTGCGTCAGACTTGTCAGAATTTGTCAGCCAACTTGTTGGCCTTATGCATAAGACTTATACGATTTTTTGGCCAACTTGGCGGACTTCTGCATCACACGTGTCAGATTTTTTGGCCAACTTGTCGAACTTGTGCATCAGCCCTGTTGTAACTTTTTGGCCAACTTGTTGGACTTGCAGGTCTGACTTGTCCAATTTTTTTCGTCCAACTTGTTGCACTTGTATATCAGGATTGTCAGACTTTTTTGGCCAACTTGGCTGACTTGTGCGTCAGGCTTGTCAGATATTCTGGTAAACTCGTCGGACTTGTGAGTCAGACATGTCATAACTTTTCAGCCAACTTGTTGGACTTGTACTTCTTACTTCTCAGAATTTTTCGAGCAACCTGTTGGACTTGTGCGACAGACATACCAGATTTTTGGGCCAACTTGTCTGACTTGTGTTTTATTCTTGTCAGATTTTTTTGCCAACTTGTCAGACTTGTGCATCCGACTTCTCGTAATTTTTCGGCCAATTTGTTGGACTTGTCAGATTGTTTGGCCAACCTGTTGGATTGGTGCATCAGAGTTTGCAGAATTTTTCGGCCAACTTGTCGGACTTGTGCATCAGACTTAACAGATTTTTCTGCCAACTCATCAGACATGTACATCAGACTTGACAGACTTTTTCAGCCAAATTGTCGGACTTGTGCATCAGACATGTCAGAATTTTTCAACCAACTTGTTAAATCTTGTGTTTCAGACTTATCAGATATTTCTACCAACTTGTTAAACTGGCGCAGTAGTCTTGTCAGATTTTTTGGTGAACTCGTCAGGCTTGTAATTTTTTGGCCAATTTGTTGGACTTGCGCGTCGAAATTGTACGAATTTTTTTGGCCAACTTGTTGGATTTGTATGTTAGACTTTTCAAAATTTTTCAGCCAAATTGTTAAATTTCCGCATTTATTTACTTGTGCATCAAAATTGTCAGACTTTTTCGGCCAACTTGTCGAACTTGTGTATCAGACTGCTTAAAGGTTTTTGATCAACTTGTTACACTTGCACATCAGACTTGTCGGATTTTTCGGTCAACTTATTTTATTGGTGAAACAGATTTGTCGCAATTTTTTCAGCCAACTTCTTGGGCTTCTGAGTCAGACGTATCGGATTTTTCAGCCAACTCTTTTTACTTATTCTGCATCAGACTTGTCATGACTTTTCGGCCAACTTGTCGGACTTGTCAGACATTTTTGAAGAACCGTTGGACTAGTCAGAATTTTTCAGTCAACTTGTTTACTTCAGGGTCAGATTTATTGGATTTTTCGGTCAACTTGTCAGACTTGTGCATCAGTCTTGTCAGATTTGTTGACCAACTCGTCGGTCTTGTGCACCAGACTTGTCATAATTTTTGCTCCAACTTATTGGATTTGTGCATCAGACTTTTAGGAATTTTTTGGCCAACTTTTCAGACTTGTGCATCAGTCTTGTCAGATTTCATGACCGACTCGTCGGACTTGCACCTCACACTTGTCATAATTTGTTGGCCAAGTTGTTGGACTTGTAAGATTTTTCAGTCAACTTCTTGAATTTGTGCATGAGACTTTTTGGGAATTTTTTTGGCCAACTTGTCGGACTTGTGTGTCAGTCTTGTCTGATGTTTTGGCCAACTCATCCGACCCGTTCGTCAGAACTTGTCGTAATTTTTCTTCCAACTTGTTGGACTTACAAATTGGACTTGTTGGATTTTTCAGTCAACGTTTTGGATTTGTGGGTCAGACTTGCCAGAGTTTTTGGGCCAACTTCTCGGACTTGTTAAAATTTTTTGGCCAACTTCTCTTACTTATGCGTTAGGCTTGTCAACATTTTTTTGGCGACCTAGTTGGACGTGCGTAAGTCCTATCGGAATTTTTTGGCCAACTTGTTGGATTTGTGCATCGGAGTTGTCAGAATTTTTTTGCCAACTAGTCAGATTTGTTGGTAAGATTTGTCAACATTTTTGGCCAACTTGTCGTACTTGTGCAACAGACATGTCGGAATTTCGGCCCAAATTGTTGGACTTGTGCGTCAGATCTGTCAGACTTTTTTTTGCCAACTTGTTGGATTTGTGCATTGGGCTTGTTTAAATTTTTTTTGGCCAACTTGTTAGACTTGTGCATCAGACACGTCAAAATGTTTTGGCCAAGTTTTCGGACTTGTGCGTCAGCCTTGTCAAACTTTTTGGGGCAACTTGTTGGACTTGTGCGTCAGACTTGTCAGATTATTGGCCAACTTGTCGGACTTGTGCGTCAGATGTCGGAATTTTTTGACCAGCTGCTTGGATTGGTGCATCTTTCTTGTCAGACGTGTGGCAGATTTGTCAGACTAACAATAAAACAAGAACTTGCACTTCTAAAGGGTGATGAAAGGGCCTCTAAAATAGCTGGCTTTATGCATCAAATAATAATATGTGTTTGTATGTGTGTGCTTGTGTGTATGAGTGTGTTTGTGTCCAGATTTTATATCTATTTCGTCCAGTGAAAAGGTCATAATTGAAGATTTGGTTTTAGGGATCTCTTGCCAGTTACACTTAATTAATATTAATCCTAGCACTAAAGGCCCCTTTAAACGTACAGCTGATTCATCGACAAACTGTGCGGTACCGTAAGAACGGCGGGGAGCCCGTCATCTTCTCGATAAACTTGAGCGTGGAAATGAGCAATCCTCTCGATATCGAAGGGTTCTCAGTCCAGGCGCTAGATATCTGGCTGCGCCAGATATTTTCCCGCAGGCGGACTGAAGCATGAGCGACGAGTGGCGACGAGGGAGTGGCTTCTTTGATGTTGCCGCAGGCGGAGTTAAAAATGCAGTCTAAAAATTTCCTAAATATTGGTCAAATCAGAAAAATAATATGATTTTCGTGATCAGCGGCCCAACAATAGTAAAACGTACGCGGGGAACGCAATTTAATGCCGGTTACCAAGTTTAAATTTTTTTTGTGTGTTTTGTTTTATTTTGTTTTTTTCACCATACGGGCCGTCCCTTCATTTGGAAAGTGAAGACAATTGAATTAAATAACAACAAATCTCACTCTCACGTCCCTCTTTGTTGGAGTCAGTTGAGGCCTACACCATTGTTTCATCTAGATCTAGCTATTTAGTGCTGCTTAATTTTTGCCTACACGCTACCAGTTTTGCTATTATTTTACATATTTTGATACCACAGTTCTTCTAGTTCTTGGATTCTACTACTGATACAATGTCCGGGTGGAATAACAAGGAAACTGCTACAGTTTATTGAAATTTACCGAACATTTCCAGCCTTGTGGAAAGTCAAATCAAAAGAGTATAGCAACAAGTTAACAAGAGAAATCGCATAATTCGCTCGTAATTCCTCTAGAATATTCGTGTGTGTGTGTAGATACTTCTTTTTAATAGCCATTCTTTAGCCCAGATAGTCCTCTTTCTAGATTTCTTTTTGGATATGAGAACAAAAAATGCTGCCAAATCATCCGGGTACCTTGCTTCGGCCATTCTGTTGATGTTTTGAATTTCGCGCAAACTAGCTACAGCAGTCCAAGGACTGACAGTTTGTGGATAAAAAAATGTTCGTCTGAACGGAACTTCTCTCGTCGACAAACTGTCCGTCCAACGATGACCCAGATCTCGCGACTCTCGGTATAACCTAAGAGCTGTAAATAACTCTAAATCTTAGGTATAACTTACTTTGTCGATGAATCACCTGTACGTTTAAAGGGGCCCTAACCCTGGTAAGAACTTGCAATTCTAATGGATGAAAAGGAGGCGTTTAAAATAGTAGGCTGTATTAGTTTTTTGTATATGTGTCTGTCGTCTGAGTGGGTGTCTCTCTTTTTCTCTGTCTTTCTGTCTCACCCTCCCTCTCTGCCTTTCATTTTCTTTTCTCTCTGTCCGTCTCTTCCTGCTCTCGCTCTGTCTCTCTCTCATCTCTGCCTCTCTCTCACTGGGTCTGTATTGTGCGTGTTCTCTTTATCCTTCTCTCCCCCTCGCACCACTCTTTCTCCCTGTCTTTTCTGTTTTCTTATTCAATCCTCCTTTCTCTCGCAAACACCTCTCGGTGTGTGTGTGTGTGTATGTAAGTTTGTGTGTGTGTATGATAAATATATATTTGAGTATTTTGTCGGACTTGTCGGCTGGACTTGTTGGACTTGTCTTGCAAGTGTGTGCGTGTGTCGTTAGGAGTTCGATCGTTTGCTGAATTTTTTCTTCTGGAACGTCAACAGGTTAGTTTATTAAATATGTCTGGGTGTTTTTTTTTCTGGGATAATTGTCTTGCTAACACGGTAGTCGTATGTTTATATGTGAAAATATGGCAGCTGTCGCGTTTCGAGGATCGAGCTTCAAGATATAAACGGTAGCAAAGCGACACTGGGTCAAAACTTAGTTTTTGCCACAAGTGGCACATCCAACCATTTTATAAACGTTGTCTCAAAAGCCTTTAATGATTTACGCATCCAAAGTATTTTCTAATTCCTATTGAGTTATATTTGTGCAACTATCGACTGAAATGATATTCTTTTACATTTGATCGGTGGGTGTACAGTGGAAGCTGCAAGAGAGTTTGACTAACTTTGTTCCGACATTTTGAATCTATCACTGTTTCAGCTGCCAAAGAAGTTTCTCAAAACTTAAATGAATCAAAACGTATCAAAGATTTACAATGATCCAAGAAAGATTGAGTAGCCTATAACAATACTGTCCATTGAGATTCTTGTAAGTCTTTATTTTCGGAGGTTCGCTGTTCTTGGCATTTACACCTCGCTGTTTCTTGTTGTTCTTTCGTTTTTCTATGCTGATTTCTTGTTGACATCTTCTGGTTTTCTTAGCCCTCAAAAGGTCTCCCATTTGGGTTTTCTTGATCTTGTTTTGTCTTTCTTTCTTTGTCTTTTTGTCGTTCTTTGTTTCAGCTTCTAGCCCTCAAAAGGGCTCCCCTTCAGGCTGTTTTCTTCTTCTTTATGTTTTAGGCTGGCGCCAAAGAAAAAGGCTTAAAGGCGTTGGACAGATTCCTGTCGTGGAAAGGGGTGTGTGGGATAATGGGGATACTTAACTTACAAAAAGTAATGATTTATGCCCCATGGCATGGGCGGTAATTGTTGTCGGTGTTGGAATAAATGATATTTTTATTTGGGTGGCCATGGTGGTGTGCCAATGAAAAAAAAAGGGGGGAGGGAAAGGCCATGGCGGTGTGCCGATGGCGCCGGAAGTGTAGGAATGCATTTATTCTAATAGTTCTGAAAGGGTCAGGATGGAGTGCCGATAGCGCTGGAAATGTTAAGGGTGTTTGGACAGATGGCGCTTGCTGGGGAAATGGGTTGGGGGTGGATAGCAGAAGTAGGTTGGGGAAGAAACAGGTGTGGTGGTATGGGGAGTCTTTTTGTACTGGGTCCTATTCCATATTGAGCCGACTGGCGGCCCTTTGTTGGTTAGATAACTGAATGATGTTGAGGTTAATTCTGTCGGGGTGGGAGGGGCTCGATAGCAGATCGCAAGCCGAGGTTGGTGAGTGCCCATCCAGCTGTACATCTGCTTGGACAGGATCCTGCCACCCCCGCGGCCGCGATGTAAAATAAGGTGCACGTAGTTGTAACGGGTGTTAGTAGGGGAGCCAATCCAGTGGCAAAGGGGCAATTTCTTCTGAAAACCGGTCCTTTCTGGGTCTTTCATTCATATCATTTAAAAAGTTTTAAAATGCTGTAAAAGTGCCGTTGTCTGAAAAATTATGACAATATTTATTAACATCACCGTGCGAAGGGCGTCGAAATACTGCATCGACTTTCAATGCACTCACTCTGCACGGGTGTACAAATACGGCAAGGTCAGGTTGACCACGCAGCGCGCAAGCCGTATTTTCACGCGACGGGTCACTGACCTCTTTGAGACGTAACTACCGTCTTATTGCTCACTAGCTTTTCTAAATCAAAGGCATTGTGACAAAGACATGTTAACCAGTGAACCATTTGACGGAATCACAAAGACGAAGCTTTCAAAGGCTCTCCCCACGCTATCAAAAGGTGTAACATCGACATGCGAAACTGTTGCTCAACAAATCTGCTATATTATCTCATTTTCTCACAAGCTGACCATCATCTAGAGTTGTCTGTCATCTAAAAATCAATCAGAAACAAGCTCTGAAATGACCTTTCTCCCAAATGCCCACATTGGTTCATTAGTATGGCTTTTGTCAATCAGGATGAAACCATAATGTGTTTAGGGCTTGGGGCCGTGGCTAGTTATCATACTTTGTTCTCACGAAAACTACAGCTGTCAGTTTGGTTTCATGTCAGATCATTGGTTAGTGACTTACAGACAAAGGTTTTGCTGGTTAATTCATTATCAAGCGTATGTTTTCATACCGATCAGTAAAAACCGAACCACGTAGGACAGCGGTGGTGTGGTCATCGTACATCGTCAAGGGTCAGTGCGACCTAGGCACGTCTGGCACGATTCTCCTTGAGTAAGGTCGCTGACCGGACAGCGGGCTTTGAGCCGTCGCACGCGGAGTGTGGTTTAAGCATAGTGGACTGGTCCAAGGGACCTATCCCTGCTAACAAATACTGACATTTCAAGAATGCCGGCAGTGAGAATCTGCTTCCCTGCATCATGATGAACACTAAGGTTGAAGCACTGCAAAAGAAGTTTTTGGGGAAGATTATGAAATATTTAATGTGCATTCAACAAATGCTATGAAGTCTGTATGAACTTAAATTCACCCCAGCATACTTCTTTGGGTTTTTAAAGTTATACATGTATTGTTTATGACTGAAACAAGGCAAATTGCATTATAGGCAATATAATTGATTGAAACCAAAATGCACACAAACATCTGCAAAACCGGCTTGAATTGCTGGATTAAACGTGGTGACATCTAATGACCCGGGTATACATGTGCCTGGAAAAATATGATAATAATTTTACCACACAAAATGAGGATAGGCCTATTAGCCTATCTTCTGCTTAAAAAAAAAAGAGTGTTAAAATGAGGCAGAAATATCTGTGACCGTTTTAGTTTGGCCTTTGTGTCATGTGTTAAGAAATCAGAGGAAATGAAGATGAAATAAAGAACAAATGGCCATTTAATTAAAACTTTGAGATTAAACATGTAAAATGTATTATGTATTGCGGATCACTAGGATATTTTCGTCTCGGCTACTCAGTCCAGATTTGGGGCCATAATATCCCAGTCCAGAGTGAATTCCCCTGATGCTCGACAGACCCCGCCGCCATGGAGGAAACACATTCGAACAGCAGTGTAGTCCAGATCTATGCCGATGTTAGTGCTGAACGGGTAATAACATGATGCACCTTTAAAAACAAATTTAAGGAACATCCGGAAAGAGATACAAGGAGTAAACACTGGAACATGATGGAAAGACACCATACTCTACTTGGATTAGACTAAATTATAAGAAGAGATCATTCAAACATTGATAGATCTAGACTCTAGATCTAGACTTCTAGATCTAGTCTAGATCTAGATCTAGATCTAGTCATTCTAGACTAGAGCTCTAGACTGTAGATCTAGAGTCGTCTTTGTTACTCTGTATTCTGTTGTTGGTCATCATTTTTTGCCACCAGGAATGGAATCTGCCTTCTAGAATTTAATGATAGATTTTTTGTTTAAAAAAAAATTGTTTTTTGGCCACCATTATTCGCCAGTGTTGTAACTTTCACGTGTACAAGTTGTAGGCTTAGGATAGAAAGATAGTGATTAGGCTAGAGGTCTGTCTTCACATAATTTAGATGATTGGTACTGGTAGATCTAAGGATCTAGATCTATGATATTAGATCTAGTTTTGTTTGCAGTTATAGGCCTATAGGTTACTCAGTTCATTTGAGTTGCCAATTTTCTGTTTACAATGTTGGGGGAAAACGAATTCTGTTTATATATGGAAAGAAATTTAGCAGAAAATGTGCTCAGTTCGTACCATTTCAAAATTGGAACAAGAGCCAACCCACTCCTATTTTCTTTTCAATTTCCCCTGCAAAAATATGAAACAGAACTAGTTTCATTGCAATTTTCTTAAGTTAAAAGAGGTTTTGTGCCACCCGACAACTTTCTGGATGCAAATTGACCCTGTGGCTGGATCTAGATCTAGATCTAGATCTAGGTCTAAATATTGGTGCAAGCTGTCTGTGGGATATGATAAAATTGCTAGATTTTTAAAATTTCCAGTGAAAATGTAACTTCTAGTTCTATTCTCAAAGCACTCGTCAAATGAATAATATGCACAAGAAATAATATTAAATTTTCAAGATTCATGACTTTTTTTCTATTTCACAGGTAATGGATTTGTAAAGTGGTAATCAGAACAGGTTGCAGTCTTTATATTTAAAGTGAATCAAGGGAAGTCAACTTACATATCAGCATGGATTCATTTATGGGCCAGACTGAGTTCATTCAAATGAAAAGGAATTATGACAGTTCTCTTATGGAAAGAGATGGACCAGCCTTTGGAAACACACGACATAATTTGTTGCAAGATTTTGAGGAGACTCCTGCAAAGTCCTTGAAAGTGACCGATAGTGCGTCTATGAAGAGATCATTCTCAAGTATTGCTACACCTAGTAATAATGGTGAGAACTTTAGATGTAATAAACAAGCCTTTTTGTAATATAAATCTACTTAATGTTGAAGTGATCAATTGACGAATTTCTGCCACATTGCTACAGGTTAAGAAAATCCTCTAAATTTTCTCAGATATTATACTATCTGTGATGGACTGACGGCACTAGCTATCTTAAAACCTATTTATGGCGAGCATTTACTTTACTGTGAAGCAAGAGTATCATACGAATTTTAAGTAAATGTAGATATGCATCATTTAAAAAAAACATAAATGAAACCTTTTGCCATTCTTGGGAAAGATATCATAAGAACAAATCTAGAATCGTTAGCTTTTCTCAAGCCCCTTGGAGAAAGACTGTTTAACAAGCTAAGTTGCTTTATTATTTATTAATAATATTAATGTAACAAGGTTGCATGTTGTGTAGGATAGCACAGCCCATATGATTTAATGGCATGATCAAAGTGTATTCCAAAGTATTAACCATGTCATTTCTTGCAACCACAGAGGTCATTGCCTTGAAGAAAGAGCTGACACTGCGTGACTCATACATCATCTCACTGAAAGCTGACATCACCAAGTGTGAAAATCGTCTCTCCTCCATGGAAGTAGCTGCAAGACAAGCTCGAATTGAACATGATAAAGAGTTGGCAAAACTGAAAACTGAAAAAGATGTGAGTACATTCACAAAATATAACTCACTCAGAAAACTCACTCAGAACATAGTACAGTAGTCTTCGTCTAAGATGTGAGTACATTCACAAAATATAACTCACTCAGAACATAGTACAGTAGTCTCGTCTAAGAACCCGGTCAACGGGAGACAGAAAAAGCGGGTTCTTAGGCGGACCGGGCACTTAGGCGGATGCCGAAGAATGCCACCCATGACCACCCATGTCCATGGCTTATCCCCCTTGATTGCTCGGACCTGGGTCGTGACCTCATAATGAAAATTATGCGTTGGGCATTTTTTTTAAATGGCCAAAGTTACGACGTATGGCTAGCAGAATACTCTTTTCTTACAGTGATGTGTAGGCTAACGAATGGAATGATTCAGACTGAACAATCAAATTGTGAATCACAGATGGCGATTTTAGACAACACGAGGCCCAGTGATACCCTGTGTAAAAGCCACAATAAGCCCTAAGTACATGTGCTGTGCAAACCAAGCACTGTGGTCAGTTACGTATAAAATTCTGCCCCTCGAGTCAGACAACAATAGATGTTAGGTAATGACTATGCTAATTTAGTCTAAGAGTGGCCTGTTTGCACACGAAAGACGTAACTGGGCTCCATCCTTTGTACGGTTCGCTTCCCCCTACCTTCCCTCCACCCGTTCTCTTTCACTATACTGTGTGGCTTTGTTCTATCCTGTCCACTTGAAAGAGAATTTTGCATTTAATATGGACATTTTACGTAAAAGTGTGCTCGTCCCTCGGTCAAATGCTGGGTTCTTAGGCGGATTTTTCGTTTCAGAGTGGGTTCTTACGCATGTAAATTACAGTGAAAAAATTCGGTTTCGCGGCAACAGCGGGTTTTAAGGCAGATCGGGTTCTAAGGCGGCAAGTTCTTAGACGGAGAGTACTGAAGCTTTTGATTGATCACTGTGCAGTTGTAAATTGTATTCTTATATATTGTGCTTATTCTCAATTCCTTCTTTAGCATGGTGAAATAATTTTTATATGTATATTTTTCTTTTTATGTCAGCATTATGTACAGTAATTCACATTGAAGGTTTGGGATTCAGAAGCAGAGGTTTCTTTTATGATAAATCACAAATTTAAAAATAGTTTGTTTACATTTTAGTCGTACAAATTTACCCAGCAGTAATTTGATTCAGAATTGATAAATGTTAATAGAAATAACTTTGCTTATGTGTAAACTTTGAAAATGTGATTGTTTTGCAGAGAGAGGCAACTAAAAGTGCAGAGATACGATCTAAACTGCAGTATGTGATGGACAGAGAGAAGAACGCACGTGAAGACTTGCAGAGGCTTGAGGATGCACTGAGTAAGCAGAAACTGGACATGGATAGAAAGTTACTGGAAGTTCAGCGAGAGAAACTGGAAACAGCCGATCGGGCACAACAGGTACCAGACTATCAAATTATTCAGAGATGCCACTCTTCCAGAAATTTCCGAAATTCTGGAAATTATGCAATATCCGGACATGCTCTGGAAATCTCAGTGTTGTCACTGAAGTGTAAAACCTCGTCCGGAAGATTAGAATAATAGTTAGTACATAAGATTGCAAAGGACAAAGATTGTGAAATAGAAGAAGCAGGAAGGGTGAACTATTTCTTCTTAGCTTGAAAAAACAGGGAACATGCAATTGAGAAAAACCAGAACATTCCTAATTTTGAAGTTTGAGTACATTGCAACATTTTCATGCTGACCTTTTCAGAATGGCTCATGTCATAAAAATATCTGCATGGGCCTAGCTTCAGTACAAGAGATAAATTTTCATGAGATGTGACCAGACTGTTGAAATTATGCATATATATGCTAATGTTACATGGAAAGTATATGCATCTAACACAATCTACGCTGGAATTATGATAAAGAAGATTGTTTACTCGATTTTTTGTGACTTTATTGCATTTAGCTTGGATTTGTTAAGAGTGCTTTTTTTTTCAATGACATATCGAAAGTGCTAATTTCTTATTGATTCTTTTTTTCCTACATTTTTGGTTTTGCTGAACAATTGGTTATTATTTCTTGTATTGATATGAAACTCGGCAGGTTGTAGGTTGTATCTAGTTACCATGTCTCTGTTATTGCTATAACTGGCAGGTATGTTCCAATTTTGACAGAGCTCAGTAACTTTTTCAGAGGAATTTCACTAGTTGTGGATGGAAATTATTTAAGAAATACATAATATATTTTCTTTATCTTACCATAATGTGCTACGGCTGATTGTATTTTTGTAATGCATGAAGTTGTTAGACACGCCCTGAGTATTTTCTACAAACTGGAAGGTGATGATGCATGTTAATTTCCTCACCAGGCAAAAGCAGCCTGGCTGGAAAAGGAGTCTGAGTTGAGAGCAGAGATTTTGTCACAGATGCGGGAGATCACGGAACTTCACTCCAAGTGTGAGGAGGCGCAGGCCCAGCTAGATCTGCGGAAGAAGCTGCAAACAGAGTGTAGTGAACAGCAGAAAGAGATCGAAAACTTGAAGGTTCAACTGAGGCAAGAACAAAGCAGGAGAAAGGTTTGTTCGCTGCTAGTTAAAGTAAATCCAAGGCAAGGAAACATCAAGGATAATCATCATCATCATTGCCTTTCTCACCCTGGATCAGGGTATAGGCCACCAACAAACACTTTCCATCCCTCTCTATCATGGGCCAGTCTCTTTACATTATTCCAAGTCTTTCCGCTTCGTTGCACATCATTTTCTCTGGCTCTTCTCCACGTTCCGCGCGGCCTTCCTCTTGATCTCTTGCCCTGGGGATTCCAATCCAATACCTTCTTCGTGATGCTGTTTCCTGGCCTCCTGAGAGTGTGGCCGATCCATCTCCATCGCCTCCTACCAATTTCCTCTCTGACTGGGCTCTGTCTTGTTCTTTTCCATACAATTTCATTGCTGACCTTGTCTGTCCATCTGATCTTAAGTAGCTTCCTCAAACATCTGTTGATGAAAACTTGGATTCTCTTTATGCAGGCCTGGGATGCATTCCAAGTCTCACATCCATACAACAGGACTGACTTCACGTTCGAGTTGAATATCCTCAGCTTTGTTTTTAGAGATATATCCTTGGTTCTCCAAATCTTGCTTAAGGACGTAAAAGCTGCCTGTGCCTTTCCAATTCGTGCTTTGACTTCTGCCTCTGTTCCTCCCTTATTGTCAATGATACTACCAAGATAGCAGAAGGACTCTACATCTTCCAGTGGTTGATCTCCTACTCTGACTTGTGCGCTTGGGGGTGCAACAATTTTTAGGACCTTCGACTTCGCAGGATGTATCCTCAATCCAATAGATTCTGAAATTTTGTTTAGAGCTGTAGTCTTTGCTTGCATCTGGTCGTGTGTGTGCGACAATAGTGCCAAGTCATCTGCAAAATCTAGATCGTCCAGCTGTGTCCATGGGGTCCATTGTATGCCATTTCTTCCTCCACTGGTGGTTTCTTTCATAAGCCAATCAATCACCAGGACAAACAGAAATGGGGACAGCAAACAACCCTGCCTAACACCAGTCTTGATATCAAAGCTGTCAGTAAGCTCGCCATCGTGTACGACTCTGCAACTTGTCCCCTCGTACATGCTCTTGATAAGGTTCACCATCTTCTCTGGGATTCCATAATGTCTCAATATTCTCCACAGTGTTTCTCTATCGATGCTATCAAAGGCCTTCTCGTAGTCAAGGAAGTTCACTATCAGTTGGGAGTTCCACTCTAGCGACTGCTCTACTATGATTCTCAGCGTGGCGATCTGGTCGGTGGTTGATCGATTACTCCTGAAACCAGCTTGCTCCTCACGAAGTTTTGGGTCTGTTGCATTCTGTATTCGCTTGAGAATAATCCGGTTGAAAACCTTTCCTGGGATGGAGAGAAGTGTGATTCCTCTGTAGTTACTACAATTGCTGAGGTCCCCTTTTTTTGGAAGCTTCACGAGGTGTCCTTCCTTCCAGTCCTTTGGAAACTTGCCTCCGATCCAAATCCTCGAGAATAGCGAGTGCAGACCCTCTGCAGCCCCAGCAGCATCTGCCTTCAGCGCCTCTGGTGGGATCTGATCTGGTCCAGCTGCCTTGCCTCGATTTAACTGCTTTATGGCATCATTAATCTCTGCTTTAGTCGGAGGGTCGCAACTGATCGGTAAATCATTTCTTGCGGGTAGAATGTCGGGTGGGTTGCTTGGTGGAGGTCTGTTCAAGAGGCTGTTAAAATGTTCTATCCATCTTTTTGCCTGAGCTTCCTTTCCAAAAATAGCCTTCCTGTTGTAATCCTTGACAGGAACTTCAGGTTTTCCATATTTTCCAGCAAGAGTCTTTGTAGTCTGGTAGAGGATCCTCATGTGTCCTCCTGTTGCTGCCTTCTCTGCTTTCTCTGCTAACATTCCTATGAACTCCTCTTTGTCTTTTTTAATTGATTTTTTGACCTCTTTAGCTGATGCTCGGTACTCTTCCTGGTTACCAACTCTTGAGCTTCTTGTACGACTTGCATTTACCTGTTCTTTTAGGTCTCTTCTTATCCTTATCAAGTCCAGTGATTTTTGACTGATCCATTCCTTGTGTTCCACTTTCTTTTCCCCAAGAACATCCTGGCATGTCGATGTAAATACTCCTTTTATCTTAGCCCAGTGAGTCTCCAAATCTACTGTCTCTTCGAGGTCAACAAGGGGTTTGAATCTATTCCTCAGTGTCAGCTGGAACTCTTCCTTCTTGTCTCCATCCAGAAGGCTCACTTGAAACTTTCTCCTCTTTGTTCCTGCTCTGGTACCTTGTTTCTTGAGGCGGAGTTTGAGTCTTGCCAGCAGCATGTGATGGTCAGATCCAACATCAGCTCCTCTCTGTACTATGACATCCTCCAGTGAGCGTCTGAATCGTCGGGTGATGCAAAAGTGGTCAATCTGGTTTTCAGTTACTCCATCCGGTGAAATCCAAGTGGCCTTATGGATCCTCTTGTGTGGGAATACTGAACCTCCAATCACATAGCTGTTAAATGCGCAGAAACTTGCAAACCGCTCTCCATTCTCATTCATTTGTCCCAAACCATTGCACCCCATAATGTCCTCATACCCTGTATTGTCCTGTCCTATCTTGGCATTGGCGTCTCCCATTATAATGTTCACATCTTTTCTTGGCAATGTGTCAACTATTTCCTGAAGCTGGTTGTAGAAATCGTCCTTGTCCTCATCGGTTGCTTCGTTTGTTGGGGCGTATATCTGCACAATGTTCATGTTGATGTTCTTGTTCTTTGTAGTAAATGATGCCAATATAATTCTCCTTCCGTAGGGTTCCCATCCCCTCAGTGACCTCTGGGCGTGCTTGCTCAAGATGATCGCTACTCCTTCTGTATGCTTTTTGTCCTCCCTTCCAGAATACAAAATCTTTTCCCCAGAATTAAGTTGTTTCAGTCCGGACTGTATCCAGCGGGTCTCGCTAACTCCAAGTATGTGCAGTCTGTATCGCCTCATCTCCATTGTAACCTGGGCACTCTTTCCTGCTTCATACATGGAGCGGACATTCCACGACGCAATCCGGAGTGACTTGTTTGATGAAGGAGCAGTCAGGCCAGTGGAGTCCTTTCGGCTTTGTCCATTGTCCTTCATTGAATCTACAGGTGCAGATGCTCCCCCTTCTCCCAAGATAAAAGACTGATTTAAAGTATTTGCTTGTGTTTCTGTAACTGGTTTATTTTTACAGGGTGGGTAGTTGGCCCACCGCCAACTGGCTCTTCTCGGGAGACCAGGACCTTTGCACCTTTAGTCGCCTCTTACGACACGCAGTATCACGTCAGATGTATTCTTTGCTGTCCCTCTTTCAAGGATAATGGGCTACCTCATACAGTCAGAAAAGTTGTCCCGTCTAAAGAGTGAACAGTACTTTGATGAAATTATAATGCATATGAGGGATGAAGAATTAAGTGTTTTTATTATTATGCATCAAATATGATTTGCGATGTCATTTTTATTTTTAAAAAAGAAAATCGATTGTTTCTAAATTTAGGCAATATGCTGCACTGAAAATGTTATTACCTCAGTAATGACAGTATTAATTATATCTGGGTGGCAGGATTCAGAGCACAAACTGTCTGAACATGAAGACAATTTGGTGACCACTAAAGCCTTGAAGTGTGACTTGGATCTTGTGCCAGCTATGAAGAAGGAGCTGGAGAAACTGCGAGCAGACAATGAACAGCTACGGTAATAGACATATGGTCAATTGCCAAATTGTGGGGCACCAAAATGACCATGTGAACCAATTTTACAGCTAGATCCAATAGTGTTAATTTTGCTTTGACAGGGTGGTCAGATATATGGCAGGCCATATTTAACAGGTTTTGAGATAAGAATGAGTCTAGTTGATAAGAAATTAAAGTTTATTTGCAGTCATCCCCTCCTGTTACGTATATCATTTTTGACACCATGAAGGGACAACAACCACCTTTGTAAAGCAAACCACGGACAAAACACACATTCAAACACTATTTTACAGATAAAAGAATTGCTTGATGCATGAATTTGACTTGCACAACAATTTACAGTTAAAAAATTTAACACAAGTTGTGGGTCAAATGACGTACATAACAACCGACTTTTATTGACACTAGAATTTGACAACATAATTTCAATAAAAAACCTGCAAGCAGGCAATGGCTGAAACAAAAACAAAAAGATGTTAACATAGTAATGGTTTATGACAACTTGGAGTGAACTTAGGGACCAATAAATGTGATTCAACATTCTTGTTACGTACATCATTGTTGACACCAAAATGTACTCTTCCTCCATAACTCATAAGTTTGCCACAATTTGACATTAGATCTATCTATAAAAATAAAATTTCTATCTCCATTCAACAATACTTTAAACTTGTGTAGAAACTGTTACTACTAGCACTAGATTTCCACATGTTGTCGCACTCTCCCGTTACGGACATAAAATTGAACCAGACAACTCAACGTACATCATTTGACTTCAAAGCACTAGATCTAGATCTAGTTGTCAAATTTTAAAATAAATTGTATTTTCTGTATTCCTTAGCAGGGATCTAATGCTGCAATCAAGCCTCAGTGTTTGTCTTGATCACTGATGTATGTTTGGAGCAATACATTTCCATAACTTGCAACTGAAGAACAAAAGTGAGGTTAAAGACATTTAATTTTGCATTACAAACGTCAGCACATTCCTGTAACGTTACGGACGTCACATGGTGACATGCTCTTTGATCTTTGACACGAACACAGAGGTTTTAATAATATAATAACACATTAACTTATCACTGTGAGTAAACGTAAATTCGTTTTCTGTTAACACAAGCTCCAGGTGACAAAATGCTCTGTCCAAGCGGGCCGCGTTGTGTGGAGATCCACCACAATGTTGCGAATGTCAAAATTGACCCGGGGAGTAATGAGAAATTTATAAAGCTCGTTTTGCAAAACTGCAACCGGGGTTATAAACGAGACTTAAGATTTCGTTACGGCAGAAAGTAAACGATAAAATTCTATGACGAAGATGTATTCGTAGTGGGTAACAATCAAATCGACGCTCCGATTCGGAATCCGTATTTTTGACACGATGAACAACGTACACAACGGACATTTTCTTTTAGGTTTAGCGATGAGATTTAATGTTTTCCAAGCAATTTTTGAGTTTGCAGCTGTAGATGCACCAGTCATTTATAAGCACAACATAAAAAACATGAGGTCAAGACACCCACTCATCTGATGTTCAGGTTTTCAGTAGACCACCTCTGACATGTCCGTTTTCACTAGCCGATTTTTCACCATATTTTCGGACTCAAATTAATTTTTCTGCACAGTTACATGATCTTTCACTGCAATGTTGAGTTTCCTGTTAGATCTATCATTTCTTATCAAATATAAACAAAGAGAAACTAACGTGGTGACATCTGTGTCATATAATTAAAGAAATCCCAAAGGTATGTGTGATTGACCCAGTTTTTGGCATTTAACCATATATGATATGACTGTGCAGGTCCCTTTAAGTTTTGCCGGGATTGTGGGATCCTTGTAGGGTGCTGAAGTGCAGTTTGCCAAGAATAGCTGTTCCTTTGATACTAAAAGTTTAACATGTGCAAAAGTAGCAAAACACGAAGACACATGCCACTATTAGTTGCAGTGGAGGAAATATTTTTTTTATGACATGGGTGTGTTGTTGACTCACGGAGGGAAATCTGACTTGCTGGGTTATTGATATTTCATAGTTAGGCACCAGATCCTTGATCTCTGCGACAAGAGAAGAGAATTGAAGAAGAACAAGTCCACACTAGAGGGAAGATCAGAGTACAGGAAGACGAACAAAACGATACGGAAAGAAATGGAGGAGGCAAAACAACAGTGGATCGCTGACAAATGCAAAAACATTGAAGGCAACTTGTCGAGAAATAACACCAAGGAAGCCTTCAAAGTGGTCAAAGATCTTACCAAAACTAAAACAGCAAAAGTTAACACCATACAAGACAAGAACGGTAACACCCTCACAGAAGATAAGGAAATTATTCAAAGATGGACTGAGTACTGCTCAGAGTTGTACAACCACCAGAGCAGAGGAGACCCTACGCTACTGGACGTTCATGAATCGAACACTGAGGACGATCATTCAATACTGCGAGATGAAATTCAGGCCGCGATGCGATCACTTAAGTGCGGCAAATCAGCAGGAGCGGACAACATACCTGCTGAACTACTCAAACACGGAGGAGAGGCCACGACTGAGATCCTCACAACTATCTGTAACAAGATCTGGCAGACATGTGAATGGCCGACAAAATGGACCCAATCATTAATTATAGTTCTCCCCAAGAAAGGCAATCTTCAGCTCTGCCAAAATTACAGAACTATCAGCCTTATCAGCCATGCAAGCAAGATCATGCTTAGAGTCATTCTTAACCGACTAAGACCCCAGGTGGAAGAACTCGTTACTGAAGAACAAGCAGGCTTTCGCAAAGGTAGGAGCACCACAGAGCAAATCTTCAATCTCCGTGTTCTCTGTGAGAAACACCTCCAGCACCAACAAAAATTGTATCATGTCTTTATTGACTTCAAAAAAGCCTTCGATAGAATTTGGCACAATGCATTATGGGCCACCATGAAGAAATTCAACATGGGGAGAAGACTCACCAACACCATCCAGCAATTATACGCCAATGCCACAAGTGCTGTACTCGCCCACAACGTGAGGGGGGAATGGTTCCACACTACTGTTGGAGTTCGCCAAGGCTGCCTCCTCTCCCCCTTCCTTTTTAACGTGTTCTTAGAGAGAATAATGATGGATGCACTGGAAGATCATGAAGGCACAGTTAGCATCGGAGGTAGAACCATCACAAATCTCTGATTTGCAGACGACATAGATGGGCTAGCTGGGAATGAAGAAGAACTTACAAGACTAGTCAATCACCTTGACAACACCTCAACAAGGTACGGAATGGAGATCAGCGCTGAAAAAACGAAAATGATGACAAATGAGTATGGCACCTTCACGCACAACATCTCGGTTCAAGGAACTAAACTTGAAATGGTCAATCAATTCAAGTATTTAGGGGCTATCATCTCGGACAACGGATCGCGCGCGGAGGTCCTCGCAAGATCTGCACAAACCATGACCGCACTGGCAAAACTGCGACCAATATGGAGGGATAAAAACATCACCATGAAGTACAAGATCCGACTCATGCATGCACTGGTACTGTCTATCTTTCTGTATGCATGTGAAACATGGACCCTCACTGCAGAGTTGCAAAGAAAGATTCAAGCAATTGAGATGAAATGCTACAGAAACATCCTCGGCATTGGATACCTGGACCATATTACCAACGAACGAGTCCGGCAGATCATCCAACAACATATTGGCCCCCACGACGATCTACTCACCATAGTCAAGAAACGAAAGATGAAATGGTATGGCCACACAACAAGATCCAATGGCTTATCAAAGACCATCCTACAAGGAACTGTTAAGGGCAGCAGAAAGAGAGGCAGACAGAAGAAAAAATGGGCGGATAACATCTCAGAGTGGACAGGCAAGCCCTTTGCAGAGACCCAGGCCCTCACCCACGACAGAGAGAAATGGAGGAGGGAGGTGTACAGTGCATCAAGGCGGCGCCCCGACGACACCGCAAGGGGTTAAGGGAGACAACAACAACAGTCCATTTTAAGTCATGTGCACAAATGATGACAAGCAATGGCTCCAGTTTGTGTTTCTATTGTCTGTCTAAATAAGAGGTACAGTTTGAGCAATAGTTACCAATGATGATGTGAGTATATTTCATGCTGTCACAAATTTTTGTGTAAGCCATCATGTTTTGTTTAATAATAGGTTGGAGCTAGGGCTCACAAGATCAGATTGAGAGGAAGGAGGAGGGGAATAAATGTTACACATCATTCTGAGGATGCATTGTGAGATAAAAAGCTGAAGCTTACTGAATGGGCGGTGAAATTTAGACATTATCTTCTGGGTGCCATTTTATACTCTTCAGCTTTTGTCACAAAGATGACCTGGAGGCAAACTATTTTGTTATTTCCATTTGCAGTTACAATGAACAGAACACATTTCTCTTGGAAGAGGAAGTTAGAAGTCTGAAAAGGAAGTTGGAAGTGGCTGAAACTGCAAGACAAAAGGTAGCTGAGCTGGAAGTTGAGAATGAAGTAAGTGTCACAAACATGCATAGAGTTAATTCATGATCAGCTGGTTTTGTTATATCACATTTGAATTACTTCTGAAGAAATTTTAATTGGTGAAATGTGATAAATTAGAATTAAAATTTTCAATTAAGTAGCTGAACCGTTACATTTTGCTGTGGACAATGTAATACTCTCCATGGCAGAAATGATGGTATAGGGCAAATTCTGACATTGTGATAAAATTAATTCTTTATAATGTTTATAAATGCTGTTGCAAGCTACAAAATGTATATTTCCAAAACATTTCTAGAGTACATCTGATGATGTGAGAACCTTTTTCATTTTGACTGCTCCTCTCTGTAGCATAGGTGCCACTTTTCCGCTATATAGCGGTTTTCTGCTATTTGAATTTTATAATAAATTTATTTTTGTGATTAAATGATATTTTATGTGTTATTAACTATCAGTCTTATATGTAACTGTCTATTCCAGTGAGTCAAGGAAAATTAATAAAATAGCACTTTAGGTACCGCCAAATTGTGTCATTTATGCTTGATTAAAAAAAAAAATTCTAAATTAGCGGACGCCCCCCTCCCCCAAACTCTCCCCCCCGGCGAGTCGAAAAAAGTTCCTCCTTTTTCATAATTTGTGGGTGGCACCTATGCTGTAGCAAAGGAGGAACTCAGAATTGGAGATGTAATGAAAAGGGATGTTTTGTTATCTTATTAATTATGCCACCCCCAGCCATATATGTTTCTTATCCTGGAGTAAAGTAGTATGCTAAATGATAGAAACACATACCATATTATGTATTCTCTGTGCATAAATAGTTAGGCATTGTTTATGGTTATACATTTTTGTTGAATCTTTGCACTGGAAGTAAATGAAGCTGTTTATGTTGGTATCAGTGCGAGAACCTACTGATTAAGTATTGAGCTGTTTACATTGTTGAAAATGTGGAAAGATGGTGATTGTGGTGATTTAATTGATTTCCACAGGAGTTACAGGGAAGACTTCACCGCTGGGAAGCTGCAGACACAAGTGGAAGTAGAAGACCTCAGTAAGTTAACATAAACATTTTGTTAGTATCTCTTTCACTTGTATTCTGAGATTGCTTGTTCTTTTGCTGATGTTCGTTGTCTTCAGCCAAGAGGTGGAAACATAACCCAGCAGTATTTTCTAATGCATTTCATTCAGTAGAGACAACCAGAGGACATGCCCTGGAATTTTCCAGGATGCCACTAAAGTGTAAAACCTCATCTGGAAGATTAAAATAACACACATGAGTGGAAAGGACGAAGGTTGAAAATAGAAGAAACTCAAAGAGTGAATTAATTCCGGAGTGAACTCCCATGTCTTCTTTTTACTTTTGCACATTCGTGCTGTGTCTGCTTTTGGCTGCGGTGTAGTGTTTATTCAAATTGGAACATGTAGTGTGTAGATCTATACACCCTAGATCAGCTTAATTATTTTAACTTGGATGATGAATTTACATTCCATGGAATGAAATGAGAACATCAGAGACACCAATAATATTGTCAGGAATCAGTTTAACTGGCTGTGGCATGAAGAAAATAGACTGAATTCATTCTGGAAAATGTGATGTAGGAATTGCGTGTTTAGATCAAGACTCTTCTAGCTGTCCACTAGAGGTAAAGATTAACATACGATAGTAGTGGAAAGTAAACTCCGATATTATAGGGCATTCGCAAAAGAGTAAACATGCAGATGCTAGACAAACCCTTAAATATGTCCAAACACATCCATCAGTTGTAGTTGTCCATGAGTGGAACAGTCTTTCAGATTCTCAGGATATGAACATTGCCACTAACATAACCGTTGGCCTGGCAGTCTCCACTAATGCTACCTATAAATGTATTTTGTTTGCCAGTAGAAAAACTTCTGTTGAACACCTGAAGAGAAATTATGAAACATAATACTATTTTATCATGTAGACAAACCACCAGACTTTCCAAAGGCTAAAACACAGACTTGAAGAATCATCAGCAGGCTGACATTGAACCACCAAAGGGGCAAAAGTGAAGACTTCCATCATACATTATTACTTGACTGTTATTAGAACCCATAATTTTTATATGTGATTTGTTTATTAAATACTCTTGTGTGTATGTCATGCCAACTTTTCAGTTCTGTCGTGTGATCTGAAATACTGTGAAAAGTTCAGGAAATTTTTTTGAAGGCTTGAGTGGCATCTTTGGACAACCACAACCTTTATCAAGGTATGACTGGATGGAGTGAAGAGAAAACTTCTAATTTTTTGGGTTTGTTTTTGTTCTTTACATTTTATTTATTTATTTTTGTTTTTTGGTTAGGCATCCTCCTGTGAGTGGTGTCCAAACTGTGCACACAAATCTTAATGTTATCTATAATGTATTATTTGAAACAACAAACAGATTTTTATTCATCACAGTTCACCCAGCTCACTGTCACGGCGTATACAAGAGTTAGAAACTTCTCAAGCTATGTTAATGCTGAAGCAAGGAGAGATTCAAAGCAAGTAAGGCACTTATTTTCTTTTTATTTATTCACACGCACGATTCACATTGCAAACATTCCTTGACTTTTTTTTTCAGTATTGATAAAACTCCCAAGATGATTGTGCAGGGCTGACCTTATTTCTGTCTTTTAAATCTATTTAATAATTCTCAGATCTGATTTTGCAATACTCATGTTTCCAGACTTCATTTGTGCATGAGATATAATGGAGGAAACCCAAGTCGTTTATCATGATTGGTAGGAAAATAGGCAATGTGGATTTAGTCTGGTTTTTAATATCATCATGATTTTGCCAGGGAGATTTTATTTAATTAAAAAAAATTTTGACAGATTGAAAATCAAATGGAAACTTTTAAAATGTCAACGAAAATCTGAAAAAATTGGCACTTCCTAAAATTATCACCGGGATAAACCATGCTGAATAGAAAGTAGTGCAGTCTTCAAAGTAGAGGAAATTTTATCATAACTTTACATAAATGTGATATTGGTACATGATAAAAGACAGTTTTTGATGTAAATTCCATCCTATCTACAGTTTGAACGTGACACAGAGAAAACTGGACCAGTCAGTGGTAGAAAACTGCAGACTTTCAGCTGAGCTTCAAGCAGAGAAAAATACTGAATCTCAATTGAATGAACTGATTAAGCGACTAAGACGAAAACAGCTATTAATATCAAAAGTGAGTTTGTTTTTCAGATATTAGATATTATTCTTGACTATTGTGCATGAGAAAAAAAAGAAAGCTCTATCTGTCTTGGTACATGTAGTGCATCATCTTTAATCCGTCCTGCGGGAGGCCACTATTTTGGCCTCCCCTCGCAACATGCGAGGTCAATATTGTGGCCTACTTACTGCAAACCGGGTCCAGTGGGAGGCCAATATTTTGTATGGCAGCGCTGCTCCTCGTGTTTTGTTTAATTCGGTTGCCGCGACAATTGTTTTTTTCACGTTTTTTTTCCACACTATTTTTGCATGTTTATCTATCCTGTCACGCCTACTATATCTAACAAAATGGTATTGTCCGATTATGTTTATTACGATGCAACCATTCGTAACTATTCGTCAAACTCATGTAATAGTACTGATGGTCTGAAGTTTGAACTGGGGAAAATCTTGGGGAAACTTTTACTTTGATGGTGGTTGTTGTCTACATGTGAAATGAGAAGAAAGGGGCCATGTGCGTAGTTGAGAAACCATTCTGTGTCTGCGATTATGAATTCTGATGTAATACTAGGGCATGCTGCATAAGGGTGTCTGTCTGTAGGTTTTTCATCAGGGAAAACTGGGAGAAAATGACCGACTTTGTTGTTGGTCGTTGTCTTTTTTTGATGTGGTAATTAGAGAGAGATTGTGTTGCTTTGATTAAACCGCTTTTCAGTACATGTATGTACTCTACAAGCTGGAAATCAAATCTCTTGCTAAAACTAACATCATAGCATGTGGAAGCTTTACATAGTAGAGGAGGGAGAAGGCAATGCCATAATACATGTGGTTAGTAAATTAAGCGCCTGGCTTAAAAAATAATTTGTTCACCTGAATGGCCTGACTTAAGGACAGAAAAAAATGCAGAGGTCTTGGGAAAATGATAAAACGTATGTTAAATGCAGAAAATTCTTGATTTGGGGCCATCCATTTAACAGTAGAGCCTACTGCATATCATCACAAGTACTTTATTGAAATACCATAGGGGTCCCTTATGATTTATCCACCACTATCATTGTTATTGCGTCCTAAAGTTAACATGATACACGTGTTCAGAAGGACTGGATTGATCCGACCGCCGAGGTTACCGGCAACACGCTAACGATCGGCTGACTGGCCGCTGGCTATCCCCGCACGGGGCGTTATGTGGATAAATTCACTCAGCGTGGGACGAGGGTTAAGAATACTGCACTGACAAATGAATTACCTTGTAAATAAGTAAATTGTTTACTTCTTAAATTAGAGCAGATGAAGATACCCCACTGTTTAAGCCTTGATGGCATTAACACTTTGACCCCCCCGCGGAATTTTACGGTTGGACCCTGGGTAAATTTGTGACAAACGAAATTCCGCATATGACTTTCTAAATCATACACGAGTTTATGTGGATAGACGTAGACTACACAATATACATATCATTTTGTTGGAAATTAAATGCAGAATACGATAAAAGGATTGACAGAATGATTTAGCACACTTTTGATACACAAACAGGACAGTAAAGTGAAATGAAAAATTCAAGAACAGATTTTCACACCTAAATTTTTCAACTTACCCCATGCTCATACTGCTACTATGTATCCCTATCCATTCAACTTTTGAAATAATAACAGTAATCCAATTATGAAGTCACCATCCAAATTTCATGAAAATATCTCCCAAGCTTTTTGAGTTAAGATCAAAATCATATAACAGATATGGCGACATATTTCATGATGTCACAACAAAGAATTAAAAAAAAAACAACAATAAAAAACATCGATATCAACACACCATTCACTGTTTACGTTTCGCGGAAGGAACAGGAAAGCCAACCTTGCGCATGCGCGAAAGTATATTATTTTCATTGCAACAGTTTGTAGCTTCGTAAATTAAGTTTTTAATTCCGAGCCGCAAAATCCGACTTAGGGTCCGACTTCAATGGCGGTTTGAGCTGGAAAATCCGGCTTAGGGGAGTCAAAGAGTTAAGTTAATTAATTACTATCTTTCTATCTTGTATCATGGAAAACATAAATGAGTTATTTAGGAGTTGTTCAGTTCTGAATGTAACAGATTTTCTTCAAGTTTCAGACCCTGAGAAAAATAGGCCAGGAAAATGCAAAAGCTAAGAGCTGTTCAAGCAGGCAAATTAAAAAAAAAATTCACTGATGAAATTCATTGCCATGTTGTCTGCAGGCTTTAAGTTTGAGTGAATGGATGTCCCGGAGGAAGTGTTTCATTTTATTGCTGTTGTTTATTAAATGGCACAGTTAACATTTTTTAAAACCAAATCTGGTGCTTTGTTGGTGTCCTCAAGGAAAGAGATAACTACAAGAGCTTGCTGGATTCATATGAAAGTGAAGTGACTGTAAACTTTGATGCTGAAAGAAGAGCCCAGACTCAGAGGCTGGAGGAGATCCTTCAGGATTACAAACAGCAAGCTACAGAATGTGAGACAGAGATAACATCTATCACTCAGAGGCTGACAGAACTGCAGTCTAAGTACGATCAGGTGGGCAGATATTTTCTCTTCATGAAAAAATGTGATAAGTACTAGAAATTGGTTCATTTCTTCTCAGACACTCAGATGGACACATCACAATCTTGTTTGTTCTATCCATGGGTGAAAGTTGTCTGGATTATACCAGATTTCCCGGTTTTCATTCCTGAAAAAAATATTCACTCTGGTTTTCAAAAATTTGTGGTGGTCACTGTGATTCAGCAGTGAGTAATAACTGTCACTGAGACAAAAACTATAAAGGTTTATACATGATCCCCAAGCTTACTACACTGTTCACTCAAAGACATCATGCTTGTGTCTGAGACAAGCCTGCGCCTGTGCTGACAGCATACATGATGTAGGCGTTGAGTGAAGAACAGGCTGGTTGGATGACCATGTTTAATACATGTATGTGTATAGATATAGTATTATACTAAAGTATGCCTACAAAACTCACCCCTTGTGGTTCAAACTGGATCAATGGACATCTGAAGATTACCTGGTGATGTCATTTACTATTTACAGCTATTCCTGTATTGTTCTTCGTTTCAGAACTGTAAAAACTGGGGGACACTGGCCAGCCGGTTATATTTACAGGAAAATATGCATTGACTCTGAAACTTAGTGATAGGACGTTTGTTTTTTGACTTTTATTGGAAAGACTGATAGGGCACTTGTATTATAATCAGTAATAAAATAATACAGTGTAATAAGAAAAAGAAACTGCTAATATTCACTGAAGAATATTGAGGATGATAGGTTTGATTGCTGGCTGAAGTACAGAGACTGAGGTTGAAAAAAGAACCACTGATGTGAGCTAAATGTTTTATGCCTAGCCTATACATTGTATTTTATTTACAATATTAGTTTCAGGAATGAACCATTTGGAAATTTTGGTTTACAGGTTTCAGAACCTTCAGTTGCTTTCACCCATGAGTTTTATCTCCATTTTCTGAAAAACTGGAGATCTTTTAGCATGCAGAAGCAGTATAACAATTGACACTTTTTGAAATGTGTTGTGGCACTTATTGAGCTGTTCATAATTCCAATTTATTCTAACCCCTTCGTAATACTAAAGCTGCAGATGTTTTAACGCAAGAGTTTCTCAGTTGTGCAAGAGCGGAGTTAGAACAAACAAGAAGTTAAGGTCGCAACATGCCTATTTGATGTCATGAAATGTGGCAGGGATTGTCAGCAGTGCAATGTAATAAGATACCGAGAGTGTTCAGAGGAGAGAGTTACTTTGAATCAGGAACAGCATTTCTCTTTTGGTGGAATAATGTGTAGATTTGGGGACACAAAGGTTTGGTTGCTGAAGATGAAGTACTAACATTAAAACAATACAAATAATGTCCTACAGCTTCATGTATGTTCTTGTATGTGCTGCATAATTTGTGGGTACTTGGTTTGAAATGCAGCGCAGAAAAAGTCAGAAACAGTGTGAAAAAACTGATGTAGGTTTAACTTTGTTTTTCATGCCTTTAGGTACAGCAACAGCTTCAGACTGTCACCAATTCTCATAAGGAAACATCACAGAGAGAAGATGGAGACACTACTAGACAGCTAAGGTAAGCCAGCTGTTGCATCTGTACTTATGTCTACAGTTAGAATGATGGTCCTCTGTTTGAGACAGACCTTTGCCATGTGGCCTTTCACATTTTACACTGATAAATTTTGGGCACAATATGTCATGGGGGTTCCTGAAAAACATGTGCCATTGTAAGTAGTTTGGACATGATCGATGTGTGCAGGTCAATTACATATTATATGTAAACAAAAACCAATGAAACTGTTTTCATAATCTTGTATTTAAGTTAATGGAAAAGGTGCAAAGAAAATCAAGTCAGAATAGTACATATTCTATTTTTTTTTTTTTTACTTTCAAACCAAAAATATGTTAAAATGGTGTATAAAGAGAAAGAGGCAAATAAATGAAAAAATCATTTCCAAATTGTTGCAATAGAGATTTGATTGGCTAGTTAAGATTTTAAGTTTTGCAGCGCATTTTTGTTATAAATTAATGTTTTCACTTCTTTCTGTGTAAAGGGAACGTGTTGCTGAATTGGAGAATAACTTGATGAAGCTCCAGGAAGAAAAAGATGTGCTGGAGGCTAGAATTGAACAAAGACATTTACAGGTAAGAGTTTTACGGTATCAGTTCTGTGATGATTAACTCAGGCTGATTACTGTATGTCATTAGAGATGAGGATACATATAGTTTATTTTGTTATGACTCACTGGTAGAAAATGTTAATGCCTTGCAATTCGGAACCTAAGGATATTCTGAACCAGTTCCACAACACTGTGAGAGCAGCATCTTTTGTCTTCCAGAATAACCTTGCAAATTTCCACCATGAAAATTGTCCCAGCTGAGCCTGCCCTTGTGGCTTGATCAGACAGTGCAGACTAAATACTACAGCACAATGCAATGCATTGTATTTTTCATAGAAATAATTACAGCAAGCTGCAATAAAGTTAGATTACATGACCATAAATAGTCAGGGAGTGGTGGAACTAATCACAAAGAGAATATGTGATGAAAAGGCAAAGTTGAAGGCTCATTTTGCAACGTGAATTGATATAGTCATTGCCGAATGGAATTATGGCCTTATTGTAGGCAGTGTTTGAGATCAGTGACTGATTTCATTTCTGACTTACGGTATTTTGTCACTGAACATATTCCAATATGTTGTGAGCTCATTTAAGGAATAGGCTAAATTCATCCAAGTGAAAAAGAACTGCATTGAGAAAGACTATATTGTCTTTGAGGAAACAGGAGCAGACTGTACTGTCATAAGCAGATTTAGCATGGGATTTGGTTGTGTCTTACTTTTCCAGGGTGATTATGATCCATCCAAGACGAAAATAGTTCACCTGACCATGAACCCTTGTGCAGTAGCTCAGCTGGCTCGCCAAGAGGAGCTGGAACGCGTGAAAGATGAAAATGATCGACTCAAGAAACGAAATGAAATACTGGAGGAGCGTGGAGGACGAGTTGAAGATATCACCATGCAAGTTCATGAAAAATTGCAACAGCTGTCACCTAGCAAAGAAATGGAAGGTGAGCAAACTGTGTAATTCTTCACACCTACAGAATCTGTACTCTTTTACTCATTTTGTACATTAGATGATTACTGACTGGTAGAGATATGGTCAGAGAACTTCAGTGAATGTGGAAAAAGACTCATTTTTGTGGCAAAAACTATTCCAAAGATATGAATGAAGAAAAAAGAAGAAAGTACATTTGAGCATAGAAAACTTGGGGTGGTTTTATGTAGTTCGAGTTTGCCGAATTTCGAGGAATAAGTGAAGCATTTTCGGGACATATCACCGATTTATTGATGCCAGTGAAAAACGAGTTTGGACGTATCGCCGATCTATATTGTATTCTGCATTCAATTCTCTTTTATTGTATAATATTTTACTTTACGATCAATACTTTTTTAAAGCGTTTTTCTGAACCATGTTGGTTTTTCCCAAAGTGGGAAAAAAAATTGATAACGTCCAGACGACCAAAGCCCCTAACACTGATTTCCTGAAAGAGTTAATCATAAAGTTTTATATTGTTGTATATTCAAGGAAAATAACACAACTGACACCATGTACCATGGATGACCTCCCTTAACCCCTTTCCTTTCCACGGTCAGTTGAAAGAGAAGCAAATAATGCATGACTGTGCACAGCGGCATGTGATCTTTTAACCGATGCTTTTTTTTCTCACTCTTTTGGAAATGCCTCGGTAAAGACAGTTTCCAAGTCAAGCCGAATAGAGGAAATATAGGGTGAACACAACTCACCATTTTTCTCTATTTGGCTTTACTGTCGTTCCTGCCACAGCTTTTCCTTTTTTTTCTTTTTTCTTTCTGTTACTGTATGAGTGCGGGACGACCCCCCCCCCCCCCCCCCCCCCAAAAAAAAACAACCGTTTATTTCCTGCCTGAATCGGTTGTCTCAGGCATTTTAATTGCTCTTTTTGTCCGGGGGGTAGACGGAGGTAGACCCACTATCATGCCACCGCTAGGCTATGCTATGGCTGGCCGAGTGCCTTGACTAAGTTTCTGGCGTTTAAAAAAAAAATAAAAAAATTATTCTTCTTCTAGGCTACTTGGTAGATTGCACTCGCAGTAGGAAAACTGGGTCGACAAATCCGTGTCACAGTTCGAGGTTTGCGTGAAATAACTACAATGAATGTTGAGAAATAAATTTGGGACTGAGGTCTTTGTTTGTGGGTCCCATGATTTTGTCTTACATGTGTTTGAGTTTCACGTGCTCGTCTGTACATCATAAATAAAAGAGAAATTTTAGTTTCTTGCTGGTTACAGAAATAAATCAATTACCAACCACAAAGAAACATTTTTAAGCAGCTCATGTACATAGAGTTCAGGAATTAGTGATAATGTGTGCTGTGAAAGCCTTTTGTGCTCCTGCATATTTAAGTTACTGAGAATCTGCATGTTTCCAAAATACATGTAGAGGTGTCAGTACCCAGAGGAGAGATCCTCCTAAGTAAAAGGTCTCATCTTGTAATGTTTCCAGAAACACCCACTTTCAACAGCTACATAATTTTCACCTGCAAATCCTTTGTGTAGGAAGGAATGGACATGTCCAAAAGGATGATATTGTGTGATGATGTATTGTAAAAACTTTCTCAAGGACACTTGATTGATGTTTTATCCCCTCAGATATGAAAGCCCAGCTGAAACGAGAAGAAATGAGAAACAAAAGGCTGATGGAAGTCTTCAAAAAGACCAGCCAAGAATTCAGAGATATCTGTTATCAATTGACAGGCTACAAGATTGATATTCAGTGTTCAAACCAGTATCGGTTAACTAGTATGTATGCCGAGAGCCAAAGAGATTATTTACTGTTTCAGGTAATGCTGTGACGAATGATTGAATGTCATTGATGTCATTAATGATCTTCATAATATCTTATGGAATTTTTTTTACTCATGCTGTCACTGATAGGTTTCTTATTCTAAAATTTTTAGCTGGAAATTATATCGGTCATGTGTTAATGTGCATGTCAAATGATAATAGATTTTAATAGTCTCCTATAAGCACAGTTATACAAAGCAGGATGACCAACCTTGCTTGATACAAAAGCCACATTCTTTTTCGATGCTTCAGAGCTAAAAGACATCTTTATGAGCCAGAAAACTCTTCTTCTTCCTTCGGACATGTTAATTTTCATTTTGACCTCCAAGCCTTCAGTTTTCTTTATTCTTGACAAGACACAATTGTCTTATTTGTTATTATATCAATTACGGGGACAAGGGGATAGGAAACAGAAGCTGTGGAAAGATCAACTTTGACACGCATGCATGCACAAACAAACAAAGAAAAAATTAATAAGGAATTAAACAAATGTTGAAAAATTCAGACATTTTCATGTACAATCCTATTCACGGAAGATGATAGCATAGCTAGTTTGTCTCAGTGCTCAGTATAAAGCTGTGTTTGATGTGAACATTTATAAGACTATTTTACTGCTAGCAACTACACTGCTTTAGGGCTCTGTGATGGCAGATTTCTGCTCATATGCTTAATTTATTCAACACTGCTTTTTTATTCCTTTCTTGAACAGCAAAATGACAAAGGTGAAATTCAAGTGCTACAGACAGATTTCTCAATGACATTACAAGATGCCATGGAAATGTATTTACAGAGACAGCACAGTATACCGATGTTTCTGAGTCATATCACCATGGAGCTTTTTAGTAGACAGACTATGAATCTTGGATGAGAGGATGAACGGTCTGTGAACAGATCCCTGGCTTTCCATTCTGTCACTGCTTGACACTAATGACAGTGACATATTACAGCCAGTGATCACATACGATTTGAATGAACGAGCGCTGAAACATTTATGAGAGCTGCGATGTGATATGTTGTAAAATATGTTTAATGCATGAATTTTTTTCAGTTATCAATGAAGACAAAAAGTTAACATTCTTGATGCCTTTTTGACAGTATGGTTGATTAAAATGTATAATGTATGCACGAACCTCTATTTTTATTTTATGGACAACACTTTCATATACAAAGACAGTAAGTATGAGTAGAATGACCAGACATGATAATGAAATGTTTTACTGCATCTTGTTCATCATTCTACAGCATGTACATGTTTTCTTTTCTTTGAACAAGGAGATCCACAATTTTCCAAATATGCAAAGCATATATACACGTATGTGTAATCTACAGAGGAAAGACAGATCGAAATTGAGTTGTTGCGTGCTTGTCATTCGTTTTTACATTGGAAGCGAAGTCACTGCCTTAGTGGTTTGGAGAATTTAAGACTCTTATACATACTTTGAGTACAACTATTTGAAAAGTTGACTACCTCTTATTCCATTGCCATTTTCACCTGGGATGCCAGGTACTCTTCCATGATCATACCTTTAGTAGATATTTTTACAATGAAAGCCTGTACTTAATAAAGCATATGAGAAGATGCTCTGCTAAGGACTACTGCAAGCAGGAATGTTTGACTTTGTGTTTGTATTATAACTGGATGAGAGTGGTGAAAATTGCTTGACCTGATGTAGTGACCTCACTGATACACCCGGTGAAGCACTGTGGCGTATAAATCCCTGTTCAGGGACAGACTAGTGCGGAGTGCCCATTATTTGTTACTATGAGCTCAGGAGGCTAGGGAGGTGTGAGAAGGAAAATCCGGAGGTCATGGTTTAAAGGAGTACGCTGTCGGTGTAACCATATGCTCTAGGAAAACCTGTCACATGGGTCACATTTTACATTTTGAGATATACAGCTATTATGAAAGGGGGATTTTCTGTGTATTTTGCTTTTTATTTGAAGTCGATATTTGGCCGTTTAAGGTGTAAGGTGTCAGGTGTAGTAACCGAAGAAATGAAGAAAAATTACCTTGCAGGCCTGTATCTCAAAAGCAGCCTGTGCGTCATCTGACGGGTTTTCATGGAGCGCCACACATATGGGGGCACAAAAATTCTTTCTTTACATCATGTTTATTAGATAACATCTGATATTCAGTACTGCCTGAGGAAGCCGGGCAAAATCCTGCCTCAGCTGTTATGTTGGTCCCAGTTTCATCAGTCAGCATGTCAGTTATTGCAATGAAACCTGCTTAAGCCAAAATTCAGGGGATCAACAATTCTATTTCTTACTAAAGATGCTTTGGATAAAGAGCAGTTAGCATAAGTCGCAGTACGCACTATTTTCAATCTCTCAAAGAAAAAGAATACATGTACAAGACCTTGGTAATTTTACTGTGATGTCCTATATCGAACAACCGAACTCCCATTTTTTTAAATTTTATGCATGCATCTTTGTGTCAATGAGATGCACACTTGTGTAGGTAGCCAGGAGGAATCACCAAAACGGTAGTGATTGACCACTTGTATCAATATGTATTTGAATTGCTGGATAAGTACTGCTAGTGGCCAGCAGCATGTTGCTTCTAGTATAACCTTTGCTTTGGTTTCTATAAAATGGTGCAAACTACATGACATATTATTTCCTTTTGTAAGGGAATTCCAGTCTTGATTATTGTCTAAAATATGTTATAAGCAGAAATGAAAAAGAAAAAAAAAATAATTCAAAATTTGAACCTTATGGCCAGGCTAAATTTTATTTGCATGGTGAAGTTTAAAAAGTTTTAGAGTTAGGGATAGCAATATATTGATGAAAATTGTTAGCTTTATAGAGGATTTCACCTGAAGTGAGATTTTTGGTTCCCCTGCTGGGCACAAAATCACAACAAATTTTGCTTTTGGGCACTGACATGCAAATGCTGCCACATCCAATTTTCCTCCTGAAATTGTGTTTTCCAGTTTTTATCTATGGAATTAAGACTAGTTGGCAACAATATCATTTTTGCTGGCAATGTGTTTCTTTTTGTTTTGGTGTTTGTCCCATAATGATCAGAAGAAACAAGGCACCAAGGCCTAGATACCTATTGTTAATTTTTTTTTTTTCATCTGTTATGCTAAAGTTGCCATCACAGCAAAGAGCTATGCAGCAGTAAGTTACTAACTTTTGGTCACAGGAAAATGTTAAGATCCTTCACGAGATTCTTTTTCACTGCCAGTTGCGTGTTTGCATTTTTTGTAATTGCACAGTGAAGTAATGTTGGTTGTGTGAGATGTGAATGTAAATGGCATTGCTATGAGAATAAATATTGGCATGACACACTTGCTGGAATCTTGTTAATTTCATGGCAGAATGATGATTGTTATAATGAAATAAAAATGGAAAAAGAAAAATGTCAAAAATCAGATATATTAAAAAATCTTTTTTATTATTCAAAAATGTTATGTCATTTTGGAGCAACAATCAATGAGTCATACATGTACGTACACTGCTCACACTTAGTTGTCTAAAAATGCACCACATGTTCATCACACTATCTGAAAATGTGTACAAATTAATGGTCCAAACTGATGGCTTCAGTGCAGAATACTGAATCAAATTTAATTAAAAAGCCCATTTTTTTTTTCAATCTAGCCTATAAAGATTTCTCTCTTTTTGTGAGCAATGTACATGAGCATGTGCAGGAAATAATTTCTTTCTTCTCTTAAAACACTGTAGAAATAGCAAAAAACCCTTTATTAGATATTGTGAAATATTTGTATGCATATTAGTGTGAAAAACAGCAAACCATCGGTCTTTGTCCTAAAAAAAATCTCAAACTTGTTCATGGCTTTGCGTAATCAAGAGAATATCTCTTGTGCAATGTAGGTACTATGGTAAATAGGTAAAGTCTTTATATAAATGTAGTTACTATCAATTGCAAGGTACATATGTAATTAAATTTCTGCAATTAAAACTAAAAAAATTAAAAAAAAATGAATCTGCCAGTGTCATAATGAATATTGTAACATAAAAGAAATTAAAAAAAAAAAGTTGAAAAAGAATTCCAGATGAAGCAAGTAATGTAACGTTTCTCTTTACATACAGATACAGGACATGTACTGGAAATATATTTAGTATTCATGTCATGAGATGGGTTATTATGCAGCTCTTCATCCATATTCATCCATCATCATCTATATACATATTACATGTTCAACACAGACACACCACATAGATTGGAATTTCTGTCCTCTTTCTATCAAAAGAGATAACTTTTCGATTAAATTACTACATGTAATTTCAGGATCAAATGCTGCATCAATGTTATAACCTTGTTGTTTCTTTCTCTTTGCATTTGTTTCAATAGCTTCCATTTCTCAAATGCTGCCAGGACTTTAATGGAGAATATTATACTTGGTCCTCTGTGGAAGTCAACTTGAAAAAAAAAAAACTTTTGATCTTGCAAAATGACATGTTACTATGTTTGGCATTATCACTGATTTTATTCTTCCTTACACATTTTACACTGGCATCAACAATGACATACTTACATACCGTACTAATTGAACAAACTGCATGTAAATGGCAAATATTCATGAGAAAATTAAACAGCATATTATCTATGAGGTAAAAAAAATGAACAAGTCATGAAGTTACCTGCCTAACAGAAAGACTACATTAAATTTAGTACTGGCTCCTTCCTTTAAAAGTATTGCATATAAACAATAAAACACCAAATAGAACCACAGTAGAGAAAACCATAACCTCTACAACTACAGTACATGTACTTGCTTACCACAATGCACCTGCAAATAGACACAACACACATCAAGCATATCTAACCCTATGTTTTCAAACAAATTCTAGAGTTTTCAGGGTTCATGCTACACACACACAAGTCTTTGACTAGTTTGTCTGGCCCCCATTTATCTGGGAGATAATACCATTTTGCAGAAACAGATTCAGAGATATCCCAGGCACATCTCTGAAATTTTGACAAATTTGCCTGTACACATCTGAGTAGGTACAGAATGAAAACCATTTGTACTTCCTCCTGGGCAAAGTGCCTTGGGAGAAATTGGGAACATGTAGCTTAATAGTGCACTGCACACACTGGGACATGTCTTCACTGAAAGTTTCTATCCACCTGACTCAGAATTTGGAGAAACACCATTTTGCCTCTAAACAGATAGTACATCACCATGGCCATGCCATATTTTAAACAATATCAGACACCTGAAATGTGGCATTTTCAATCACTTAATCCATTTCCTGGAATTTAAACAGTTGCCAGCCGACCTTAATCACTCTTTTGTGCCTCCTCTAAAAATTTCGAACTTGGAATTAGATGGACAGAAAAATACTATAACCCATTTATGATGTATTGCACCACTATGGAGAGAAATTAATGAATTTAAGCATACATGCACAGCATTCGTGTAGCATCTGCAAGCTATCCCTTGCCCTCCCCCGTTTTCTTGTTACACTGGTGAGCATGTGTTCATTTCTTCTTGACAACCGCTAGAGTGTACTGTACTCCGTGACCTGACCTTCTTCTCCTAGTGAGTAGTTTTTTTCCTCGCTCGCTTGTTGTCAGGTGTTTTGACTCGTTCAGTAAATATTAGTATGTTCCCGAACATTCGATAACGTTGTGGAAACGAATGTTTACGCCAGATTTGGCCTTGAGTGATGTAACCTGATGACGTATTGATGCGTGATTGGTTAGTTTGTGCGAGGGCAAAGGTAACGTTTATTTCGGGAACTTTCTGTAGGAATGTTTATATATATAGACCTGTGTGAGTGGTTGGGGGGGTGAGTAAGTGAGTTTCCTTTTGTGTGGCGTAGATATTTAGTTTCGCTGGTGTCTTCCTAGTAATTTATTGTTCACTATACAGTTATTAAACTTTAGTATTATTTAATCTATCGTCGGATCTCGTGTTTATTTATTTTACAGCTGTAATAGTTTCGTTTTCTAAAGGGTTGTAGTTAGATCAACTAACTCCCCCCTACTATAACGTGCTAGAACAACCTCAGCTGTTACAATTCGCTAACTACTAAACACAGCTATACAGATACATTCATTAAAACAACAAGAAGATGGAGACAGTGGCGAGTTCCTCAAACATCTGCAGCTTGGGCAGTTTAAATGTTTGAAATTAACTGTGATGATGATGATTTAATATTTACCTGAATGCAAGTACTTCACTGGGAATTACGTTCATGTTTTCTTTAACCAACATCGATCAAAAGACTAGATCAATGCAACAATTACAGCAACCTTACACAAAAATAAACTAACATTACTAACAAACAAAAATGACATTGAAAATGTAATGCCCTAGTTATTCTGGCTTTGCAGAAAATATAAAAATGGCACATCTACCAACCTGCTCATTCAACAGCCACCAGTCACAAGTTTACAATGCCAGGCAATTTTGTGTTAGCAGAATCATTTTAACAATGGAGTTCAGAACAGAATTAAATGGTGCCAAAGAAAATGAGAAGCCCTAAGACCATAAATGTACTTTTACAATGGAAGCATGATACACGTGGCTTGGCAAGAAGATGGCCGAGCCAAACAAACCCTGAAATACAGCAATCAATTTGCATTCGTAAAGAAATATAAACTGCACTGGTTAATTAATGGTTCAAATAAAGTCTGTGTAGAGAATTTTTTTTAGCTGAGATTGCTCTGACATGGTCAGACGTTTCAACCCCCATGCTCATATATAAGATACCTCTGTAAGATCGACTGAAATCCTCAATAGATCTTGTTAAATATCAATATCCAACAATTCTTCCTCTTGTTACTCCCCAGACACTACACACTGCAAACCATTTCATTACAGAAAAGATTTCCATTTCTCCTTAGAAATTGAAATTTATGTAAGAAATGGAAATAAACCCAGTCTTAAGTTAATTAAGCAACATGTGAATGCAAAAACTGTTCTTCTTACGGATCAATGGATCTTCTGCTGATCCTTCCTGAGACCATAGAGAAGTGAGAAGTCAGAACTTTGCATTAAACTGGAGCTGTGAATGCATCTACATGTATAACCTAGACTCAGTGCACTGACCCGAAACGATTCATGAAATCAATGAACTCATTCAAAATGATGCCATGAATAAAATAACAAAAAAATATACAATGCACTTTGTTTTTAACACCAAAGTAAATCAGACTTCAACAAATATAAGGAATCAGTCCCACTGGACTACAACAACTCTTATGTAACAAGAAACCCCAACAAAACAAACTACATGTATCTCCTATTTCTCAGTGTGAGAATCTTGCAACAAGATAATGTACCACAATCCTCAGCTTTCTGACCACTTACATGGACAATTCAACAATACGACAAAGTAGTAAATGCACAGTGTATTTCTCACACTGATCACTCCACAACCAACCTAAAATGATAATGCAAAAGAAAGGCTGTTTACACTGTCGCTGAATTATTTCACATTATCATTAGCACACAATTTAGATTTACTGACAATCATTATCATTATCATACATAAAATGCATATAAATCTCCCCTGACTGAAAAAAGTAAATAAATTAAAAAAAAAAATGCAACACTCAGCACATCACAATGTACACACTGTGCCTGCATATGGAACATACTGTTGATGGACAAAGATAAAAATGACTGATATTATATGTCACAGAAACTAACACTATCGGATTACAAAAGATGAAAGGTGAATATGACCCTCTTCCCTTTGACAGCAAAATCATTGCATCATGAAATCAAATACATGCCAAATTTCACATTCACAGGAAAGAGGTTTGCTGCGTTGCTGGGACTTGACAAAAAAACTAGCATTTCACCATGATTTTTATTTCTAAAATCAGATCAAACACACATCTACTTGTCAATGGAATTATAAATATGGTAACCTAGCATTCTAGCACTTACCAATGTGAGCATTTTGCCACATGATTATATACATGTATGTAATTAACTGAAACAGGTCTTACTGAACTATGGCTGTGTAGTATTCTCGCACAATAAAAGAAAATCAGATTTTGTCACAATGTATACCTATTGACTTTCACTTGCATTCTGCAACAATACTAAAATGATACAGTGGACCATCATGTTTAACGACACTGCTAATAACCAGACCTTGCCGACAGTGAGAGCATTTCAAATCCCCGTTTTTTTCTGCTATATGAGCTGGTATAATAAAATACTCGAATAACAGCAATCGATAATCAAAGCACCTGCTATAGCAAGAGAATTAATTTTGAGTGCGTGCAGCAAATGGTGGGGGTGGCCACTGAACAATGCGTTGGGAGTCAGACAATAACAACATGTATTGTTCTTTGCTTGTTGCTACATGCCCACCACGCCGCCTTACGAGTAGTGGCCCCACCTGGCCATCTCTTTCTTAGGCCTAGTAGTAGTATGCTTTCTCTCCCTACTGACCACATGCTGTGACAGCACACTACACGCAGTCAGTTCAAAGTGATGACTCATCACTCACTGAGGCAAACTGTGGGGCAGGCCATGAAGGCTACAACGGCGTAGCTTCATTAGACACGTGCACTGTCTGGTCACTACCTGTGATGCGCGATAATTATTTCATGTAGAATGGTCACTGATCGTCACTAATCGCCCCAGTGTATGCTCTTTGTCTACAGCGGGCTTTGTGACCACATGCCTGTACTCCCTGTGTCACAAACACATTGGGCTGTCTGTTCCTATTCTTTGAAAGATACAGCACAAGAAACCTCGATGAAAAACTGACTCCTTCGTAATTTGACAGAAACATGGCTGCCATCAGTGCGAAGAGAAAAAGAAAAAAAGTACCGATCTGAAGACCAGATCTGCCGTCAGTTTGATATAACAGATATGTACGTTGATGAACTGGACATGATAACAAGGGAGGTGACCATAAAAAATGGTGGGGTACTTTAATTCTTTGCCTTGCTTTTTGTACTTTTTCCTGGAATAGTGAGACATCGGATATAATAAGACATTTTTGATGGAACATGACCTCTCGTTATGACAAAGTTCCACTGTATCAGGTCTATAACAAAGCTTACTGCATGTTCATATTTGTGAGCGAGTCCCACTAACCTCAACGGAAGTCGCATTTTTCAGTTTTGAGTTATGGATATCACCATAAAGTATGAAATCTCATCTTTAATTTGGTGTGAAAATTATTGTAATGCTCCTTTTTATAGCAAAGTTATGGCTTTTTAAAGACACCTTACCCCCCCCCGCAAAAACTGAAGTAACTTCTGAGAAAATCGCCATTAAAGATGGAGGAGCGATTTTCGCTCTCGGCGAGATGGGTGGCCGTACTATAATTATTCCTAGCAGCTGGTACTAGTTATTAACCTACGGCTTTGACATTTTGCAGAAAAATGGTTGAATGTTAAGCATCAACCAAAATAAAAAAATAGTAAAAAAATCGGATATTTGTTTCATCACAATTTTCTCCGTTTGGTCAAGCGTGACTTCCGTTGAGGTTAGTGGGGCTCGCTCACATTTACTGGATAATGGTCTCCCAGTATTCTGGCACACATCATGCACCAATACGCCACAAGTTTATGCAACCAGGTCACACACAGATCCTACCCTATATTCACATTTAGCTTTTCTGTGGTTTTTTAAAATTACAATACCATCCATATTCACTGGAAATGTAATTAATATATATATACACACACATTATTTCCTCTTTTCAATGCAGCCTTGCCAACTATGCAAACTAGGATGTTTTTATTTACTTGGGCAAAATTATATATTTTAGGAAGACTTGAAGTTGTAATAAAAACTATCGTGCTGCACACTCACTACTGATAGCTCACTGAGTAAAATCGATAACTTGTCAAGAATAAATGTATTCCATTACGTCTAGTTTCATTGCAAAATTTGGCATGTGGAATAAATGTCAGCATTCTGAGTTCAATCGTTGATGACTTCAAAATGCAGACCATCTGATACTTTATCTATGGGTTACTTAATAATTTTGATCACTATACACACTGATACAAATAATTTTACAGCATAAGCTCTTGTGTGCATGAGACCGATATAAAACTGTTGCCACTCTTAGCTCTAGTCATTTTCTCTGCCTCCTACATTTCATATTATAGGCACAAGTTTATAATTGAGATTCATGAAAAGAACACATTTCTGAAAATTCCTGATTCTTTCAAGCTTTAGTTCATGCAGAGTTCATGTCATGCAGTGTAAGTCTAACTGACAGACTCCTGCTGAAAATATCTGTATCAAAACAAATGTACATGTATTAAAGATTGTAACATCTAAATGAAAAGTAAGAAAACAAATGTCACACTCATGCACACAATGCAAACTTGCCTTCCCCAAAGGTTAATATCAAGGCACATCCAAAAAAATTTGGTAAACTATTTGATAAAAAAATTCCTCAATCAAAGATCATGGTCATCTTTGGACGACTTCTGACTGGATCGTTTTCTTTTTGTCTTGTTTTTTCTACCAAGCTCCTTGAGAGTAGATTTCCTAACGACATCATATCGGCCAAGTGCCATCATCTCTTTCTCCCAGTTGACAATGTCCTTGACATATTTGCTTTTTGCTTCTTGTGCCTTTTCATAGTATTTCTGAAAAAAAAAAACACAACACACAAATCAGGTGTAAGAAGTCTACACAGACTGAATAAGTGCAATATGATTTTCTGTGAGCAGCGACATAGATGCTTGGTAGGATTTTTAATTTTTCATGTGAAGCATCCTCACACACGAGAAGTGAGAAATGATCTTCTATTTCCATTCACGGCTTTTTGAATCCAATTATATCTTCTTTCTCTTCAAAGATTTGCATGAAATGTAGTGAGAATCATGGTTTTGCTTTGATGTTTAGTGAAAGCATGCATGTAAACATCATTCTTTACCTACAACACGGCAATTGCTTAAATAAGAGACAATAGTGTGAGAATTCTAAAGCTCAATTCTCTCTTTTTCTTTGCAATAAACAACCCTTAGAGTGAGAGTATTCTTTTTCTAAATTAAAAAAAAATAATTTTTCCTCTGCAACAAAAACAGAATTTCTATTCTTGTTTTTGCCCTACAATAGAGATTTTGCCTAATCCTGTTTACAGAGTAACTCTAATAACTTCATTTACATTTATATATATGACTGCTTGCTGTATCATTTTGAAAATCTATATCACAATATGAGATATGAAATTATGAATGACCTGCTTCTCACTGTCACTCAAAGTTTTCCACTGCTCTATGACTTGTTTGAAGTAAACCTGGGGAAAAGATATCAAGTTTGTTAATGAAAGACAATGTGATCCTTGTTGAAATTTTTGTTCTCAAGCTAATAAAGATACTTTGGAACTGAATAAACTCTTTATTTACAGCTAAGGTTTTGACAGTTTGTACTGGACAAACAAGTAGTGGATCTTTACCTCAAGCTGTGTCAAACTCAGTATTTAAGACATGAATTTCTCCATGCCAGTGTAATGCCTAAAAAGAAAGAAAAAAGGAAGAACAAGGTCAAGACCATGATAAAGGCAACCCACTAGGGAGTCCTTCCGAGGGCTAAGAAAGACAAGAAAGCCAGGAAGACACAACAACACAGCTAAACACGCAAAGTACAAACAAGAACAAGAAAACAAAGAGGTGTAAATGCCTACGGCAGTGATTCTCCTAAAATAAAGATCTACAACCATGCCATCCTAAAGGTGGCTATAGTAATTGGCTGCTCGCTTCTCCGACAAAAGCCGATGAAATTAACCTTCTGTTTGACACTGTATGAACAAGGTAAAAATAGATGTTGGCTAGTCCTGTCATGAAAATACATGAGTGCATTTAAAAAACTGCAGTGACAACTCTTTTCAGGGTTCATAGCAGACTTTGATGAGAAAATTCAAGGTTTTTCAAGGTAAACCTTTTCATTTTCAAGGCCACAAAACGCCGTGACAAAAACTACGCATCTCCGTGAATCGCTTATGCCCGTAAAAACCTATGCGACTACACAGCTGTCTCCGTTAGCAGACCTCCCAACTAGTACAAGCAGGATGTGGGGAGAGTTGCTAAAACAAGGAGAAGGTAATCCTCCTGTTGCGTTAATGGCAGATTAATTACAATCAGATAAATTGAGAATCTGTGGGATGGTCTTAACATCACAAAAAAGTTCTTTTCTTTTCTTTGGAAATGTTCTCTTTTCACCAGATAAAACTTTTGAACATCTCAGCAGTATCCTTGGCAGTAACAGAAAATTAAATAAACCTGCAGGTTTATGACTACTGGATATTAGAATTTCAGTGTATCACTGTGACATCTGAATAATCTGAAATTTTACATTTTTCTTTTTCAAAATTCAATGTACCAGACTCCTGTACATTTTATTGACAAACTGCTTTAAGATGATTCACTGCCATTTATCCCATTTTTCTGGTACTGATTCATTTTATGGGCTTGTTAAGTACTGAAAATGAGGGTAAAAAGGTAAAAATGTTACCCTAATGTATTATACCAACACTTCATTATTCAAGCCTCCATAGGTCTGTGAATCTATATAAAATAAGCCTAGGCTGGGTGGCCAGGCCGATTCTCCTCAGCTCATCCCCCCCCCCCCCTCATACTACATGTACTACTGTACACATAATAATGCTCACTGGGCGCAACAGTTGTCCTAACTGGCAGTCACTTGCGTCCATAAGTGCCCTCTATAATCCTTTGTCCCAAATATTCCCAAAAACCGGATTTTAAAAAAAAATCAAAAATGTGCTGGCCTTGCTGACCCAGTCAAGCAGACGGTCTCCATCCCACCTTCACTCCCCCACTCACACTGGCTTATGTCCTCCAGTGGACATCAAAGTGAATAGTGTGTTCCCTAGACATGCTGGCGCCGTCTAGTCACAAAGTGTTCTGGAAAACAACTGAATGGGCATTGCAGCCAGGCGGGTCCCCTCCACCTTAGTTCCTACCCAACCCTCCCTACCCCCCAACTGAGTGGGCACGTTCCACGCTCCTCAAAGAAAAATACAACTGTATCAGCCAAGCTGCACTATGAAAAAGCTTCATCAGTAATTTTCGTGTGATCGACAAAACTTGACTTAATTTTTTTTTCTTTCTCTTTTCCCCCAAAAATGGTGAGATTTCAAAGGAACACGGGGAGGGCGGGGTTTTATCATGAAAACGGGGAGACTTGGGAGGTCTGCATTAGGCCTAGGGCCTAGGCCCACGTTTTTGTTTTTTTAATTTGATCCAGTTTTTTTTTTTCAAGGTTATTCAAGGTTGTGTTTTCCAGGCTTTTCAAGACCTTGAAAAACGATTTTCGTTTTTCCAGGTTTTCAAGGTCCGCTACGAACCCTGTCTTTTTTGCCAAATATATTCTTAGACCTCCTTGAAGGAATTTTATTTGGGAGTACAAGATTTCAGATACTTCAAATATTATAATTAAAAATGAAATATAAGATAAGGAACACATTTCACGTTAATCGATTTTTCCCTTCCTGCAAAAGTAGTTCCTAAACACTCATGCAAGTTCACGATAAGGCCAGCTTCGTACTTGCTGGACTGGCAACAACAAAAGCTGACCGTATGAGTGATTATTATAGTCTGTTTTCTGCCCAACTGCGACAAGTTTGAATTTAAGTTTTTATGCAGAAAATGATGATATTTAGCACTAAGGTAAGGACAAAGTAACAAAACAAATGTAAAAAATAATGAAAGTAAATAAGCCTGAATTATTTGGTGTTTACATACCGGCACTGGTTCATCACTGCGCTCTGTGAATTTTTCAGATATAAAGCTACTGAAGGCACCGAGAGGTTTTGCAGGCATTCCTAAAGACTGACGAGCCTGTAGAAAAGAAAACCAAGTTGAAACAATTTTCAGTAACAATGTGACTTGATATGATGGAATATTACAGTACAGGCAAGAGCTGAAGAGATGACAAGTGCAGCATATTCATAACTCCCATTTCGTCACAGCCATAACACATTCACCTAGGTCATTTTTAATAATGTTTTCAGATAACACCATAAAAATGTCTAGGCTTTCTTAATCTTCTGACTTGTGCAAAAGCGATTTCATCTCATCACAGATGTTGAACACATGACAAAACCTTGATATTCAGGAAACAGACATGAACTGGTTAAGCATGTTGTCTGACAAACTTTTAGCTTTGGCATTCTCACTGTGAAACGATATTTCAAATCCAAATTGCTGCCACTCACCTTTTTAAGATTTTGTTCAGTTTTAAGACGTTTCCTCCGTTCTGCCTCCATAACTTGCTCAGGTGTGATATTTTCCATATAGGTTCTTAAATCTTCTTTGTATTTATCATAGGCTTCTCTTCTGTCCATTGCTAAACGCTACAAAAAAACAAAATTTAAGACGTAATTAGAACTTGCAAAAAGTAACTCCACACACTATATATTTCGCTTACACTCATTACCAAGTGATGATGTTAAAACTGTAACAAAGCAATACTGGAAAGGCCAGGCTATGTCCATGCATTGTAAAAAAGAATACACCATTGAATGTTGTATCCAATACCTTCACACATTCACAACAATCATGACAGTTTGCTGGGTCAAACAGCAAATGAGTCTAGTTTCAACGCAAAAAATTATCTTTAAGGGGTTCAGCTGGTGAAATTTGAAATTTCCTTGTTTGGGCCAGCAAAGAACATAGTCTGTTCGTAATGGTTCCCTATGAGGGAACTTAGTAAGAAATTAAACTTCTTTGAAAAAAAAATTTGTTGCCATGGTTGTGGTGGCCATCTTGAATATTATTTACCACAACCGTACAGATTTTTTAATCTTAAAATCTCAGAAACTTGCATCTTTTTACCTAATTCTTTTTGTGTTATGGACATTAAGATCAAAATTAAACAACCAGCTAGTTTTGACTGATGTGTTCACAACAGGTAATTAATGACAGGCAAAGAAGGAAAGAATAAACTTTTTCCTCTGAAAAAGTCAGTTCTGATTGTGACAAAAAATATGTAGAATGAAAAGTATAAGGAATAGACTCATAATACCCAGCTAGTTTTTTTTAAATATATTTTTTTTACATTAAGTGATTAATATCCCTTGCAACTCCATGCCAAATTTCAGCACTCTGGCATTAATAGTTTGTGAGATTTTAAGATTATAAAATGGGAAATTAGCACAAAAATGTACTTTTGAGAAAATCATGTTTAAACACTGGGACACAAGTAAAAACACAAAGGATTATTCAGATTTTAAATGTCCAGGTTGCAGTTGATAGTCAGATACATATATACATGTATATCATTGCTTACAGGAACATGTGTTATTCTAAACATGTTGTAGGGTGTAAAAAGTGAAAAATCCCCAGTCATTATTTTTGACCAAAATCTGTACCAGCTGAACCCCTTAAAAAATACTTGGATGGTATAATGTAACATTATTGGTCACTATAAAGATGCAATACAGAAAGTCAAGGTACAGTTCAGTGTGGAGTGAATGATCCTATGATTCAAAAGTAGATCAATAATAAGACTGTAACCCTCCTGGGAACAGGCACCCTTATGCTGATGAGACACCAGTGTTATTCTTGTTATTCAGAGATAATCTTCCAATATATGTGTACATATTCCAGTAGACCTTCAGAAGCTCAATGGCAGAAGGACTTTAATGCCCATCTTTTGGATGAGCGGTTCTCAATATCAGGAATGTAACAGTTAAAGAAACTGGTGACAGGACTTTTTCAATACCCGACTCTAAATGTACATTTTATATCATTACTGTATGTTTGTTTTTCCATCAAGCTCTGATTTTGAAATTTTTACAGGAGGCACAAAAAAGTGATTCAAGGTTGGCTTGCAAATGTATAAATCCCAGGAAATGGTTTAAGTGATAGAAAATGCAACACCTCAGATGTCTAATAATATACATTGTAGTTTAAACAATAGCATGGTTGTGGTGATGTGCTAACATGTTTCTCTAAAACCCTAGTCAGGTGGACAGAAACATTCAGTGATGATCTACACTTGGTCAATTACTGTCCAATCAACTTATCTCGACATTCTGGGTAACTCAACACAATTTTTAAGCCCCAACCTGCTCCTTCTTTAATGCTACTAAATATTTCCCCGCAACTCGACGTGTTCTTCCATTCCTCTTATATATCGACACATTTCTCCCCGACCGCGGCAAAACAAGTGCACTAGATCTACTACTGTGCTACCAAAAATGCCTACGCAACTCCCCGTATATAAGACCTCTTTATTTCTTTTTGCGGTGCTGGCCGGGAGGTGTAGGAGAGGGGGTGTGCGGACACAGAGGATGACCCTTGGTTTCAGAAACGCGAGTGTGGAGTTCCTTGCATAAGTGTTCGGCAGTTAAAGTACAGCATACTAGAGACTGAGTAATTCTTTTTTTCCACAAAACATTCGTGCGCCGTTGATACTAGGCCTTGACCTGATCTCTTGGTTAACTGCCGTACTGTGTGTGTATCGGTATCATCATGTCTTCTGAAGAAATGGTCAGGTCAAGGTTAAAAAAAAAAGTAAAGCACTGCGCATTAATTTTGATAGCTACAGCTTTTCTCCGATATCGGCAAATCTTTGCCATGCAAGTGCTCCGCACAGCAGTGATATTGGAGGAACGGATGACAATATGCCGATAATTAAAAGAAAAAGGGACATAATTACATTATTTATTAAGACACTTCCCATTATGGTGATGTTTGATCCACCCCCTTTTTTTTTCTCTTCCATCACTAATCTGCTATTTCGTCTTTCTCTTTACTCGACACAAGTCAGACGGTCCCACTGATGTCGAGATATTAGGATTGCACTGTACATGAATGAAGAGATTGAAAAAATTATGACAAAATACGGCAAAACCTGCTGGATGAGATAAAAAAAGTATATCACTGTGTACCAGACAGACGGACAAAAAAGCTTTAACTTTAAGCTGTTCTCCAATACTATACCTTGAGGATGAAAGTAAATAAAAAAGCCAAATGTTGGCCACTTACAGATTTCTCCTCTGGATCTAACTCCTTCCACATACTGGAGGCCCTGCTGACAATTTCTGTCCTTGTTGCAGCTGAATCCCAACACAAAACAAAAACACATGAATTGTATTGGTGAAAGACTACACATGAAGGTAAAAGATTAAACATCAACAAAACCACTGACATAGTAAAATGATTATAGATTTATAAAGTAAAACTTCAGTTGTTTGTGAGAGTGCAACTTTGTGGGGCCATCACAACAGTCGCAGCTAGTGCTGACAGTTGCCATAAGATCAATTTGAATAAAATAAACATACACACTATGACTATCTGACGCAATTGTTTTGGAAAGTTCAGTTTAGTGCCAATTTTGACAGATGAATACAAGGTAAATGTCTATTAATTCAAGCTGTAAGAACTAATACTATAACAGCTAATATTACCGACTGGGAATACTAATACTAATGCTGTACACATCCAATATGCAAATTAAAAAAATGTCAAAAAATTATTTTGGTTATTTTTGCACTGACATATGAGCCATTATCATAAAAAGTAACTTAAGGGGCTAATTTTCACAGTACCTCCTGACGTAGGCACATGTTATACACCTTGACAGTTTAAAACTTTAAAATCTATATAAAAAAACAGCAAGGAAAAACATTCACTGCTGGGAGGAAGAAATGCCCAGACCTGAAAAAATTACATGTGAAAGATAGTTCTTTTTGCTACTGTGTCTGTTCCTTTGACATGAAAGCGAAGTATTGTCATTTTGTAATAAATGAAAATAGGCCTAAAAATATCGAATAATGCTTTCTCCTCAACAATGGTTGCCTCCCTCCTGCCTTTGTTTTGTTTCGACTTTAAACTTCCGGTTGCGCTTCAAAGTTTGAAGGCATGAGTTTCTGTGCCGTCTGCCTTATGCACGGTACGGGCCATGCGGGTGTTACTGTGCCAGTTGTGAGTTGTTTTCTTCCTAGATCTACATAATCTGTGTGCTGATTGTGCATGTTGTTTGCAACCCGTTCTTTGAACGGGTCCTTACACTAGTAAAAGAAAAAAAAAGAAGTCAAGTTTAGATTTACAGCTGATGTATTTACCAACAGTAATAATACATGTACATGGTTTCAGATTTTCAGAAGTCACTGACTCAGGCGCTGTACTACAGTATATATGATACATTTGCAATGAAAAAAAAAACAACAAAAACACCCATACCGGTAAGTATTAAGGAACTGACATGACTGCATTTCCTTTTGGTTGCTTAATGAACTTTCTGTTTCTTAGCCCCCAAGAGCTCTCCGACACCAGAAAGTATTTCTCTGCCACAGTATCAATTGCATTTATCATGACAGCCACAATGCCTTCCTGACACTGAATGCAGCCACCCAGCCATTTGTTTTCGACTATTTTGTGAAGTATCCAAGATCTGCTTTAAAGTTAAAGTCATACCTGGATTTTCCTTTTGAAGTTGTGGTGTCACTTTCTGTAAAAATTGAATAAACACATTAGCTGGCTGTTTAGGCTTCCCTGGGAAAGGCTCCTTTATTTCTTTCATGCTACGAGTGTTCTTGGCACCAAAAATTGATCCTGACCACAAGGATCTTCGCAGTATTGTATTGCCATGCTGAATGTGTGATGTGCTGAAATTGAAGAATTATAAATAAAAAACAACAACTTCAATATCATATAAATAATACTGCACTATACAAATGCAGTAGAAAATCAAGTGAAGAATTCCTCATAATGATAATACCCGGTACATTATTTGATATCACAGTTACATAAGTGAGCAAGCCTCACCAACCTCGACAGAAGTCGCATTTTTTGAGTTTGAATTAAGAATATCACCATAAAGTATGAAATCTCATCTTTAATTTGGTGTAAAAATTATTCCAATGCTCCTTTTTATCGCAAAGTTATGGCTTTTTAAAGACACCTACCCCACCCCGGTAAAAAAACGGAGTAAAAAACAGAAGCAACTTCTGAGAAAATTGCCATTAAAGATGGAGGAGCGATTTTCGCTCTCGGTGAGATGGGTGGCCTTACTATCTCCCTAGCATGGGGTACTTGTAATTAACTTATGGCTTTGAAATTTTGCATGTCTATGCCAATATAAATGATACACATCATTAATGAAAATTTTGTAACAATGGATTTATTAATTTTGAAGTTATCGGAAGTTCAATGAACCCCATTACTGCTGTGATATTTGATATCAAAGGCATAATTAAAAGCAATATTTATCATATTTAGAGGCTGATTTGAGACATAATTATTTTCACAGAATGTAGAAAAATGGGTGAAATTCAAACGTCGCCCAAAATATAAAAATTGCCAAAAAATCGGATATTTGTGTTTCATCGCGATTTTCTCCATTTGGTCCAGTGCGACTTCCGTTGAGGTTAGTGGGGCTCGCTCATATATGATTAAATAAAGCGAATGTATGAGTATCTACTTGGGTCAATGACATCAATATACAGTCGAACATGGAAAACTTGAATTCTTCGGGCTCGCTTTATCTAATTAGAGTTTGTGGAATTTCAAGGAATACATGAAACATTAATGACGAAGTATGATGCTGTATTCAAGGAAAATAATATAGCTGACATGTACTATGAATCACCTCCCTTAATCCCCCCCCCCCCCCCCCCCGTCAGTTGACAGAGAAGCAAGATTAACCTGGCACAACACAAATCATGGTCGCATGGTGACAGAAAAGAGAGGTTGATGATATAAGGCATGTGCACAGCGGCACACAACCTTGTGCCTGAATATTTTTTTTCTTTTTCTCCCCAGTTTCCAAGTCAAGCTGAACAGAGAAAAAAATCATAAATATAGGCCCATTGCGGATATCAGCCATTTTAGCTGTCAGGGCCTACGCATAACCATGGCGATGGTAACATTGATTTTGATTTGTTAGCTGATTTGCACTGCGAGCACTTAAGGCGTCGCGAACCAATCGGCGGCGAGCTAAGAAAAAGTTCACTGTACAGTAAACAATGAAACGTGTGTTCACACACATGGGAGATGTTCGGTCAATTCTTTCACTTCCTCTTCCTTGTTTACATGAATGGTATGGAATCTGACCAGCTTGGACCCATCCTTTCCACCCCTGTCATAACAATCAACTGCAATGCAACCAGCAGGCATTTTAACCGCTTAGACATATCTCGAAGTTACACTCGTCAGCTGAGCCACCCGCCATTTTAGGTGTCGGAAGTACAAAACAAAAACACTCTGTGTTGTCATACGCAATGGGCCTATAATAGCTGGAGGGTGAACACATCTCACCATTTGTCTCCCTTTGGTTTGACTACCAGTTGTATAGAAGCGCTTCCTTCCTTTTTTTTTCCGTTACCATATGAGCATGGGACAAACCAATAATATTAATAATTTTTTGTTAAAAAAGAAGGAAAAAAAGAGAGTTTTTTCCCTGCCTGAATCGGTTGTCTCTGAGAGTGCTTTAACCCTTTCGTGTTTAACCCAGCCTTGAAATATACAGCCTTCGATTGTTCAACCCAGCCGAATCCAGCTTTGTCTATGATGCCCGCCATGTGTTCAACCCAGCCAGCCAGTGTCCACCAGTTTTGTATACAATTTTGAAAGGAAGAACAGTGCATGAATAGCTGTAAATAGTAAATGACAACACTTGGTAATCTTCAGATGCCCACTGATCCAGTTTGAACCATATAGCGTGAGTTAAGCCTACAACTACTACAGTACAAGTAATGTACTATATTACACATGGTCATCCAACAGGCCTGTTCCTGCCTCTAAGCCTACATTATGTACTGGTCAGCACACACTTGTAGTACATAGTACAAACCTGTAAGTGGCTGGTGACAAAATAGTCTGAAATTTTTTCGTACCGTAGCAGCGCAGCAAGAATACATGGGTATATGAGTACTTATATTTCAGCATAAAACCAAAATTGTCGGAAATCCGAGGCAACTTTTTTTCTGGTTGTGATAAAATAGTCGGAAATCCAACTATAGTCGGATATTTTACAGGTCTGATAGTACATGCATGTACTAGCATGGTGTATTTGCATGGGTAGTGTTGTAAGCTTGGATAACAAACGGGATATGATGCGATAGTGTGTAATACGTATATTGTCCATCTGTCTCAGTGGTAGTGTCACACATCCCCGTTCAGCATTTCATGTTCACAAAACCAACAAGCCGATTTTCGCATTCTCATGTAAAGAGGTTCATTTTTTAGTTCATTCATTTCTCAATAAGTATGCCAAAATTCATTAAATCATAGATGTGACATGGGGGCTACAATTTCCATTTTAGTGAAGGCACTCAGCAGCGGCTGCCATGGGGCTGAAAAATGTAAACAAATCAGGGTCAGGAAGATGGCCATTAGAGCACTTCACAAGTAGCCAGAATTAGAATAGAAACACGAAATGGTTAACCACTGTTTTTGTGTGTGTGTGTTGGGGTGGGGGGGGGGGGGGGAATAGACGCACTACTGTGTCACCACTAGGCTATGCTTACAGCTAACCGAGTCGCTAATTAAGTTTCTGGCATTTTATTTATTTATCTTTTTTCTTCTCGGCTATTTGGATCACACTTGCAGCAGGAAAACTGGTTTGACCAAACTGTGTCGCAGTTCAAGGTTCGCATAAAATAACTACAGAGAATATTGAAAAATAAATTCAGGACCTACGTCTTTGTTCGGGGAGGACTTCCGAATGCGTTCCATAGCTCGACAAGTGCATATATAGGCATTGTCAGATTGATATGTAACGATGTGAGGGTCTAGTCAGTTTGTATCTTCGAGGCCGTAGGCCAATGTTCGCTTGGCCAGTAGTCAGATTGACATATCAGTTAACGCCGCCGGGGTAGCTAAGTATTGTTTTCACTCGGGCTATGGAACGCATTCGGAAGTCCTTCCTTTGTTCGTGGGATCCGTGATTTCGACTTACGTGTGTTCAAGTTTTGCATGCTCAACTGTAGCCTATATAATGCAGACAAAAAATAGAATTTGAAAAAAAAAAAAAATACAAACATCTAATTCTAATTCAGTCCCAAAATTGTTATTGTAATAAAACATGACTAAACAGAGTTAGTAACATGAGGCTGTAATTAACCCTAAATGAACCCTGACTTCCTGGCTTTACGCAATACCATATCCCTGGCGAGAGCCTTTGAAAGTTTGGTCTTTGTGATTCCAACCAGTGGTTTACTGATTAACGTATTCTTGTCACAATGCCTGTGATTTAGAGGAGATAGTGAGGAATAAGAATTTAAAGAGGACAGTGACTGAACGTGAAAACATTCCTTCTGTGCTGCTCTGTCGGCTTGACCCATCTGTTTGCACGCCTGCCACACCAACATTTGGGAACTCAAACCCGCGTTTACATGCCCGTCGCAGCATGAGGGTTATATTTATTATATAGGGGTATTTAAAATCATAATGAGTAAGATTATGTAAGCCTGCAGTGTAAAGAGAGAGTGAGGTGTAGTTCAGAAAGTCATGGAGTAAGCCTACTGAGGAGTAAATGGTTCTTTGACCCTCAAGATCTATAGATAAATGGATACTATGTCTATGGCAGATCTATTTGTATGTAAGTAGGTACCACAAGAGAAAATTTCATTCCCCTTGGAATTGGTTGATTTTTCTACATAATGAAAGAACAGGTCACACCATTCATTCTGCTTTTTAAATTTTGTAAATCCATTCATAAATAAGAAAGTTATGAGAAAATCAATTTTAGGGGACTTAGACTTTTTACTGACGTTGTTTGAAAAATGACAACAATGCGATTTTACATCATTGTAAAAAAAAAAATGTTCATGTGAAATTGTAAACATTGACATATTCAGAGACTATAAGTTACTGGGATTCCTCACACAAAGATTTGAAGCTGTTACATTTCACATGTTCATAAAATGCAACATCAAACATCGGTAAAATAGTACATTTCATCTAAAATATTTGTCGTAAAAAGCCTCAAAGCCATTTTTGGAACACGATAAGTTGCCCATTAATAGAAAGAGAGTCACAGAAACTTGCATCTAAACAAAACAACACATTGTATGTGCTCAATTTTTTTCAGCCATTTAGTTTACTTATCTAAGAACATACAAACGATTGAAATATGGAGATCGTGCGATTTCGCAACATGGAAGAAAAACCCTGGTTTTTATGTATATACAAAAACATTTTTAAAAATTAAATTTAAAATATTAAGAATATATAAGGAAAAAAACTGTGTCCTATTGGTAATTTGGTGTGCTGATTTCAAAAATGGTGTTAAATTTCATGTAGGAACAATAGTTTCCTCACAAAATACAATTTCTCTATTCCAGTTTTTGTAAAAAAATTACGCCATATTGCAAAGTTGTGTTCATTTAAAGAGAAACCTTTATGAGTGGAAAGAAATGTTTTTTTAGTTGGTAGACCTGAAGTTGAAGCTGCAGTGTCATGGCCCAAATGTTTCTGAAGCCTTTGATACAATTACAAAACATTTACATTGCCAGTGCAGGTAATTGCTTCTCCACACATCAGTTTTCTTGCTTTTGTCTGATATTTCAGATGTTTCAACCTATCTGTCTTTTTCGGTAACTGATCCACTTGTTCTTTGCTGGAGCATTAGCCCCTATGCTCTAGCACCCAGTCAAAAACTTCTTTCTTGCTTTCAGATTTTTTAATCTCCTGTGCTATCTTCCTGGTTTTCGACCAAAGTAGTGCTAAATGGATTCCATCGTAGATGTCATCACCTGTATTGCAAATTCAAAATATATAAATTACATTAAATAAAAAAAATAGACTTGCCAAAATGCCTTGCGCTTACAGATGCATGTTGAGTGACACATCACTACTACTACTATTTCCTGTTGCACCCACTGGTGCTTAGGGCAGCAACAAAGGATCTCCAGCCCTGTCTGTCCTGGGCCATCTTTGCGAGAGTTCCCCATGAGTGATTGAAGGATATCATCTCTGCCTCGATTGTTCTCCGCCAGGTTGCCTTGGGTCTGCCTCGCTTGCGCCGTCCCTCCGGTGTCCACTGAAGTGCTGTTTTGGTTATAGAATTTGCTTCCTTTCGCAGCACGTGTCCAAGCCATCTCCATCGTCTCTTCGTGATGATGTTGGCTATTTCTTCTTGCTTGCATCGCCTTAGTAGTTCCTGATAAGAAATCTTGTTTGGCCAAAAGATGCGGAGAATCCTACGAAGACATGTGGTGTGGAAGGAAGACAACTTGGCGAGGTCACCTTCTGTCATTCGCCAACACTCTGATCCATACAGGAGTGTGGATAGGACACAGCTTTGGTACAGTCTGATCTTGGTGTTGATGCCGTATGACACATCAGTGAAGCATGAACAATGTGACCCAAAAGATTATGATTAAAAGTAGGCAACAAAAATAAATCAGTGACTTTATTGCTAACTAAAAGTTTGCAAGAAACATGTTATACACATACACGCTAAGCTTTTTGACACTACCACCGTTTCCTCTCTCAATATGGAAAAGTGGGGGGGGGGGGGGAGGGGGGCTGCTGCACTAGATCTATATCTGTTGTTTTTTTTAAAAATTATTTATCTTAATGCAATAATTCATTATCAATTCACGTCCATCATGAATCGAAAGTTCTTGTCGGGGGCTCCCCACCATTATAATGCTCTCTCACTAGTCTCACACTCGCTCTCCCGTGGATAATAAGCCGCTACTATCTTCTTAGTATAATCTAGATCTAGACAAAGTCACTGTCCGTGGAAATGGGTCAACACTTGAGTGACTATTCTTGTTCAAAACAAAAGAAATAATTCATAAAACAAATAAAATCAACATCATTCTGATCCAGCATTAACATTTTTATCCAAAAATAAGTGAATATAGGCTATTGAATAACAAAATAAAATTAAATGATAGGAATTTCGGTCAAAATTCCGTGTATTATATCTGGCTGTTCCATCGTTAGATCCACACCACCCGATAAGGTCATTCCTTGCAATAAAATGGTATTTCTATACATAATCAATATTATTTAACTTGAAAAATGAAAGAACTTACGTAAATGATATGAAAGAGCAAAGTCATTTGCAGTTTCTGCTAAGTTTGAGTCGACATTGGTACTTTCTCCATCCGGAGGGTGGTGTTCCATAATCAAATCAATGTGGCCTGAGCCGGCTCGCCTCACGGTTTTCACTCGGTCTCTTTGTCAGTGAATGGGTCTCCGAAAATGTGAAATACCTCGGCCCAAGAGCAACACTGACACTTAAAACTTCACAGAAATAGAGATCACATCCCACTTAAAAAGAATATTGCACTTTGACAATAATTTGTGCAAAAAATTGTTCATTTTGACGTGATTGAAAAATGTACACGAGATTTTCAGACCTCCTCCTTCGTTGAAGAGAATCGAAAGTGGTACTGGTATAATCGGCAATCTCTCCCCTTTACAATGATGCTACTTTTAATATGATACGTAATCTGTGGGCCGAAGTATCGCAATTTTAGTAAGCGCAACTCGAAATACCGCACGCTCCAAATCACGACTGGAGAAACCACTGCGCTGCAGTGAGACATTTTTTTCCCGACGCGCGGCGTCTCTTGTGGTACCTAATGTAAGCACTCTCCTGGGATGTGTACAGCTGACCAGTGCTGAAGAATAAAGATGGAATCTGTGGTCTAACCTACAGACTTCATTTGACAGCTGGGACCAAAGAGTAGACATGACTTGAAATTCTGTTGTTTGATACAGTGCTATGTGAAGGAACTGCAGCCAGGTAACTGCATGGACTGAATAGGAGGCTAGATCTACTTCTGATCTAATGCCAATGGTGATTATTGAAGATAGATGGGCTGTGGCAACTTTGATGGACTGCTCAGCACAATCCGAACTGCAAATAGATATGGCCCCACAAAAATCGTAGCCATAAATTTCCTCCTTAGAGCAGAATGCAACTTACTGCAAATGCTTTAGACCTGTGGTGACCTGAATGAGCTTACAGCAGCATTTCGCCATGGTAGTCGCCATGTTCTCGCGCCGAAAAGGAGAAGCAATTGTTGATTTTATGACTTATGCAGTTATATGGACAGTCTGCATATTCTGGCATATAGACATTACAAAAATATCTACAATTCAATTATCCTTAATGCAGCAAGTAAATTTATAGAAGTTTGACAAATTTTATCACAAATTTGACCTATTTAGCTATCTATCATAAACGTCTCCCATTGACGTAAACATGCTTCCGTCACAACCAAACTAGTGGATAAATTAACATTTGTTGGCCCTTTTCGCCCACTCGCACACCTTGTAGAGTTAGATACCGTTCATTCTGTAGAAGGGCCATTGACAAAGGAACCAAATAGTTTGAAAGTATGATAAATATATCAAGGCTGCCAGTATTACTGGCTTTCTTTTTCGTAAGTTACACCTCATTCGTTCAAAGCGCACAAGAAGAGACGCAATCCGATAACACCAAAATCGATGTCAAGAATGATGCAGATGAAGGCGACTCGATCTTTTATCACCACGATTTCGAACAGATGGTCGCTTTAATGCAGGAAGTGAACAAGGCATGTCCAGAAATCACAAGAATCTATAATCTCAGTGAGCCGTCTGTTCAAGGAAGGAATTTAACAGTTTTGGAAATAACAGAGAATCCAGGCGTTCATAAACCAGGTATGTATCATAACTCAAGTGGGCCTGGCTCCCTCATTTGAAAACAAAATGGCCTATAATTGCGAAATATGGTTGATCTCAGCTCCAGAAGGTAGTTGATTAAAGGGAATGGGCCAAACGTTTAATTTTTCAGAAAGGCTTAGAACTATTTTCAATAGATTAGCTATTGTACTGGCCATGGCAATTAGCAGTGTAGTCTCTGGGGTGCCTTGCTTTTCATGAGCATTATAATATGGCCACGCTTATTCACAGACGTCTGCGAATAAGAACAAATTCTTATTCGCAGATGGATTTTTGGTTTGTGATTTTTATTTAGGAAAAACTCCTTAAAATGACATTCGGTCGAGCTATCGATGAAACTTTCACCAAAGCATTTTTGATGGCGAGAGCTGTCTATGAGATACAAAATCGCCCCAAGTGCCATAACAAGCAGGCGAGAACCAAAGCCCTCTGAATTTTAACGAGTGATAAAAGTCTGGAAAGATCAGATTAACTTCACATACATACATTGACAAGCTGAAGCGAACAATTACTTCACTCGACTAGTGGCCATGCGAGCATGCATCTGAGTCACATGACCAAAACAAACGATGTGCATCACTTCTCATTCAGAAAAGGGACCAGTGTAAACAAACAGCGTGTCGAGGGGAAATCGGAAAGCCAGAAGAGTTTGTCCTCCACTGCCCCTCAGTACTTTATTCTGTTTCAAAAACCTACCAGAAGTAAACTCGCCTGCCAAAATGGGGGGAGGGGGGGGTCGAGGCTCCGCAAGATCTTTTTTTTTTTGGTCACTTTTTTCTGCGTTTTCCCCTACTGATCATCGTTGCTTTGCTCTAGAACCAAGAAACCCCCCATCTGCGAATAAGATTGGGATCTTATTTGCAGATGCCTGTGAATAAGCACTTCATTATAATATAATCATGGCATAATTTGCTGAAATGGATAGATCTAGAAATCAAGATTGTGTCATACTGCTGGAACAGTTTGAAGTAGAATGGGCAGTCAATTTTGTTTAAATGTCCAGTAAAACTGATTTGTTTAAAGGAGCCTTAAAATGCAAAAGGCCGCCCTTATCCGTCAACATTATCGACGGATACTGCCCAGATTTATCCGTCAACATTATCGACGGATACTGCCCAGGTTTATCCGTCGACATTATCGACGGATACTGCCCAGGTTTATACGGCAACACTATCGGCACTATTGACGAATGACAAACAACAACAACAACAAACAAACATGCAAACTGGATTTATTCCTAATGTTATTGGATAAACACTTCGTATGCAAAATACATCACCTTTTAATGCTTTATTCAGTAATTAGCTCTTTTTGTCATCCAGTCACCACTGGGTTGTTATAACCCTGACAAAAGCAGTGAGTAACATTTGCTTTTCACTGTATTTCAATTTAATGAAATGTCTATGAATTGCACCGTACAGGTGAGCACACTTGGCCAAATGCTTGTGATGAATGGGATTTAAAAGATTAGAATGCAGCTGGAAATCTGTTTTCCTTCAAACACTGTGGTCTTCACAAGCGTTTGGGCTAACATGCCCCCTGTACGGTAGCATTCATATGATTTCATAGAAATTTGTTGATAAATAGTGGAAAGCAGAAGAGACAGAGAGACAGTCTTGTGATTTAAATTCGGAAAGCTTATCTTGTTCAGGATAAAAAAGATCAGCCTGTCATATTATCTATTTTTGATTGAAAGACTTCAATGCTTTCTTGTCCTTCTTGGCCATAGACAACAATTCAGTAGTTTCAAGGTGACGCAGTGAGAAAGGTAAAGATGGAGAGTAGAAAGTTCTAGAAGAATGAGGTTTGTAACATTCCACTCCATAGGTAATAGTTAATTACTAACTTTCTGTATGGGAATGAAGTTTATAACATTCCAATCCACAGTTAATTAAATCTACTTCTTGTGTATGGGAATGAAGTTTGTAACATTCCATTCTACAGTTATTTAATTACTTGCTTTTTGTATGGGAATGAAGCTTGTGATATTTCCTGCCACAATTAATATAAATACCTGCTTTTTATTATATGCCACAGTTAATTGCCTGCTTCTTGCTTGGGAATGAAGTTTGTAACATTCCATTCTACAGTTAATTACTTGCTTTTTGTATGGGAATGAATTTTGTAACATTCTGTTCCACAATTAGTTCCTGCTTTTCGTAGGGGAATGAAGTTTGTTAATTGTTTACCTTTTGTATGGGAATGAAGTTTGCAGCATTCCATTCCATAGCTATTTATCTGGAGTAATTGTGGTACAATTTTGGCCCTTTTTTTGCTCGATGCTACAGCCTAACCGACAGTTTCAGAAATGATAAAATTAATTTTCTTAACTCACTGACGCCCGTTCCCGCACACGTTGCGGGATACCTAAATCGACGCATAAGCCCAATCCCGCACCGCCTACGGGGTACATGAATAAAATTTCTAACCCCTGCACTGTTCCCCGCAACGCTTACGGGACTGGTTCTCTGCGGCAGTTTAACATCTTGACTTGTTTCGTTGAAAGTTTCACCGGGTTCGGCTGGCAACTTTTTTTTTAACGATTTTTAAAAAACTATCACTCTATGCCGGGTCGAAATAAGAACTTCTGTTAGTTGCGCGATCTGTCTTCTTCTTCTTCTTCCTTAAAACTGGTTTTCTCAAATTTGAGTATCTCACCAGTGCGCAATAAAAATCGACTCGGCCCGTGTCCCTGGGAGTTAAAAATTTATATACATATAAGGGTGTAAGAAGCGGGAGTCGATTAGATTTATAAAAACTTATAAAAACACTTGATTGTGGCCATGAGCAGATCAACCAATCTTATCACTGGGTTTATAAGTATATCTATGCAGCCTGTCCAGTAGCTAGCTCTCAACGTGTGCTTTTCCAATTTTGTCTTTAAAAGAGTCTAGGCTACTGCACAGCTGATCACTAGATCTAGTAAAGACAATGGCTTCAAAACGCAAGAAAACAACATTTTCCAGCTGTTTAAAGACACCAGTGATGAATCTGAGGTAGATGTAGCCTATAATTCAGATCTAGATCCTGAATTCGTGCCTGGGAAGGGAAATTCTGACTCAGATTCTAGATCTAGCCCTCCCAGTACCAGCGATCGCGTGCTAAGGCTAAGGCCAGTGCACTGAGTAAGGGCAAGGGGGAAGGCAAAGCCAGTAGTAGGTCTAGTTCTTGTTGACTAAGGCGAATAATAACATTACTTTCAAACACTTGTGACACTTTCATACAATTTTTTTGACATTTTTATTAGGTCATCAGTACAATACACAAAGGCCAGAAATTTTTGCGAAACAAAGTTCAAACTTGCCAGATTTTGAAAATTCATGAAAAAAAAACTATAGTGAATAAATTTATTCAAGTTTTGTTTTTTGCATTGTTCAGTTTAAAACCTGTTATGTGTCAAAATATGGAATGGATTGGTGAATAAATGTGGTTTTGGGAATTTTTTGAAATACGCCCCAAAACCCCTGGACTTTAAGAGTTGTTCCGCCGTGGCGGGCCTGCTGGTCTTCAGTGAGTTACGTCAACTAATCCAGCCCAGTCGTTTTTGTATCGTCTGATTGCATTGATCCAAGTTTCAGGTATTTTTAAATAAAAAGTTGTAAAAATGTAAAATACGATGACATTTGTTTTGGCTCCCTGCAATAAAGCCACTGGAACGGAAATGATTTTATGCGTTCGGTTCCATGCGTGCAATTTCCCTATCAGAAATGAGTATGAAGTGCTCTGGTGGCAGGGTTCGTAGCGGACCTTGAAAACCTGGAAAAACCTTCAAAAACAAAAATCGTTTTTCAAGGTCTTGAAAAGCCTGGAAAACAGAGCACAACCTTGAATAACCTTAAAAAAAAAAAAACTAGATCGAATTGAAAAAACAAAAACGTGGGCCTAGGCGCTCGGCCTAATGCAGACCTCCCAAGTCTCCCCGTTTTCATGATAAAACCCCGCCCTCCCCATGTTCCTTTGAAATCTCACCGTTTTGGGGAAAAAGAGAAAGAAAAAAAAAAACCAAGTGAAGTTTTGCCGATTACACGAAAATTACTGATTAAGCTTTTTCATAGTGCGGCTTGGCTGATACAGTTGTATGTATTTTCCTTTGAGGAGCGTGGAACGTGCCCACTCAGTTGGGGGGTAGGGAGGGTTGGGTAGGAACTAAGGTGGAGGGGACCTGCCTGGCTGCAATGCCCATTCAGTCGTTTTCGAGAACACTTTCGAGACTAGACGGCGCCGGCATGTCCAGGGAACACACTATTCACTTTTATGTCCACCGGACGAGTGGGGGAGTGAAAGTGGGATGGAGAGGTCTGCTTAATTAACTGGGTCGGCAAGGCCAGTGCATTTTTGATTTTTTTTTAAAAATCCAGTTTTTGGGAATATTTGGGACGAAGGATTATAGAGGGCACTTTTGGAGGCAAGTGATGGCCAGTTAGGACAACTGTTGCGCCCTGTGAGCATTATTATGTGTACAGTAGTACATGTAGTATAAGGGGGGGGGGATGAGCTGAGGAGAATCGGCCTGACCACCCAGCCTAGGCTTATTTTACGTAGATTCATAGACCTATGGAGGCTTGAATAATCAAGTGTCGGTATAATACATTAGTGTAACATTTTTACCCACATTTTCAGTACTGGCCAGGCCCATAAAATGAATCAATATCAGAAAAATGGGATAAATGGCAGTGAATCATCTTAAAGCAGTTTGTCAATAAAAAGTACAGAGTCTGGTACATTGAATTTTGAAAAAGAAAAATGTAGAATTTCAGATTATTCAGATGTCACAGTGACACATTGAAATTCTAATATCCAGTAGTCATACTCATAGACCTGCAGGTTTATTTAATTTTCTGTTACTGCCAAGGATACTGCTGAGATGTTCAGAAGTTTTATCTGGTGAAAAGAGAACACTTCCAAAGAAAAGAAAATAGCTTTTTTGTGATGTTAAGACCATCCCACAGATTCTCAATTTATCTGATTGTAATTAATCTGCCATTAAAGCAACAGGAGGACTATCTCCTCCTTGTTTTAGCAACTCTAGTGCCCAAAAGATGAAGCAAACTTTCTGATTATGGCATTGAATTACTAAGTTAGACTGACCAGACTGCTTAGATTCAGCATGAAAATTGTCCGTATGGTTTCTTCAGCCATGTCCAAAATGTTTTACATATCTACTGAGGTCTTGCAAACTTAGAATGGCAAGTTTGAGGGTAGCATTATATTAATGGGGAAGGGGGGATTTGAATGCAACACTTTTACATGTATAAAAAAATATATTTGTAGGGTGGTTGTATTTAATTTTCTTTTGTGTATGTGTCGAGTTTCTAAGAGGTTGCGGTAATCTCCCAGCTTTTTGTGAAATCTCCCCACTTTTTTAACCAAATCTCCTCACATCCTGCTTGTACTAGTTGGGAGATCTGCTAACGGAGACGGCTGTGTAGTCGCACGGGTTTTTACGGGCATAAGTGATTCATGGACATGCGTAATTTTTGTCGCGGCGTTTTGTGGCCTTGAAAATGAAAAAGTTGACCTTGAAAAACCTTGAAAAAACCTTGAATTTTCTCATCAAAGTCTGATATGAACCCTGTGGTGGGCATGAAATATGTAGTAAGACTAGAATATGGAAAGATATTTAGATCAAAGAGAGAGAGAGAGATTGATTATGTAACGGTGGGCTTACAGGTTTATCCTGGATAATGCTGGGTACAGCCCAGTTAGTAAAATAAACTTGGCATTTGAATTTGATGATTTTTGTGAAATTTCTATTACATCATCAATTTCAGGTGGTTCAAATTTTGGCATTTTTTTGTTTGTTTTTGATTTAACATTGATTGATTCTCGTATTTTTATTTCTGAAAGTGGCCTTTGATTGATCAGACTGATAAAAGCTCAAGATGTTGATGTTGTTGTGGGCACGATCAGTTTTAATTTAACATGAAGTGCACTGAGCAGTGAAAACAATAAAAATTGTATAATATATTATTCGAAATTGGGACCATGTATTTTCTACAAAATTCTGTAACATTGATATTTAAATGTCTGTGAATGTATGATGAAAATCTAAAAGTCTGTGATTCTAGAAACCTGCAAGATTTGTCTTTAAATTTTTAAGAATGTCAAAGAATACTGCATTTTTTGTGACAATGGTTTGCAACTTCGCACCACTCACGTGGGAAGATAATGTTTTCAGAAGATATCATTCCATGAGAAAGTTAAACACTGGGAATGTATTTTTGAAGTAAGAGAAAGTTGGAAATGATTTCTTTTGACTGGAGAAAGTCTTTCTGGAAGTTTGTACACTTGATCATAATTACTCTGCGTCTGTTTTCAGGCAAGCCAGAGTTTAAGTATGTTGGCAACATGCATGGCAACGAAGTTGTTGGGAAAGAGATGCTGTTGTACCTGATGGTGGCGCTGTGTGACGAGTACAAAAAGGGGGATGATTTGGCTCGGTTTATTGTCACACAAACTCGGGTTCACATCCTGCCCTCAATGAATCCTGATGGCTGGCAGGCAGCATATGAAGAAATGCAGGTAAATTTTGGCTCCTTATTACATATGGCAGAGTTACTAAAACAGTGTGACAGAATTCATTTAAGATATAGTATAATTGATAATTGGCTCTTTTCGTCTTGGCAGACGGTCAGCAGCTAAATAGTTTTTGTGCTGCATGCCTGGGCTGTGGGTATGGAGAAAGTGCCTAGCCCATGGTGCACTTTCCCCCTCTCGACAGTGTTGATTTGATCCATTGGAACGACATAGTCGATACGTGTGGAATCAACAGTGTTGCAGGAGGTGTATTCCTTCGTGTAGTCTGCCTTTAGGGGTTCTCCCGATTTTTAATAATTAATAATGAATTACGTACATTTTTTTTTGTTGGAGATATGGAGGGGGGAGGTGATATGGCTGAATTTTAATCTACTAACTTTTAGTTTCAATTTTGCGATTTTTTTCCTTTACAATTTCCAACTGCCAAGGTTTCTTTAATGTCCGCAACGTGCACACGGCCCTCCAAATTTTTTGACCTTATCTGAGAAGACTAGGTACTACTCGATCCTACCCATTTATATCATTTAAGATAATGAGCACTAACTTAATAGCAAATCTAAGTTCCTGGATCTTTGTAATCAGTATGTGACCTACCGGTACCAAAAGTTCATATTGTGTTTGGTTATTTCCTTTCCTGTATTACTGCCATTCCTTTCAAAATGGTTTGATGAATGAATGATTTACCTGTGGGTTTGAATCCAGGCAGTTATGAGCACTTGTCTTTACGAAAATAAACCTACCTCAAGAGAATTCACCTAAAAATATTGAGTCTACTAGACTTAATATTGTTAGAGGGAATTAATGTTCTGCTGAAGAAATGTGAAAATCAATACACTGAAGTAAATTGACATGCATTTAATTTTTTAAAGTTGGTGTCTTAATTGGTGTTTCATGCGGAAGATAGAGAAGATGCTGTTACTTTTTCATACCTTATTTTACCTATCTTATAAATTCCTTAACCCTTTTTTCTGCAGGAGAAAGGTAAAGCAGGATGGCTTACTGGCAGATCTAATGCCAACAATGTTGATCTCAACCGCAACTTTCCTGATTTAAATGCCAAGATTTACGAAAATGAAAGAGAGCACAAGGGCCGAAACAACCACCTGGTGAAAGTGGAGAAGGCAATAGCTAATGATAAATCTGTAAGTAAAAGTCATGTGCACTGATGTCCCAACATACCATGTAATTATAACTTTGTGTTTGTACTTTGGATTAAAGTAGCTTCTATTATTGTGATGTTACAAATGAGCTTGTGACTGGTTTTTCTCGGAGTGTCAACTGTTTTGCTTAGCGCTGTTATTATTTTGAACAATTTTGGGGTCAAGGATTATGAAATGGGCCATCGATTTTGGGTCTTATTTTAGGACTAGGAGGTTCACTGCTCTTGGCATATGCACCTGTCTTTTCTTGTTTTTATTTTTTTTGGTAATGTTTTTGTCGTAGGTTTTAAAAAAAATTTTTTTTACCTGGGCAGCAGCCTTCTTAGGCCTGCTTCTCTCAATTTTCAACTGCCAGGGTATCTTTAACTTGCGCACCGTGCACACTGGCCCTCTGAGTTTTTGTCCTTATCCGAGAAAACTGGGTGCTCGATCCTACCTATCATAGGATCCTGGACAGGAAATGGTCTGTGATTATACATGTAAATAAATGGCTGGTTGTGAAAAGCATCCTGTCCAGTCACCCCCTAAAGTAATTGTAGAGTTCCTTTTGTTGTGAAGGAAGTGAAATGAGCTCAGCTCTGGATATTGGTAATAAATTGATCTCATGTATCACATTTGCATGCCTGTGTGATTAGTAAAGTTGTGAAGCAGAATACTTTCCCCTGGTAGCTGGTTTTTACTTTTAGGTTTACATTCAATATTCTCCAGAATTACAGGTACATGTGCTGCTTAATTTGAGGATTAAGTTGTGGCACATTTGTGGCCATGTAAGTTGTTTCTTAATAAGGCCCTGAGAGATCAGCCACTAGCCAGTTTTGTTTTGTCGATATACCTGTATTAGAGTTGACGATTGGAGTGTTGTTTTAAGTATAATTTCATTGGAAAATCTTTGTCTTATTGTTTTTGTGGTTTAATATCACATTCTCAATTGGAGACCTCAGATTATCATCAGTTTTATCATGCTAATTCCTGAGGCTGAGTGTAATTTCCTAAGAAAAGCTGTTCATATGTGATTGAGTTTATTTCATGGTGGGTGAAAGTCGTCCGGGTTATTCCGGATATTGATGAAAAAATATCTCTCCGGTTTTCAAAAATTACCACGCAGCCACAATGACCCAGGGATATGTAATAATGTTATTGAAATGGACTTTATAAAGGTTTAACGCACATGGTCTCCACTGCCCAGACAAGACCATCATGATAGTACCCAAGACATGGTAGAACTACATGTATACACATATGTACATTGTTACTATGTACTACAAGCCTGTGGTGACAAAATACATGATGTAGGCTTTGAATGTACTGACTGATAGGGCATTGTTTTGTGACTTTTATTGGAAAGACTGAGGTAAATGTTTAATTGCCAGCCTATATTTGATTGACAATTTCAGTTTCAGGAATGGACCCTTTGAAAGTTTTGGTTTTCAGCTTTCTGAACTTTCAGTTGCTTCAGCAGCATACCAAGATCATTTCTTGTATTATGGATTTTTTTTATTGTTAGATGAACAGTTTCTTTCCAAATCAATATCAGTAATACCATTGCTCGTCCCCAGCTTCAGCCAGAAACAAGAGCTGTCATGCGTTGGCTGGCCAGGATTGGATTTGTCTTGTCTGCCAACCTGCATGGAGGAGACCTGGTTGCTAATTACCCATATGATGAGACCAGATCGGGAAAGAGCCAGGAGTACACAGCCTGTCCTGATGATCATACATTTGTGTAAGATTCAGAATACTTTTTTTGTTGTTGTCGTCATCAATTTCAAACTCAGAGTAATGGTGTTCCTGTGCACATTTTATTTCTTGAGCTAGTGTGGACATGTTATGGTGCTGGTGTTAGATTCAAAAGACTACTGCCAGCTGGAATGTGGTCACCATTGGCTTTGGGGACAGTTCTTCACTTGCCTGTAGGCCACTGGCTTCCACCGAAGAGTTTCAATAAAAAGATTAATATTTGAGGTAAATTGTCTTGTGTTACAATTACAATGTATGGATCCGTTGGAGTGTGAAAATACATTGTTTGTCTTAACCACACTGTGCTGTTGAACCTGCAGGTACCTGGCAAAATCCTATGCTTACTATCACATGAGCATGGCAGATCCTGACCGAATCCCCTGTGACAAGGGAGGAGAGAACAACCCCATCACCAATGGAGGACTGTGGTACTCTGTGGCTAAAGGTATGCATATGTTTGCCAAGTGTTACTGGTCTGAATAATGACAAGAAATTGTCAGTATTGAAGACAGATCTTCAGAATTCCAGAGTAACATCTCAGTATGTCAGGCCAGGATCCAAATGGGAGACATGCTCTGGAAGCTGAATTTGATTTGAAAAAAAGATGAATTTCCGAGTGCAAGATCAACTTTATATGTGCTCCAATTTGAGAAGATGAAATAGCGTTCTGAGACCAGTGAATCTTTTTTATCTTTTCTTTTGCTTCTCCAGTCCCATTCATGTAATTCCCTGATCTTTTTTGTTGTCCCACAAATTGTGTATCGTATGATTCTGTCCGACAGGTATGCAAGACTACAACTACTTGAACACCAACTGTTTTGAAATCACTCTGGAACTGGGCTGTGTTAAATTCCCACCTGCTTCTCAACTGGAGCAGCTATGGCTGGACAATGCAGCAGCCCTCTTCAATTACATCATGCAGGTAAAAGAAGCTAATGTTTTACAGACTAATATGAAATATGTGTTGTTGTTGTTTTATTATTTTTTAAAAATAATTCATGCTCAAATGCCATGAAAAAAAAAGTCATGTTTAGCTCGCGACTGATATTTTTTAGTGGAGCATTCTATGGGACAACTCAGAAAAGCCATTTTCTAGGTCAAATGATTTATGTCAGCTGATAAGGTGACAGACCCACACTGCACAGCAGTTTAACATCAAGAATGATTGAATTTGATATCTGATGATCAAATGTTATTAATGCTTTTATTTTTACACAACCCATGAAAATAGGATTTAGTTTGCTTAGTCCATGAGCAGGGTTTGATGGCATTTTTAACAGAAGTCTATCATCTGGCTTACATTAGAAATTCAGTATTTTTGCACTGAAAATTTATCAGTGTACACAGTGTAATATAAGTATATCTTTATTACCCCAGTTTGCCTGTGTGTCTGCATTTTAAAAAAAATGTGGATCGATATATATCGAAATGTCTTTCCTTTGTAAATGCAGACCCACATTGGTGTCAAGGGCTTTGTAAAATCAACTGACAACCAACCAATTGCTAACGCAGAGGTGAAAGTGAGCAACTTGGCTTCAGGCTTACCCATTGAGCATGACATCTTATCATGTAAGTCTTTGTTAGTCTTTCAGACGTAATTTCTGGTGCTGGCTTTGCTGTGTTTATTACCATTGAATCAGTCTTTTAGAAATTTGTTGTTTTTTTTTTAAGCCAGTGGAAATGTTTACCATAATCAAGGTTCTCAGTCAGCCCTAAAGTGAATAAAACTTCAGAATGGCTGAAATCTTGATTCCAAATGGTCATTTGAGTTTTTGAAATTGAAATAAAATTGTACTGCAATGTGTTCAATTGTAAAATAATGCAATCTAAGGATGGGTAATGTTCAGTCATTATAACAGAGATCAGATAACTTGACACTGATGTGAGATCAACTGTAACCCTAGTCCTGCAGGAGGCCACTGTATTGGCCTCCCCGCGCAACATGCGAGACACTGGAGGCCATTATTTTGTCCGACATGCTTAACCGCGGGTCCTGCGGGAGGCCACATTTTTATATAGCAACGGTGCGCCTCGCGCATTGTTTATTCGATTGCCAAGGCTGTCGTTGTTTTTTGTTTTTTTTCACGTTTTTTGTTTTTTTCACACTATTTTCGCGTGTTTATCTATCCTGTCACCCGTACTATATCTAACAAAACGGTATCGTCCGATTACGTTTATTACGATGCAGCTATTCGTAACTATTCGTCATACTCATGTACAGTGGAACTTCGTTAGCACGATCATGGCTTAACACGATCTCCCGTTTAACACACCCTCTTCACGAAGGCCCGTTTCAACCCTTCTTTAAACATGCTAAATTATTTTCGATAACACACTCGGGTTTGCATAGCAAGCTCGGTTCATTTGGAGAGTGTTCTCAGTTGTCTGTGCTAGCCACATACTATGAAAACATTGAAAAGCCCACGATCTCGCCATGTGCAAGCATAGTGTTACTGTGTCTGTTAGCCCATCCTTCTTGTACCCCAGCGCGCACACTATCACCTAGGCCTCGCATGGGCTGCAAGCGAGGCGTTCTCACAACATTGTGAGAACGCCTTGGCTGCAAGCCTAGTGTTAGCCCATCCTTCTCATCCCCTCCCGTACCCCAGCGCGCACACGTGGGCCTGCCTCTCGTTCCCCGTTTCCAACTGCGACGCGCAACGTCAGGCCTACACACTACACTACAATACAATACAATACAATACACCATGACCACTGACCAGTTCTTCTCTATCACCACGCATCGTTCGTTATCACCCTGTCTTATTTCACTGCGCACGACAACTCGCTTGCCAAGTTTTAAAAAAAAACAACAACTTTTCAAACTTTAAATTCTAATGGAAGGCAAGAAAAAACAAGCTTGTTTCACGCTTGATTTCAGACGGAAGCTCATCAGCGAAGTTGAAAGGGCCGCGCGAACAGTAGGGAGAAACGGCGAACGTGTTGCATGCGTGGACAAATGCGTTCTGCCCTCACCCCCCCCCTTCTTTTTTGTGTGAAAGCAACGCAATGCGCATTGAATCGATTTCGCGAAAAGCGGAGTAGCGGCGGTGGGCACCGGCAAAGATATCAAACTGCTCACTTGGTCAGTGAACGTCGATTAAAAATGTTGCGCTATACTAAGCTGGGCTTGGTTGATACGAGTGTCGCTAATTTAGTAGTAGTAGTGGTAGGAAAGCGAAGGATGGATGGACTCAGGTGTCCGTGGGAAGCGCCAACGGCGGTGTGAAAAACTTTTTGGTTTATAATATTAATCAGTAGAACTCTTTTAAGAAGTACAGTATGTTTAATACATTTATCCTTTAAAAAGTACAATAAATGTATGTTGTTTTTTTTATTTTAATCACAAATGTATTCCTAAGCCTTTTTCCGAAAATCTGCATGAGATTGTACAAGAAAAATGGTTGACCCCTGATAACACACTCACGCTGATAACACAACCTTTCGAGTTTGGTCCCAAGGGTGAGTGTGTTATCAGGGTTCCACTGTAATAGTACTGACGGTCTGAAGTTTGAACTGGGGAAAATCTTGGGGAAACTTTTACTTTGATGCTGGTTGTCGTCTCCATGTGAAATGAGAAGAAAGGGGCCATGTGCGTATTTGAGACGCCGTTCTACGTCTGTAATTATGAATTCCGGTGTAATATTAGGGCATGCTGCATAAGGGCGTCTGTCAGTAGGTTTTTCATCAGGGAAAACTGGGAGAAAATGACCGACTTTGTTGTTGGTCGTTGTCTTTATTTGATGTGGTAATTAGAGAGATATTGTGTTCCTTTGGTTCAACCGCTTTTCAGTACATGTATGACTGTGCTGTATGACCTGGAACTGGAAATCAAATCTCTCACTAAAACTAACATCATAGTACGTGGACGCTTTACATAGTAGAGGAGGGAGAAGGCAATGTCACGTTACATGTGGTTAGTAAATGAAGCGAATGGCTTAAAAAATAATTTGTTCACCTGAATGGGCCTGACTTAGGGACAGAAAAAGCGCAGAGGTCTTGGGAAAATGATAAAACATGTTAAACGGCATGTAAATGCAGAAAATTCTTGATTTGGGCCTTCCATTTCACAATAAAACCTACTGCATATCATCACAAGTACTTTATCCAAATATCATAGGGGTCCCTTACGATTTATCCACCACTATTGTTGTTATTGCGTCCTGAAGTATACGCAATACACGTGTTCACAACGACCCGATTGACCCGACCGCCGAGGTTATCGGCAACACGCGAACTATCGGCTGACTGGCCGCTGGCTATCCCCGCACTAGGCGTTACGTGGACGAGTTCACTCAACGCGGGACATGGGTTAACATTGAAGTTTTTTACTTCTTAAAGAAATATTTTTCAAATTTAATGAAGATGAAGTTCTTGTAGACAAGAAGAAGAAACATTTCTCAAATTTAATGAAGATAAAGTTCTTGTAGACAAGAAGGAGAAACATTTTTCAAATTTAATGAAGATGAAGTTCTTGTAGACAAGAAGGAAAAAAAACAACTTTACAGCATTAGATTTGTGTAGCTTTACTTTAGTTACTGCTCTTCAATGTCTTATCTGTCAGATGGTTTTGAAATCTGAAAATGTAGCATAGCATTTATTTTTTCATGATGAATGTTAACCATTTTAAAACATGCATTTCTGTTGTCTTCCTCTTGTACATGTTATATAATGATGAACATTAACCGAGTATAAATTTGTCGTGAACTTCTAACAAAGCTTTAACATTTTATTTGGTGTAGTGGAAGATGGAGACTACTACAGGCTTCTAGCTGATGGTTATTACCACATCTCTGTACGTGCTGATGGCTTCCACCCATCCTCTCGCTGTGTTCGAATTGTCAACTCTATTCGTGTGGATGAGCCCACCCGTGAGATGGCCCCCGCACCCGAGATGAACTTTACTCTGACTGCGGATTCTGTGCCCAAGCCTGATAACAGGGAAGAAGAAGAAACATGTGAGGCTCTCTGGAATGAGGTGCAGCAAGAGGTAAGATAGCGCACAGCAAGAGTCAAAGCATAAATTTTCCCATGCATTTCACAGATTGTGTTATGAACAATAATCGTTTCTGTATCAAAACCAGCTGAATATCATATGTCGCGCAGCCAGTCAAAATGAGTCACTTGTCGCCTTTTATCATAATAGAGTTATTAGTATCATGTAAAAGCTTATTTCATGCACTTTCATGTGGTGAAAAAATTTTTGAGCTAGCTTAATTTTAGCCTGAGATATTGCAGTTTAAAGAGGTGGGGGGTGAGCCCTGAACAGTGGCGGAAATCCCGAGAAAATCGCGATTAAAGATCGGGCTGAACACAAAACAGTTAGATACCTACCTCAGAAAATCCTGATTTTAGTCATTTTATACTTAAAATCTGCTAATTTCATTAACATTTTCTAGTTCAGAAATGGATAAACTTTCCATTTCCGCAATAAAAAAAAAATTGATATCCGACCCCCCAAACAAGTTCAACTCCCGATTTCTCTGGTTCAAGCCCAGCGACAAGTGTCTCATTTTGAATGGCCGCTAGACATATTTTTTTCTACATCAGTCAAACACATTTGTCAAGTGTATAATTGAAGATTTAAATATTCATAAGCCAGTCATGAAGTTTGTGATGACTTTAAACAAGTACGTTCTCTTATTCATTTACAGAGCAGAGAAATCCCAGGATTTGGGTTTTGTCTGTTTTCTCAAAGAACAAAAGCATGAATGTGATGAAATGTTACTTTCTGAATGCGCTCCAGTTAAAAGAATTTTTATGCACCAAAATTGAATAATGCTTATGCAGAAAGTGAAGCAGTGTCTGGACAGGAAGAAATGCAGCACAAGTGGATTTTAAATGAGCTAAGTTTTTGGCTTCCAGTTCCATTATATATTTCATGTTTGTGAATTAATGGTATAGTATGATCCTTATTGAGTTACTCTTGTGTTTGTGCTTAACCAGACACAGCTTGATGACAGAGACTTGCTGATTTCCATCTTGTCCTACCTGGACCCCAGTACCAAGTGGTCAGCAATGGCGGATCGCTTGACCACAGTGCAGCTGTATTACTTTTTAGCCGAAGGTCTGAAAGGATTGGAACCAGATCAGATGAGAGAAGTCCTGCATTTGATGCCACGAGCTCTCCAGGAACAACTGGACATGGTCATTGCAGCAACAATGGAGAAAAAATAAGGTTGGGGCACATGCTTGGGAGCACTAAATGATGTTTGAGGGGGGCGGGGGTCATTTTGGTCAGTTGATTATGATAGCTATATATTAGACAAGAATGGGTTTAGTACTTAAATTGTTTCCAGCATTTTGCTTCTTACTTATCATTCTTTCATAATGATGCAGAGTAGCATATTGAATGAAAATCAGTGCTAGAATTGTACTAATAACTTTTGTGGTAACAAATTCAAGCAGTTTCTACAAGTGTAAAACTTTCAGTTCATTGGTTTTAATACATGAAGAAGAAATGTCCATTACATTGTAGAGTTAGGTTGTGTCGGCATGTCAGTAGGAATTTTATTTTGAAACCATGATCATATTTAATCAAAGTAAACTAAGTGGCAGCATTTGAAAGAGCTATTTAAAAGTCTTGGAAGGAAAAAACGGAAAACAGAAGTGGAAGTGTCTAGGTGAAGGGGTTTGAGAATCAGTATCACAACTGTGTTATTTCTCAGGTGATATTATTATGTCATTTCCATTCCATGCTGCAATGAAAGACATTTACTATCAGGTTTTTTTCCCGTTCAGGATTGTCTTCAAATTTTGTAGAAAACTTCTGAAAACAAAGAATGACAGTATGCCCAGTGCTCATATTTTTATCTGTTGGAGCACATAATCAAACATGACAAAGCTCCCTTTACCTTAGTAAACTACACAGACATTTGTACAGCAGTTAACACTATTTTAATTTGTTATGAGAGAAAGCACTAGAAAAAGTTGGAAAGAGTGGAGTTCATTGACAGATGGTAATGTCTGTGAATAGAAATGGCGTTTTATGTTGAATATTTTGGGGAGGACAAGGTCTCATGGTGATTAAACACAGTGCCACATTTGTTGAGATGTATTGTTTTTTTTTTGTTTTTTTCTTAAATAACACAATCTCATGATGTTGTAGTATGTAATAAGGCTGTTCAATTTGAAAATAAAAAATTTCTCTGTGATATTATTCCTTTCAATGACTTGGGGGCAAAAAGGGAGATATAAAGAAATGAATCCTTTGAAAATTCATTTTCATTTGTGGTTTTAAATAATTTCTCCATGAACTGACCATGTTGAAGCACTAGTGGTTGTTAATAATGTTTTTCATGACCTGACCTTATATATAGTATTAAATTTGGGGATGTCCTCGACCTTTCTATTACTGTGCGCTACCAGTTATTTTTGTATGTTGTATGATGGTCTCAGAGATTGGCTCCCCATTACACATTGATTTGTGTTGGAAAATGAAGAATAATTATGATAGATAAACTAATATATAGTCTTTTTGCAGCAAACAGAATTCTTCATGTTCATCGCCCAACCAGGCTGCACAAAGCTTAATGTGATAAAGCTGTATGTAATATATAGGAAACTGAGAGGCTTTTTAAAGTTTCTGCTGTACTTCACAAAAAAAAAAAAAAGAACATATTTCAAAGGCAACTGAAAGCTAACATTTCATTTCTGATGCCATTTAGATTGTTGTAATTGGGTAGGATGGAAAGACAGGTAAAAACTAGTATAAGCACAGCCTCAGTGCTTCATCATGAGGTAAAAAAGGATTTTGCCCGTTTTCAAAAGAAATATACACAACCAGAAAGAAAATACTTGTTTTGTGTGAATGAAAATAAGTTTATTTTGAAAAATCTTCAGTTAATAGATCATGAGACAAGCTGTAGTTTATTGGGTTTTTTTTTTTTTGTCGCAGTGGACTAAGATTTTATTTTGTCGAATTTGTCTAAGCCTTTGAAGTGGATCTGAAATTTTCCTTTGTGATGAGATGAAAACTATATCTGATTTATCCAATGGTTTGATTTTCAAATTTGATTCACATTTACCTGACACTTGCTGTTGTTTTGTGTCTATGTATTCAGTGTAAACCGTGATATTTAATGGAATTTATAATGTTGAACATTGAAGAGTCAGGATATTTTTGCTGTTCATTGCAGTAGATTTTTTAAACCAGGGTTACAAATTAGTTCTTTCAGTCAATCAAGATAATTGGAAAAAAAATGTTTAAGAATTTATTTTGGAATTGAAATTTTATGATGATAGCTGATGAGATTTACCTTGAATGGACAGGGTGGTTTGAAATGAGTTTCTTGTGGATTCACAAGCAATATATAATTTGTTGATGTAATATGATTCTGTCCCTGTGTACTCACCTTGGTGGAAATACCTAACATTGTCTGGGTTTGTTTTTTTTCCCTGTTATCTGTTCTTGCGAAGATTCTATGATCTCTGTTTTTCATTCTGGCCATTTTCAGTCATCTTGTCAAGACAATGATTTTGTCAGGTTAGGGAGTTACTTTTTCCCCTTGCCTACTTAACGACGCAATTTAACAACTTTAAGGTCGCTGACAAATATTTATAGTGTGTGTTTTTGCACCAATTTTTCAGTATTCCATAACACGTAATAATAATTTTTTAAAATCCCAGCATTTAGTTGTTCATTTAGTTCTAAAGGCATTTCATGTAATGATGTGATACTGGCTCATGTGCAATACATACTGTTTACATTATATATTCTTTCTTCTCCCTCCTGCCCCCTTTTTTTTTGGTCCATTCTTCTGTGTCATATTGCTCAAGAGGAGTTTTGGAGTGTCATAGAAATTTGTTGAATGGGTTTTTAACATGCATATAGCAGAAAATCAACATCCTGTCCAATTCCAAATAACAGTCATTGTACTTAAAATATGAAATTACCCACCATGATGTCGCACAGTACATGAATATTTTCCTCCTCCTCCACCCCCCCCCCCCCCCCAAAAGTCTGTGTTACTGACAAAAATCAAACCACTGACCACATCAGCTGTGAATTTAAATCTTTTTTATTGGTTGTGCTTTGAATTGAAAGCATTCCTACCATTCCACAACTAATTGTTTTTTGTTTTTTTTGTTCAATCATTCCAGCAAGTATCAAAATAGAACTGGTCTGTAATACATGTATTGTGTTAGGCCAGTCTCTTAATTGGCTCCCAGCATTTTTGTGAACATCTTTGTTCAGCTGGGACTCTAGCTTCCATTCCATAGATGTAAAATACCTCAGTTGAAACAATATTTAAACATTCTGTATGTTTTACAATCAACCATATTAGTGATTACTAGTCACATTTAATAAATGATTTATTATTGTGATGACCCAGCTTATCTCTAATTTTTGTGTATCGTTGCATGGCAAAATCCAGGATGAAACAGTAGCTTAGTATTTTTTATTATGGACCTTCATTAAAAACAGTGCAGTTTCAGTCAAGCACCGCCTTGAAAAACTGTTCATTCCACTTTTTTTTTTCATTTTATGGCAGATATCTTTTGAAATTCTAAGTGAATTGTCTGCAGAATGGAATCACATTTGAAACAATCTGCATCTGCAGTGCATAATTAACAAATCTTGCCCCAGCATCATAAAAAAAAAGTATCAATATAATGAGCCATCACCATGCATCAGTCAGCTGCAATTACTAATGTCACTAATCTGTTGTAGACCTGATTTGGGGTACTCTGTCCTTCTGATTAAAAAATTATTCTGATACTTAAATTCTGTATGTTGTCTGTGTAACCATCTGTCATTTCCTGCAAATACATGTACAGTAATACATAATATTTGATTAGTCAGGGTTTAGGTGTCAGTTCTGTCAGGACTGAGAACCAAATTGGCAGCAGAAATAATAACAAAAGTCTAAATGTATATCGAGAAAATATTTCTTTTGCTGAAAGTATTTCACTACCCACAAATTAAGCCAGTTTGACCACTGATATCATCAACACAAAAGTGTCACTGGCTGTTGCCAAATTTTAAAGTAATCATTGAAACAAAAAAATTTGGTTCCCATGAAAAAGATAATCTTGACATATCAATTATAAAATATAATTATTTAACAGAGTTAAGATATATAGATTAAAGAATATTTTACAATGATGTGTGTACTTTTTATTGTACTGTGCAGTATTTTTTTTGTCAGTCTTGTCTCTAGCTACCACACAAAACTTGGATTGGAAAATTAAAAAATTTTTTGAAGAAATGTTAATAAAATAGTCTCAGCACTTAACCTGAAGTGTTTTTATCTTTTTGTTTGTTGAGATGTTGCATGTTTGTGGTGATGTATGAAATCTGATCATACTGTTTAGCAGGGAAGATTCTTTATCAGCTGGAAATCAATAGAACGATAGCTGACTCATTCTAATTTTTGGGTGGCCAAATTTGAAAACAAATCCTATCTAAATGGTTACCAAAGACGATGTTGGTATACTTAAATGATCTTAAGAAATCATACAATTTCTGACTGCTTCTACGGACATAAATTGGAAAATAGCCACACATATGTAGTAAAAATAATTTGCATCAACCGTCTGAAAGATCGAGAAAAATTGTGTGAATCAGCTATCCCCTTAGCTTTCACAAGATGATGAACAGGCAACAAGCAGCAGAGTAAAAGGCCATTATGTTTTTCACACAGCCATTTGTTAAGCATGTATTGCATCCATGGGTAATCCACTGGAATCTTGTATAGCATGTTTTTCTTTCATCTGGCCTCACCAAAGTTCAACAATTGAACAAAACTTTAATTTGCAATAGGCTGACGCAAAGCCCCTTTATTGCATAAACAGCTCTGATAATAACAAAATAAAATCATAGCATAATTAACATGCAAGTAAAAGTATATCATTATACTGGAAAATTGCTTTGCATCAGTATATATGCAGTGCAAAACGATATTTAGCCTCAACAAATGAGGACCTCTTTTTGCTAACAGTACAAAGTCTTCATGTGGAGCCTATTAGAAAGGAATGTGTCATTGCTATTGAAGTTTACATAGGTTTAAGGAAGACTGAACTCTTGTCAACAACTTTTTCTGTATGTTTGCTTTGACAATACTGTACGATAAAACTTATTAAAACCCTAAACAACAATCACAAAGCCCTATGAAATACTGGTGATAAAACTTCATGAAACTGAGCCCGATACACTTTTGTTGACCCTGACCTTATTCCACTGTACCTTCGGTCAGAGAGTGTTAAAACCAGAAACTACAGATATTTATTAATTTCCAGTCGCTATCAAAAAATTTCTGGCAATATTAATTATTATAATTTTGCTTTAGTTCTGAGTTAGAGTCACATCTCATGAGTGGATTTTTGATAATTTTTCTGTCATCTTGGCATTGTCTGAAATTAACATTTCAATGTGAGAAACAGACTTTTAATTCCTGCCAGATAACTTCAATGAAAAAAAAATCTATACCATACTATACATGTAATATATTTTAGCTACACTGAATGTTTTGGGCTAAAAAAAATTTCCTGAGATAACTGACTCAAATCAAGAAAGCTAAACGCAGCAGAAAATCAATCGGATCAAACCTGGATTAAACCAAGAAATGTGTTATGGACCTAACATCAGAGACTTTAAGATAGCTGAAGCACACAATTTAATTATTCAGCTCAATGTACATTTCATACACAACAATCTATGTCAAATGTCACCTGTTCTAAAATGATAAGAAACGTTTCATAATGATAACGGTTCAGCCTTCCCTTACTGCCTTTCGAAAATGGTAATGTCTACACTGTAATGTAACATACCTTCATAATCAAAGCTGGTGAAAGAGCCAGTTATGTATCAAGTCACAGGGTAGATAAAGACAATGCCATAAAGTATGAAAAACACGTTCAAAAAGCTGACTTTCAGCACCAATTTGAGAAAAGTGATGTCCCAAATAATGAGGCACAATAGCAACATAATAATGGCAAATTGAAGGAGTTACAATAATGATTAGGCTGACACTGTACATGTAAAAACAACACATTGACGTTTTCACACAATGAAAAAATTACATGTATGCTTATCTCATTTATGCAAAAGAATATGAACTCACAACCTTTTTGGAATCAAAATCTCATCCATTCCCAGGAAAAAAAAAAGAAACAACAACACATACACACACAAAAAACACATGCAAATCTTGTGAAAAAGTTAAATCTAGTCTCTCTCAGCAGTGTACCCATGAAAGCAATAATTAAGAAAAATTCAAGAACACCTAAAATTAGTTCTCTTACCATTGTAGAGGAGAAGAGGGAGTGTCCCAAATTTGTCTTGTCCATGAGAAGAGATTTTGTTCGCTGAAATAGTGAAATCTGTATGTTCATCATTATTCAAATGATATTTCCTAGGTCCTTTAATTACCATATACATCCAGGCCATGAAAAGAAACTTCTGCATTTGCAGTCTAGTCTTGCCGCAATCAAATTGAACTTTGCTGCACAAACACACACACACAGATAATAATATATGATGTGTGGCAAAAAAAAATTTAAAAAATGAATAAATAAATAGAAGTAAGGACGAATCTCAACAATTTGTCTAAACACTTTACCCTGTGCAACCCCCCCCCCCCCCCCATTCTTTGTTCTTTTTCTACTCTTCAAATGGACTGCCATAACACTGTCCTGAATTCAAATGACAGCACAGTATCTAGCTCTGTAGAGTTACATGATTGTGTGGCACTTATCAAACCATGTTTTGGGTCATTGTAACTGCAAATCATGAAGTTTCTCAAACACTACCATTACCAAAGGGACTTGTCCAAGATCAAAATACATGTACATGTAAGTGGAAGTAATTGTGAAGAAACAAATTTTGAATATGAACAGTAGTTCTGACCTCAGTTGTCACAATGTTTGTGGCTCCTAGTGATAAATTTTTGTACAATCACCCTGCAGCTTGTACTTCACTGCTTGCTGCAAACCTAGTTCACAACTGTTTCTTGCCTGAGGCCCATTATCCAATCAAAGCTTTCATGCTGATGAACATCATTAGTCTTTGCCATTACTTCCATTTCCCTCTAATGTGCAATTTCCAGGTCAATCATTTGTAATTTATTGAAACCACAATCATCACGTACATGTATTTAAATTGAAGGGGTCATTTCAACAGTGTGCCTATGTCACATTGAGTCACAAAAGAGAAAAAGGCCAAAAACCATTTCTTGGCATTTTGACTATTTTTATTCAAATAAAAAGAACAGTAAACATTGTTGGAGAAAGAGAAACCAATATTCAAACAGGCTATACTGTAGTAATGAAATTAAAGGGGGAAAAGCTTGTTTTTATATTTCGTTTCTGCAATAAGATACCTAAGTCCTCGTATGGACTTAGGTACGTTATTGCATTTTATTAAGGTTGCAAGAAAACATATTCAAAATAAAATTCAACCAATCTAAACTCATTAATGCAAGTTAAAAAGCAAACAACGTTCGTTGCTTAAAATAATCTGATCCAAAACACAAAAAATCAGTCTGCCGGAAGCTATCCTTTGTTTTAAAGGGGAGAATATTATGGGATGGGCAATATCATGCCCAAGTCCAGTGAAATGAATGCAACAACGGTTCTAAGTCCCATACATCAAAAATACTAGTGAAAAGTAAGGCACAAAGTATATTTATACTGTTGGCTTGCTAGCTCCCATTTTTATCATTTCCAGACTCAGATTCAATGGTGAGTAAATCACACAGAATTTATTTTATACATAGTCATCACCCTCATCCTCCTCATCTACATTCCTACCGCGGAGTGGCAAGTTTTCAAAAACTGCTCTTTGTTCGTGGCCAATGAGACCCTTTTTAATGAGAGCCTCCAGGTCTTGCTTCTTGGCAGGTTTAATTCCCACAGGAGCAGTATACTTTTTTGGGACGTTTGCACTAATGTTGGCATTTCTTTTCAAGAACTTGGCTTTTTTCCAGGGTTCAAAACTGTTATGAGTGTAACGACACCAGATCTCATCAATGTGCCTTTTCTCAACCTCAGCATCCATTTCCTCATTCATTTCACAACTGGAACCGTAGGAAAACCACATAATGTCTTTGAATTTTAGTTGTTGTCCATCCGTACACTTGATGGTTGCTTTGATATTTTGATCTGCAAAAAGTTTGTAATTGAGGAAATCACTGTGCATTAGTTGAACAACCAGAAATGGACATAGGTGCAATATGACTCTGAGAGTGAAGCGACTTTTCAAGGTACACTCGCAAAATCAAAGCTACTGTCTTCAAACTGTTCTAGGACGATTTATCTCCACTTAATCTCCACGGTTATGACCAAATCTCATTTTTCGTCAAATGTGGACTTAGGCACACTGTTGAAATGACCCCTTCAATTAATGATAGCTTTTAAGCAATCCAAGCTTATGTAAATACAGTAGTGGCAGAAATGTAATTATCATTTAATATATTTATTTACTGCAATGAATCTTACAATCCCATTACCTCAGTATACTGCTCCTCCTGAAAAAACATTTAATCTGGAGCTACTCCATCAGCATAGCGAACATTTTAGCTATGAGATTGCAGGCATAATACAAGTATTCAGGCCCATAATAATGAAAAAGAAAAACAAACAAAAAACTAACAACAATAATAATAATAATTATGACAATAGCATAGCCACTCAAAGGAAAAATGAGGTAATTGACAGCATGGCCTTTTCTACTTTATTGACTCTGATTACAAACTGTCACTTACGTTGGTTTGCTACACTAGAAACTACTATTGCGGTAGCAGATACATTTATTTGTCTCGACATAAAAGAATTATGAATGAGACAAGCTCATAGTAATAAAGTAGAAAAAGACCATGTTGTCAGTTATGTCGTTTTGCCTTTGGGTGGCAGAAAAGTGATAAAAATGATAATGATAACAAAATTAAAGAAATAAAAACAGACTTTATCATGAAAACTCAAATTAGCTTACAAGATTTCACACTGTCCAGTTCTTCTCTCCTCAACCTTTTTTCACTATAGCATGACAAGAACCTGAATGAGCGCAACTAAATAAACAATGATATATTTATTTATTTTTTGGTGCATATGCAAAAAGTTGCAATACATCAATCATATAAGCCTACATCTCGCTTGGTTAAAGTTCATTTAAAAATTAACATAAAATTTTATTACTATTTACCGGTTATCTGATAATAAAAATGTATGCTGCACAATACTAAAAGTGATTGCTCAACTCAACATGAGAACAAAATCCTGCAGAACACATGACCTGATAGAGGATGATATAACAGACCTGCCAACTAAATGACTACTTCAGTAAGACACATACCATCAATGCCATACAGAGGCAAACTAAAACTGTCACTTACTTATGATTTCCACAGGAAGGATAACACATACATGTATATACAAAGTATTGTGATACACTTCACAGGTCACATAAAAGGTGAAAAGGCCGAGGGCAGAGATCCTCTGAAAACAAAGACTTCAACTTCAAGCTCAGGTCACATAATGTGTACTGTGTAAAGTGCATACACTGTCACTATTTTCCTGTACTTTACTGGCCTTTATCCCCAAACCTTGCAGAATATTTGGGGGGGGAGGTAAAAAAAAATTTTTTTCCCTCATATTCCCCACCAACACCCCCCAGAAACAGGACATACCTAAAAAAAAAAAAAAAAAATGAAGACAGCTGCAGGCCTGACATGAAAATTATTGAAAAAAAACAACACAACGATTATTTTTATTTTCACTTTCCCCTTTGCAAAACTATCTGCCAACAGAACTGTCTGATATTGTTCCCTGGAATCATCTCGTAAGATGCATACAATTATCAAGAAAAATATAACATGCCACAAATTTTCCATAACAAGACATGCATTGCTCTCAGTCTCAACTCTTGCCCACCACTGAAACTTGTTTGAAATGCTCTAGAGATTTTTCATGATGACCAGTCAGTTGCTTACACTTCACCTAAAAATACTGAACCTTCACAAATACAGACTACAGCTCTAATCTTCAGTTTATTTTTCAAATTCCTGCAAATATTTAACCCTCAATTCACAGGTAGGATGTACCAATAAAAATTGTCTTTTGGTAAATGATTGGATCTATTCTCTATTACTGGTGATTTTGTCCCCATTTTGAGACAATCATTCACATAAGTTCAGGTCCCCTGAAATACTGTATCAGCAACCATATCAATACCGATAATCTGTTGCCGGACTGAATGAATGACAACTAGGTAAAATATCAAAAACAGTTATACCATGATCATATTCCATACAATGAAACAGAAAACATAGAGACAAAAGTCACTGGTCACCATGCCAATATGAGACATAATCTTGTGATAAGTGTCCATTAGTTCCTGTTTTATCCCACACAATAACAGAGCTGCCGAAATCATGGTCCCTTTCATCTGTGGTAAAGGTATGTGCTGTGAAATATCAAAGAACATACTTGAAATAGCAAAATATAATTGGGATTTAGTCTTCCACCTCAGAAGTTCTGAAAAAAAAAATCTGGTATCGACAACATTTAAAAATGCTGAATCTGCTGTGATATTAATTTACTGCCAATAAAATCTGAAAATTTTATCATTTAATTTCTGGGTTTTCAAGGCTAATGATGGGCTTTCCTGGAATATACTGAGGTTTTTATCATGTCCATGATAGCTCCAAACAGTAAATTTTAAAGATCACAACTTGCAACTCAAAGCCCTTGACAGGGTAACTCTGGCAGCAGTTGATGTCTTACGCGTCAAGCTCATCAATATTACACAAAATAGAACGCATTATGAATAACATAATATTCACATTCCTCAACAATTCTTTGGTCTTCTTCTTTTTTTTTCTCTCTACAACGATAGTTTTTGCCACCGAGTTCTCTGCTTTATAAATATATATGCCTAACTTCTCTTCTACACATTTAGAATAGTTAGAACAGGGCACAATATCCCAACAAACACACATTTGTTTTCAAGATTGCATTCAGTGCTTACCTGCAGATGTGTGTGTAGTATATACATGATGCCAGCTTCCACGGCGATGAATGGTAAGAATATGCTCTATGAAAAGAAAAAATGTTGATACATTTTTTTTTAAAGTAGTAAATTTATATATATCACAAAAAGTGTGTATTCTGGCTGTAAAAATCCTGGTATCTCTGAGGCACTGGGCAGCAGTTGAATAATTCAGGCAAGAGTGAAATCACCTTTTCTCTGGCATTTATTTCCTCTCACCTTCAGGAAAATGGGCCAATACATATTTTATCAATGAACTCAAATACAATAGCCAGATTTGTCCATCTTTCCCAAAAAAGCTTGTGATGATGATGGAAACGAAATTCCTTCCATACTTAAATTTTAGATATATATATTCATTTTCACTGTGAATCTATATATATATTTGGACAACTTGGAGCGGTCCTTCCCTATGCATAGAAAAACGGCTAAACGTAGAAAGTTCAAACTTTCTGTGCTCATTAGTTAAAAAATCTACTAGGTTTTTACACATTCATTTTGAAGATATAATGTGTGGAAATGTACAAACTGAATTTATGAAGTCATTTGTTTTGTTACCAGTTCCAATCATCTTTTTAAAACACCATTTTCATCATTTCCAAATAGGTTTTCCCCTGAGGCCGTGTTTTGGTTTAACAGTTTGGTCACCTAAGGCTCAGGAACCGCATCACACTCAGGCTTCAAACTTTGCACAACAGCATATTATTAATGAGAAATTAACATGGGCTATATTAGAAATTATGAAATGTTCAGGCTTCTACGTTTCGTTTTTCATTGTTTCGCCATCATTTAGATCTATTTCGAGTCATGGTTCGCCATTTTAAGGTTCCGTTGTCACTTCCTGCGATGTGTTCACTATCAAACACACTAACCCGTGCGCAAATCATGCTGTTGTACGGGATGCGCAGTGTGTCAACTCACAAAGGCAGAGCAGTAAGACTTATTTAAAAACAAACAAACAAAAATAAAATAAATAAATAGGAACAGGCAAGATGAAGCAGGTCCATAATAATCACCCAGAACTGAAACTAATATTCAAACCGATTTATCCCGGGCAGGGCCGGGGACCTCAGCTAGTTATAAATAAAATAATACTGCCTTAAAAATGATCTTGTGAACAGTATCTCCAGACTGGCTGGTTCTTACCCCCAAAATATTTTTGGGATAATAAGCAAAATTAAGTTCAGACCTACAGGTTGAAAGAAAAAGCAAATTTTATCACTGTCTCATCAAACATTATGTTACAAATGTCCACCACAGAAAATTTAACCCGCCACATTTTACAAAACTAGCTGACCTGCAAAAGATAAAATCTTGCACATTTTCCATGTACCAAGCCCAGTGGTGTACCTAGATCTAGGCTACAGTAAAATGGCATTTGGATTCGAAGCAATGACTAATAGAACTTACTGTGACACCACAATTTCAAGTAGGAATACACAGTTGTGATAACATTGCTTTTCAACCACCAGTGTGGAAAGAGAGGTCAAGGACGAAATTTCCGATCATGCCTTTTGATTTTACTCGACAAAAATATGTCTCTACTTTTGCGGCTAAAAAAAAATATAAACAAATAACATTAAAGAGTGATTTTTGTCTGCAACGAATGTGTCCATGTAACTCATCATCAAAAAGTAAGACAGTACACAAAGTTTCAGAATTTTTGGCCACGTAGTCCCGAAGTTTTAGGTGATTATACCTTCACAATCTGGCTCCATTAAGGTAAGATAATATCAGGACACTTCTTTTACAATTCTTACTTCTCCTGTAGCATTTTGCTTCCAGACTCCTCATACTTTAACTATTCCTGCTCAAAATATATTATTTACCAGAATTTATGATGAGAGAGAAATCTATCACATTTGCTAGCTTTCATTACCTGAACAAGGAAAAGACCAATTCCAAACTTCAAAATGTAGCGTGCAAGAAATGCTGTAATGGCAAAACCGAAAATTTTACAAAGTTCAAGAGACTCAGCATTCAGTCCTTCAACTTCAGATGTCTGCACAGATGTATGCTGATCTTTATCTGGCACTGCAGCGGAGTCTTTAATCTCCTCTTGTGGTTCAGCAGTTTTCTGTTCTTGAAAGATTTTCGGACTGTTTTGAACACGCTGCCTCACAGAAATTTCATCTTCTGAATCCTGTTTGGTGGTAACTGTCTTTGTTGATGGTGATACTGTAGGGCGTGTTGGTGTGAGTGACCTTCTAGAAGACACAGGACCTGTGGATGCTGCTTTTTGAGGTCGATGTCGCAAGTTGTAGGGAGAGGTATGCGTTTCTGCTTCATTGTGCTCCTCATCCTGCTTTTCTTCTGATGCTGTCATCGTGGTTGACACTTCATCATGATCTGCAGAATAATCATCATTGATGCTGACCTTATAACAATTTCATTTCAGTGGCATTTTCAATCAATTCTGATTGAAGAAATTGATATCTGGATTTTACACAAAAGTGTAACATTTAAAGATCAGAAATATATATGTATCAACTGGGTGAATGTACTTCATTTATCCACAAAATTTTTTGCGATTTCCTCATGATTTTCCTAATTAAATGCACCTTTCCGAAAACTACTCACAGCTTAAGTTGGGTTACATCTAAATATTAAATGTGTTGCTGAAAAATTTTGCTAATTTACTAAATTGATGTCATAATAATGTAATATTTACACAAAGAATGCACTTTGCACACTTAAATAATCACAATATTATCTGATGAGATTTATAGACATTCTTCCTAAAAAACCTGGTGGATTATACCTCAATATCATGCAGCATTCTACACACATGAAATGAACTTTTATTCACTTATTTTGGTGGCGCAGAAGTCCCCATGGCACTACTAATAGTAACAAACCTCTCCAATGATTTGTATTTCTCTAACAAAAATGTGTGAAGGTGTATGTTCAACACAGTGTCTTATCCAACTCTGCACAGCTAAATTTAAAAATACTTGGTTTCTCAACCTGCACATTCCACAAGTTCTTAGCAACATTAACATGGTTCCTCAACCTGCACATTCCACAAGTTTTTAGCAACATTAACATATATTACTATTAATGTCACAATGCATGAGGATTATATATGATTTTCAGTGACACAAATTATATAATCTAGATCATTAACTCACAGTTTGGCATTATTATTGTTAATGTTAACCCAAATAGCCAAGTCACAAGCACATCTATGACTAGCAATCTTATTAAATCAATTAATCGAGGAGTCATTCTCTTGAATTCAAGTGTTCATTCACCAAGTGACCAATGAGGCCATGAAAAACTACACTATACATTCTTCCTTATTCATGCTGCCACATGCAGCTACTAGCTAGTGTAAAGCTAGGTACAGTCCAAACTGCCTCACTACAGGGGTGAAATCTCGTAAGTTTTAGGTCAACAATACAAGGCTACTGGGACCGTGTGTTTACGTGAAGTAGCATAAATATGCCTGCATCTATGTTTTTTAAATGTCCATTGACAAATCTGGTTTGATGAATGAATGAAAAAGTCATGGGTTTTATTAGTTTTAAACTAGAGTCTAAAATAATAAGAGATATCTAGATCTAGATAGTATAGACTGAGCTGGCAGATCTAGATCCAGATTCTACACCAAAAACACACTGGAAGTGAAAGTCATGAACAGATCTAGAACAGCCAGATCTATTCTAGCGATCTCTTTTCACTCAGTCTAACAATGAAACAGTAACAATAGCCTAATTAACCCTCGTCCCACGATGAGTGAACCCGTCCACGTAACGCCTCGTGCGGGAATAGCCAGTGGCCAGTCAGCTGATCGTTCGCGTGTTGCCGATAACCTCGGCGGTCGGGTCAATCGGGTCCTTGTGAACATGTGTATCGTGTATACTTCAGGACGCAATAACAACAATAGTGGTGGATAAATCGTGAGTGACCCCTATGATATTAAGTACTTGTGATGATCTGCAGTAAGTTTTATTGTCAAATGGAAGGCCCTAAATCAAGAATTTTCTGCATAATTTACATGCCGTTTAACACGTGTTTTATCATTTTCCCAAGACCCTGTGCTTTTTCTGTCCCTAGGTCAGGCCAATCAGGTGAACAAATTATTTTTTAAGCCATTCGCTTAATTTACTCTAACCACATGTATCGTGACATTGCCTTCTCTCTCCCCTACTATGTAAAGCTTCCACTTACTAAATGTTAGTTTTAGTGAAAGATTTGATTTTCAGGTCGTAAAGCACAGCCATACATGTACTGAAAAGCGGTTTAACCCTCACACTGCGAGGGGCGGCAATTGTCGGTATTTACTCGCAAGTGCTCACGCCTCATGGGCGGCAAAAGTCGGGAAGGTCAAGCTGATCGCGCCACGCGCAAGCCGTATTTTCACGCATCAGGTCACTGACCTTTTTGAGACGTAACCACCGTGTTATCGTTCACTGTATCTCTTCTAAATCAAACGCATTGTGACATGGACATGTTAACCAGTAAACCACTGGTCGGAATCACAAAGACTAAGCTTTCAAAGGCTCTCCCCACACTTTCAAAACAAGTAATATCGACATGCGAACCGTTGCTCAACAAATTTGCAATATTATCTCATTTTCTCACAAGCTGACCACCATCTGGAGTTGTCTGTATCTAAGAACCAATCAGAAACAAGCTCTGAAATAATCTTTGCCCCAAATGCCCACATTGGTTTATTAGTATGTGTCAATCAGGATGAAACCATTTGTGTAGGGCTTGGGAGGGCGTGGCTAGTTATGCTTCGTTCTCACGAAAACTACAGCTGTCAGTTTGGAATTATAAGTCAGATCATTGGTTTGAGACTGACAGACTAAGGTTCTGCTGGTTAATTCATTATCAAGCGTGATAAGGCATAGCAGCGAATGTTTTCATACTGATCAATAAAAACTGAACCACGTGGACAGCGTTTGTGGTCATCGCATAGCGGCACGGGTCAGTGACCCCAGATAAGATTCTCCGTGAGTAAGGTCACTGACCGTGCAGCGGGCTTTACAGGTAGTGCGCGGGGTATGGGTTAATCAAAGGAACACAATATCTCTCTAATTACCACATCAAATAAAGACAACGACCAACAACAAAGTCGGTCATTTTCTCCCAGTTTTCCCTGATGAAAAACTTACCGATAGACGCCCTTATAAATGCAGCATGCCCTAATATTACATCGGAATTCATAATTACAGACGTAGAACGGCGTCTTAAATACGCACATGGCCCCTTTCTTCTCATTTCACATGTGGACGACAACCAGCATCAATGTAAAAGTTTCCCCAGTTTGAACTTCAGACCATCAGTACCATTACATGAGTATGACGAATAGTTACGTGTAGTTGCATCGTAAAAAACGTAATCCGACAATATCGGTACCATTTTGTTAGAATAGTAGATCTAGGGGTGACAGGATAAACACACGAAAATAGTGTGGAAAAAAAACCCGACAGCTGCGGCAACCGAATAAACATGCGAGGCACACTGTTGCTAGATCTATACAAAAATGTGGCCTCCCGCGGGACCCGCGGTTAAGTGTGGCGGACAAAATAATGGCTTGGCGTGCCTCACATGTTGCGCGGGGAGGCCAAAATAGTGGCCTCCAGCAGGACTAGGGTTAGGTGTGATTGTCAACGATATAGATCTAGATCTAGGCTAGGCTAAATTTAACGTGTATGATGATGAGATTGAGAGCCAGACTCGAACAATTAATCTGCTCACGCTTCGATCTAGTGTAGGCCTATATAATGACCATTATGACTGCATATGGTACTATTTTCCTGCAATTAAATTAAATGATATTTACGTGAAGCCAGCCCAAGTAATCTGTTCATTCGAGCTTCGGCATTCTGTGTTATCTTCAGTCGTCTGGATTCGCGTTTTGCAGCAGCGTCGGCCATTTTGAAATTCGAGAGTAAAGCTATCACAAAATAGAGTTTCGTAAACCTTGCAGCTATCAGGTTTTACATATAAACTGCTGTCAATCCATGAGAAATAAGAATGTTAAGTAAACCGGAGGATAAATGAAGTTTTCCTTGCCAAGTGCGAGAAAAAAATCTAAACGATAGAGAGGATTTCGTAGCATTTCTCTCACTTCGTCTTTAAAAGGGCTCGCGTTTAAACGATGTTTGTTTATTTATTTGGGGACCATCGCAACTTTCGATTGCATACCGTAATAGAATTATTGATAAAATAGTGTGCCTAACTAAAAATACCATGTCGCGGTTTTTATCCCGAAAGTTATGAGTCACAAGCGGTCAATTTTTTCTCTTCTTTTGTGTGTGTGTGTGTGGGGGGGGGGGTGGAGGTTGTTGTTATCAAATGGATTTTGATGGAGCGATAGGTAAAATACACGGCGTTCTTACAAGATCCGCACAGATCCATAATCTAAATTAGCTGATAAAAGAATCTAATAGCTTACAGACCTGCCAACTCTCGTGTATTTAAGGAGCCATCAGAGATGGCGACATAGGTACTGGCATCAGATACCGCACTGATGGAAAACTGTTCAACCTCAGGAGGTTCCAAGCAAAAACCAAGCTCTGGATGACACCCTCTGAGACTTCCTGTCTGCCAGTGCCTGTGCCCACAACGCTACTTCAGAAGCTGACGTGCAACACAGCACTGACAAGCCTTTTGAAGCATATGCAAACTCGGCCTCACCATCAGTACAAAGAAGACCAAAGTACTGCATCAACCAGCACCAGGGAAACCCTACATCGAACAGAACATCACCGCCAAAGGTCAGAGACTGAGTGCAGTGGACAAGTTCACGTACCTTGGCAGCACACAGTTCCACAACAACTGTGATGGCCGTCGAAATCAATGGAGGACAGTGCTACCTTTGGTAGACTCCACGCCAATGTGTGGAGCAGAAGAAGCATCGGCCTATCAACACAGCTGAAGGTGTACCTTCCAACGCTCCTCTGTGCTTGTGAGACATGGACAGTATACCCTCGCCAAGCCAAGAAATAGAATCATTTCCACACCACCTGAATCAGACCACTCCTGGCCATCAGATGACAAGACAAAGTCCCAGACATCGAAGTCATTATCCGCGCACACCTGCCCAGCATCCACACCATCCAGATGCGCCTCATCTCCGATGGGCCAGTCACAGGTGCCCAAAAAGACTATTTTACGACGAGGTGCAGCAGGGCAAACGCTCCCAAGGAGATCACAAAGGCGCTTTGCTGTAGGGGCCAACGGAACTGCTGTTGAGGAACAGCGATGACAGGCAAGGAAATCCCAGACCGCTGACCCTCATCCGGCAACCACCATTCCCTGCTCTCACTGCCAGAGGTCTTCCCGTGCGCAGATTAGACTCATCAGCCACAGGCAACCACCACCCGGCTTCACTGATGACTAGATGGTCTTAGTCGATCTCGTCGGGCGAACAACAACATTTAGGGAGAATGTTTTTTTTTTTTTAAGAAAAGAAATTCCTACCAGTTGTAAAGATAAAAGCTAGTCCAGTAAAGTGCAAGGTGATGGCAATAGGTGGAACGTTGCATTAAAAGGTCAATCATGATGTGTTCTGCGACCCCTGTTTTAGTGTTTTATATTTTAGTGTTCTCCTTTCTACCTAAAATCATAACGAAGTGACAGTTTCAGTTCACCTCTAGATGGCCTTAATGCACAGAATAGGGTGTCCGTTATTGAAGTGGTCAGTTAGTTGGCAGGTATGAGCTCAAGTTCATCTGACTTTATCCAGGACCCTATATTAATTCTTGGCATATCAGTGGGATACGTCATGATATTCAGCTTACGGTATTCAAAACAGCTGTAAACTGCATGCTGAAAATAACTGTCGCCAGACCTAGGCTGGTGGCGTACCGAGTCAAGTCTGTTTTGACCCATCTGACCCAGTGAGGCAGTCTTGTTTCACTCTCACCAGCGCGCAAGGTAAATTTTAACTCCATAGTCCACATCTCACCCTAAAACGGACTTGACTCAATGCGTCACGTACCAGCCAATCATTTCTTGTGAAATCTGATTGACCGAACAAACTAGCTCAAATTCCATCCTTGTAGGACTCACTGTCAATCCCATCAATCCTGGGATGAGTGAGACCAGTGTAAACGATAGAAAGGGAAAAGGAGGAAATTGTGTCAGTTCTTTTATGATTAATTTAATATACAACCGCGCTAAAGAGTTACTTTTAACTGGAAATGCCAACTGGAGAGTGCAAATGGAACTCTATGCCCCCTTCCCCTCTTTTCAACTCTCCCATTCTCTAATTCTTTTGACACACAGAGAGAGAGAGAGAGAGAGACGAAGAAGCAGGCAGAAAGACAGGCACGGATAGGGAGGGGAAGGGGGACTTCATACAGGCAGAGGGTGGGAGAAAGCTGTTCCACACCTGACATCATTCACAGAGGAGTTTTCTTCACTGGGTACCACGAAATACTGCGATGTTACGAAGGGTTACAAAATCGAGAAAGAGATTAGTGTAACAGCTGAGGTTGTTCTAGCACGTTATAGTAGGGGGGAGTTAGTTGATCTAACTACAACCCTTTAGAAAACGAAACTATTACAGCTGTAAAATAAATAAACACGAGATCCGACGATAGATTAAATAATACTAAAGTTTAATAACTGTATAGTGACCAATAAATTACTAGGAAGACGCCAGCGAAACTAAATATCTACGCCACACAAAAGGAAACTCACTTACTCACCCCACCAACCACTCACACAGGTCTATATATATAAACATTCCTACAGAAAGTTCCCGAAATAAACGTTACCTTTGCCCTCGCACAAACTAACCAATCACGCATCAATACGTCATCAGGTTACATCACTCAAGGCCAAATCTGGCGTAAACATCCTTATCCACAGTGTTATCGAATGTTCGGGAACATACTAATATTTACTGAACGAGTCAAAACACCTGACAACAAGCGAGCGAGGAAAAAAACTACTCACTAGAAAAGAAGGTCAGGTCACGGAGTACAACAATAAAATGAAAGAAGAAATGAACACATGCTCACCAGTGTAACAAGAAAACGGGGGAGGGCAAGGGATAGCTTGCAGATGCTACACAACTCCCCAATTTAAGTTGAATATCTTTCAACTCCAAAACATTATTCAGCGTCTGCAATATCTTGAAATAATCTTATAGCACTCCCAATCTCACAAAGGTAGTTGCTAATTCTATTACAATTAATAACAATTTCAGTGTCTTCCCGAATGTCATCACAAATACAATACAATGCAGTGTACTTTGCATCACTAATACCATAACTAATACAATACCGTCATTGTGACAAACCAATAGTTAACAGTAGGCCTACTAGTCAAAATAACACAACGCCACCACTGTGGTGAAACAATGGTCAATGATATTATTACAAATCATATATGGTGAAACGATGGCCCATCGTTTACATAATGCTTCGTGCACGAATCATAGCATATAACTTGTTGTACATAACATGGTTATCTCCAAAATGTATAACTCATACGTACCATGGCCAAAAATACCAATACATACCGACCACTGGTTAGGGTCTTTCTTCATCATATTAGGTCAAAACAAGTTACAACATTGCAACATAACACAAACACTGCTTGCTCGCAGTCCCCATTTGGGTTACATTTTCCAAAAATTACACCAAGTTCCATTGGTAACAAATATGACATAGCATAAAATCAAAATGTGACTAACACATCATGACTCTCTATCAGCCATCAATTCAATATTCAGTTACAGATGAACTACGTCCCCAATTACAGTACAATACTGCCGTCCTAGAAATTCATCTAGTAGGCAAAAGTATGGGTTACAATGCATTTCACTGATAGTGTACTACTTTAAAATACCCTGCTCAGGAAATCGGCACAGACATTTTCTCTGCCTTTTACGTAGTGAATCCTGAATCGATAAGACTGTAAAAATAAACTCCATCGTAATAACTTTGGACTGTCAAACTTGGCAGAGTTCAAAAACTCTAATGACCGATGGTCAGTTTGGAGCACAAACTCCTTTCCATATAAATACAAAGTAAACTTTTTTACAGCCCAAACAATAGCTAAACATTCGCGCTCTGAGACCGAATATTTTGTCTCACGAGGCAATAGCTTACGACTAGCATATGCCACAGGGTACAACTTTCCCTCGTGTTCCTGCATAAGATTAGCGCCTAATCCGCGATCTGATGCATCAGTTGCTAAGACAAACTCTTTGGAAAAATCTGGCAAACATAACACGGGTTTGGAGATAATGACATTCTTCAAAGAGGTGTACGCTTTCTCCTGCGTTTCATCCCACTGAACTATATTGGGCTGACCCTTTCTAAGTAAATCAGACAATGGTGATGCAATCGCTGAAAAGTTAGGAATAAATTCATGGTAATATCCCACTAATCCTAAGAATGCTTTCACTTCCTTCTTAGTGGTGGGTCTGGGTGCGTCTCGTACCTTACATACATTCTCTTCTAACAGGCCAATCATACCTTCTCCCACTAAGTGTCCAACAAAGTCTACTTCAGACGTTCCAATCAGACACTTCGATGGTCTTGCAGTTAATCCAGCTTGGTCCATCCTCTGCAGTAAGTCCTTGAGAGTCTTCACATGCTCGTCGAATGTCTCTGTATGAATCAGCAGGTCGTCCACATATGCTGTCACATTGTTCATTCCACGGATCAATGGCTTTACGATCCTGTTCAGCGTGGCTCCTGAGTTCATCATCCCAAAAGGCATCCGAATGAATTCATAGTGTTCGCCCATGGTGACGAACGCCGTCTTGGGAATGTCTTGCTCTCGAACTTTCACTTGCCAGTATCCCTTGCTCAGGTCAATCCGAGAGAATAATTTTCCTCTCGAGAGACTCTGAAACACTTCTAATGGCGCTGCTGTCGGATGAGGGTCGAATACTGTGATCTTGTTTAACCTCCTGTAGTCGATGCAGACTCGGTTGGATCCGTCCTTCTTCTTGACGACAACAATAGGTGAAGCATAAGCTGATGAGCTCCTTCGAATGATGCCCAGCCGTCCCATGGTGCTAAGCTCCTCCTTCAACGAGTCGCGCATAGCGTAGGGCACCGGGTATGGTCGTTGACGAACTGGTACTTCTGTCGTAAGGTCGATGCGATGTTCACCCAACTGGCAGCATCCAGGGAGATTGGTGAAGACGTGCTGGTAATTCTTCACCACATCGCAGAGTTCTTGACGTTGTTCCGATGTCAGTTGCGTTCCATACTGGACATCTCTGTAGCTTTCCTTCTGGTCCCAGCTTCCTAGGTCGGCAAGGTCCTCCGTCGTTCCACTGTTGTCGCCTTCCAGGTCGCAGTCCTCGATGATTGTCATGCCAGCTGACTCCACGGGTTGACTCTTGTCCATCATGTCGTCCTCTGCCAGTACAGTCTCAGCACTATCACCGCCGCCGTCCTTTATGGCGTTGACATGTTCAGGCGTGGTATCTCTCCTACTGTTGTCCATCCCACACATCTCGGTCACAATAGGTCTCGGTTCCATTGCCACTGCTGCTGCTTTTGACGTCCTTGGAATGTATCTCTTGAGGAGGTTGGCGTGCAAGGTCTTTTCTTTTGCACCCATCTTGACTCTATAGTCGTTAACACCGACAACTGAGACTACCTTATATGGTCCCTTCCATTGGACTAGGAGCTTGTTAGTGTTCGTCGGCAGTAGCACCAACACTTCATCTCCGGGGCGGAACTTCCTCTCTCGCGCCTTCCGGTCGTAGTAGGTCTTCTGTCTACCTTGAGCCTTGGAGAGTTCTTCCGTCGCTAACTTCCATGTGTCCTCCAGCCTCTCACGTAGTTCCATGACGTACTGGTAACTGGTCTTCGTTTCCGGCTCCTCTACGTCCTTGGTCCATAGTTGTCGTAAGATGTGCATTGGTCCTCTCACAGTTCTCCCATACAGCAACTCGAATGGGGCAAACTTGGTCGACTCTTGGGGAACTTCACGATATGCGAAGAGCAGCGGGTTGATGTATCTGTGCCACTGCTTGGGTTGCTCTGCGCACAGTCGTCTCAATGTTTTCTTCAGCGTGCCGTTGAATCGCTCCACCAACCCGTTGCACATAGGGTGGTAGACTGTAGTGGTCGACTGTCGAATTCCCAGTAGTCTATTCGTTTCCTTCATGACATCTGACATAAACTGGGTCCCTTGGTCCGACAAGATCTCTTCGGGCACACCCAAACGGCTGTAGATGTTCACTAAGGCTTCTGCTACCGTTTCTGCGTCGATCTTCTTCAAGGGTGTGGCTTCGGGGTAACGAGTAGCGTAGTCTATATACACCAGGATATACCGATGTCCACCTTCACTTGGGGGGTCGATAGGTCCTACTAAGTCCACGGCCACTCGCCTAAATGGTACGTCCACTACTGGCATACTCTGCAGGTGCACCTTTGGGGTCGCTCCTTTGTTCACCGTCCTCTGGCATATGTCGCATGAGCGGCAGTATCTCGCGACGTCACCTTCAATTCCAGGCCAATAAAAATTGCTCATAACTCTGTCTTTGGTTTTCTTCACGCCGAGGTGTCCTCCGACGATCGAGTCGTGGGCTACACTCAGTACATACTCTCTCAGTTTCTCGGGTAGTACCACTTGCCTTATAACCGTCGCCTGTCTCAGGTCCTTGTAGATCCGGTACAGTACTCCTCCATGTTTCTCAAAATGAACAGATTTATTGCCTCTATTAGTTAGGATCTTCTTCTGCTCTAACTTCCTAATGACTTCGTCTTCTTCTTGGAGTCGGATAAGTTCCTCTCTATCCACTCCCGCGTGCCGTTCTGCCCTCGGCACCTTCAGCGACGTAGACCGGTCCTTCCTCTTCTCCTGGGCCCTCGTGGTCACCGCTCCTACCATCACCTCAGTATCAGGGTCGTACGGATCCTTCGCTCCGTCCACGTTCCCGACTACTAGGTCGCAGATGGTCTCCGGGAGACACAGCGCCGTCACTTTGCCCGTCAGGTAAGGCGTCTTCACGTCGATAACGGCTTCCTCCGCCGCTAGCAAGGAGTTATCGATCCTCGCGATAAGTTTCTTCCCACCGGTGAGCTGTCCGTCGTCCACCAGTGCTCGCCGCACCACTACACCTTCACAGCCGGTATCTCTTAGGACATCTACCGCTCGATTTCCAATCAAGCCCTTCATCACTGGTAACTTCAGTTTCTCCACGGTCCTTCCGTCACTGCATCCTCCGCAAGTAACAGGCACCGCTAACTGTAGCTTCCCGTCCTTCATTACCGCTTGAACGTTGATGCTGGTGTCAGCCGTCGTCACATCTTGTCTTGACGACTCGTCCGCCGCTATAACTACGGCCGCCGCCGCCTTGTTCGGCTTGCCTCGTCCCATATCCTACTGGGCTGGACACATCCTCCGAACGTGGCCTGGCTTTCCACAAAGGTAACATTTCAACTCACCTTTGTCGTTTAACTTTGCACGACACTCCGTCGCCTTGTGTCCCGGCCTCTGGCACCTATGGCAGACCTGTGGGCTTCTGTCTCCGTTGGGCCTCTGTCGCACTGGCCGGCTCTGCAGTCTGGCGCTCCCGCTGAGCGTCCGGTTCCTCGCTACCAGGTACGCCTCCGCTGAATCTGCGATGTCCTGTAGCGTCTTCGGTTTCCTCTCCCTCACATGGGTTGCAAGGTCTGGTGGGCAGGCATCCATGAATTGCTCTCTGACGAACAGATCTCTCACTCCTTCGTAGGTCTCCTCCGTCTTCGACAGCTTTATCCATCTCTCTAAATAGGTCTTGATTCTGGTCAAAAACATTCCAACATCTTCTCCATCTTCAGGCTTACCTTGTCTGAACATGAGTCTGTATCCGTCCTCTGACAGGTTGTACCTCTTCTGCAACGCTTCCTTGACCTTGTCGTAGTCCTTGGCTTCGTCGATCGGTAGTCTGCAGAAGCACTCCAAAGCTCTCCCGGTCAGCAGGGCAGACAGTGATGTCGTCCAGGTGGATCTGGGCCATTCAGCTGTCTCGGCAAACCTCTCAAACCGCAGCAACCAGCTATCCAGATCGTCCTTCTTGTCCTGAAATGCAGGTAGCTTGGGTCTCTTGGAACTGGCGTGGTCGCTGGTCCCCTGCGTCGACTCGCCTCCACGCTGATGGCGGATCCTCTCCATCTCCAGCTCGTGTTGTCGTTGAGCCTCCTTCTCTTGAGCCTCTATCTTCAGTTGCTCCATGCGATCTTGCCTCTCTCTCTCCATCTTCAGTTGCTCCATGCGCTCTTGCCTCTCTCTCTCTCTTTCCTCCCTTAGGCCTTCACGGATGTAATCCTGTCTCTCCTTCCCAGTGAGCTCCAAGGCGTCTGCTTCCTGGCTAAGCCTTCCAATAGCCTCTGACATGTTGTAGATAGCTGGTCGATGATATTCCTACAATAAACTATGTAAATAAATCTAGTAATTTTGATCTGGTCCGCTCGAATATAGTCGGATCCCGGACGAGCCCCCAATATGTAACAGCTGAGGTTGTTCTAGCACGTTATAGTAGGGGGGAGTTAGTTGATCTAACTACAACCCTTTAGAAAACGAAACTATTACAGCTGTAAAATAAATAAACACGAGATCCGACGATAGATTAAATAATACTAAAGTTTAATAACTGTATAGTGACCAATAAATTACTAGGAAGACGCCAGCGAAACTAAATATCTACGCCACACAAAAGGAAACTCACTTACTCACCCCACCAACCACTCACACAGGTCTATATATATAAACATTCCTACAGAAAGTTCCCGAAATAAACGTTACCTTTGCCCTCGCACAAACTAACCAATCACGCATCAATACGTCATCAGGTTACATCACTCAAGGCCAAATCTGGCGTAAACATCCTTATCCACAGTGTTATCGAATGTTCGGGAACATACTAATATTTACTGAACGAGTCAAAACACCTGACAACAAGCGAGCGAGGAAAAAAACTACTCACTAGAAAAGAAGGTCAGGTCACGGAGTACAACAATAAAATGAAAGAAGAAATGAACACATGCTCACCAGTGTAACAAGAAAACGGGGGAGGGCAAGGGATAGCTTGCAGATGCTACAATTAGGATTAGAGAAACTTCGTCGGAAGATCAACGAGAAAGAAGGTGACACTGACAACATAAAACTTCATGTATACGAACAAACTCTGCGAGCATCTAAACGGAGGAGACGGAGCGCACAACAAGAAGAAGAGGAATGTGCAGAAGAAATAATAGGAAAAAATGAGAGAAAAAGAGAGAGAAAGCGTGTTGACAAATGTTATGCTGTGTCAAGAAAAGGCAAGATGATCTATTAGAATATAACCAAACGGTAGGACCGAAGGAGATCCTGCCAGAATCCCCCGCCCCCCCCCCCCCCACGGAGAGAGAGAGAGACAGAAAGACAGACAGAGATCAACAGGAAGAAAAGAAGACACTACGCTGCCGTTAATTTAATCTCACACAAACAATAAAAGAAATCGATCCCTCCCTCTCACAATAAATAAACAAGCTGAAGTATTGGCTGGCTTGTAAGACTCGCCTTTTTTTAAGTATAAAAAAATTGTCCTGCGTCTAATGCGGCGGTATAATATTCAATGGAGAAGAATTACGATATGCAAGAAGTCAGGCTGGATGCTTTATCTCTACTAAGTATAGAAGCAGATGTGTTACCTAAGATTAGTTTGTAAGATCTGATCAAAGACTTTGCAATTTAAAACATAGTAGGAGAAAACGACGGCGCCTAAATATCCCCAGTCGATAATTATCTTAATTTCTGTTATTAATGTGTCAAGCAGAATTTGTGGCCTCAAATTCAAAATGTAATTTCCTCCAGCATATCACCAGCTTTCTGTACTGTAAACACATACAGTGTAGGTAGTTAGAGACACCGAAACAGCTTCAAATGGACGCAACTGACAGAATATTAAAGATGACAGTGTCAAGCCTTCACCTGCTATGTCATAATTGCAGTCGTTTTTCATTCCATCGCAGGGAGCATCCAGCGAAATAGAAGAAGAAGAAAAGAAAAAAAACCTCATAAAAATCGGATCAAGGGGCCATCCATTAAGTATGTGCCTCTCGATTTAGGCAATTTTTTGACGATTTCCACCAAACACGGTTTTCAGCTCTCGGCTTCAAGCCCGTCCTTTTCACCTATACTACCTGAAGAGTTGTGATTACCCATAACATGGCTTTCATGTTCAGTAACTTTCGAGTGGTATTTTGTATGGATAATTTTGGATAATTCTGGACTGGTTTGATTGTCTTATGAATCTTTTTTTTTCTTTTTTTATAATCCTACAAATTACATTACTGAACACATATTCATAACACCAAGCTTTGAATTCATCACCACACTGAAGCTCGTACGTACGGTACGCTTCCCAGAACCTTTCTCTCTTCCAAGCGTATCGGTACTCTATGGATGACCCCCGAGGGAGACAACGATAATTCTGTTCAGCCATCAGACTGCAGATTTTGATGTGTGGAACTGACACTGACATCAGACACTTCTAAGTTATAGCAATTATTGCGTTATGTTCTGGTGATGGCAGGAAATTAAATAACTCACACATTTTTGTTAAGAACGGCCTTTTTTCATCAGCATATTTTTTTCTTTGTGCGTGCTTGGGACATCCTGGTATCTCATTACTGAAACATAATTCCTAGCGATTTTAGATTCGTGAATTCTGAGCTAACTGCAGTGGCTTCTAAAATTTGCCGCGACCAGAAACACATAATTGGCATTTTCTGTATGAATTTCCATACCCTACATGTTGACATTGAAATATAATGTTATGTATAATCAGGTCTAGTTTATGCACAGTGCGTATGATTAGTTAAATCATGATTGTCTACCACTCCGGTGCAAGGAAGTTGAACTTTCCTCCAAAACAAAAACACCCCCCCCCCCTCCGGGCATTGCCCGAAACAAACAAATGTAAACTGAACACCGAAGGGGGCGGGGGCAGCAACAAACAAACAAAAGATGAGAACTGAACATTCCCCCAAACAGCAGCCATGAACTGAACATTCTCTGAAACTAACAGGTGAGAACCGAACATTTTTCAAAACAGACAAATTGAATATTGTCCAGAACAAACAGACATGAACAGAACATTAATGAAACATACGTGACCTGAATGTTCTCCGAAACAGACAGATGTGAACTGAACATTTTCCAAAACAAAAAAATATGAACTGAATCTTAGAACTGAATATTCCCCCAAACAAACAGACGTGAACTGAACATTCTCTTAAACAAACAGATGTGAAATGAACATTTTGCATAAGAAACAGATGATGAGAAGTAAATCTGTGAACTGAAAAACAAACAAAAAATATGAACTGAACATTCTCCAAAACAAACAGGTGTTCAGCTGAACATTTCCCAAAACGAAAAGATGTGAAGCGAATCTTTGAACTGAATATTCCCCAAAACAGATGTGAACTGAACATTCTCCGAAACAAATAAATGTGAACCGAACATTCTCTAAAATGGACAGGTGTGAACCGAACATTCTTCACAACAAACAGAGGTGAACAGAACATCCTTAAATTAATAAATGAATAAATAAAAATGTAGTTAGTATCATATTTCGCCCAATAATGCACGCGAGGGATAGAATTTTCGTGTCGTTCTTAAAATGGAAAGAAGATAGACCTATGACCTGAAAGTGTTTGAGATGATCGATACCGGAAGTTACTGAACTGCATTTTGACGCTTGCGTCAATTAACTTTTAAACGAGCATTTAAACAATTTGGTAGATCTACTCTATGATATAATTTGTAACTGATGAAACGAAAGAGCTGACAAGCTTTGTCACCGGTATGTGATTATTAACATTATATTAACAGTGATTATTTGATAATTTTGTGAATTATCCGACATCGTCACCACCAAAAACTTTTAAAACGCAATCAAAATGTAAACTGTCTTCGCCGGGATCATGATTATCCTTCACGCTTGTGCGACCTCAAATTAGTATGGAAACGATGACAATCTTTGGACTGCATTATCATCGCTTAAACAAATGAAAGCCATTAAATTTGACACACGCTTTTTTCACTCCTGAAATGGAAAAATTACCTTAGCCTGTGATCAATAGGCCACTCATATCATGTTAAAAAGCAGTAAATTCTAAAGTAAACAAATAGAAGTTTTACAAATGCCAGGGGAGTTGTGAGTTTTTCTTCTTCTTTTATCATTTTGCTGTAAGGTGGACACAGATAAAACAGCTACCCATAATACCAAATCAAAGTAGACTTATCTTAATGTTTTCGTAGATATAATCGTCTTTACTGACAGTGTGAAGTTTGGGACTTTATTATAACAAAACAAATGCAACATGACTAGAAAGGAAAATAGAAAATATTTAAGGCACTGAGTCAAATCTGTTTTGCCCCATTTTTGTGGTCAATGGAGTTAAAAGACTCAATGTCAACAAAAATGACGGTTTTGAAGAGCTATGTACGGATGTGAATGCTGGACATTAACTAAGGACATGGAAAACAAGCTAGAGGCAACGGAAATGTGGTTTTTAAGGAGACTCCTAAAAATAATTATTTCATGGAAGGAAAGGAAATCGAATGAAATGGTGATGGAAGACGCCAACACGGAGCGATCACTAATAACAATTAGGAGAAGACAATTGCAGTTCATAGGACACCTGAATCGACACAAAGGTCTTGAACAACTTGCTCTAACTGGGAAAATAGAGGGCAAAAAAAGCAGAGGTAGACAAAGACTAACATATCCAGAGAGTTTGAACAGATGGGCGACAGGGAAAAACCAGGACAATATGGGCTTTTTGAGAGCATCCGAGCGGAGGAATGAGCTGAGTGGCGAACCGTGATCATCGATATCTGTTCCAGATCCGCACTTGAAGAGAGAGAGAGAGAGAGAGAGAGAGAGAGAGAGAGAGAGAGAGAGAGAGAGAGAGAGAGAGAGAGAGAGAGAGAGAGAGAGAGAGAGAGAGAGAGAGAGAGAGTTAAAAGGATCCCCGGTCGCTGGTGGAACTGAATAAAATATGTCTCGCTTGTTGATGGATAGAAAGCTGAAGTTGTCAGTTAAAACAGATGGAAAAACAGACTTGATTCAGTGCACAACTTGCCTAAGAGAAGAAAGAACACAGCATAAATAACTGCAACAACATTCATTTAGTGCACAGTATTTCGTTTGTTCTGAGTCAAAACAAAACAAAACAAAAAAAAAAGTTGGACCCATGAAATCTAAACTCAGCTTAAAATCTAGATAGAATAATATGCATGTCAAAAACAACAAGGGTATTTGCCATTTGTCACATTCAGGAGCAGAACAAAATTTCCTGTCATACTGTTTAATTCTACTCGAAGAAAATTCGTCTTTTTTCCGGTTAAAAATGTCGGAACACTTTCTTCTGTTCAACTCAGTTGTGGCTCAAAATCAACCAAAGTATTAAACATAATAGCGAACTTCAAGATCTTTTAAAATACGTACACGTACACCTTTACGTCTTTCCATATGTATTATGACATTTTGTAGAGTTCAGGGATCAGCGGTTAAAAAACCTTTCATGATTACACTCGAGGCCTTACTTTATTTATAATATGATGCTCCTTCGTGCATTGTTTTGATATCAGGGCATCTTTTATTGTTTTGATCTTTCAACTGTCTTTACTGCAAACATGAGATTTTCATGCCAGCAGCCGAAGTCAACCCGACACAGATTTGTTAATGGGATTTCCGCAGGTTGATAGGATTACGGTATGGCAATAGTCCTGTATCAAACCGACAGCGGTGCAATTTCGTAACCAGGGGAATTTCGTCCTGACGATGACAGTCTTATGAGCGAACATGAAGTCAATCGTATGTAGTCGGATTGGCATAAGGGTGTTGGCTGGATTCGTTTTGTTTGTTTATTGATTCACTGTATGACTTCACCTCCACAGATGCTGCTTCAGCGAATGTGCTTCCTATGAGATGCAAGTTTCAGGAACGGGTAAGGAAATTTCGGAGTTAAATAACCGAGACTGCAACGATAGAAGGAACAATTCAGAAATGTCCGTGTCCCGTGAAAATACATCGTCAAATCTTACCCACAATTTCTGGACAGATCTCTGTTCATGTGGGGTGGTCAGTGATGAACTGAGGGTCATCTTAGAGACTGTCAGCTATGTGTTTCTTTGTAGCATAATTTGTATGATGGGTATCGTCACCAATATTATCAACATTGTCATCTTCTACAAACAAGGTCTAGATACTACAATGAACATCAGTTTCTTCGCTCTGGCGATTTCTGATTTGTTTAGCTTGGTAACGCTACAGTGGACGAATATTTCTTTAAACCCATTGGTGGTGAACTCTGACCTTCCATTCTATACCCCAGAAGTCCAGTATCTGATTACAGCATGGCCACATGTCTGTTTTAGCTATATCACCTGTTGGATCACGGCCTATATTACACTAGAGAGATGTTTGTGTATCGTCTTACCGCTGAAAATTAAACAAATTGTTACAACTGGGAGAACCACAGGTCTGATATGCTTCATGTACTTCATTAACATCATCTCATTCGTACCTGAATACACCTCTGCATACCTGGACTGGAGATTCTTTCCTGAGAGAAACCGAACTTTACTGGCATTGGCTTTCAAAGAGAACAGGGCACAAATGCAAGGAATAAGTTTCGTTATGCATGCCGTCCTAGGTATGCTGTCTTTTCCAGCCCTTATCATTTTCACGGTGGTGTTGGTGGTGAAACTGAGACAACAATCCGAATGGCGCATGAAGAGCACGGGAGGAAACGACCAGGCCAAGAACATTTCAAAAAGAGACATTAAAACCACCAACATGGTGGCTCTGATCGCCAGTGTTCTCATAACTTGTTATTTTCCTGGAGTTGTCGCTTCTCTTGCCACGGCCTTTGTACCAGGGTTTGGGATCGTAGGTGAACAGGCCAATCTCTTTTACGTCATGTGGGGGTTCTTATTTTGGCTGGAGGCGTTCAATTCTAGTGTCAATATTTTTGTATATTACAAAATGAGCACTAAGTATAGACATTCATTTAATGAACTGTTCAAAGTATGTGTAAAACAGGATGTCGATCTGCTTACTAGAACAGTGGAACCAGATATTTAATATTTCCAGAACGGTATCCAATTTCAGCAAACAAAGCAACAAAAGAATAGGTTGAGACAGAGATAAATTTTAATTATCAAGTCTTCAACGGCAATAAGAAATTTGTTTGAGAATTGTATGCATTTTGAAAACTGAATTTCAGTACGAATGTTTTTTTTTTTTTTTTTGTAATTGTTATAAATCTCTCGGCACTTTCGATCAGCAGCAGATTTTTTTCATTACTCCTGGCTTGACTTTGTTAATGTTATTCTCATAACGGTTGCAACCATTGACACAATTGCTCTCACTCTTCCTATTTCAATAACATATCATTTGTTGTAATTGAGTTGCCATCAATACCAACAGATGGATCTACAATTGCTTCTTTCTCAGCCGTCTATTCCTGCTTCAACCACTATCACTGTTATTGTTACAACTTCAACAGAACCAATTACTATTACCCCTCTTTCTAACATCAACACTGCCACTATTATTACTAGTAGCACTACCACTGTTGTCGAAACCAATAGGCCTATAGCTACAAATACCACTCTGACATTACCTCTCTTCCCATTACCACCATCTCAGCCCTACAACAACTGCAGGAAATTAAAAGATCACTATTAACCCGAAACATCACGATATCGACCGTACATGATTATGTCAGTTTTACAAGATGAACAGCATCAAGTATCGCCTTTCCATTGAGGCTTTCCGGGCACAGACTGTTTTCTTACAACAGACCTTGAAACCGTAATATTGGCGAGGGCATCTTGTGTCCTGGTCACATCCTGAAGAGAATTTCTTGGCACTCGGAACCAGCTAAAAATGCATACAATCTTGTCCAAATTTTGCAGATATGCACTTGTCACAATAAGTTCTAGGTAGATTCTGCTGAAGTTATTTATTAATGTGTATCTTAATGAGGTTTTACAATATATTGTATTATACTGTTTTTGAAACATTCAGCAGGAGTGGCAGCTTTGTGAGAGCAATACATCCATTTATTATACCGACAATTCTATGCTGTCATTCTTGCAAACTCGACATTTGGGCCATGCCATCGGATTGCCATTGTAGGTTTAATTTACTTTCACTGGAAAGTATTTCATATTAACAATCTGTTCCTTTATGATCCACCGGCCACTGCACACTTAATAAACACAACCACATGGTGAAGTAGAAATTGTAAATATCCCTTTCACCCGATGCCAGAGACAAATCAAACTGGAATCTCACGGGATGCCTTCACACACGAATCTGCACAACCACCAGCTGACACTGCAGGATCAGGAACGTCTGTGAGAAGCCAGGAGATGATAAAGTAGGTCAGACTTCTTGTATTATGCCACTGCTACTCATGCCTGGCAACTGAGAGAAAGAAAAAGGTCATACAATTACAGCAGTTGCGTATTACTGCTCAAATATGGTTTCCATTAAAACTGAATAAAGAAACAGACAAACGATCTTGTCCTCTGATTCAAAAGTTACAGGGTCTATGGATTCCTCAAGCAGATCGATCATGACTGTAATCAAAGTGACGGCGGAGACAGGGATAAGCCGTTGCGTGTCACCCTGAATGTGTCAAGACAATCTTTCCAAAATGAGACACTACCACTATCACCCCCGTCCACCGGAAGGTATTCCTCATTATACATGGTCACTCTATCCTCGTTTTGGACGACACGCTTTTTTTCATCAGCATCTTTTCTTCTGTAGCCCTCTCCCCTCCCCTCTTCAGCAGCTACTGCCACCACACTCACACACGCCATGTCAGTTAAGTCTTTGGAGCTGAAGGGAAAACAGAGAGCATGTGTCTATGTGTGTGTGTGTTTTTTAAGAGGGGGTTGGGGGGGGGGGCTCGGCCACTTTGAAAATTAATAAACACTGTCAAAAAACAAAAGATAACAAAACAGATCAAAACATCCGATGTCATAGGTCAATTAAATGGTTTTTCAGAATTTACTAACGTACATGTAATACATTTTAAACGAAACTGTTTAATTTAGCTCGCAAAATTTAAAGTGGTGGAGTTCTGAATACGAAATATAAACAGAGTACCCAGATAGACCGTGATAGGCTCAAAGTGGCCGTTGTCGTGCCGACGTGCCGTACAACCCAAACTCAAACTCAGAGTTCAGAGGAACAGTTAACTTTAACCGGCATGTAAAGGTAGGGTTATCATCCAGGTGTGTGTGACGTCCAGTTTTATTCATTGCTATTAAATGCCTGTAGGCCTACATATCCAAGACACAAGGTGTGTGACTTTATAATTTCATTATCCAATACAATTATTCATGTGACCCTGTTGAAGTTATTGTAATTATTTGAATTTTCATTAAGGTTACAAATTTCAAACTGGTGTTTCTCAGATTGATGATTTTGGACATAAAACATTTTTGGTTGCCAGCCCTTGATATTGATACTTAATTGTGTTCCAGAGGTTTCTAAATTTCAGACAGAAAAGTATTCCCCCCTGTAGCGTCTCGTTATTCTCGGCGACTATCAGCCTTGTCTCCCCTTTCGCCCCGCACACCTCTCTTCCCCCTTCCCGCCCGCGGTTTGCGCCCCTTCGATGTCGCGCGTCGTTCTGTTTGTGGGAAAACCCGGAACGTTCGAGTAGGATTCGAGATTACGCTGGGTTGGCCTTGGAGTGATGTATCATAGTGACGTAGTTGTGTGTGACTGGACGAGGGGTGCGTAGCCCGCAAGTTCTCGATGTGTGTCGAGCTTATTGGAAAGTCAAGCCATTCCGTGAACCTTCCATCTGTACCTATATATAAATAGGAGCGAGCCAGACAAGTGTGTGTTCGGGGGCCAACAGCACTACGCTGAGGCTCCCGAGAAACAAAGGACCTCAACCAGACAAGTGTGTGTGTGCAAGATCCAGTCTAAGTATTATAGTTAGATCTGTATCCTTTCCCCGTAAGTAAGTTGTGAGATATCCAGCGTTTATCTACAGTTATTAAACGTTAGTGTTAAGTGTTCATCGGATCCTGTTTTCATTCATTTCTACAACAGTTCGAGACAGTTTCGTTTTTAGAGGGTAGCAGTTCAGATCATCTAACTCTGCCTATCATAACGTGCTGAAATTCACATCAACTGTTACATCTCCCCCCCCCCCCCCACCTTTGAAGCTCCCAGATTGCTGTTGCAAGAGAATAAATCCACTGCACACACTGCAGCTAAAACCAGAATCATGTTTTGTCAAGTAAAAAAGTGAAATATCCTCTCCATCTTCCTTATTATCTGACGTACACTCTCCTGGCATTTTCTCTTTCCTTCTCTAGTTTCAAATTGATAATATCAGAGAGAGAGAGAGAGAGAGATAGTGTTACTGTGGTTCTGAACGGATATGAAAAATTAAATGTACACTATGCGCTAACAGATGCATGCAAACAGTTTACATTTTCACCTTGATTGTTGTATTTTTCGACATTTTCGACGTGGATTGAGCTCATAAGTTTTAAATGGTCTTTCTAGAAAAAGATGAGCCAGACGACTGTCACGCTCAAACCACCTCAGTTCACGCAAAGGCAAATAAACGTATGTATTTCTTGAGGAAACTTAGAGCATTTGAGGTAGATAAAACACTCATTCAGATGTTTTATAAATCAACTATCTGAAGTATCAATTTAGTTTGTATTACAGTTTGGGGAGGAAATGCAAAGGAGCACGACAAGAACAAAATTAACAACTCTATTCTCAAAAAAGCTTGCTATATAACTAACACTAACAGTGAATACGTAAACTTTGATGAGTTATTTGTGTATTCGTGCAAACAGAGACTAAAATCAGTTCTAAATGATTGCCCCCACCCCTTGTTCCATCAGATAGTCCGATCCCAAAGAAGTGGACGAATACTGTATTTAAAAACAGAGAGAGCTATACACGATCTTTTTTTGCCATCTGCCATTCGAAGTAGTAATGTTTCCTGATGTAGTATGCTGTTGTTAAGTTTTCCTACTGGATTGCCCTGACAGTGTAATGTTCTTACTTGCTGGTAATGTTGTGTGAGCAATGTGCGTGTGTGTGGTATGCGTTAAAGACCCGTAGTTCTTAGATATTGTATTTACTGTTGCACCACTACTGACGCTGTGACAACAAATTTCCTGGAAACAGGATTATAAAGTTATATCTTATCTTATCTTATCTTATCTTCAAGTTTTCCTGCTTAAAGCAATGAGTTTATTTCATTCATATTGTAATTTTGTTTCCAAATTGTCCATTGGCATCTTCAAATTGCGATTTTCTCGTTTTCAGTAGATGAAAAAAGAAAACGGCGCCACATCTCAGCTCTTTTCCTCGAACAGCTGACCTCGGAAGCATGGCAGACACCACGATCTCTAATACCCGTCAAAATTTGGCAAAAAATTGTATGTAGCAAAGCTTCCCGTAAATCATCATAATAAATTATGAAGGAAATAACGCCTAGACTACAATCAGTCCAATGTAATCACGAAAGGCTTTTAAACTGCTGAGCCTTAAATTCTACAAAATATCATATTAGGCATAAAAAAACGTAAAGATCATGTAGGTGGGCATATTTTAAAAGCTCTTGAAGTTCGCCATATTTTCAATACTTTCGTTGATGTTGAGCCACAACCAACTCTGACCCAGTACGCCAAAAACAGAAACAAAAACAGATCTGACCCAGTGGGCCAAAACAGAAACAAAAACATCTGACCCAGTGCGCCAAAACAGAAACAAAAACACATCTGACCCAGTGGGTCAAAACAGAAACAAAAACAAATTGACCCAGTGCGCTACCAATTTAATTGTTATTTTAGTTAAAAACCACAAAAACAACAAATCGCCGAGGCAGTTGAATCAGCTAGGGTGGGGTGGTTTAAGATATGGAATGATTTGAGTCTGTTAGACTGACTGATTTATTGGTTCGAAACAATAATACTGGCAGTGAAACTGAGAGAACAGACGAAGTGGCGTATGAAGACAACCACTGGCAACAAACAAAACGAAAATATGACAAAAAGGGACATTAAGAAAACGAATATGGTAGTACCGATTGCCAGTGTTCTATAGCCTGTTACTTTCCACGTGCTGTTGCTTCACTCACCAGGTTTTTCTTATCCGAGTTCAGCATTTCAGTGAGAGAAATCAGCCTTTACATACTGTCGTGGGGAGTCATGTTTTTGGCTAGAAGGGGTCAACTCCAGCGTTAACATTTTCGTGTTGTACAATATGAAACTAACAGGTGAGAATCGAACATTTTCCAAAACAAACAAATTGAATGTTGTCCAGAACAAACAGACATGAACAGAACATTAAGGAAACATGCGTAACCTGAATGTTCTCTGAAACAGACAGATGCGAAATGAACATTTTTTACAACAAACATATATGAACTGAATCTTAGAACTGAAAATTCCCCCAAACAAACAGACGTGAACAGAACATTCTCTTAAACAAACAGATGCGAAATGAACATTTTTTAAAACAAACATATATGAACTGAATATTCCTCCAAACAAACAGACGTGAACTGAACATTCTCTTAAACAAACAGATGTGAAATGATTATTTTCCATAAGAAACAGATGAAAAGAAGTGAATCTGTGAACTGAAAAACAAACAAATATGTACTTAACATTCTCCAAAACAAACAGGTGTTCAGCTGAACATTTTCCAAAACGAAAAGATGTAAAGTGAATCTTTGAACTGAATATTCCCCAAAACAGATGTGAACTGAACATTCTCCGAAACAAACAAATGTGAACTGAACATTCTCTAAAACGGACAGATGTGAACTGAATATTCTTCACAACAAACAGAAGTGAACAGAACACCCTTAAAAAAATAAATGAATAAATAAAAATGTCGCTAGTAGTACATGTAGTAGCAAATTTTAGCCAGTGATGCACGCGAGGGAAAGAATTTTCGTGTCGTTCTTAAAATGGGAAGAAGATAGACATAATTTATGACCTGAATGTTTGAAATGATCGATACCGGAACTTACTGAACTGTTAACAGTTTTTGGCGCCTGCGTCGATTAACTGTTAAACAAGCATTTAAACAATTTGGCAGACCTACTCTATGAAGTAGTTTGTAACAGATAAAACGAAAGAGCTGTCAAGCTTTGACACCGATATGTGAACATATACGTCACTAACTGTGACTATTTAATAATTTTGTGAATTATCCGACATTGACACTATCAAAATTTTTTGACATAATCAAAATGTAAACTGTCTTCGCCAGGATCGTGATTCCTTTACACTAGTGCGACCTCAAATTAGTATGGAAACGATGACAATGTTTGGACTGCATTATCGCGAAAGCCATTAAATTAGGCTCTTTTTTTTTTTCGCTCCTGAAATGGAAAGATTAACTTGGCCTGTGATCAGTAGGCCACACATCATGTTTAAAAAGCTGTTAACTTCTAAAGTAAACACGTAGGAGTCTTACAAATGCCAGGGGAGTTGTGAGTTTTTCTTCTTCTTTTATCATTTTGCTGTAAGGTGGATACAGATAGAACAGCTACCCATAATACCAATCAAAGTAGACTTATCTTAATGTTTTCGTAGATATAATCGAATTTACGGACACTGACAGTGTGGAGTTTGGGACTTTATAAATATAACATAGCAAATTCTACATGACTAGATGGGGAAATAGAATATGTTTAAGGCACTGGGTCAAGTCCGTTTTGCCTCATTTTTGTTGGACTATGGAGTTAAACGGAACACCGGACGCTGGTGAGACTGAATAAAGTCTGTCTCGCTTGTTGATGGAAAGAAAGCTCAAGTTGTCAGTTAAAACAGACGCAAAAACAGACTTGACTAAGTGCACAACTTGCCTACGAGAAGAAAGAACACATGGCATAAATAACTGCAACAACATTCCTTAACTGCACGGTATTTGTTTTTTTCTGAGTCAAAAAAAAAGAAAAAAAGCCAAACCCATGAAATCTAAACTCAACTTAAATCTGGATAGAATAGAATAATTATGCATGTCAAACACAACAAGGCTATTTGCCATGAAAGTACACATACGCACACCTAAAGGAACTATTATTGCAACCTTTCATCGTGGGGACTAGAATCTTCAGGGGAAAATATTTCAAAGTATAGTGGTGAAGGCAATTAGCCGCGCTCCGTTTTTAGTTACATACTTATTGTTTCAGAGTACGGCTTAGTGGCCAAACACGCCGAATTCGGTTTCATTTGGCTTTCGTTCTCTCGGTTTCGTCAAACGAAGTCGAACCGAAGACGGAAATCAACATTAAACACACGAACAAACATTGAGTCTAGCCATAGATCTAGTCTTAATTACTGATTGTCGAATGACAGCCGCATGAAATTTTAGTAGAAAACTAAAATTGAAATCGGTAAGTATTTGTGGCGGAAATAGACCGAAAGGAAACCGAAAGAGAACCGAGATCAAGACTACAGCACTATCCCATCCAGCAACCCAATGAAAATCCGATACGTAGGATTGACGTCAAGTTTGCTCAAGGAATGACATAGTTCCTACGTAGATCCGCTGGTTCGATATCGCACAGACGTCAGTTTGATGTAGGGAATCAGCCTCTACGCTACTCCTACCAATCCTACGGAAATCTACTTCAGATTATCGTAGGGCTGCTGGCTGGGATGTGCACAGAAAGGAGGTTTTCGAAATCTTTTCGGCGAACCAGTCGAGACTCACGTCATTCGTGCAACATTACCGGAAGCGAGAAGAAAGTGAAACGAAACTGAAGCTAATGTGTCTGTTTTCAGGAGAAATAGCTTATTCAGGTACTCGTACCTCCAGTTTGATCAATACCAGCAATATACCTGAACCATGTTCTAAAACGCATCCATGACACCGAACGGATGAAAACGAACTAAACACACTATTGGGATATATTTGATTTTTTTTTTTTTACACGGAATGGACCAAAAAACAGAATACGTCAGTTTTTACTTTACTGTCGACGAAATCCGATTTTTTTTTTTGGCTCCAAAGGTCAAGGACTACTCCCTTACCTCACACACTTTTTTTTTCTTTGATCTTTCATCATCACAGACTGAAGGAATGTGCGAAGAAGAGATTTTCATTACTATACTATTATTGAATATAAGTTCTTGAAAGCCACTCCCCCTCCTCCCCCCGTACCTCATTTATCTTAATTCAAAATGCACGTTTCGTGATATTCACTGAATAATGAATTCATCTATTCTTTTCCATACTTGAAAATCACCAGGACAAATGACAATACAGCAGAACACATAGGATTATGGGCTACCCATAAAGTACGCACGTCCGTTTTTGGTGTGGGGGTTCGATCCCAGATTATGAAATTATGAAATTCAAGCTTTTTTTTTTCTTCAACAAAACCGTGTTCAGGCCCTTGTTTCATCTCTTTGTGTCACAGCGAAAACAAATGAAAATCAGAATGCAAACATGACCAACGTAACATTTTTGTTCGCTTTTGAGAAAAAGTAAATTTAACATTTAAAAACCGTTCGTTTTTCATTGTTTGCCCCTTTGAAAAATAAAAGTGTGCGTTTCTCTGGAATTTGATCGTTTAACATAGTTCCTGAGGTAAAAGAGTAACACCATTCTCACATACCAAGGCAATTAATTATTTTTTTTTTTTATGAACTCAGAGAAAACTGATCAGACAATGTAAAACTTTTGTAGGATCTTCGCATTAAAAAGATGCTCCTTCGAGCTTTGTTTTTGTAAGTAAAGTGGTGGTGTTAATTAATCACACAACGCATAAGAGGTAAATTATTTCCCTTACTACGTAATTAAGTGTAGGTCTAACCAAGGGCAGTAACTAAGTAAATTACATGTATGCATAATTTCCCTTGATTATATATGGATATATAACACCTCCCTTCTAGCCTGAAGTACATATGGTGAAGGCTAAAACTAAAATTCATGCTACATAAACATGATAAAGTCGCGTCTTGTCGAGATCGGTCCTTGCCACCCCATGTCAGAATGGTGTGGTAGGTCTCGGTCTCGTCCGCTCCTATCCACCCTATGCCAGGATAGTGTGGTAGGTTTACGGACACGTCAGTCCTGGAGTGCGGTCCTTGCCACCCCATGCCAGGATGGTGTGGTAGGTTTCCGTACTCTGTCATAGGTTCAGTCCTTGCCACCCCATGTCAGAATGGTGCGGTAGGTTTCTGAACCTTTACAAACAAATCAGTCTCTATGTCTCTGTCGTCGAGGACGTAGCTGATCTGTATGCCGGCGGCAAATTGGTCCATCTGGTAGAATCTTGACTTCAAACAGGCTGTGGCCAATGGTTGCCGTCACCTGTGCAGATTTCCATTTGTCCTTACGCCCCCCTTTGAAAGACAAAGCGAAGCAGGGATCACCAACGTTGAACTTCGGTTGACGGTCGGCAGATTTGACTATAGCTTTCTGTCGTCTGCGTTGTCTTCGACGGGCTGGTGGAACATCTGGAGTCTGGTCGACGGCATCGGGCGGACTGGCATGTCGTTCTCTCGCGGGAAGGATGACATCAAGCTTGGTCCCGATTTGACGGCCATTCAGTAGTTGACTGGGACTGGATCCACATGGTAGAGGTGTACGTCTGTACAGCATCAGGAATTCCGCACACCAGTTTCGACAGGATGTCTGCAGGACTGCATCCGGTTTCAAATCGTCGATAACTTTGTGTAGGAGATTGTCCACTGAGATTCCCAATCGCTTTGTGGTTGCTCTTCCAAGCAGGTTAAAGTCCATCTGTGTCACGACGAATTTCTGTATACAAGTTGTCTTGGCATGCGATGTATGTAGAAATATTTCGCCCGTCACTGGTAGTTTCCGACCTGAGGCACACTTGTACTGGCATTTCACAGTGGTGAGTTTAGGGGACTTCAAACTGCGCCATGTCTTGGTTGAAATGAAGTTGTCCCTAGAACCAGTGTCGATTTCAAACTGGACAGGCTGGTTGTTGACGCAGCATGTCTCGGTGATTGGTCCCGCTGTATTCCAACGGACAGTTTGTATCCTCTTGATCGGACGTTGTTGACTTTTCTTCTTCCGACAAGCTGACTCTATGTGCCCTTTTATGTTACAGAAATGGCACACGGCGTTAGCGAACCTGCACTCATTTCGGCTGTGCTGTCCTTCGCATCTGCTGCAAACAGTCTTCTTCGTTGTCGGTTTGCTTGACTTTTTAAACATTGATGGATAGCCCTGGACTTGAGTTTGCTGTTGAGGGTTTTGCTTGCATTTTCTTCTCTGATTGAGCTTGAAGACTTCGCCGTCACTGGTACCGGATGTTTCTTTGGCCACCTTTGACGCCTCCTCGACCTCTGCCGCCACCTCTACTGCCTTGCTGAAGGTCAGTTCGTCATCTTTAATCTTGAACAGTGCCTTTATGACCGCTTCATTTTTAATGGAGCAGACAAATCGTGTACGCATGGCCTCGTCAAGTGGGTCTTGGATTGATGCGAAGTCGCAAGTCGCTGCCTCTTGACGAATGCGAGCAGCCAGTTGGTGCACACTTTCTGCAGTCTTTCTGTCAGTGTAGGTCCAAAATTTAAATCTTTCTCGCACAACGAAACGTTTGGGGTCGAAATGTTCCCCCATCCAGGTCTTGATAGTTTCAATGGTTATTTCGTTGACGTCTATCGGCGGGGTCTGTTGAGAAGCTTGGTTTTTTAGCATCTTGTAGACCTCACTGTTCTGGTTGGTCAGAAAAATGTCAACCTTTTTTGCTTCTGGTATGGAGTTTGCCTTTGTGAAGGTGGTAAACCTTGCCCAGTAATCTGACCACAGTTCTATTGTTGAATCAAATGCTTCGAACTTGGTGTTGGTGACTGGCTTGTTCATAGCCAAAGACATCAGTGCTTCCATCTGCTGTCGCTGCAGTTCCATCTGTTCTCGTTGCTGTTCCATCTGATTACGCAGCAAAGTGATGAGGTCTTCTTGTGACGTTTCTGCAGCTGGAGTCTTCGGCATCTTGAGGCACGGCTGGGCTACTTGGCACAGCTGACTGGCGGTTTACAATTCGAGATAGCTAAGAGCGAGCTACTCGGTGTTTTAGAGCTAGCCGAGACGTTGCTTGGCTCTATGTACAGCTTCGGGTCCGCAACTTGGATCCGGGTGGTTGGTCCGTGAGCTGGCTTGGGTACTGAAGCTGCTTGGCTTGCTGCTGGTCTGATTCCGCAGGCTTGTATTGGCTTCCTTCCGCTTGTAAGGCTTGGCTGGCTTGGGTTCTTGTAGTACTAGTGGGCTTCAGAACTTGAGTGACATCAGAACTTGTGAAGATCCCATCCTCGTCGTCAATTTGTTATGTGGTGATAACAAACAAAGAGAAGTCAGTTGTAGCCGGGGAGATAAGCAACTTTATTCTGGTAATATTTACAGGTCATTAGTTATATACAGTATCGCAGTAGATGTACATAATAATGCATAGAGTAATGAGGGTCACCAAATATCAATAAAGATAAAGTCATTCACACACTTTCATACTTTAGAATAGGTGACCTAATGTATTACCAACTCACTGAGAGTAATGCAACATGAAAAGTAATGTAAGTAAAGTGGTGGTGTTAATTAATCACACAACGCATAAGAGGTAAATTATTTCCCTTACTACGTAATTAAGTGTAGGTCTAACCAAGGGCAGTAACTAAGTAAATTACATGTATGCATAATTTCCCTTGATTATATATGGATATATAACAGTTTTAATACCAGACCAAACGTTTATTGCATTGACTGTTCAACTGTCTTTACTGCAAACGTGAGATTTTCCAGCCAGAAACCGAAGTCAACGTGACACAGATTTAGATAATATGAAAACCACACGAAAAACTGTAGGGTCGCAGCAATGCTATATTATGCAGTCAAAATTTGGCAATAAGAAAAAGTTGTATGTAGCAAAACCTCGCGTGAGAAGTAATAAACAAACGATACAATGAAAGGCAAACTTTTTTCTTTTTTTTCCTTGAAAAAGGTTGTGGTCGAAATATAGGCAATTTCTGTCTTCCCTTTTAATTTGCGTTTCATTATATTGTTTGGGTTGTATTTCTTAAGCGAGGCTTTGCTGCATACAACTAATTTTTTTTTGCCAAACCTTGACTGATTTATCTAGGATTTCCACAGGTTGGTAGGATTACGTTAGGGGGAAAGTCCTGCATCAAACCGACGGCAGTGCAGTTTCGTAACCAGGGGAATTTCGTCTTGGCGATGACAGTCTTATGAGCAAACATGAAGTCAATCGTTAAGTCGGATTGGCATAAGGGTGTTGGCTGGATTCGTTTTGTTTGTTTATTGATTCACTTTATGACTTCACCTCTACAGATGCTGCTTCAGCGAATGTGCTTCCTATGAGATGCAAGTTTCAGGAATGGGTAAAGAAGTTTCGGAGTTAAATAACCGAGACTGCAACGCTAGAAGGAGCAACTCAGAAATGACCATGTCTAGAGAAAACACATCGTCAAATCTTACCCACAATTTCTGGACAGATCTCTGTTCATGTGGGGTGGTCAGTGATGAACTGAGGGTCATCTTAGAGACTGTCAGCTATGTGTTTCTTTGTAGCATAATTTGTATGATGGGTATCGTCACCAATATCATCAACATTATCATATTCTACAAACAAGGACTCGATACCACAATGAACATTAGCTTCTTCGCTTTGGCCATCTCTGATTTATTTAGCTTGGTAACGCTACAATGGACTAATATTTGTATAAACACATGGGTAGTGAACTCTGAGATTCCATTCTATACCCCAGAAGTCCAGTATCTGACCTCAGCCTGGCCACACGCCTGTTTTAGCTATATCACCTGTTGGATCACGGCCTATATTACACTAGAGAGATGTTTGTGTATCGTCCTACCGCTGAAAATTAAACAAATTGTTACAACTGGAAGAACCACAGGTCTGATATGCTTCATGTACTTCATCAATATAATCGCATGTATACCTGAATACATCTCTGCATATCTGGACTGGAGATTCTTTCCTGAGAGAAACCGAACCTTACTGGCATTGGCTTTCAAAGAGAACAGGGCACAAATGCAAGGAATAAGTTTCGTTATATATGCAGTCCTACGTATGCTGTCTTTTCCAACACTTATCATTTTCACGGTGGTGTTGGTGGTGAAACTGAGACAACAATCCGAATGGCGCATGAAGAGCACGGGAGGAAACGACCAGGCCAAGAACATTTCAAAAAGAGACATTAAAACCACCAACATGGTGGCTCTGATCGCCAGTGTTCTCATAACTTGTTATTTTCCTGGAGTTATCGCCTCTTTTGCCACGGTCATTGTGCCAGAGTTTGGGGTCGAAGGTGAACAGGCCAGTCTCTTTTACGTTATGTGGGGGTTCTTATTTTGGCTGGAAGCGTTCAATTCTAGTGTCAATATTTTCTTATATTACAAAATGAGCACTAAGTATAGACATTCATTTAATGCACTGTTCAAAGTATGCGCAAAACAGGATGTCGATCTGCTTACTAGAACAGTGGAACCAGATGTTTAATATTTCCAGAATGGTATCCAATTTCAGCAAACAAAGCAACGAAAGAATAGGTGGAGATAGAGATAAATTTTAATAATCAAGACTTCAACGGCAATGGAAAACTTAAATTACCCCAGCAAGAGAATTGTATGCATTTTGAAAAACTGAATTTCAGTACGAATGTTTTTTGTAATTGTTATAAATCTCTCGGCAATTTCGATCAGCAGCAGAATTTTTTCATTACTCCTGGTTTGACTTTATTAATGTTATTCTCATAAAAGTTGCAGTCAGCGTCAATTGTTTTCGCTCTTCCTATTTCAATAACTTATCATTTGTTGTGATTGCCTTGCCATCACTACCAACAGATGGGTCTACAATTTCTTCTTTCTCCGCCTTCTATTCCTGCTTCAACCACTAAGCTTACCACTGTTATTGTTACCACTACAACTGAACCATTCACTATTACCCCTCTTTCTAACATCAACACTGCCACTATTAGTACTAGTAGCACTACCACTGTTGTCGAAACTGGTATAGCTACAAATACCACTCCAACTGCCACTACCTCTCTTCCCACCACCAACATCTCAGCCCTACAACAACTGCAGGAAATTAAAAGATCACTATATACCCAAAACATCACGATGTCGACCGCACATGATTATGTCAGTTTTTCAAGATGAACAACATCAAGTATCGCGATCGCCTTTCCATTGAGGCTTTCCGGGCACAGTTTGGTCTTGTACAACAGACCCTGAAACCGTAATATTGGCGAGGGATCTTGTGTAAGAGCGTTTTCCTGGTCACATCCTGAAGAGAATTTTTGGCACTCCGAACCAGCTAAAAATGCATACAATCTTGTCCAAATTTTGCAGATGTGAACTTATCACAATATCGTTCAAAGTTCCAGGGAGATTCTGTAGAAGTTATTTATTAATGTGTATCTCAATGAGGTTTTACAATATATTGTATTATACTGTTTTAGAACATTCAGCAGAAGTGGCAGCTTTGCGAGAGCAATACAGCCATATATTATACCGACAATTCTATGCTGTCATTCTTGCAAACTCGGCATCTGGACCATGCCAACGGATGGCCATTGTAGGTTAAATTTAATTTCACTGGAAAGTATTTCATTTTAACTCTCTGTTTCTTTATGATTCGCCGGCCACTGCACACTTAATAAACACAACCACATGGTGAAGTAGAAATTGTAAATATCCCTTTCACCCGATGCCAGAGACAAATCAAACTGGAATCTCACGGGATGCCTTCACACACGAATCTGCACAACCACCAGCTGACACCGCTGGATCAGGAACGTCTGTGAGAAGCCAGGAGATGATAAAGTAGGTCAGACTTCTTGTATTATGCCACTGCTACTCATGCCTGGCAACTGAGAGAAAGAAAAAGGTCATACAATTACAGCAGTTGCGTATTACTGCTCAAATATGATTTCCATTAAAACTGAATAAAGAAACAGACAAACGATCTTGTCCTCTGATTCAAAAGTTACAGGGTCTATGGATTCCTCAAGCAGATCGATCATGACTGTAATCAAAGTGACGGCGGAGACAGGGATAAGCCGTTGCGTGTCACTTTGAATGTGTCAAGACAATCTTTCCAACATGAAACCTTACGGCCGTTATCATCATTATGCTTATTCACCCTATCACCGTTTTCGACGACACGCTTTTTCATGAACATCTTGTCTTCTGTAGCTCTCTTCCCTCCCCGCCCCAGCAGCCACCACAGCCACCACACACACACGCTATGTCAGTTAAATCTTTGGAGCGGAAAAGAAAACAGAGGACATAAAATGTATGGGGAAAGGGGGGGGGGGACGGACTGTTTTGAAGAATTAATAAACACTGTCAAAAACAAAAGGTAACAAAACAAATCAAAACAAAAACTCATGGTCGGCTTGATCACTGTTTTCTCCCATGTTATAGGTCAGTTAAACGATTTTTGAGAATTTTACCAATGTAATAAATTTTAAACGAATCTATTTAAAGAAGCTCTGAATACGAGAGTACCCAGATACACCGTGATAGGCGCCCTAAAACCCCAAAACTCAAATTCAGAGTCCAGGAACAGTTATCTTTAACTGGTATAATGCGAGTTTTATCGCCCAAGTGTGTGTGTGATGTCCAGTTTTATTTATTTCTGTTAGATGCTTGTATTATTATATCCAAGACATAAGGTGTGTGACTTTATTTCATAAACCAATAAAACTATTCATGTGGCCGTGTTGAAGTTATTGTGATTATTTGAATTTTCATTAAAGTTACAACTTTCAAACACGTTTTTCTCAGATTGATGATTTTGGACATAAAATATTTGGGTTGCCAACCATTGGTATCGGTACTTAATTGTGTTCCAGAGGTTTCTAAATCCCAGACAGAAAAGTGTTTTCCCGCCCCATTGAAGCGCTCAGGCTACTGTTGCGTGAGAATAAATCCACTGCCCACACTGCAGCTTAAACCAGAGTCATGTTTTGTCAAGTACAAAAAGCGAAATATCCGGGGGGGGGGGGCGGCACTTTGTTGGTAAAGTATTACCCAAGTAAATGGCGATATCAGAGAGACAGAGAGAGAGAGAGAGAGAGAGAGAGAGAGAGAGAGAGAGAGACAGACAGACAGACAGACAGACAGAGAGAGAGAGAGAGAGAGAGAGAGAGTGTTATTGTGGATTTGAACGGATATGAAAACTTAATTGTACACTATACACTAACAGATGCATGCAAATAGTGTATATTTTCAGTTTGATTGTTGTATATTTCGACATTCTAAAGGGCCTTTCTCAAGAAACATGAGCCAAATATTTCCTGCTTAAAGCAATGGGTTTATTTTATTCATGTTGCAATTTTGTTTCCAAACTGTCCATTGGCATCTTCAAATTGCGATTTTCTCGTTTTCAGTAGATGAAAAAAAGGCTCCATATCTGAGATCTTTCTCTCATCGTTCACGATGTTGAGAATAGTCGACCTCGGAAGCATGGCAGACACGCGATCTCTAATACCCCTTCAAAATATTCCCCCCCCCTCCCCCCAAAAAAACAACAACAACAAACAACAAACTATAATTATATAATGGCAAAGCTTCTCGATAATAATAATAATAATAATAATAATAATAATAAGGGAAAGTTTAGGCTAATGGCACATTAAGCCAAGTCTGTTTGCATCTTTTTTTTACCCAATGCGCCAAAACAGGAACCGGAACAAAAACAGATCTGACCCAGTGCGCCGAAACAGGAACAAAAACAGATCTCAAATTCACGTATACTTTCTCACCCTTTCAATCAGTGACTCTCACACGGGGGTTACTGGCTTCTGGGACGGGAATTTCAAATTTTGTGAGGAAGAATTTCACGCGAGGGAGGAACTTGAAACTGGGGAAGAATGTACTCTGTAGTGATAAATAGCAGATTTATGATCCACTGAAATCTTATGGATTTCTTTTTCATTCGATTGCAGTTGATAAAGAAATCTAGTTTCTTAAATTCTTTCAGTAGTTACCATTATCATTGTAACAGTTTAATGGTGAACTAATAATTTGTCCACCATATAAAGGAAAAAAAATAGAAACACAAACTTAAAATCTGCGAGGAATTGAGGAAACCTGGGATGGCAAGGGGAGGAATGTGACCAGGGACTCTTAGAACCAATGCTTTAAAGGAATGAACGCAACATATCACTCGGTTAAATAGGCCATTAACTGAAAAAAATTATCTAGTCTGAGAGAAGATCACAGGAATAGTCCGCACAACTCACTGGATATGATACATTGGAAGGAAAAAATGACGGCCACCGTATGTCAATATCTATAACATGTAAATGTCCTTTCTAACTGTGAGATACCATTCTTAAATGATGAAAAGATAAATGCGTTGATAGTTACATCTCTTAGATGTGAGCAGATAATAACCTAACAGTTTTGATTCCAAATGTACAGGTAATTACACCAACCAACGTCTGACATTTTGAAGTGATAGTTATTACCGTTCTGTCCTATCAAGAGGATTTCAACGAGTTCACAAAGAATAGCCAAATTCAGGAATTTTCGCTTTATCGATCAGAAAATTATCAAATTTTGTGCGTCTTTATCATGGAAGCACGCCTCAGGTTCGTTCATAAAACCAAAGATACTGGAAATGATCAATTCTAGTATCTTTGATAAAACTGCACGTGTAACATTAAAAAAAAAAAAAAAAACTGAACAGGCCGCAGGCACAGACGCTGATGCAATGGAAGTTCAGTATTTCGTTTATCAAAAGGTCTTTGGTTAAGGTAGCCCTTTGGTGAGTTTCTTCAAAATTAGGTATCTTCGAATGAGGATGGTCACGTACTATCTGAAGGGCCATCCATACAGTATGTACGCTCGAAGGCGGGAGCTGACGAAATGTAATTAAAAAACAAAAAATCACAGAAATTCTTTGGGGTCGCAGCAAAGCTTGAAGCAAAGTGAAAATGTGGCAAAAAGAAAAAAAAAATTATGTAGCAAAGTCTCGAGTAGGAAATAATGGAGAAATGATAAAATAAAACGCAAAGGAAAAAGAAAGACAAATCAAGCTTTCGGTATGTTAACCTTCTTCAGGAAAAAATGCAACAGGATAGAAAATTTGTTTGACTTTAAAAAAAAATTCCGGGTAATATGTTCATTTCAATGGCTTCTAACTTTTGAATTATTCTTCCTTGACAGTTTTTGTTAAAGGTCTGAAATTAAGAAACGCCTGGTTAGACAAAGTATCGCTGGCCCAATATTACCAGGAAACCTTGAGGGATGGCAGGTATGACATGGACAGCAGAGAACGCATCACTCAGCCCGACTCTCAGAATGTCTGATGACACACAAGCCTTTGGAGTTCTAAGCGATCATCAGAGAGTCATCTTAGAAATTGTCAGCTATGTGTTGGTTTCGGGTATTACTTGCATGTTGGGTATCATCACTAACATTATCAACATTATTATCTTCTACAAACAAGGTCTCGATACGACAACGAACGTCAGCTTTTTCGCTTTGGCCATTTCTGATCTGTTAAGCGTGGCAACCCTAGAATGGACAAATATATGTTTAAATCCATTGATGGTAAATTCAGACCTCCCGTTCCACACTGCAGAGGTCCAGTATCTCACCACAGCCTGGCCACATGTGTGTTTCGGACATATCACATGTTGGATTACGGCCTACATCACACTGGAGAGATGTTTATGTATCGCCCTACCACTGAAAATTAAACAAATTGTCACACCAGAGAGAACTACTGTTGTGATATGCTTCCTGTATGTCATTAATATGGCAGCTTTTATTCCGGAATACGCTTCTGTATACTTGGATTGGAGATTCTTCCCCGAGAGAAACCGAAGTTTAATTGGACTAGCTTTCCGGGAAAACCGAGAACAAGTGGCAGGGGCGAGCCATATTTTCCTTGCCATTTTGGGCGTCTTGTCTTTCCCAGCCGTTGTCCTGTTTACAATAATACTGGCACTGAAGCTGAGACAACAGACGGAATGGCGTATGAAGACAACCACTGGCAACAAACAAAACGAAAATATGACGAAAAGGGACATGAAGACAACGAATATGGTAGTACTGATCGCCTGTGTCCTCATAGCTTGTTACTTTCCCGGAGTTGTTGCATCAGTTGCCACGTTTTTCCTGCCCGAGTTCAGCATTTTAGGGAGAGAAATCAACCTTTTCTACGCATTGTGGGGATTCTTGTTTTGGCTGGAAGCAGTCAACTCCAGCGTTAACATTTTCGTGTACTACAATATGAGCACCAAATACAAACATTCCTTTCATGATCTGTTCAGTAGGTGCGTAAAACACACTGGTGTAATGGAGAAAGATGCAGAACCGGAGGATTAACTGCAGTAGTGAATTAGTCTCTTCACATCTGCCAAAGACGGAAAAATTCATATTAATGTCGAAGTTTTTCAATGAAGCTTAACGTCATTATCATTCTTGTCATTTCATTCGCCCCAGCATCGCTGGTCCAGTTTGCTCTTTCCCAACTCTTTCTTCAGTTTCTCGATGATTATAGGGTCTATGATTTTCTCACGCTTCTTTAGCACTAGCTACAGAGGTGCAGATTTCTGGACACCTTTCCTAGATTGATTATGAGTCACCAATTAGAATTTCCTAAGTGTTGTGGGTCTTGTCCTGGCTGCGGTGTTCCTGCGTCCAATTTGCATAAGCAGAGCGCTGCTGTTGAGTTGGATGGTGGTTAGCACAACTCATTTTCGTCCTGTGGATCTTCAATCCTCGCGGCATGGAGAACTTTCTGCCACATGTACGTGAAAAGTCTATTCACTAGTCTGAAGTCGTAGTCCTTTGGGCAGGGTTGGACACCGGAATGACACCTATGGATTCATTATTCTCCTTGCCCCCTCTTTGCCAATGAATCCTGGGTATATTTTGTTGTTACTTTTGGCTTTGCAGCATTTTTACTTAAGAAGCTGAGGTTTGCCAGCCCACTGGATCCAGTTGGTCTTTCCCACCGTCCCCTGTTTTTCCAGTTGTCCATCAATCTTTTCCTGATCAGAGTCGACTCCATTCCTGAACGTCAATGGACAAACCAGGATCTCGAAGAATCTCTTGGGAGAGCGAAACTGCAGTATCACCAGACTTTGAACACCGTACACTAAAGGGTCAATGGCGAACATTGCGGAACACAATTACATGGTTGCTAAATTTTCATACGTGCTTTATAGTCTGGCTTTGCAAATATAAAGGAGGGGATACTGTTGTAAGGTCCACCGGTACACAGCTTTAGTCGGACACCTATTTCAGATCCTGAGTTTTGATGGCTGAGCTACTTTTTAACGGTAAAAACACTCATATAGAGCAGTGGGGGCTCTGAACGTTTTCACGGTAACGTCTTGGGAGTTATAATGCAGGTGGCCAGCAGGTGGTATTCTTAGTAATCTCAGTGTTTTGAGTATAAAGTTGTGTTTTTTTTTTTTTTTACCTTTGTCATTGTTTCTGCTAATACCCGTAAGAAGGAAGAATTCTGATTGTTCTTCCTCTACCACTTCTCGTTTGTCCATGTTTCATTTGTCAACGAAAATTAACATTTCAAAGTTCATCAGATAGATCTATCACCGCAGTGAAAATTAATAAAATATGGGAAAAAATTCCATTCGTCACGACTTCTTTGAACACTAACATTAAAATTTCTTGACAGTTTCTTTTTAAAAATGGTTTTGTTGTCATTGTTGTTGAATGGGTAAGAGTTACGGTTAACGATAATATTAGGTTTAGGATTAGGTATAAAGACAAGGTTAGGGATGGGCCTGGGGTCAGGGATAGGCATGTCTGCATTGGGTGATCAAGATATGCGGAACTCTTTCCAAAATATGACATGTGGAACACAAGGTTTGTTGGACACCCTTTGTGTACACACTACAGTCCGCATTGTTACGCCAATAGGGAATTATTACAGTGCCCCGACAGATATTGCGTACAAACTACAGCCGGGCTGAAATCGGGCTAAGCGTTGTTATGCCAGTAGGAAAGGTGCTCATCAGATTATGGTGCCAAACAGCGATTGTGTACACTCTACAGCCGGACGGAGATCGTGTTTTGGGTTCTTACACCAATGGTTAAACATTCTTTTATGTCCGACAATCATTTTGAACGCCCCATCGCTTGGTAGAGGTGAGAAAGTGTGTGCCCTGTCAACGGGCAGCTTTTCAACTATTGCTGTAATTCATAGTCTGACTTCCACGCAGTAGTGTAGTGTTTTGGTTTATCTGCCATATTTTATTAACTTTCACTGTTTCCAAATTTGATGGCATTTGAGATGGTATGCAATAATAGAAATATTTCATAAAATAATGATGAAAGCATGGGCGGAAAGAAGCATCGAAACATTTTTAACTTCACCACAACATAACGAAGAAAGTCATGGTATTTTAAGGATTTTTAAGGGTCTTTGGGGACAAATTTGAACAGTAAGGATTTTTAAAGGCCTTGAGGTCAGGTAAACAAATAATAAAATTAAAGAATTTTAAAGATCACTGTTTCAGTCATGTAAATTGTCACGAAGTCGACCGCAAGTGGACCGAGTCGTATGATGTATTTTAATTTACGTGCTCCTTCACAGGACCGCAATTAAAGAAAACAAACAAAATTCGTGGATTTGTACCAATCTACAATACCGTTTAATTACGATGTATTGAATGATATAAAATGTTGCCTGTATGGACAATAATATGTTGGGATATCAGACAAAATACAACGGCGAAAGTAACTAATCCACCTGTGCATGTAGGGGGAAAGAGAAGGTATAATTATACTACTATGTTAAAGATGATCACTAGTTGAAGTCCAAAGAATAGCTATACACTCATAATAAAACTCACTAAGCCTTTCACCAGTAACTAAAATGGTCATTGTTCGAATCCACAATCATGAAGATGATAAGTCCAATTAGAATCAAATGTTGTAGAATGTCAGATTTTGAGCTGTTCTGTGTCTCAATAAAACTTGAATTTCCTCAGTTAGTAAAGTTCCTTTACACAGCAATCTCCAACAATGTTCCATTCTGTCAATTTACTATTAATTACACTAAATTGATTCAAAGTTCTTGTTCCAAAAAAGATTCACAAAGTAATCAAGAGCTACTTCAATCACCAATCACCTTCTTGTACTGACAACAATGCAAGAAGCTAACTGATCATACCCATCAACATTTACATGAATTATCAATTCTTCAGTAAATTAAGCAACTGCCTGATGGTGCCTTCCATCGAAATTCACCATCCCTGACTTTCCTCGACTACTCAACATGCTGTGATTCGACCGAATACAACGAAAGGACCTGGCGGCAAGGACTGATTTATTAGCCATGCAACATGCGCAGACCCCAGGTTCACTCGCGCTCCCCCACCTTGCACATGAGGTGAGCATTCTTTGACACGCCCCCTGGAATTAGAGTCGTCGAACATCGGAGAGACGAAACCTCAGGTCCTAGACTAACTTAAGTTTTCGGGGGGACAACAGCCTTCGGCTGAGGCACCCGCGAAACCAAAGAACTTTTCCTTGACATACGTTTTCTTTTATACCTGCAATCCCGGCAGCACACCTGTACCGCAGCACACAGGGAAACGCCCCTTCCTCATCAGTTGCCTTGTCTGGAAGAGACACTGGCGATCATGGCTCTCCACTCGGATCCGTCGTCAGCCAACCTCAAGAAGGAGTTGTGGTTGTGACGTTTATTTGTTGTGCATGAATTAAGACTTTCGGTGAAAGTTTTTCTCTGTCTACTCCTGCTTTTCCTGCCTTCTATCTTACCTGTGACTGCTAGATGTTCGAGGCTCCTGAGGCGACAGGCTTGTCATAAAAATTTCAGTTGCCTTTGTCTTATTGTTTTAATTAATAATCTTTTCAGATTAGAGTCTCTCAATACTGACTCATTTGATTTTTTCTCCATCCATGATATTCTCAATATTCTTCTAATAAACCACATCTCTGCTTCTTCTAGTTTCCTCTCTATTTATTTGTTCATTGTCCAACATTCACATCCGTATAAAAGCACTGGCCACACATATGTTTTCAAGACTCTGAATTTGGTGGTGTTCATTAATACTGGTCTCATTTTTTGGAATGAATCTTTGGCCATTATTATTTTTTTCCTGATTCACTTTCTGATGTTATCAAATAGCCTAGATATTTGAAATTTTGTAACTTGTTTGATTTGCTCTCCTTTGCTGACCAGATTACATTTCGGGTTGATTGTCAATCCCTAGCCCAAAGATCTTAAAATGGTTAATACTATTTTAAGATCTTTGCCCTAGCCTTAAAGTAAATGGAGACGGATACTTCTTTATTATATCATAATTATTCTGCCTCGTTCCTAAAAACGTTTAAACAAGTGCAGTGATATGTTCTGGTCCGTTCGTCCAGAATCAGTATCACAAATAATACATCATACATGTATTTCATTAAACACCGATAACAACATGTTCATCAAATGACCATAACAGCATACTACTATGATAAAGAAATAACGGGGCTGGTCTCACTGTGTGCGCATCTAATGAACGCGTGTTCAATGACTACCCGAAACAATGACTGTTTGTCATGAAAATTTTTCCCGACGTCTTACTTTAACCGTTTTCATTTGACATGTAATTTAGTTAGCCTTGTTGTGATGCCACGACGCCATTTTATTTTTTGTTCGTGCTAGATCTACGCAATATTTTCTAACTCGCTTGACATAAGAGCTTTACTGTCTTAGCTCCAAGAATTTTGTAGAATCATGGATATTTCGAAAGAACAGTGTGCGTGCATCAAATTTTGCCACAAACTCGGGAAAACTGCAACTGAGAATTTCGATGCTGGAGACTGCTTTTTGGGGCAGTCGCAATGTGCAGGCCACGATGCTTTGAATGGTTGCAAGGTTTAAGGCAAGTGAAAGTCCGTTTGATGATCACCCCGGCTGGGGCCGTCCAGCGAAAGTTTTAACTGATCAAAATGTGGAGAAAGTCGGTGTAGTTATTCATGAAGATCGCAAACGAAGCATTATTACTATTAGAGAAGCTAGTATTTTTGGGTTTTTATAAAGGTTTTGCCGGCACATTCTTACTGAGAAATTGGAATTGGCTCCAGCAAAGTTTGTTCCCCGCTTACTGTGAGATGAACAAAAACAGAATGGCATCGAGGTAGGCCAAGAATTAACGAATTATGCTGCTGCTGATGGAAATTTTTTTCAAAAAGATTGTAACAGGTGAGGAAACTTGGGTTTACACATATATATGAGTGTGCATGAGAAAACCCACAATATGTCGGCAACATGACATTTTGAGTTCTGTACATATAATAAAAGACAAGACATTTCTGATAAATTGAAGTCAGTGACCCCCCCCCCCCCCCGCCAAAACAAGATTTTGAGAAAATGGTATTTAATCCTAAAAGTGGCAATAGCTAATTGATCAAGTAATATTGGAGTGATTGCTGTTAGCTCTGGCGACTTATGCCGAGTTTTCTCATGCACATTCACAATTTTGACCCAGAGACAAAGCAGCAATCTTCTGAATGGAAAGGTCCCCATTCCCCACGATCAAAGAAGCCACACCAGGAAAAAAGCCAGGAGAACTGCATGCTCATCGTCTTCTTTGACTTGCAAGGTATGGTTATGAAAGGCTATGTGCGACGTGCCACAGGGTCAAAATGTGAACCAGCAATATTACATCAGGGGAGACTGGCACTTTTTCGCCATTGGTACTTTTTCGCCATGTCAACAGACTGACTACTTTTAGAATCTTCGCAGTGTAGGTCACGCTTTTTGTCACATTCTGTTGTTGTTTTTTCTATAAACAGGATTGTCTCTTTGTGTACTGGTCAACCAATCAAAATGCCGCGGGCCACGGTTACGTCACATCGCGCGAACAATTGGAAAGTTTTTCCCGTGCGTGTCGTACAAGGCCGAGTTGAGTCATATGCAGACGTTTACGCACGCAGTTCACAGTGCAATCAATGGCCTCATGGGCGCAGTCTGCAAGCCTTTTTAACATTTGAAAGGCATTGTCGGAGAACTGAATAGATTCAAATGTAAGGAATGGTTCCAATTGTGAGCATAAACTAAATTATACCAAGATAAAGGTATTTTATGTGACCACATCACACAAGACTAGTTGGGGAAAATTCGCCATGCCTGATCGGTACTTTTTCGCCAGCAGGGTAGAGTGTTTCTTTGTCTATTCTTCGAAAATTTCCCGTCCCCTCTTTGTCACATTTTAATCTTTAACACCACGAGAAGGAAAAGGAAGAGGCCGCGAAGAAGGAGAGGGGAAAAAAAGCCGCTCTAAGAAAGTTACCAATAGAGAAAAAAGCCGCTCTAAGAAAGTTACCAATAGAGAAAAAAGCCGCTCTAAGAAAGTTACCAATAGAGAAAAAAGCCGCTCTAAGAAAGTTACCAATAGAGAAAAAAGCCGCCCTAAGAAAGTTACCAATAGAGAAAAAAGCCGCTCTAAGAAAGTTACCAATAGAGAAAAAAGCCGCTCTAAGAAAGTTACCAATTGAGAAAGAAGACGAGAGGACGAAAGTATAAAAAAAACCCACACAATTTTATTAAATTTATTTCCTGCGTTGTTAACTTTTTAAACATTTATTCTTTTAATATTCTTTCACATCATTTTGTTCTCCTGCACTTCTTCTGAGTATGGTAATTCTGATATGTGATGTATTCTCATACGTGATGTATGTTGTTTACAACTGCGGCCATATCAATCTGACCCCTTCATTCTTTTCTTTTTACTGGTACCTGGTTTCTTTCCCCCTCTCTACTCTTTAAGTTTGTTGAAAATTTCTTATTATGATCTAAAGCTCGGTTTCCTGCTATGTTATCTACTGTAGGACTTTGCAGTCATTTTGGGGGCGGGGGGGGGGGGGTGTTAAACTTTGTCATAAGAATTAAAATGATAAAATTATCACTTAGTTTTAGACGTTCATAATCAAGGCCCCCTGCAAAAGACAATTAAAAAAAAAAACAAACGATATCGGGCCTGAATAAAAATCACATAATGGGGTCTCGTCATGATTTGACTCTGGGGTGGAGAGGATAAGCTGACCATGGTGATGAAAAAGGGACTGTGGCGAATTTCCCCCAAGGGGTGGCGAAATAGTACCAACTAGGGTCGGTCATGAAAAAGCCACCTCCAGTCTTTGCATTCACAATGATTGCCTTGAACATTTTTGCACTCACTTGTGATTTGCCCCTGGAACCAAGAAAATGTATACAAACCCCATTTCAACACCTAATAATATACTTTGTATGAGACCAAAACGGAGCATCGCATTGGGGGGGGGGGGGGGGGCAAAAAAGTACCAATTTCCTCTACATCCAAGTTCTAAGGCGACCGAGGGAAGGAGTGTGCCGAAAGCGACCATAGTTGTGGGCGTCAGGGAACTGGTTCCTCCAGCGTGACAATGCAACCGCTCATAGAGCTCTACGTGTGCAGCAATACCGTGCTTCAAACAGAATAACAGTTGTACCTCAGCTTCCCCCTCCCCCCTCCCTCCCCCCCCCCTTACTTCCCTGACTTGGCACCCTGTGAGTCGTGACTATTTCTTGTTCTCAAAGCTTCAAATGCCACTGAAATGGCTGCCCTTCCACGACATTGAGGAAATCCAAGAAGCATCGTCAAGGGCCCTCGACAGCATCCCAGATAAAATCCAGCGGTGTTTCCAAAGCCTTCAATAAATGTAGGAGGGGAGCCTCCATGCAAGGACATTTGGCACCGGGTACATTCCCTGGAACCACGTCATACAGTGGTTTGTCCAATGCTGCAGAAGTGACGTCTCCTCAGTGGGATGAGCAATCTAAGGTCACACAACAGATGTACTTTAATATCTTTCTCATTTGCCATTCGAACCGTAGTGTACTTGAGCGGACAATTCTTATCTTGCCATATCTCCAAGCTCTTCTTACTGCTACACAATTACTTCTACCGTCACGTAATACTCCAACTGTCTTCCCATTCAAGTATTCGTTGACCAGTGGCATGGATATTCTAGAAGCATTTACATGTTGACGTTGACACGCAGTGGACAGTAATGGCATTACGCAGCCACATTCTATTTTCAAATTCCCGTGAGATTTACGACTGGGGGTCGTCGTATTTTGGACAGTCCTGTGTCTGTCATACTGGTTTACCATCTTTCTTTCTATCTCCCAACGATCCTCGGTATTGAGTCCCTTACTAGGGCAATAGTTACACCATGGGTACGACCCACTTTTGGGTCTTTGTTCCGAACACTCGTTTTGCTAATCCTTTCTTTCCACATTAAACATTTGTGACATCCCCTAGGCTTTAAATCCGTACTGAAAGGCGGCTGAGAAGTAGTTCTATAGTTGGGTTACAGTTGCTACAGTTTACGATCATCTTTTTGTTTGTCTAGATTATGTTTTTAGTGACCGCGTGAGCCGATCCACGCGCTTCCAAATATTGTTTAGCCAACTGCACAAGTTCGGTAGCGGTGGCTGGCTTTCGATCTTTAGGGAAAACTTGCAACTCCTTACTACACGCATTGATCACTTGCTCTGATAATACCAGATCAGTTATGTCTTCCGCGTTATCTACATTTTTACTCGTTAGTTCGATCCATTTGTCGAGCTATGAGCGCAGTCGTGTTCGAAACTGAGTCATGCGATCTCCATTTTCAGATCGGTTATTTCGGAACCGTTCCCTGAATCTGGCACTCGGTAAATTGTACCTATATATTTAAGGGTATCTCCTCAAGAGCGTTGCCTTGAAATAATCATAATCTGCAGCTTCTTCTTCGTCCAATCTACTATATGTTTCTAGAGCTTTCCTTTCAAAGGGGCGATGAAATTAATAACCCAGTTGTCTCTTACCTATTAATGTTGGCACACGTTCAAAGCATAGCAGGTGCGCGTCGATTTGATCACGACCCACCTCGAACGGCGGAAGTCGGGGTGACTTCACGTGTTCATTAACTTCTTGATTACTAAAACCGACCCGCAGATGGATAAATTCTGATTCTTTCTGTAATAAATCTCTCTTCGATGTCACTTATTTTCGTATTCTTCTTTTTGTCGTTCTTGTAATAACAATTCCTCTTTTCGTCTTTCAAACTAATCAAACTCTGCCTTCGTCCTTTCTTCGTTTTCTTTTATTTGTTTTTCCACCCACTTTCGGAAGACTTCCCCTTGCTAATCCGTTTGGGTGCCTACTTTACATAAGCGCTCCATGTCCATTATCAATAATGATAGGAAATAAAAATGTATGCCTGGCACCGGGCAAACGTTTGTTATCATTTTTCTCCCTTTTCTCCCTTTCTCTGGTGGTCCCTTTTCTCCTTGCAGTCTTAAACACGTGCTTACTTTGCTTCATGGTCAATATAGGCCTGAAAGAGAGAGAGAAAGAGAGAGAGAGAGAGAAAGAGGGAGAGAGAGAGAGAAAGAGAGAGAGAGAGAGAAAGGGAGAGAGAGAGAGAGAGAAAGAGAGAGAGAGAAAGAAAGGGAGAGAGAGAGAGAGAGAAAGAGAGAGAGAGAGAGAGAAAGGGAGAGAGAGAGAGAGAGAGAAAGAGAGAGAGAGAGAGAAAGGGAGAGAGAGAGAAAGAGAGAGAGAGAGAGAAAGAGGGAGAGAGAGAGAGAGAAAGGGAGAGAGAGAGAGAGAGAGAGAGAGAGAGAGAGAGAGCAAACAAAGCAGCATCACATATTCATAACAACATTGTCTGTCAGTACCTTTAGCCGTCCACTATGAAGTGTTTGCACCAGTGACATTTTCTATATGTACTCATTAAATGAGAATAGAAATGTAATATGAATTACAAAAACAAACATGAATTAGTCCGCGTTTCCCAGCAGCTTATTGAAAAAAAAAATGGCTCAAATAAATTGCAATTTTCGAAGACTTATTTCGCTGGTAAATAAAAAATTAACAGCATTTTCTCAAAGGTGAGTAGAGCAATTTCTAGACTGTAATTAATGAAATGATTGGGAATAGTCCAATGAAGGGGTTATCACGATAACAAAAAACCAAATTTGCACCGCGACTCAGAATGGAATCAACACTAATTATTATCCAGAGATTATGCTTATTGATTTTTTTTCCCCCTGCTTCTTAAGAAACCGACAGCTTTAATGATTATTTTATCAACCATGAAACTAGGGGCAAATTATTTTCTTTGTTTGAAACATGAAAAACAATTTAAATGAAACATTCTATATTCATTTTTGTACTCGTGTCTGTAATTTTTTTCAGTTTTTGTTGTAACTTGTCAGTTTATGCATCTAATAAACATTCAAGGATTCAGGCCAATTTACGTGTCGAAGGTTCTTTGGGTTAGCAGGAGTGTTCACCAGAGTGGATCAGTTTCAGTGGCCTACAAAGTCTGTTTTTGAAGGAACTTCTTTACAGTCACTAAGGCCACAGACACGGGATCATAGTGTAGCGTGACCGCCCTGTCAGTGGGCTTTAATACTCTGTACAAAGTACGCCCATTTTGTTTGGAGAGATAGGTGTCAAAATCTACTTTTACTTTTAGCTCAACATTTCCATGAGCAAACTTGAAGTATTCGGATTAACGTAGTGGTTTTGGCTGGGTTCTTTTCACATGATCATTTACTGACTTTATGAAGTCACCTCTCGAGATTCTGCTTCAGCAAGTATTCTTCCTATTAGATACAAGTTTCAGGAACGCGCAAAGAAAGTTCGGAGTAAAATAACCAAGTTTGCAAAACTATAAAGAGAAACCCAGCAAATGGCCAAGTCTCGAGAAAACACGTCGTCAAATCTTATTCACAATTTTTGGACAGATCTCCGTTCATGTGGGGTGGTTAGTAATGAAATGAGGGTCATCTTGGAAACTATTAGCTATGTGTTTCTCTCTGGCACTGTTTGTATGATGGGCATCGTCACGAATATTATCAACATTATCATATTCTACAGGCAAGGTCTCGATACCACAATGAACATCAGCTTCTTCGCCCTGGCCATCTCTGATTTATTTAGCTTGGTAACGCTACAGTGGACGAATATTTGTATAAACACATGGGTAGTGAACTCTGAGATTCCATTCTATACCCCAGAAGTCCAGTATCTGACCTCAGCCTGGCCGCACGGCTGTTTTAGCTATATCACCTGTTGGATCACGGCCTATATTACACTAGAGAGATGTTTGTGTATCGTCCTACCGCTGAAAATTAAACAAATTGTTACAACTGGGAGAACCACAGGTCTGATATGCTTCATGTACTTCATCAATATAATCTCATTTATACCTGAATACACCTCTGCATACCTGGACTGGAGATTCTTTCCTGAGAGAAATCGAACTTTACTGGCATTAGCTTTCAAAGAGAACAGGGCACAAATGCAAGGAATAAGTTTCGTTGTGCATGCAGTCTTAGGCGTGCTGCCTTTTTGGGTCCTTATAATTTTTACAGTGGTGTTGGTGGTGAAACTGAGACAACAATCCGAGTGGCGCATGAAGAGCACGGGAGGAAACGACCAGGCCAAGAACATTTCAAAAAGAGACATTAAAACCACCAACATGGTGGCTCTGATCGCCAGTGTTCTCATAACTTGTTACTTTCCTGGAGTTATCGCCGCTCTTGCCACGGCCTTTGTACCAGGGATTGGTATCATGGATGAACAAGCCAATCTCTTTTACGTTATCTGGGGCTTCGTATTTTGGCTGGAAGCACTCAATTCTAGTGTCAATATTTTTTTTTATTACAAAATGAGCACTAAATATAGACATTCATTCAATGAACTGTTCAAAGTATGCGTAAAACACGATATCGATCTGCTCAGAAGAACAGAATGATCAGATCATTGGACAACGGAAATCCAGATTTTCAGCAAACAAAGCAACACAGCAAAAACTGAAAACAGACATAAATTTTAATCATCGAGGCCTTAGTGCCAGTAAAAAAAAAAGTTTAATTACTCTAGGCAGAGAATATAATTATGTTCGTGAAACCGAACTTTATTTTGAATAGTTTTCATCATTGTTATTACTATCTCACAGCACAGCAATTTTTTCCTTGCTCCTAATTGGCCTTTATTAATTTTGTTGTCTGATCAGTTGGAATTATTGTCACAATAAGATTTCTCTCACTCTTCCCTCTCCATTCCCTAGTTATTTATAGTGGTACCAGTGATGATATCACAACCAACCGATGGATCTACAGCTTCTTGTTCCTCCCGCTCCTCCTATCCCTACCACAATAACTAACACTGAACCAGTTATTTCCCCTCTTTCTGACATTAACACTGCCACAATTAGTGTTAATAATAAGATCACTGTTGTCGAAACGGGTACAATTACAAATACCACAGCCACTGCCACTGTTCCTCTTCCCACCACGACCATCGCAGCTCTACATAAAGTTAAATGATTACTACAAACCCGATCCATTAAGACATCTACCATACATGCATCAGTTCCACAAGATACAGTTTAACATCAGCAACAAGCCTTAGTGAGGTGAGATTCGAGCACAGTTTGATCATGTCCAACTCAAAAAGATCCTGAAACGGGTGAATTGGCCAAGTCTTGTTTAGGAGTGTTTTCCTGGTCACTTTTAGCACTTCGAAACAGCTGCAAATGCATACAATCTCGTCCAAACTTCTCAGCTGTGCACAGTATCACACACCGTTCAAAATTCCCTGGATATTCGGCGTAGGTTATATATTTGCAACTTTGTATTTCAAAATATGATATTGTTTTGGAACATTCAGCTAGAGTTCTGAGGTAATGGAAGTCATACATACATTAGACTGATAAATTCTTGCCGTTATGCTTGTTCATTCAGTTTCTGGACCACCTAGAGCCCTGGCCTTAGTAAAAATAAATTGTGAACATCCCTTCCATCCGACACAGAGGGAAGCCAAGTTAGAGTCTCACAGAATGCCTTGAACTTAACGGAAAACGACACAATCAACTGACCTGGCAGGATTAGAAACGTCCATGACATGCCGAAGGATGAACCAGTAGGTCGCACATCAACCGAGAGAAAGAAGAAGGCACCGATATTATTATAGGAGAGTTAAATGTGGCTAAACAAAAAAGTGTACGTTGCAAAGCCCAGCGGTAGACACAAACACATGAAAACAACAAGAACAGAAAACATTGCAATAAATCACAAAGGGTTAGCGATGACAAGCAGTTTTGCTTACAGATTAACTAAGTGTATTTAAAAAAAAACAACAACAACAGTCGAATATAGAACAGATAAGTTTGAGCCGAAGTTGGAACGTTGCAGTGTGAGTGTCCCCCTTACGTAGGTCGACCATGTAATCTAAGTGACAGTGGAAACAGGGATAAGTCGTTCACCGACAGGGTAACCATACTGGTTATAAACAGAAAAAATGAATGACACTGCAGTGCGGCTTCCGTTACTTCTCCGTCATTCAAATGTACACGTGTTGCATATGATGTACTTTCATATTGATAATAGACTTGATATAATGATAATAGCATGCTTTGAAAATACAATCAAAATTGTCGCATTATATTTAGCCAAGCTTACTTTCGAACTCCTCGAGGCTTCATTTTAATTATATTGTCATCTTCCTTTTCCACCTCGCACAGACTACATTCATGACACGACATTCAAATAAATCGTGTGTTGTTTCACTTAACAAATTGTCCCGTGCGCATACCGCTGCAACTTTCATCCACTGCTCGTAGGCGTCCCCCCGTTCTGTTTATTACGCTGTTGGCGCACCGAGTCGTCAAGTCTGTTTTGTCTCTCGTTTTCCTGTGAGATGTGGACTATAGAATGAAACTGGCCCAGCCGAAACCAAGTAAGTTTGACCAGTTTGGGTGTGTCAAAAATGTCTTGAGACAGTTGGCGGACAGAGAGACCTCACGCACTGTGTCAAAACAGACACAAAACAGATTTGACGCAGTGTGCTGCAGTTAATTTAATTCTAAACACAACACAACAGAAATCGGCTGCCCTGTGTAACGTCTTGGGCTGAGAACCTACATTTGATAAGACAAAACATTTTGCCCTCACTTGTTACTTGGAGCCTCTCTTATTAACTTCAAATAATGCGAAAATGCTCTTTCACCGCAGAGTATCAGAATCATGTAAGCCACGGAATAAGGTGTGTTTTCTGTGAGTAGATCTGTTTGCTGATTCGTTTCTTGACCTTCCATCAAATATATCATGAACATAGTAGAAAATTATCCAAAAAAACAACAACAAAAACATTTGGCACTAACAAAGTTTTGTTGAGATCTACTGTGGCCGTGTTTGCTCAGTATTAAAATGTTCATTGTAATGTTTATTTTTAATCAAGGACAATAAAAGACAAACACCGTTTTATGTAATGTAAAATTATGTTTCTTCTTGAGCCACCTGTTGGATCTTACAATTAACCGGACTGCCGGTGACAGTAAGGAGATGAAAAATACCCAACACCCCGAAGAAAATAAAACCCAATAACAACGCGCAAACATCCCCCGATCGATAACGTAATCTCTGTTATTAAGGTGTCACTGTCAAGGAGCATCTGTGATTTGACGTTTGAAATGTTATTTCCACCACCGTTTCACCAGCTTTGTCTTCACCAAATCAATGTTGATAGAGACAATGAAACGGCTTATACTAGGTATAAGTGAAAGATGACACTGTCAAACGTTTACCTATTTTGTAATAATCGCGATTACTTTTCACACCATCGCAGGGAGAAATAGAACAATGATAAAGATCGATTCAAGGGGCCACCCATTAAGTATTTGCGATCGATTTGGATAATTTTTGGACGCTTTCTCCCACGTACGATTTTCATATGCTTGGCTTCAACCATCCCCTCCCCTACACTGAACGTACGACCATTAGAGTTGTGTATGACTACAAGAAAGCTTTGATGTTCCATAACTTTCAAGTGACATTTAGCACGGACTATCTGGCTGTTTATAAAAGGAGCAGCAAGCTGTTTTTAAAAAATATAATATCATAATCCTACAAGTTACTGTACTGAACGCAAATCAATAACACAAAAGCATGTTAGTTCATCATCAAAACCGAAACTCGTATGTTCGCTACTCAGAAACTCTCTGTCCTCCAAGCATACCTGAAAGATGACCCCCGAAGGAGACAATGACTCAATGAGCTTTTCCAGCCATGGGATGGCAGACATTATTCTGATATGTGAAAATGACACTGCCACTGACAGTGTCACCAGACATTTCAAAATTTGAGTAATATACTAATTGTTGTATTATCTTCTAAAAGTGACAGGAAATTAAATGATCCACACATTTTTGTCAAGAAGTGGCGTTTATATATCTGCACTTTTAATCATTTTTTTGTTGTTGCGTGCATGATATGTGCCGGTGTCTAATTACTGAAACATATAATATCATAATGATTTCAGATTCGTGAATTCTGAGCTAACTGCAGCGTCATCTAAAGCCTGCCGCGATATGGAACACATAATTGGAAATTTCCATGCTACATGCTGATAAAAAAAGTGACATCTAAATTATAATCAGGTTAACCTTATACATTGTACGTATGATGAATTAAATAATTTTCTGCTACTCACGTGCAACAGAGATGTGAGCTGAACTTTCCTCTACAACAAACATTTCTAACCCCCTCCCCCCCCCCTCCGCCCCCCACCCAAAAAAGCAACAGAATATAGCACACCCACATCAGTCCAGGAACAAAAGACAGTCACCTTTGACTGGTATATGGATATATTATGTTCAAATCCCGGACCGAAAAGTATATTCCCTTCCCTTTGAACCGCTTACACAACTGTTGCATGAGGATAAAGCCACCGCCCACACTGCAAGTGTAGGTAAATCCTGTTTTACTGTCGAGTACATGGCGATACTTCCTCTTCACTCTCCTTATTCCTCTCACTACTCTCAGTCTCACGTCCCTAAGTTTTACTGTCGAGTACATGGCGATACTTCCTCTTCACTCTCCTTATTCCTCTCACTACTCTCAGTCTCACGTCCCTAAGTTTTACTGTCGAGTACATGGCGATACTTCCTCTTCACTCTCCTTATTCCTCTCACTACTCTCAGTCTCACGTCCCTAAGTTTTACTGTCGAGTACATGGCGATACTTCCTCTTCACTCTCCTTATTCCTCTCACTACTCTCAGTCTCACGTCCCTAAGTTTTACTGTCGAGTACATGGCGATACTTCCTCTTCACTCTCCTTATTCCTCTCACTACTCTCAGTCTCACGTCCCTAAGTTTTACTGTCGAGTACAAGGCGATACTTCCTCTTCACTCTCCTTATTCCTCTCACTACTCTCAGTCTCACGTCCCTAAGTTTTACTGTCGAGTATATGGCGATACTTCCTCTTCACTCTCCTTATTCCTCTCACTACTCTCAGTCTCACGTCCCTAAGTTTCAAAGCAGAAAACCAAAAATAGGGGAGGGGCAGCTTTTTGGGGGGGGGGGAGGGGGAGGGGAGGGGGTAAAGTATTATTTAAATAACTGATAACATCAGCGTGAGATTCACTATGGATGTGAACAGATATTTTATACACTGATACTTTATATGGACGTGTATACTAAGAGGGCACATTTTATTGTTTGATTGTTGGTATTTTTCCACACTTTCGTCATGGATGGAGTTCATAACTTTAAAAGGTTTTGATAAAAAAATATGAGGGAATTATTTCCTGCTCCAAACAATGGTTTCACAGCCGTTCACATATAATTTTCTTTCCATATTGTGCACTGGCATTGTTCAAATTACGATTTTCTCAAGTTTTCAGTGCATAAAAAAAATCTCCACATCTGAGTTCCATCATAATTTGAAGACTCTGTTCTCACTTTGAAAAACAACAACAAAAACAACATGAGGCTGAAAGCACAGTCATGGAACTTTTGGAGATGAAAATTAATGGAATAAGGTAGTTTTTTTTACTGAGCCAGTTTATGGATAAATTGTTCTGAAAAGTTCTTAGACAGGAAATAAAACATTGTGAGGCTGTGGATTTCCTTCGGAAATTTTTATGAATAAGATTTACCATTAAGCGCTATAAAATCTTTGAAAATAATCCAAATTATTTAGTTCCGTTGCAGAAGACACAGGTAAGAGCCATTTTTTAGTATCAAACGGATAGATCTACCACTACTAAATCCGTGACACACCCGCTTAGATCCGAGTTATCCCGTACATCGAAGCGGTAACCATGCTTGTTATTAATAATAATGATAATAATAATGAAGATCATTTATATAGCGCCCAATCCAAACAATTTGCTCTAGGCGCTTTACAGAAAGTCGCGTTCTCTCCATCTGCAACTCACTCTCTCTCTCTCTCTCACCCTCTCTCTCTGCAATACATACATTGTATACATAGATACACACACATAACATACTATACTAGCTGAGGTCCCCAGCCCTGCCCGGGATAAATCGGTTTGAATATTCTGGGTGGTTATTATGGACCTGCTTCATCTGACCTGTTCCTATTTGTTTGATTGTTTTTAAATAAGTCTTACTGTTCTGCCTTTGTGAGTTGACACCCTGCGCATCCCGTACAACAGCATGATTTGCGCACGGGTTAGTGTGTTTGATAGTGAACACATCGCAGGAAGTGATAACGAAACCTTAAAATGGCGAACCATGACTCGAAATAGATCTAAATGATGGCGAAACAATAAATTTCCAATAAAAAAAAACTACACCGATTTGAGACTTCTATTAAAAACTGTGCACCCTTACATCCATTCTGATGCACCATATAAAATTTGAAGTCTGAGTGTTGAGTGGTTCAGAAGCCTTTTGCAACGAAAAAATCTCAAGTCCACAAATATATAGATCTATAGTATAGAAGACAGAAATTAAATGATAAAACAGCAAAATTAAGTGAATTGAGAAAATAAATGGATTAGGAATGAGACTTCACAACTGAAAGTGTTTTTTTAAAAAGGTGGGTTTTTAGACCAGTTTTGAATTTTGACTCGGTAGATGCTTCCCGCAATGATTCTGGCAGTGAGTTCCAGATGTGCGGGGCACAGTGTGTAAATGCTCTGCCTCCTAGTTTCTTTGACTTGAAGTTAAAAATCTTAAGAAGGCCCTGATCGCTTGATCTTAAAGAACGAGGTGGTGAGTAGGGCTCTGCCAGGGTGGAAAGGTAAGGTGGTGCAGTTTTGTTTATGCACTTGTAACACGGAACTGCTATTTTGTACTGGATTCACAACTTAACTGGTAACCAGTCCAGTTTAATAAGCATGGGGGTAATGTGTTCACTCTTTTTCGTCTTTAAGACAATTCTGGCAGCTTGGTTTTGAAATCGTTGCAGTCTGTTTAAAGTTTCGTTGGGTAAGTTCGCCAGAAGGGAATTGCAGTAATCTAAGCGAGAAAATATAAACGATGAGATCAAGACCCTAAGAGAGTCTTCGCTTAGTAAAGATGACATTTGACCTATTCTGCGCATCTCACAGCAGATGGTTCTACACAAATTATGAACATGGAAATGCATGGAAAGCTTTGAGACAATAAGAGAAAGTGTATGATATTGTTGATACTGCAGTGCACCTTTCGTTACTCCTCTGTCATCCAAATGTAAGCCTATAATAACAGTGGTATGTGAAATAATTTCTTATTGATGATCGTCTTCATAAAGGGCAAGCTTTGAAAAGTCAATCAAAATCATCTCATGATATTTACATAAACTTCATTCGAAATCGTGGAGGCTTCATTTTAATGTTATTGTTATCGTCTTTGTACAATTCGCACTGACCACATTAATCGTCCCCTTAGAATGGCAAGGTTGCATCTCCACTTTTTGGCTGAACTGAGTTACACACTACACACTTCTTCTACCAACCTTTTCCACAGTGTGTCAAAGTATCAAGCACATTCGCTGTGTAATTTGTAAGTATTACTAAAAAGAAAGAAAAAATCTTTGCTCTAAGGCACGAAACTTCAATCCTCAGCTTCTCAAAAGGGAAGGGAGTTAGAACCTTGTCATTCTAAGGGGACGCAATGACACGACATTCCAAGACAGAGTCTACCTTTACTAAACAAACTGTCCCGTCGCGCACATGGTTGCAACTTTCATCCACAGCTCGTAGGCTTCCCCCCGTTTTGTTTATTAGGTTGTGAGCGCTCTGACTGAGTCGAAATCTGTTTTGTGTCTCGGTTTTCGTGTGAGATGTGGACGATGAAATAAAAAAAAGACCTCGCACACTGGCGAGATTGAAACGAATAAGTTTCAATAATTCGGGAGTGTCAAACGTGTCTCGAGTCAGCTGGTGGAAAGAAAGAAAGAGCTCATCAGCTCAGTTCTTATTTTTACTTTAAAACAACAGCAACAACAATATGCCGAGACAGTAGAATCAGCTGGATGGGATGGTTAAAACATGGAATGGGGTGAATGTGTTAGGCTGACCAGTTTATTAGCTCAAAGTGCAAGTTACTCTTGTGGATGTTGGCTAGGATACTTACATAGCTTAGGACCCCAGTAGGTCTAAATCCAGCCCCGCGAGAGAGACATTCGCACTGAAATTACTTAGAGAGTTAAATAAGTGAGTGCTCTGACTCATGAGGGCATTCACGAAGGCAGATCATATTGTACAAGCCGTGCAGTCTTATAGTTGTGAGGTATTACAAAAAAATAGAGGGGCGTGGGCAGTACTGTTTTACTTTATTGATTACTCGCCTGTGATTTCTGCCCTGCGAGACAGTTAATCCAGTTGTCTAATTTTTTTTGTGTCTGTGAAGGTTTCTAATGACGAGAGTGAGGAGAAAATATAAAAGAATAGAAATAAAACAAAAGAAAAAAATTGGCCGAGGTTTCAGTTTTTTTCTCAATACATTGTCCGTAATATCTTGTTCATTACTGGCTTCATTATCTTTTAAAATTATTCTTTCTTGACATTTTCTTGTTTAGGGTCTGAAATTAAGAAAGGTGTCTGGCCCAGTGTTATCAGGAAACCTTGAAGGATGGCAGGCGTGACAACAAAGAACGTATCGTCCAGTCTGACACCTAGAATGTCTGATGACATACAAGCCCGTGGACTTCTCACTGACCATGAGAGAGTTGTCTCAGAAATTGTCTTCTATGTGTTCCTTTCGGGTATTACTTGCATTTTGGGCATCATCACCAACATTATCAATATCATCATCTTCTACAAACAAGGTCTTGATACCACAATGAACATCAGTTTCTTCGCTTTGGCCATTTCTGATATGTTGAGCTTGATAACCTTAAAATGGACAGATATATCTTTCAATCCATTAATGACAAACGCGGATCTTCCCTTCGATCCTGTAGAGGTCCAGTATCTGGTCACAGCCTGGCCACGTGTGTGTTTCGGACATATCACGTGTTGGATTACTGCCTACATCACTTTGGAAAGATGTTTATGTATCGCTTTACCACTGAAAATTAAACAAATTGTCACACCTGGAAGAACTACTTCTATCTTATGCTTCCTGTATGTCATCAATTTGGTACCTTTCATTCCCGAATACAGCTCTGTAGGATTGGATTGGAAATTCTTCCCTGAGAGAAATCGAACTTTAATTGGGCTAGTTTCCCGAGGAAACTGGGAGCAAATGGCAGGAGCGAGTCATATTTTCCTTGCCATTATGGGTGTCTTGTCTTTCCCAGCGGTTATCCTGTTCACAATAATACTGGCAGTGAAGCTGAGACAACAGACGGAATGGCGTATGAAGACAACCACTGGCAACAAACAAAACGAAAATATGTCGAAAAGGGACATGAAGACAACGAATATGGTAGTACTGATCGCCTGTGTTCTCATAGCTTGTTACTCTCCAGGTGTTGTTGCATCAGTTGCCACGTTTTTCCTCCCCGAGTTCAGCATTACAGGGAGAGAGTTCAACTTCTACATGATGTTGTGGGGAATCATGTTTTGGCTGGAAGGAATCAACTCCAGCGTTAACCTATTCGTGTACTACAATATGAGCACCAAATACAAACATTCCTTTCATGAGCTGTTCAGTAGGTGCACAAAGCACGCTGTTGCAGTGGAGAAAAGTGTAGAGCCGGTGGACTAACCGCGGTACAAAATTAATCTCTTCGCACCTGCCAAAGACAGAAAACTTCATGTAAATGTCGGAGTTTTTCAATGGAGTCCAACATCGTCACCATCATGTTGTCCATGTGATTATCATTATCACTCCATGTATGCAACACTTGAAATGAGAGAGAGAAAAAATTGGTATGTCTATGACTGTATGCAATTACTTTAAGTGTGAGATACCACCACCATCATAATAGGCTATCACAACCATTATGATCAAAAATCATCACTGCACTCATCACAGGGGCGCTCACTTTAACATTTCTTCTACCCCTTTATCACCGCAACCTCTATGATAATCATGTCTGCGTATGATGAAATGAGAGGGATCACTTTTGGATGGTTGCACTTGGCATGGCCATCTAGACAAAAGAAGAGTTGAATAGTTAACTGTACACCAAGGGACGCTTTAAGCGACCTTGTCTTACCATCATCCTGCAGGCATAGAAGTCCTTGGATAAGATCTACTTGCTTGTTGGGGATCCAGTCTTTGGCTTAGTTTGTTTCAGAAGGGAGTGATACCTATCTTATTCCTGTCAGAAGAAGAGTGGATACTGAATTGCATCATAGGTCCTGTGTGTCTCTGTAACCTTTTGCAGCCTTCCATCTTGTTCTGTAGAACAATGTCTCTTCTATCAAAGTTTCATCCAACCATGAGAATTGCAACTTCATTAGCGGCTGGAGTATTAAACCTCCTTTGACGCTCACCAGCGGGTACTTTGTCTGTCCCGATGTCTAATCTGAAGTCTTTTGATCTTGGTCTCTCCATGGCTGATTTGAACTCCTTGATGTAAGGATTCTGTTGATGAAGGAACTCTCACACAATGCTGGACAGATGGTGATCCTTCCATCCCCATGCACTGGAGGACCAAGGTAGGCCTACATCCATGAAAGAGTCCAGGATGAGGAGAGCAGCTGTTAAGCCTATGTTTTTATAAATGTGATGTTGTTTAATTTGCTCTCTATCTCTCTCATTTTCTCTCTCCCTCTCTCTCGCTTCTCTTTCTCTCTCGCTATCCCTCTTGGAACCAGGATAAACCATAAGGAAAGTAAGTGCGTGCTTACGTCTGCAAGGGGACATGAAGTGACACAAGAAAGGGACCGGGGAATACCAGAGAAAGGGGAAAGGGGAAAGGGGCGCATCACAAATTTGTTTTCTAGCCCCAGACTTAAATTTCCTACCAAGTTGCAATTCTCATGGTTGGACAAAACTTTGGCAGAAGAGATACTGTTCTACAGAAACAAGATGGAAGGCTGCAAAAGGTTGCAGAGATATTCAGGTAATACCAAGGTCCTCAATTATCTTTCTGTTTTAAGGAACAAATAAAATGGAGAATTAATCGGGGCCAGGTAGAATGCGCATATCCACCATATGGTCTGTCCGGACCCACGCTTCACCATGGCGATGGTGGCATTGATTTTAATTCCTTAGTTGATTTGCACCGTGAGCACTAAAGGCGTCGCGAACTAGTCGGCGGCGAGTTTTAAAAAAGTTCACTACAGTGAACAATGACACGTGCGTATACCCACATGGGAGACGTTCGGCCAATTCTTTCACTTCCTTTCTCTTGTTTACACGGATGGTAGGGAATCTGACCAGCTTGGATCCATTCTTTCCACCCCTGTCATAACAGTCAACTGCAATGCAACCAGCAGGCATTTTAACCGCTTAGACACATCTCGAAGTTACACTCATCAGCTGATCCATCGACCATCTTGTTTGGGGGAAGTACAAAACAAAAACACTCTGTGACGTCATGCGCATTCTACCTTATAGGTCTTGTGTCCTTTTACTTTGAGTGCTTAAGCCGACTGACGAATAATTTCTTTTCACAAACGTTTGCAAATGCATTACATTTCATTGGTTTTTAATATGAGGTAACCAAAAGAACCAAACTTTCCACCCAACGTCAAAATTCACTGCCTTTTAAGGCTCTTTTCTCAGAATTGTTTGTGAACACCCAAACAAACAAATAAACAAAAACACACACTCGCTTCTACCGACATCTTAATTCCAACCACCGTCCCAGTCATTGTTATATTCACTGCCGTGTAAGATTCTTCTGTCAGTCTTTTTTGTGAAAACACAGACAAACAAAGAAACACACACATATTTCCTTTTATTTGTATCTGGGGATCATAGATCTAGATTTAGATTTCGACTCTAGTCTTACACTTACTGGCATTAGCTTTCAAAGAGAACAGGGAACAAATGCAAGGAATAAGTTTCGTTATGCATGCCGACCTAGGTATGCTGTCTTTTCTAGCTCTTATCATTTTCACAGTGGTATTGGTGGTGAAACTGAGACAACAGTCCTAGAGGCGCATGTAGAACACGACAGAAAACCAACAGGCCAAGCACACCTGGTTCTGCTCGTCAGCGTTCTCATAACTTGTTACTTCCCTGCAGTATCGCCTCTCTTGTCACGACCTTTATACAAGAGTTTGGCATCTTAGGTGAACAGGTCAATCTCTTTTACAGTATGTGGTGGTTCTTGTTTTGGCTGGAAACGCTCAATTCTAGTGTCAATATTTTCGTATATACTATAATATGAGCATCAAGTGTAGACATTCGTTTCATGAACTGTTCTAAATATGCATAAAACAGGATATCTATGTGCCCAGAAGACTACGGAACCAGATGTTTAATCAGTAGACAACAGGAAACCAGATTTTCAGCCAACAAAGCAGAAGAGCATAAAATGGAGACTGACATACATTTTAATATCGAGGCTTCAATGGCAATAAAAACTTTAAATTATCCCAGGAAGAGAATAATTATGTGTTAGTGAAACTGAACTCCAGTGTGAATAATTTTCATTATTTCAGCAAGAGCGAGCAGCACATTAATTTTTTCCTTGCTCATGACTTGACTTTAATAAATTTGTTGTCAGATCAGTTGCAATTATTGTCACAATTTCTCTCATTCTTCCTGCTCCTTTCACTTGTTATTTATAGTGGTACCAGTGTTGATATCACAACAAACCGATGGATCTACAGCTCCTTGTTCCCCTCCCCACTCCTCCTCCTATTCCTACCACAATCACTAGCACTGGACCAGTTACTTCCCCTCTTTCTGACATTAACACTGCCACGATTAGTGTTAATAATAAGATCACTTTTGTCGAAGCTGGTACAACTACAAATACCACCACCACCACTGCCACTGTTCCTTTTCCCACCACGACCATCTCAGCCCTACGACAACTCCATGAAGTACAAGCAATTTTAGCCAGTTTAGGCGTGTCGAAAATGTCTTGAGTCAGTTGGCGGACAGATTTGACCCAGTGTGTTGCAGTTAATTTAGTTCTAAACACAATACAACAGAAATATGCCACCTTTTAAAATCTTGGACTGGCAACCTACATTTTGAAAAGGCAGAATATTTGCCCTCAGTTGTTAATGTGAGTTTTTGTTATTATATTCAAATAATGCAAAAATGACCTTTGACTAGAGTGTAGAACGATCAGGTAAGTCACGGAATAAGGTGGGTTTTCTGCGAGTAGATTTATTCGCTGATTCGATTCTTGACCATCCATCAGAATACATTAGAAAATTATTGAAAAAACTTTTGGCACCAACAAAGTTTTGTTGAGATCTACTGTGGCCGTGCTTGCTCAGTATTAAAATGTTCATTGTAATGTTTATTTTTAATCAAGCACATCACAACAAAAGTGCACAGTTTCATGTGTCCTCCAATATACAGTTATCTTTCTTCTGACACACCTGTTGGATCTTATAATTAATCAGATTGCCAGTGACAGTAAAGAGAAAAAAAACAAATAAGATAAAACAAAAACAAACAAACAAACAAACAAAACGCGTAAACATCCCCAGTCGATAACTTAATTTCTGTTATTATTAAGGTGTCAAGGAAAATCCGTGATTTGACGTTTGAAAGGTAATTTCCACCACTATTTCATCGGCTTTGTCTACTGTAAATAAATACAGATAGAGATAATAAAATTGCATGCAATAGATACAAGTGAAAGTATGTCAAAGATTACATTGACAAAGTTTCATGTCGTTATGATCACAATTGCTTTTCACTCCATCGCAGGGTGCATCCCAAAAACAACAAAACATCAATAATAAAATCGAACCGAGTGACCACCCATCGAGTATTTGCCGTCAATTTGGGCTATTTTTGACGCCCTCCCCCAAGCACGTTTTGCAATCTTCAATCACTCCTCACCCCATCATCCTCCTCTATACGAACGTAAGACCATTAGAGTTGTGAATATCCACAAGAAACCTTTGATGTTCCAGAACGTTCAAGTGGCATTTTGTATCTGACCGTCTCGTGAACAAAAACAACAGCAACAACAACAACAACAAAAATCCGTTTTCTATATTATCTTACGACTGACTTTTCTTGATTTTTGTACAATCCTATAAATTACTTTTACCGAATACACATTAATGACACAAAACTTTTAATTCATTACCATAACACGTTCGTACGCTTCCCAGAATCTCTCTCTCCTCCAAGCCAACTCTATCTAGATGACCCCCGGAGGAGACAACGATTTTGTTCAGCCATCAGATTTGCAGACACTATTCTAATGTGTGAAACTGACACTGTCACCAGACATTTTAAATTTTGTGTCATTGTAGTATTATGTTTTAATAATAATAGGAAATTAAATGATTCACACATTTTTCCCAAGAAGGGGAGTTTACATCTGCATTTTGTGTGCATGGGACATCCCGGTGTCGAATTACTGAAATATAATTCTTAGTGATATCAGATTTGTGAATTCTGGGCTAACTGCAGCAGCTTCAACAACCTGCCACGATCAGAAATGCATACTTGGAAAAGTCCGTGCCCTGCATCCTGACATCTAAATATAATCAGGTCTCCTGTATGTATAGTACATAAAATCAGTTAAATAATAACTCCCGTGCAATAGAGGTATGAGCTAAATTTTTCTAAAAAAAACAACAGATGTGAACCTCCCCCCCCCCCCAACATTTTCCCAAAGAAACAAATGTAAATGCCCCTCCTCCAACCCATCCCTCCCCCCGTAAAAAACAACAACAACACACACACACACACAAACAACACAACAGTCCAGGAACAAAAGACAGTGATCTTTGACTGGTATATATCGATATATTATTATGTTCCAGAAATGCTCAGATCCCGGTCAGAAAAGTATTTCCCCTTTCCCTTTACCCGCCTACCCAATACTGTTGTATGAGGATAAAACCACCGCCCACACTGCAAGTAAAATCACAATCCCCCTTTTTTTTTCGTCGAGTACATGGAGATATTTCCGCTTCAAGCTGCTTATTCCTCTCACGTTTCATTCATTTCAAAGCAGAAGACTGAAAAGAAGGGAGCGGGTGTTGCTTTTGTGTGTGTGTGTAAAGTATTATCTAAATAACTGATAACATCAGCGAAAGAACAACTGTGGATGTGAACAGATATTACATACACTGATACTCTGTAGAGCGGTGTATACTAAGAGTGCACATTTATCGATTGTTTGATTGTTGGTATTTTTCGACATTTTCACCATGGATTGAGTTCATAACTTTTTTTTTTTCTCGAAAAACATGAGCCAATTATTTCTTGCTCAATATAATGGGTTCATTGTCACCCATGATATAATTTTCTTTCCAAACTACTTATCCAAACTTACTTTCGAAATCGTAGAGTCTTCCTATTTAACATTATTGTTATCTACCCTTTTCGACTCACACTGACCACACCAACGAGTAAATGAGACGATATTCACCGATACCGTGTATCCTTTTACCAGAGAGTATGTATTTATAGAAAGATCTCACTTCCACCAAATCGCGAAACTAGGTCGCTGCTGTACACCACCATTGAAAGAGACCGCCTTCACCAAAGATAGTGTGCAATATCTTTCTACTGTGGTTTATTCATATTTTTTTGGGGCTGATTGAAACTATTTAGAGCTGTTTGTAAGCTCTTATGTCCCGCGGAAATGCACAAACGGGTGTTGTTTACCGCAGCGACCTACTTTCCCCTCCATGCGCACAGTGGCTTCGCGGCGCCTCCCGTGTCTCGCAGTGCAAATCGACCAATAGTGAAATCTCTCTATGTATACTGTACCCTCTGCTTTTACTAAAAAATCGCCCCTCCGACCCGCGCACATTGCTGCAGCTTTCATCCACTGCTCATAGGCTTCCCTTTGTTTTGGTTATTACGCTGTTGGCGTACTGAGTCAAGTAGGTTTTGTCTCTCGGTTTTCTTATGAGATGTGGTCTATGGAATGAAAAAAAAAACGTCCTCGCACACTGACGAGATTGAAATAAATAAGTTTCACTGGTTCTGGCGTGTCAAACGTGTCTTGAGTCAGCTGACGGAAAGAAAGACCTCACACACTGAGTCAAAACAGACATAAAACAGATTTGACCCAGTACGTCACCAGTTTAGTTGTCATTTTGTTATTTTAGTGAAAAAATAATAACAACAACAAAACGCCGAGACTGTTGAATCAGCGAGGGTTGGGATGGTTACTATATGGAATAATAATAATAATAATAATAATAATAATAAGTCATTTCTATAGCGCCTGATTCCACATAAGAGTGCTCTAAAGCGCTTAACAGTTCTCTCAGACACACAACAAATATTTTCATCAACCTATACATAATCACTGTCTCAAGAATGTTACATATCCTGCATGCTTTTGTAAACAACGTTGTTTTAAGTTTTCTTTTGAATTGGATCAAGCTGTTTGAATGTTTCACATGATCAGTCAAGTCATTCCACATTTTAGGTGCGCACACCGAATGGGATGAACCTGTTAGACTGGCTGATTTATGGGTTCAAAACTGTAAGTTACTCTTGCGGGTGTTGGCTTTTACGTAGCTTAGAACCTCACTAGGTCTCAATCCAGTTCTGAGATTCAGTCATTCGCATCGAATTGACTTCTAGACTTAAACAAGTGAGTGCCCAGGCTCATGAGGACTCTTGCAAAGGCAGCTCATATTGTACAAGCTCTGAAGCCATTATAGTTGTGAGATATTACAAAAATGCAAAACAAAAACAGACAAGAACAAAAAAAAACAACCAAAAAAAAAAGGCGGGGACAGATGTTTACGTTGCCATGATCAGCCCAACCTCCATGATCAGCCCAACCTCCATGATCAGCCCAACCTCCATGATCAGCCCAACCTCCATGATCAGCCCAACCTCCATGATCAGCCCAACCTCCATGATCAGCCCAACCTCCATGATCAGCCCAACCTCCATGATCAGCCCAACCTCCATGATCAGCCCAACCTCCATGATCAGCCCAACCTCCATGGTCAGCCGAACCTCCATGGTCAGCCCAACCTCCATGGTCAGCCCAACCTCCATGATCAGCCCAACCTCCATGATCAGCCCAACCTCCATGATCAGCCCAACCTCCATGATCAGCCCACGACCTCCATGATCAGCCCAACCTCCATGATCAGCCCACGACCTCCATGATCAGCCCAACCTCCATGATCAGCCCAACCTCCATGATCAGCCCAACCTCCATGATCAGCCCAACCTCCATGATCAGCCCAACCTCCATGATCAGCCCAACCTCCATGGTCAGCCCAACCTCCATGGTCAGCCCAACCTCCATGATCAGCCCAACCTCCATGATCAGCCCAACCTCCATGATCAGCCCAACCTCCATGATCAGCCCACGACCTCCATGATCAGCCCAACCTCCATGACCAGCCCACGACCTCCATGATCAGCCCAACCTCCATGATCAGCCCAACCTCCATGATCAGCCCAACCTCCATGATCAGCCCAACCTCCATGATCAGCCCACGACCTCCATGATCAGCCCAACCTCCATGATCAGCCCAACCTCCATGATCAGCCCAACCTCCATGATCAGCCCAACCTCCATGATCAGCCCAACCTCCATGATCAGCCCAACCTCCATGATCAGCCCAACCTCCATGATCAGCCCAACCTCCATGATCAGCTCAACCTCCATGATCAGCCCAACCTCCATGATCAGCCCAACCTCCATGGTCAGCCCAACCTCCATGATCAGCCCAACCTCCATGATCAGCCCAACCTCCATGATCAGCCCAACCTCCATGATCAGCCCAACCTCCATGATCAGCCCAACCTCCATGATCAGCCCAACCTCCATGATCAGCCCAACCTCCATGATCAGCCCAACCTCCATGATCAGCCCAACCTCCATGATCAGCCCAACCTCCATGATCAGCCCAACCTCCATGATCAGCCCAACCTCCATGATCAGCCCAACCTCCATGGTCAGCCCAACCTCCATGGTCAGCCCAACCTCCATGGTCAGCCCAACCTCCATGATCAGCCCAACCTCCATGATCAGCCCAACCTCCATGATCAGCCCAACCTCCATGATCAGCCCACGACCTCCATGATCAGCCCAACCTCCATGATCAGCCCACGACCTCCATGATCAGCCCAACCTCCATGATCAGCCCAACCTCCATGATCAGCCCAACCTCCATGATCAGCCCAACCTCCATGATCAGCCCAACCTCCATGATCAGCCCAACCTCCATGGTCAGCCCAACCTCCATGGTCAGCCCAACCTCCATGATCAGCCCAACCTCCATGATCAGCCCAACCTCCATGACCAGCCCAACCTCCATGATCAGCCCACGACCTCCATGATCAGCCCAACCTCCATGACCAGCCCACGACCTCCATGATCAGCCCAACCTCCATGATCAGCCCAACCTCCATGATCAGCCCAACCTCCATGATCAGCCCAACCTCCATGATCAGCCCACGACCTCCATGATCAGCCCAACCTCCATGATCAGCCCAACCTCCATGATCAGCCCAACCTCCATGATCAGCCCAACCTCCATGATCAGCCCAACCTCCATGATCAGCCCAACCTCCATGATCAGCCCAACCTCCATGATCAGCCCAACCTCCATGATCAGCCCAACCTCCATGATCAGCCCAACCTCCATGATCAGCCCAACCTCCATGATCAGCCCAACCTCCATGATCAGCCCAACCTCCATGGTCAGCCCAACCTCCATGGTCAGCCCAACCTCCATGATCAGCCCAACCTCCATGATCAGCCCAACCTCCATGATCAGCCCAACCTCCATGATCAGCCCACGACCTCCATGATCAGCCCAACCTCCATGATCAGCCCAACCTCCATGATCAGCCCACGACCTCCATGATCAGCCCAACCTCCATGATCAGCCCAACCTCCATGATCAGCCCAACCTCCATGATCAGCCCAACCTCCATGATCAGCCCAACCTCCATGATCAGCCCAACCTCCATGATCAGCCCAACCTCCATGATCAGCCCAACCTCCATGATCAGCCCAACCTCCATGATCAGCCCAACCTCCATGATCAGCCCAACCTCCATGATCAGCCCAACCTCCATGATCAGCCCAACCTCCATGATCAGCCCAACCTCCATGATCAGCCCAACCTCCATGATCAGCCCAACCTCCATGGTCAGCCCAACCTCCATGGTCAGCCCAACCTCCATGATCAGCCCAACCTCCATGATCAGCCCAACCTCCATGATCAGCCCAACCTCCATGATCAGCCCACGACCTCCATGATCAGCCCAACCTCCATGATCAGCCCACGACCTCCATGATCAGCCCAACCTCCATGATCAGCCCAACCTCCATGATCAGCCCAACCTCCATGATCAGCCCAACCTCCATGATCAGCCCAACCTCCATGATCAGCCCAACCTCCATGATCAGCCCAACCTCCATGATCAGCCCAACCTCCATGATCAGCCCAACCTCCATGATCAGCCCAACCTCCATGATCAGCCCCACCTCCATGGTTAATCATCACATCATCATGTTTGCCTGTGATAAAATGAGAGGGAATCACTTTTGGCTGATTGCACCGGTAGACACGGGAGGCTTAACAATAGTACACTGAGCTGAAAATAGGTCAGCGCGGCAAACAATGTCTAGTGCAGACATTTTCATTGGGAGAAAGAGCTTTTCGATGACTTTATACAGTTTCAATCAACCCAAAAATATGAAGAAACTACACTGAATAAGGTAAGCAACCTCGTTCTGGACAGGTGCAGTCGGCCTTTTCCAGATTTTACCGCACTGACCTAGTTTCGCGAGTTCACAGAAGTGATAATAAAAAAAACATCTTAGGCTGTTCTTGGCTAGGGAAATAGCAATTTCTGTTTTGTGTGTGTGTGTTTTTGTTGTTGTTGTTGTTGTTGTTTGCGGCACTTAGGCTTAAATAATGCAGACCCAATATTTATATGAGTTTCGAAAAAAGATTAATCAAGTAGTAGGCCTACGAGCCGTTAAGCCCATAGAACGACACTGTTGTCGGCCGAGGGTGAACTCAGTTGAAATTAAGGTTTATTATATCTGGTCTATTTGTATAAGAATGTTTTTCACGAATAGTATACCTAATCAGTTTAAAATGACCAAAGTTGACTTAATTGCCGACCTGACTATACGGGTCACATATACTTTGAAAGTATAGGCTGCATTCACCTTATCTTATTCCAGATTGTAGGTAATAATTTCCATACAACTCGCTCGGTTTTCGTTGCTTATTTAACTCCGTTGACCCAACTTGTCTCGTTAGTGTTGTTTGGACTATGGAATCGAACCTGAAATGTTACGTGCATGTGTGTTTGGGGCGGGGGGGGGGGAAGGGGGCAAGGAAGGGGAACTACTGGTATATGAGTGTAGAGGTGGGGGCTGCTGGGGGGGGGGTGTAAGAAAACCAGTTGCAGCGTTCCAACAGGTCCTTACAAATGAAATTAAGGACCTTTAAAGACTTCTTTGGACAAAAATTAATGATTTTTTAAAAACGTTTTAACATTCTTTCACAACTTAGTTTACAAATAATTTGAGAGCCTATGTTTGAGTATCTGCTACAATACCATTAGTCCTTACACACTTCACATTGTTAATTATAATGGTGGGCTATCCTAGACGTGTGTGAGTGAAGTCGAAAATCCATGTCAGCTTTTACATTAAAAAGAAAATAATTGTGAAACCTTTTTAACCGCACCACAACATAACGTAATGTCGTGGGTCGTTAGGGTTTCTTTGACCCCACTGGTCCAGGTCTTCCTTGGTCTGCCCCTGACCTTGTCTCCAGAGAACAACATGTTGTATGCACCATGGGCGGGGCCGGAGATCGGCATTCACAGGAGGTGTCCAAATCATTTTACCCTCTGCTCTATGTGCCGGTGGACTGGTGTTGTTCCCATATTATTTTTTTATGATCTTTGCATTTCTGATCATTTCTCGTCTGGTCTTGTTGACCGCTCTTCGTAAGCCGCGTATCTCGCATGTTGTGATCGAGAGGTTTGGCCAGGGTCCTGATTTGGCATTTGTAATTGAATGTGGGAATGAAAATGGAATATACCAGCTAAAATTTTGTACATCTTAAACACTATCAGCTATGTGGTTCTCTCTGGTACTGTTTGCATGATGGGCATCGTCACCAATATTGTCAGCATTATTATCTGCTACAAACAAGGACTCGATACCACAGTGAACATCAGCTTCTTCGCTTTGGCCATCTCTGATTTGTTTGGCTTGGTAACGCTACAGTGGACGAATATTTGTATGAACCCATGGATGGTGAACTCCGACCTTCCGTTCTATTTCCCAGAAGTCCAGTATCAGACCCCAGCCTGGCCACACGCCTGTTTTAGCTATATCACCTGTTGGATCATGGCACACAGGTGTTTGTCTACCGTTTTACCGATGAAAATTAACAAATTGTCACAAATGGAAGAACCACAGTTCTGATATGCTTCATGTACTTGATCAATATAATCTCATTTATACCTGACTACACCTCTGCATACCTGGGCTGGAGATTCTTTCCTGAGAGAAATCGAACTTTACTGGCATTGGCTTTCAAAGAGAACAGGGCACAAATGCAAAGAATAAGTTTCGTTATGCATGCAGTCCCAGGTATGCTGTCTTTTCCAGACCTTATCATTTTCACAGTGGTATTGGTGGTGACACTGAGACAACAGTCCCAGTGGCGCATGAAGAGGACGAAAGAAAACGACCAGGCCAAGAGTATCTCAAAAAGAGACATTAAAACCACCAATATGGTGGTTCTGATCGCCAGTGTTCCCATAACTTGTTACTTTTCTGGGAGTTATCGCCTCTCTTGCCACTTCCTTCATACCAGAGTTTGGTCTCGTGGATGAACAGGTCAACCTCTTTTACAGTATGTGGGGGTTCTTATTTTGGTTCGAAGCACTCATTTCTAGTGTCAATATTTTTCTATATTACAAAATGAGCACTAAGTATAGACATTCATTCAATGAACTGTTCAAAGTATGCGTAAAACAGTATTGCGATCTGCTCAGAAGAACAGAGAAATCCAGATTTTCAGCAAACAAAGCAATACAACAAAAACTGGAAACACATAAATTTTAATCATCGGGGCTTTAGTGACAATAAAAACGTTTAACTACTCCAGGCAGAGAATATAATTATCTTCGTGAAACCGAACTTCATTTTGAATAGTTTTCATCATTGTTATTACTATCTCACAGCATAGCAATTTTTTCCTTGCTCCTAATTGGCCTTTATTAATTTTGTTGTCTGATCAGTTGGAATTATTGTCACAATTTCGCTCACTCTTCCTGCTTATTTCACTTGTTATTTGTAGTGGTACCAGTGTTGATATCACAACCAATCGATGGATCTACAGCTTCTTGTTCCTCCTCCTCCTCCTCGTATTCCGACCACAATCACTAACACTGAACCAGTTACTTCCCCTCTTTCTGACATTAACACTGCCACGATTAGTGTTAACAATAATATCACTGTTGTCGAAACTGGTACAACTACAAATACCACAGCCACTGCTACTGTTCCTCTTCTCACCAAGACCATCTCAGTCCTACAAGAAGTTAAATGATTACTACATACCCGATCCATCACGACATCGCCCATACACGCATCAGTTTCACAAGATAAACATTAAAATCAAGAACAAGCCTTAGTCAGGTGAATTTCGTGCACAGTTTGATCATGTCCAAAAGATCCTGAAACGGGAGGATTGGCCAAGTCTTGTTTAGGAGCGTTTTCCTGGTCACTTTTAGCACTTCGAAACAGCTGCAAATGCATACTATCTCGTTCAAACTTCTCAGCTGTGCACAGTATCACACACCGTTCAAAGTTCCCGGGAGATTCGGCGTAGGTTATATATTTGCAACTTTGTATTTCAAAATATGATACTGTTTTGGAACATTCAGCTAGAGTTCTGAGGTAATGGAAGTCATACATACATTAGACTGATAAATACTTGCCGTCATGCTTGTTCATTCAGTTTCTGGACCACCTAGAGCCCTGGCCTTAGTAAAAATGAATTGTGAACATCCCTTCCACCCGACACAGAGGGAAGCCAAGTTAGAGTCTCACAGAATGCCTTGAACTTAACGGAAAACGACACAATCACCTGACCTCGCAGGATTAGAAACGTCCATGACATGCCGAAGGATGAACCAGTAGGTCGCACATCAACCGAGAGAAAGAAGAAGGCAGTCCGATATTATTATAGCAGAGTTAAAATGTGGCTAAACAAAAAAGTGTACATTGCAAAGCACAGCGGTTGACACAAACAAATGAAAACAACAACAACAGAAAACGTTGCAATAAATCACAAAAGTTTAGCGATGACAAGCAGTTTTGCATACCGATAAAGTATATTTCCAAAAAAAAAACAACAACAACAAAACAACATCGAATAAAGAACATAAACTTGAGCCGATGTTGGAAAGTTGCAGTGTGAGTGTCCCCCTTATGTAGGTCGACCATGTAATGTAAGTGGCAGTGGATACAGGGAGAAGTCGTTTACTGACAGGGTAATCATACTCGCTATTAACAGAAGAGAAAATGAATGATACTGCAGTGCGGCTTCCGTTACTTCTCCGTTATTCAAATGCACACGTAGCGTATTTGGTGTACTTTCATATCGATAATACTCTTGATAATACCATGCTTTGAAAATACAATCAAAACTGTCGCATTATATTTACCAAGCTTACTTTCGAAATCGTTGAGGCTGCATTTTAATGATACCGGTATTATCTTCCTTTTCCACATCGCACGGACCACATTCATGACACGACATTGAAATAAATCGAATAAAGATTACTGCAACTTTCATCCACTGCTCCTAGGCGTCCGCCCCCCCCCCCAAACCCGTTCTGTTTATTACGCTGTTGGCGCACCGAGTGGTCAAGTCTGTTTTGTCTCTCGTTTCCCTGTGAGATGTGGACTATAGAATGAAACGGGCGAAACCGAAACGAGGGAGTTTGACCAGTTTGAGTATGTTAAAAATGTCTTGAGTCAGTTGCCGGACAGAGAGACCTCATGAAATGTGTCAAAACAGACATAAAACAGATTTGACGCAGTGTGCTACAGTTACTTTAATTCTAAACACGATACAAGAGAAATCGGCGGCCCTGTGTAACGTCTTGGGCTGAGAACCTGATAAGACAGAACATTTGCCCCCACTTGTTACTTGGAGCCTTTCTTATTAAGTTCAAATAATGCGAAAATGCTCTTTCACTGCAGAGTATCAGAATCATGTAAGCCACGGAATAAGGTGTGTTTTCTGTGAGTAGATCTGTTTGCTGATTCAATTCTTGACCTTCCATCAAATGTATCATGAACATAGTAGAAAATTATTGAAAAAACATTTCGAACTAACAAAGTTTTGTTGAGATCTACTGTGGCCGTGTTTGCTCAGTATTAAAATATTCATTGTAATGTTTATTTTTAGTCAAGCACAATAAGACAAACGCCGTTTTATGTGTCTACAGTAATGTAATTATGTTTCTTCTTGAGCCACCTGTTGGATCTTATAATTAACCGGACTGCCGTGACAGTAAGTAGATGAAAAATAGCCCCCACCCCCCACCCCCCCCCAAAAAAAACAACAACAACCGATAACAACGCACAAACATCCCCCGATCGATAACGTAATCTCTCTTATTAAGGTGTCAAGGAGCATCTCTGTGATTTGACGTTTGAAATGTTATTTTCACCACGGTTTCACCAGCTTTGTCTTCACCAAATCAATGTTGATAGAGACAATGAAACAGCTTATACTAGGTATTAGTGAAAGATGACACTGTCAAACGTTTACCTGTTTTGTAATAATCGCGATTATTTTCACACCATCGTAGGGAGAAATAGAACAATGATAAAGATCGATTCAAGGGGCCACCCATTAAGTATTTGCGATCGATATGGATCATTTTTGGACGCTTTCTCCCATTTACATTTTTCATAATATGCTCGGCTTCAACCATCCCCTCCCCTACATTGAACGTACGACCATTAGAGTTGTGTATGTCTGCAAGAAAGCTTTGATGTTCCATAACTTTCAAGTGACATTTAGCGCGGACTATCTGGCTGCTTATAAAAAGTGCAACAAGCTGATTTTTAAAAAAAATATAATCCTACTATTTACTGTACTGAACAGAAATCAATAACATAAAAGCATGCTAGTTCATCACCAAAACTGGAACACGTATGTTTGCTACTCAGAACCTCTCTCTCCCCCCAGCATACTCAAAGATGGCCCCCGAAGGAGACAATGAGCTTTTTCAGCCATGGGATTGCAGACATTATTCTGATGTGTGAAACTGACACTGTCACCAGACATTTTAAATTTTGAGTAATTGTTGTATTACTATTATGTTCTAAAAATGACAGGAAATTAAATGATTCACTCATTTTTGTCAAGAACTAAGAAGCGTTTATATCTGCATTTTTATTTCTTTGCGTGCATGAGACATGCCGGTGTCTAATTACTGAAACATATAATATCATAATGATTTCAGATTCGTGAATTCTGAGCTAACTGCAGCATCTTCTAAAGCCTGCCGCGATATGAAACAAATAATTGGAAATTTCCATGCTACATGCTGACATCTAAATATAATCAGGTTAACTTTATACATTGTACGTATGATGAATTAAATAATTGTCTGCTATTCACGTGCAACAGAGATGTGAGCTGAACTTTCCTCTACAACAAACATTTCTAACCCCCCCCCCCCTCCGCCCCCCACCCAAAAAAGCAACAAAATATAGCACATCCACATCAGTCCAGGAACAAAAGACAGTCACCTTTGACTGGTATATGGATATATTATGTTCAAATCCCGGACCGAAAAGTATATTCCCTTCCCTTTGAACCGCTTACTCAACTGTTGCATGAGGATAAAGCCACCGCCCACACTGCAAGTGTAGGTAAATCCTGTTTTACTGTCGAGTACATGGCGATACTTCCTCTTCACTCTCCTTATTCCTCTCACTACTCTCAGTCTCACGTCCCTAAGTTTCAAAGCCGAAAACCAAAAATAGGGGAGGGGCAGCTTTTTGGGGGGGGGGGGAGGAGGGGGAGGGGGAGGGGGAGGGGGTAAAGTATTATTTAAATAACTGATAACATCAGCATGAGATTCACTATGGATGTGAACAGATATTTTATACACTGATACTTTATATGGACGTGTATACTAAGAGGGCACATTTTATTGTTTGATTGTTGGTATTTTTCCACACTTTCGTCATGGATGGAGTTCATAACTTTAAAAGGTTTTGATCGAAAAATATGAGGGAATTATTTCCTGCTCCAAACAATGGTTTCACAGCCGGTCACATATAATTTTCTTTCCATATTGTGCACTGGCATTGTTCAAATTACGATTTTCTCAAGTTTTCAGTGCATAAAAAAAAGCTCCACATCTGAGTTCCATCATAATTTGAAGACTCTGTTCTCACTTTGAAAAACAACAATAACAACAACATGAGGCTGAACGCACAGTCATGGAACTTTTGGAGATGAAAATTAATGGAATAAGGTAGTTTTTTTACTGAGCCAGTTTATGGATAAATTGTTCTGAAAAGTTCTTAGACAGGAAATAAAACATTGTGAGGCTGTGGATTTCCTTCCCCAATGTTTAAGAATAAGATATACCACTAAGCGCCACCCATCTATAAATAGCTTAATGGGGTCGTAAATTGGACAGAGATTTATGTGGCTACAAGTTCCAATATATATACATATATTATATACAAAATCTGAAAATAATCCAAATTATTTAGTTCGGTTGCAGAAGACACAAGTAAGAGCCATTTTTTAAAGTATCAAACGGATAGATCTACCGGTACTAAATCCGTAACACACCCGCTCAGAACCCGCTTAGATGCGAGTTATCCCTTATACCGAAGCGGTAACCATGCTTGTTATTAATAATAAGAGAAAGTGTATGATGTTGTTGATACTGCAGTGCACCTTTCATTACTCCTCTGGCATCCAAATGTAAGCCTATAATAATTGTATTTGAGTCTTGAGTCAGCTGGCGGAAAGAAAGAAAGAGCTCATCAGCTCAGTTCTTATTTTTACTTAAAAACAACAGCAACAACAATATGCCGAGACAGTAGAATCAGCTGGATGGGATGGTTAAAACATGGAATGGGGTGAATGTGTTAGGCTGACCAGTTTATTAGCTCAAAGTGTAAGTTACTCTGGTGGATGTTGGCTAGGATACTTACATAGCTTGGGACCTCAGTGGGTCTAAATCCAGCCCCGCGAGGCACTCGTTCGTACTGAAATGATTATAGAGTGCCCTGGCTCATGAGGGCTTTCACGAAGGCAGATCATATTGTACAAGCCGTTCAGTGTTATAGTTATGTCATATTACAAAAAAATAGAGGAGTGGGGACAGTTTTCACTTATTGATTACTCTCCTGTGATGTCTACTCTGCGAGATAATTAATCCAGTTGTCTTTTTTTGTGTGTGTCTGTGAACGTTTCTAATGACGAGAGTGAGGAGAAAATATAAAAGAATAGAAATAAAATAAAAATTTTGGCTGAGGTTTCACTTTTTTCTCAGTACATGATTGTTAATATCTTGTTCATTACTGGCTTCATTATCTTTTTAAATTATTCTTTCTTGACTTTTTTTTTGTTCAGGGTCTGAAATTAAGAAAGGTGTCTGGCCCAGGATTATCAGGAAACCTTGAAGGATGGCAGGCGTGACAACAAAGAACGTATCGTTCAGCCTGACACCTAGAATGTCTGATGACACACGAGTCCGTGGACTTCTCACTGACCATGAGAGAGTTATCTCAGAAATTGTCGTCTATGTGTTCCTTTCGGGTATTACTTGCATTTTGGGCATCATCACCAACATTATCAATATCATCATCTTCTACAAACAAGGTCTCGATACCACAATGAACATCAGTTTCTTCGCTTTGGCCATTTCTGATTTGTTGAGCTTGATAACCTTAAAGTGGACAGATATATCTTTAAATCCATTAATGGTAAACGCGGATCTTCCCTTCCATCCTGTAGATGTCCAGTATCTGGTCACATCCTGGCCACGTGTGTGTTTTGGACATATCACTTGTTGGGTTACGGCCTACATCACTATAGAGAGATGTTTATGTATCGCTCTACCACTGAAAATAAAACAAATTGTCACACCTGGAAGAACTACTTTTATCTTATGCTTCCTGTATGTCATAAATTTGGCACCTTTCATTCCCGAATACGCCTCTGTAGGATTGGATTGGAAATTCTTCCCTGAGAGAAATCGAACTTTAGTTGGGCTAGTTTTCCGGGGAAATCGGGAGCAACTGGCAGGAACGGGTCATATTTTTCTTTCCATCATGGGTGTCTTGTCTTTCCCAGCGGTTATCCTGTTCACAATAATACTGGCAGTGAAGCTGAGACAACAGACGGAATGGCGTATGAAGACAACCACTGGCAACAAACAAAACGAAAATATGACGAAAAGGGACATGAAGACAACGAATATGGTGGTACTGATCGCCAGTGTTCTCATAGCTTGTTACTTTCCAGGTGTTATTGCTTCACTTGCCACGTTTTTCTTACCCGAGTTCAGCATTTCAGGGAGAGAAGTCAACTTTTACATACTGTCGTGGGGAATCATGTTTTGGCTGGAAGGAATCAACTCCAGCGTTAACATTTTCGTATACTACAATATGAGCACCAAATACAAACATTCGTTTCATGAACTGTTCAGTAGGTGCACAAAGCACACTGGTGCAGTGGAGAAAAGTGTAGAGCCGGTGGACTAACCGCGGCACAAAATTAATCTCTTCGCATCTGCCAAAAGGCAGAAAACTTCATGTAAATGTCGAAGTTTTTCAATGGAGTCCAACATCGTCACCATCATTGTCCTTGTGATTATCATTATCACTCCATGTATGCAACACTTGAAATGAGAGAGAAAAAAAACTGGTATGAATATGACTGTATGCAATTAATTTAAGTGTGAGATATCACCACCATCATACCACGTTATCACAAACATTATGATCAACAAATCATCACTGCACTCATCACAGGAGCGCTCACTTTAACATTTCTCCTAGCCTTTATCACCGCAACTCTATGATAATCACCACATCATCATGTCTGCGTATGATGAAATGAGAGGGATCACTTTTGGATGGTTGCACTTGGCATGGCCATCTAGACAAAAGAAGAGTTGAATAGTTAACCGTACACCAAGGGATGATTAAAGCGACCTTGTCTAATCATCACCCTGCAGGCATAGAAGTCCTGGGGTGATATCTACTTGCTGGTTGGGGACCCAGTCTTTTGGGTTCGTTTGTTTCAGAAGGGAGTGATACCTACCTTCTTCCTGCCAGAAGAAGAGTGGATACTGAATTGCATCATAGGTCCTGTGTGTCTCTGCAACCTTTTGCAGCCTTCCATCTTGTTCTGTAGAACAATGTCTCTTCTATCAAAGTTTCATCCGACCATGAGAATTGCAACTTCATTAGCGGTTGGAGTATTAAACCTCCTTTCCTGCTCACCAGCGGGTACTTTGTCTGCCCCGATGACCAATCTGAAGTCTTTTGATCTTGCTCTCTCCATGGCTGATTTGAACTCCTTGATGTAAGGATTCTGTTGATGAAGGAACTCTCACACAATGCTGGACAGATGGTGATCCTTCCATCCCCATGCACTGGAGGACCAAGGTAGGCCTACATCCATGAAAGAGTCCAGGATGCGGAGCGCAGCTGTTAAGCCTATGTTTTTATAAATGTGATGTTGTTTAATTTGCTCTCTATCTCTCTCATTTTCTCTCTCTCTCTCTCGCTTCTCTTTCTCTCTCGCTTTCCCTCTTGGAACCAGGATAAACCATGAAGGAAAGTAAGTGCGTGCCTGTGCCTGCAAGGGGACTGGAGATACCACAAGAAGGGGACCGGGGAATACCAGAGAAAGGGGAAAGGGGAAAGGGGCGCATCACAAATTTGTTTTCTAGTGCCAGACTTAAATTTCCTACCAAGTTGCAATTCTCATGGTTGGACAAAACTTTGGCAGAAGAGATATTGTTCTACAGAAACAAGAAGGAAGGCTGCAAAAGGTTGCAGAGATATACGGGTAATACCAAGGTCCTCAATTATCTTTCTGTTTTAAGGAACAATTAAAAATGGAGAATTAATCAGGGAATATTCTTGTGTCCTTTTACTTCGAGTACTTAAGGCGACTGAATAATAATTTCTTTTCACAAACTTTTGGAAGGGCATTAAATTTCAATGGTTTTTAATATCAATTAAACAAAAGAACCAAACATTTCACCCAACGTTAAAATTCACTGCCATTTAAGGCTCTTTTCTCAGAATTGTTTGTGAACACGCAAACAAACAAATAAACAAAAACACACATTCGCTTTTACCGACATCTTAATCCCAACCATCGTCCCAATCAATGTCAATTGTCATAATCTCATATTCACTGCCGTTTAAGATTCTTCTGTCAGTCTTTCTTGTGAACACACAGACAAACAAAGAAACACACACACATTCCTTTTTATTTGTATCTGGGGATCATAGATCTAGATTTAGATTTCGACTCTAGTCTTACACAGTTTTCTTTCACGAGACCTGTCACTTGGACCAGCAGTCAGAAAAGATAGATAGATAGATAGATAGATAGATAGATAGATAGATAGATAGATAGATAGATAGATAGATAGATAGATAGATAGATAGATAGCTAGATAGATATATAGATTGACAGATAGATAGACAGAGAGATAGATAGATAGATAGATACCGTGCCTTTTTTACCACCTAGGAACCAACAGAGAAACCGACAGACTGGTTCAAACCTTCAAGAGGCCTTAGAGGAAATCAAGACTCGCACCAATCGACGCATTGCTGGCGCTTTGATCCAATAAAACGGCACTTGGTGCCTCCAGCCCTAGCAATTTACCTCAACGGCTGACACCATATTTTATATTGTTTATAGGCTCCTAATGGACGTCTACTTACCAGTGAAACGGAAACACGGATCCTTTCACTCGCCTATTGTTCTTTTCGTATACACATCAACTTTGGACCATCTTGATAATAATATAGTTGAAATCGCAAAAAACAAATTTGAAAATGGAAGGAACGGTGTCACGGTCTCAGCCAAATAAGTTACAGGCAAAGAGCTTATTGAACACATTATTAGTTCTTTGCTTACAGGTAGCAGCAGTCGTTGCCCCCAATGTTCCTTAGGTGATGCTCCAGTGCGCACACGTCTGTAAACAAACTTACAACCCCAGTGTGTACTATAAGCTCTTTGGTTGCATCCCACATAATGGCGCAAACGTACTGTAAAATAACTTTGTCTGAAGTGGTTCGCTATGGTGTTTATCAGCCTTTTTCTCATTAAGTGGCTGATTACGCAACTCATTAAACCAGTGGTCGTGCGTTTATCCGAACTTGATTGTAGTAGACATGAAAAAAAGTCTGTTTTCTGACGTCACTATCGTATACATGTTAGCATTCTCGTTTCCATACTTGACATAAAAAAACATGTACTATCATCGAATTAATCTTCCACCTTCCCTCCCCCACGTCTCGATAGACTCTAACCCCAAACAACATGGCTGAAATTGGCATACTTTTGAGAGCAGAGTTGACTCTAGTGCGCACTATACTATAAATGCCATCCATTATTAGTATTATTATTATACTATAACAAGCTCTTTGCACGGTCCATAAATGGAAAAGTCACGCGCCCTTAGACGGAATACTCAGAAGAGTATCGCCGAGCCAAGCGTTGAATGTCAGAAACATTCCTGTAAAAGACTGCGGGGGCCAAAGGGGTCTGTCCTCTGCGACCTCACCCCCCCTCCCCCTGCTCCTAAAGTTGCGTCCTCGTGGGGATCCGTATACCCCGGCAACCTAGCAAATGAACCATTACGGAGGGAGTTGGTTTCGCTTTTGGAATAGCGGAGCATGGATGCGCAGAAAAAATGCGGGGCTAAAGCGCATTGTAGCCACTGAGCTAAAATAGCGGAACATGGATGTGCAGAAAATGTGCACTATGGCCAGGAATATTTGTTTTTGAATCAATTAGATCTTATTTGGAAGTAGATCTAGATTTACCCAAAGTACAACCAAGATGATTAGACCTACCTAGATCATCTAGATATTATAGCACATTTCCGGTTTACGGACTGTAGATTCAAACCTGGACATTCAAAGAATGCTTAGATCTTTAGATCTTAGTAAAATGATGGCGTGGCTTCTAACTTACCTTTCTTATTACATTAAATTTCGCCCTTATTGATTCACCCTGTGCTCCTTTCATGACATCTTTATCAGCTGATAAGTGCAGCGGGAAAGTATGTATTTATGGAGGTTTCACTATTGGTCGATTTGCACTGCGAGACACGGGAGGCGCCGTGAAACCATTGTTAGCATGGAGCGGAAAGTAGGCCTAGGTTGCTGCGGTAAACAATACTCGTTTGTGCATTTCCACGGGGCGTGAGAACTCGCAAACGGCTTTAAATAGTTTCAATCAGCCCAAAAAGTATGAACAAATCACAGTAAACATTAGTACACACTGTCTTTGGTGAAGACGGTCTCCTTCAATTCTTGCTACCGCAGGGACCTAGTTTAGCGATCTGGCGGAAGTGAGATCTCTCTATAAATAGGCTACATAGCTTCTTTTCTCTGGTACAGCGGTGTATTATAGTACCTCTATGGGTACAGCAGACAAGAAGGAAAGTACAAAACACGTACAGGAAAAAGTCATGAGTTCGTGAAAAGGAGAACCAGAGGCGAAATCAACGAAACAGAACAAAGTAAAAATAAAAATACATGTACTTCCAGGCATTTTCAAGTCTCCAAATCTAAAAAAGAAACCTCTGCCGGCCAAAAGGAAAGCACCTCTAAAATTTCAGACAAATCAGAGCAGTGTCTTTTTGCGGACACACAAACACACACACTTACATTCGCTTTTTATTTATCTAGAGTGTCTGTCAGTGCTTCGTGCTGTTCAGTATGAACTGTTTTTGCTGCATTGAAATTTCTACATGTACTAATCAAATGCAAATATAAATATAACATGAACCACGAAAAAAAAGCATACATTTTAATTAGTCTGCGCCTCGCAGGAGCTTATTGAAAAAATTGCCAAAAATGAACAGGAATTTTCAAATACTTATTTTATTGGCAAATAAAAAACGAACAGCAGTTTCTCAGGGCGAGGCAATTTCTACACTGTAAAATTGGAAAAAAGATTTGGAACAGTCTGGTCTAGTGAAGGCATTCTTTTCTCTTTATCACAATAACTACAAACAAACAAACAAAATTGCACTGCGACTCACCATGGAATCAGCACCAATAATTTATCATCCAGTGATTGTGCTTGATGATTTTTTCCCCTGTTCGTCGAGAAATCGATAGATTTAATTAATATTGTTTTATCAACCACGAAACTTTGGGAGATTTCTTTTACCTTTGCCTGAAACACGAAAAACACGAAATACAAATTAAGGGTGGAAAAATTCTTTATTCCTTTTTCTATCAGCGTCTATAATTTCTTTGTTTTCTTTTTGCTCTGACCTATCAATTTATATATCTTATCTACCCAAAACAGACCGCGAAGAACGCAAAGTAGCCGTTATCGTGACGAAGCGACGTAAAACTCAAACTCAAACTCAAACTCAAATATTTCTCATCCTGTTTATTGCAAATTAAGCTCAATTTATATGTCGAAAGTTTTTTTAGTCAGCAGGAGTGTCGACCTTAGAATGGGTCAGTTTCAGTACGTCTGTTTTGAGGGAACTTATTTACTATCTCTAAGGCCACAGACAAGGGGCTCAGATCATTATGATAAAATAGTGTAGCGCGATTGCCCTGTCAAGGGCCTTTACTACTTTGCACAAAGGACGTCCACTTTGTCTTCGTTTAATTTGGTCTCGAAAAATAGTCATAAAATTATAAAGCCATTGTGAATTTGCCAACAGATACGTTTGTCTAATTAATTTGATGCCATCTTTGTAAAAACCTACATTTATTTTTATATTTTTATGAGACAACTTGAAATCAATAAAAACTTTAAATTACCCCAGAAAGAGAATAATTATGTGTTCGTGAAAATGAACTCCAGTGTGAATAATTTTCATAATTTCAGCAAGAGCGACCAGCACAGTAATTTTTTCCTTGCTCATGACTTGACTTTAATAAATTTGTTGCCAAATCAGTTGCAATTATTGTCACGATTTCTCTCATTCTTCCTGCTCCTTTCACTTGTTATTTATAGTGGTACCAGGGTTGATATCACAACCAACCGATGGATCTACAGCTCCTTGTTCCCCTCCCCCCTCCTCCTCGTATTCTTACCACAATCACTAACACTGGACAAGTTACTTCCCCTCTTTCTGACATTAACACTGCCACGATTAGTGTTAATAATAAGATCACTTTGTCGAAACTGGCACAACTACAAATACCACCACCACTGCCACTGTTCCTTTTCCCACCACGACCATCTCAGCCCTACGACAACTACATGAAGTACAAGTAATTTTAACTAGTTCAGGTGTGTCAAAAATGTCTTGAGTCAGTTGGCGGACAGAGAGACCTCACACACTGAGTCAGACCAGACACACAACAGATTTGACACACTGTGATGAAGTTAATTGAATTCTAAACGCAATATAACAGAAATTGGCCACCTTTTAAAATCTTGGACTGGCAAGCTGCATTTGGAAAAGACAGAACCTTTGTCCTCGTTTGTTAGTGTGAGTTTTGATTATTAAGTTCAAAACAATGCCAAAATGCCCTTTGACTGCAGAGTATAACAATCAGGTAAGCCATAATAAGGTAGATTTTCTGTGAGTAGGTCTATTTGCTGATTTGATTCTTGACCCTCCATCAAATGTATCATAAATAATTAAATATAGTAGAAAATTATTTCAGAAACATTTGGCACTAACAAAGTTTTGTTGAGATCAACTGTGGCCTTCCTTTACTCAGTATTAAAATGTTCATTGTAATTAATCATTTAATCAAGCTCATTAATTATTTGAGGTCTTTATTTTAGGAGGTTCGCTGCCCTTGGCATTTACACCTCACTTTACTTGTTTTATTATTTCTTGTTCTGGCGGGGGGGGGGGGGGGAGATGATATGGATAAATTTTAATCTATTAATTTCAATTTTGCCCGGGCAGCGGCCTTTCGGCCTGCTCTTTACGATTTCCAACTGCCAAGGTATCTTTAACGTGCGCAACGTGCACACGGGCCCTCCGAATTTTTTCGTCCTTATCCGAGAAGACTAGGTACTCGATCCTACCCCCCATTAGGACCAGGGACTTGAAAATATGAGAAAAATCCAATTTCCAAGAACTACTCGATCCTACCCCCCAATAGGACCAGGGACTTGAAAATATGAGAAAAATCCACTTTCCAACATGCCTGCACTGCCCGGGTTTAGAACCCGGGACCCTTGGCATGAGAGGCGAGCACCTTGCCTCTAGACCACCTTGTCCCCAATCAAGCTCATTAAGACAAATGTGCACCCTTTTATGTGTCCACCATAATGTCATTATGTTTCTTCCTGAGACACCTGTTGGATCTTATAATTAATCGGATTGCCAATGATAGTAAGGAGATAAAAAACAAACAAACAAACAAACAAAACGCGTAAACATCCCCAGTCGATAACTTAATTCCTGTTATTCAGGTGTCAAGGAAAATCTGTGATTTGACTTTCGAAATGTAATTTTCACAAATATTTCACCGGCTTTGTCTACTGTAAATAAATGTAGATAGAGACAATGAAATTGCATGTAAAAGATGCAACTGAAAGAATGTCAAAAATTACATTGACAAAGTTTCATCTGTTGTTATGATCACCATTGCTTTTCACTACACCGCAGGGAGCATCCCTCCAAAAAAATAAATAAATAGAAAAACATTAAAATCGAACCAAGGGACCCTCCATCGAGTATTTGCGGTCGATTTGGGCAATTTTTGACGCCCTCCGACAAGCCCTTTTTTCATTCGCTGGGCTTCCTGCATGGACTATTTGACTGTCTCGTGAAAACAACAACAAAAACAACAACAGCAGCAACAACAACAAAATCCGTTTTCTACATAGTCTAACAACAGACTTTTCTTGATTTTTGTACAGTCCTACAACTTACTTTACTGAACACACTTTAATGACACAAAATTTTTAATTACCGTAACTGAATCACGTACGTACGCTTCCCAGAATCTCTCTCTCCTCCAAGCGAACTCTATATCGATGACCAAAGAAGGAGACAACGATTTTGTTCAGCCATCAGATTTGCAGACATTATTCCGATGTGTGAAACTGACACTGTCACCAGACATTTCAGATGCTGAGTAAATGTTCTGTTATGTTTTAATAATGGTATGAAATTAAATGATTCACAGATTTTTGTCAAGAATTGGTGTTTATATCTGCATTTTGTGTGCATGGGACATCCCGGTATCGAATTACTGAAGCATACTTCTTAGTGATATCAGATATGTGAATTCTGGGCTAACTGCAGCAGCTCCTAAAACCTGCCACGATCAGAAATGCATAATTGGAATTGTCCGTGCCCTGCATCCTGACTTCTAAATATGATCAGGTCTCCTATATGAACAGTACATACTATCACTTAAATAATAATTCACGTGCAATAGAGGTATGAACTAAATTTTTCTAAAAAACAAACAGATGTGAACCGCCCCCCCCCCACATTTTCCCAAAGAAACAAAATTTTAAAGTAAATCCCCCGTAAAAAAAACAAAACAAAACACACACACACACACACAAACAACACAACAGTCCAGGAACAAAAGACAGTCATCTTTGACTGGTATATATCGATATATTATTATGTTCCAGAAATGCTCAAATCCCGGACAGAAAAGTATTTCCCCTTCCCCTTTACCCGCCTACCCAATACTGTTGTATGAGGATAAAACCACCGCCCACACTGCAAGTAAAATCACAATCCCCCCCCCCCCCTTTTTTTTTTCGTCGAGTACATGGAGATATTTCCGCCTTACCCTCCTTTTTCCTCTCACGTTTCCTCCGTATCGAAGCAGAAGACCGAAAAGAGGGGGGGGGGGGCAGTTTTTTTTTCTTCGTAATACAACATTTTCCTTATTGGGCGAGGAACCGGCACCAACGACAACTATGCACATCTATTGTGTATTGAATATTCTCGGAGAGAACCTTTTATTCATTTGCAGTTTTCTTTTTTCAGGATGGCGAAGGCCTTGAAGTCCGAAACCTCATCATTTCTCCCATTTTTATTTCTTTTGTTATTATTTTTGGGTATGTTTTTTGTCTTGTTTATTCCTAATGTGGGTTTCTGGGACACAGCCCCCCCCCCCTCCCCCCCTTTTTTTTTCTTTTTGCCAAAGACGTCACCGATTAAAAGAAAACAACAAATAAAAATTTCACATTTTGTCAGTTAACCTGTGACAGATATTGTATTTAAATTCCCTGGCAATGATTGAAGACTAGTTAAATCAATAAATTTTCGGCGTGATCGATTTAGTCAAACATTTTTGTTGCCGTAGTTATGCATTATGCCTTTTGCACAGATCAAAAGAACAAGCTTATCGGTTGAGAAACTCACCACATGCTAGCATACCTGTCAGCGGATCTGACGAAATCGAGCTTGAGGTGGAAGACGAAATTCCCGAGAAAACCCCTCGAAAGGGAGACATTTTTTCTACGGAAATTGAAATTTGTTTATAATATGAAAGATTGGCCATTTTTCTGCAGTCAGTTAAAATATTTTGTTTGAATTCGTCCTAGACATATTTTTTTTTTTTTTTTTTCAAGAGGTACAAAAATTTCACCTTTAGCCTAGTTTTGTCAGATCCACCCACAGTCTATAGGAATATTTTCAAACCCCAGCGATATCTTTGTTATTTGACCCACCTGTCGTTTTCAGAACGTCCAGTGCATGCACTTCCACTGATAAGACTGACTGCGTTTGAAAAATGTGAATAGAATATAAAATACTTGTTTGTTACGCATGTTACCGAAAAACTTCCACATGCCAATACGTCAGGTGGAAATCTGATCGAAAAACTAGACATTGGACATAACAGAACACATTTTAATGGATAAAATAGATTGCAACAGTGGTTATCAACCCTTTTCAGGCAATCGCCCTTATAGGCTCCAAATTTTCTTTCATTGAACCCCTTCTCTCTCACTTTGTCTCTCTCTCGCTCTCTCTCTCTCTCTCTCCTTCCCCCTCCCCTTTCCAAATTCCTACTCAAACCCCACAGATACATTTCCGAAGAAGTCAGAGTACACGCAAATTATGATGTTACGTTTTTCAAAGCCTTGTTAATGATAATAGGTGTGTTGATAATAATTCATCATGAAAAAGGAAGCGTTCTTTACCCAATCCACTAAAAAATGAGCCTATTCTGCTCATGAAATGCATCAACGCACGCTCTTGAACAAGTCAGTGGCTGCCATGTATTTCCTCCCAAATCGACTTCCATTCATGTTTTCACATCCTCCCCCCAAAAACAAAATCGCCCCCCGTCCATCATTTTCGCCCCCTTGTCGCCCTTTTTTTCTTAGTTTTTGCCCCCCCCCCACCCAAATAGAACTCGCTCCCTTTGAGAACCACTGGATTACAGTATTATCCATAGCTATAAATGCACCCAAAAAATTATAGAACTAAGAACCGCATAGTATGAATGAATGGACTTGCGGGCATATTACCAAATTTAATGGTACTTTTTGTTCCCTTAACTTATGAATTTGTCTAGATATTATCTGTAGAGCAATGATCACAGATTTACACTAATAAACGAAATACCCCTTCAAGTAATACACTAGGGAAAGCTACTCCTATTGTGGAAATAAAATTTAAGTTCGGACTGATACCGTACGTTTTGAATACTTACAGAATTTTGATTCTATCAACAAAAGCGAAATTCTTCTTCAAGAATTATCAAATTATACACGGTACGTCCGTGAACAGTTTTTATCAAGGTAGCCCAATGATGAAAATTTTGTAGATTCAAAATAAAAAGACGCAAAGTAGTTGCAAACTGTAGTTTTCGGTTACAAGAAAAACAACAACAACAAAAAACAAACAAACAAAAAAACCAACAACAAACTACAATGCAGGAAAATACAAAATGTTTAATATTAAAGAATCATGTATCCAAGTTATTCGTGGCTGCTGCAAGTCACCACACTTTTGACTGCGGAATATTGCTGTCGGTTCTAAACTGGGATGACGTGCGGCCTTTGTGTCACTGCCTTCAAAGTTACTAATAAATTTGGGCACAGCGCTGAGAAATTTCCTGTCTGTAAAACCAGCCTTTTTGTCCTCAAATCCTTTGAACGGAATAAACAAATGTCTCTTATCTTTTTCATTTCCTTATAAATTCATTCCTTGCGTCTGTCTACTCCTTTTATGGATTCTCCCTGTCACTTTTCTTTCCTATGTCATCAGTTTCGTGATCTTTGTGTTTGGGGCCATCCATGAGGTATACACTGGGAGACGGGAAGGAGGACCGAATGAACCCAGCGAATGAAAGGCGGACATTGGTGGGGGGAGGCGGGAGGGGGGTATTTCTGGCGAGCGTTGGTAAGCTTTTCAGTTATGCTGATGAATAGTAACGATCAAAAGATCGGACAAAAGGCCAAAAGGCCTAAAAAGCCCGAAATATATCATATCATATCATATCATATCATATCATGTATTTCTTTGCTGTTGTTGTTTTTAACAAATATACTAACTAAATATTCATATGGTTCGTGCAAAATTTCATTCAGTTTCAACACTGCCTGACCTTATCATGTTGCTTTTTTTTTTTTCCATTCTAGTTGGCGTCCTCTCGTACAAGGGGGCGGGTGGCCGGGGGGGGGGGGGGGAGATGGGATATTACAACCAAGCTTATGAAAAGTGTACATGGGGGAAAGGCGGAGATTAACAAACAAACAAACAAAATCGCCAAGATCTAGAGCACGCACTTTACGGATGGTCCCTTAGTTTATTTTTTACACAGTTTGTCTTCGCTTCCGGGAATGTACGGAAATTAAGGGCAGGTCTTGTAACGAAAGTCAAAACTTCACAAGGCCCATGACTTTGATCCATTCGTTCTCTGACGGTTTTAAGACGGAAGCGCCACGTCTTTTGCTTGTGGATTACTTTATTCTGGTTTGCGAAGTCCTACTGCCTCCAAATCTTACCCTTATAAAGACAAAATTAATCAGCCGTTTTGTATAAACACGCAAGGAAACAAAGAAAACTAGGTCTAAGTTCAAAAACAAACCCTAAAAAAAAACAAAGATAATTTTTTTTTTTTTTTTTGGTTGGACCATAATTATGAATGAGTGAACTTTGACTTGCATTGCATAACATTACATTACATTAAATTTTTATGTATCCCCTTTAAGTACTATAATGTGGTCTTTCAATACGGCATTCCTGTCTGTGGTCGAAGACCTACCGGAGAAAAACAACCAGTCACAAAAATGTGAACCTGAGAAAACTGATTGTGCCTTCTGGTCTGAGAACGAATCATTTTCTGACGAGGACCCGCAGCCCATCATGTCGTCTGTGAAGGAGGCCAAAGTCTACACGTTAATTTAACAGATTTGAGTCATATTTACAGGGTTCATTTAGATATACTTTACAGTACGGGCCTTCTCCCGTTAGATTTTCTAACTTCACTTTCATTTGATGTTATTTATAGGCTAGGTATATTTGGGCCGAATACGGCCTAAATAGAACAAAACCCTGGTTCCGGGTTATTTGGGCCGATAGTGCGAGTTTGCAGTTTGCATTGTTCTAGCGTGTTTTTTTGAAAACACAGAATTTGTGTCGGTACAATGTAGCGTCAATTATCACCGCATTTTCCGGTAGCCGGTAGCGTCAATTATCACCGCATTTTCCGGTAGTTTCAATTATCACCGCATTTTGCCGTGGCCATTGACAGTACGTCGATCGCCAGTGACTACCCCAGTCCCCTTTTGCCTGATTAGTCAATCTGACTACCGCCCATTGATACAAACTGACTAGACCCTGACGCCCCCAGGTCCGTCTGACCATTCCAATGCACACTTGAATCGCATTCCGCGGTGGCAATTGACACTCCCTTGCCTAAAATACCTTCGGCCCAAATAGCACAGCACCGGGTTGTACAGGCCGTATTCGGCCTAAATATACACTTCCTTATTGATAATAATCTGAGGACTGAAAGCTGGCCCAAACCGTGACAAGCGCAAAGTGGTCGTCATCGTGCCAGGGCGCCGTTAAACCCAAACTCGATCAAACACTCTTGCAAATGAAAAGTTGATTTCTAATATTTTGTGATTGCAGCTCTTTTTTCGGACTTTGGTTGTGTGCAGGCATGGCTGATGAATCAAGCATGTACTTCGCGGGACAGAGGCGAAAATCACATTGGGTTGTTTTCCCGTTGTAGCCTTCGGTTGTCACTGAGCAATCTGGGGAAGAGAACGAAATCGACGACTTCACTCTGTGTTCAATGACTAAACCAAGTTTCTTATCTCTGGTCACATCCTATTCTCAGTGAAATCCACAGAAGGTAAAATTGGTGTGGTACTGTAGTGAGCAAAATGACCTAGGTGGCTGACACAGCCGAATATCATCATCATCATCATCATCATCATAAAAATATCTTACTATAATGGAACTACAGGGTGAACATGTAACCACATAAACCTCGACCAAAATGCGTCTCTATTTTTGCGGCTAAAACGATCGTAAACAAATAATATTAAAAAGTGATTGTTTTGTCCGACATGAGTGTGTTTACGAAACTCCTCATAAAAAATTGAAGCAGTACACCAAGTTTCATAATTGTTGGCCTTGTAGGCGCGATATGATAAAGGAAGTGAGGCCTCCAATGTAATCATGAAAGGTTTTTGAATCGCTGAGTCATAAATTCTACAAAATATATTACGTACAGAAAGACGCAAAGGTGTATGTGGGCATATTTTCAAAGATCTTGAAATACGCTCTATTTTTTTAACGCTTTCGTCGAGCCACAAATGAGCTGAACAGAAGAAAGTGTTCCGACATTTTGAGCCGGAAAAGAAGACACATTTTCTTCGAGTAGAATTAAAAAGTGTGACAGGAAATTTCGTCCTGTGCTTCATTTTCCACACCGGTGATCGAAACTCAACTTTAAAAATCACATCTGTGTATTCCCATACTGAGCGAGCCAACTAGTAAGACTAATGAACACACATCAGCTGTCAAAAACGAGATTTTACCTCCAATGAATTTGATTTTTACCCGATCTAAGATTTGTTTCTTCCCGGTTTTTTCTCACCGTTTCTGACCTGCCATTTTTTTTTCTATCATTCGACAAAGCTGCTGTTTTTTTTTTTTTATATAAAAAGGAAATAACAATTTTTTATTATTATTAGTCTTAATTTAATGACTATCCTAGTCGTAATTCAATGTCTATCCGTTTCCATCCTTGGCAGATCGCTTTATTCTCATCAAAATTATTGAATTGTGCTTGGTAGTCTATACTAGTTCCTAGGTTAGTAGTACACTGAATCAAATCTTTTTTTTGCCACAGCTTCCCATTGATCTCACACAATTGAAAACCTGTTCACATGTCCTGCGCATGCCAGCAGGATAGGCATGTGGCATCAAATTAACGAGAAAACAGCGTCTGTCATTCACTAAGGCTTTTATAATGTTCAGACGAGCTTTCAGTACCGAATTAAACGTACATGTTGTCCTCCAGACAAATTGAACGTCCTTTGTGCAGAGTTTAAAAGCTCTTTGACAAAGGCAGTCGTGGGTTACACTATTATATCATAATTATTTGAGCCCGGTGTCCTTAAAGACTTGAAATTCATTGGCCATTTTGCAGTGCAAGAGGAGGCTGTTCACAACCACGCCCCACGTCTCACGTCATTAGTTGGGTGAGGACTTTTACACCACTCTAGAGGTGAAGATGTTTTTAAATAGTGTCACGCGCCACTGAGCTTGTGAACCTCTTCAGGACGTTGCCGTGCCATTGTGTCATCTACGCTACAACAATGCCACGTGGATCAAGTATCTCTGAGAGTCTTCTCGTGGTACTACAAATGATTTTTCACAATAGGCCATCCAAGAGGGATTGTTGAGAGAGTTTCCAGGTTCTTGGGACGCATGATTCCCGTGGCGTGTCTGCTGGCACTGGCAAGTGGCGCTTTGGGGTTGCGCTGGACTCGTGCAAGAGGGCACTAAGTCTGTCAAATTACTCAAGACAGCGCGCTGCACATATCGGAAATTAAATGTTAAAAAAAAACAAAACACACACACACACACACACACAGAGAACTCTTCAGTAGCGGAGGACACAACAAGAAAACAAGGACATCACACACATACACACACATACAGAGAGAGAGAGAGAGAGAGAGAGGGAGAGAGTGAGAGAGAGAGAGAGAGAGAGAGAGAGAGAGAGAGAGAGAGAGAGAGAGAGAGAGAGAGAGAGAGAAAGTCATCACAGTATATTTTATTGGTGGGGGTTTCTGGTAGTGCCTCCTCCTGTCTTATCCTTCTGTTATATTCTGTCTATCGTCTTACTTTCTCTAGTCTAATGTCATCGTTATCGTGCCGGCATGCTTTCTCCAAACTTGCACTCAATGTATTTTTTGATAAAAAAAAAATATATATAAAAAAGTTCAGCGTTTGTGATTCACACACCAAAAATTGAATTTTGAAAATGTGGCTGCCCTACAACAACCAAGTGAACATTGTAAATGGACGCAAAGTGCCATCACCTCCTCTGTCTCACCCACACTATCCACATTTGCCCGAATAAAAATGAGCTTCGGGGTTATGGACTCCATCTAATGATGTTCTCATTCAGATTTCAAGAATGTTCCGTAATTGCCTGCCAATGTCATTTGAATCCTAATTCGAACAAGAATGAATTTTTTTTTTTTACACTACAGACTTTGTTTCTTTTACGCGACTTTTCATATAGGTCGAGATCTCTTGCCAATACTTGGCTGAATGTGAAAAACAAAATCAGTCGAAATATTTATTTTATTTTTTCATGCTTCATTGCCAGAAACCTGTTCACCTGATTATGTCTGCAGACAGGATAACTGGGGACAAAAACTGAGCCAGGCAGCTAAGGCAGATGGACCTAATGATTTTAAAAAGTACCAATTTTGTTTTTGTGAGAGTTCATGCCCTTGCCAGCCATCTGTCACTTGAAGCACCAATCACTTGGAGCAGACAGAGTTTGAAAACACTTAAAACAGAAAATCGGAGTCCTCATTTTAGAAAAAAAGGACTTATAGTACTTCGCCCGTGTCTAATTATCATCTCGAACCGCTGTCTGTGTTAAAGTTGTCCCACTTTGACCCCAGACTCTTGTTTGTGTCAAACAATTAAAAAAAAAATACTTCGCGGATTTAAAGACAGAAAAATTGCCGTTGATTTTCCCATGTCCAAGATGTCATTTGTCAAGTGAAATTTAGATACGCACATAAAAATAAATAAATAAAAACCAAAAATTTCAGATTGATCAAAAAACGATTCTGAGCCATAAAAAAAAGGCGTGTCACATGAACAGGACATCTCGTGCTTATTTCGAGCAGTATTTGTAGCGGAAAGTATATAAGAGCTCTGCTTTGGGTAGGCCAGGACCTTTTGCCATGTTCAACCCGAGACTATGGTCCTGCTCGTTGTCTTACTGTTGATGGTGCCGCATACGGCAGGACTTCTCTGCTCCACTGTCACGATCTTCTTGCACGTTTTCTGTCGAGTTGATCCACGAGTCAAATTTTTCATTGGTCTGTGGGTCTGGTGTCCCATACACTAAACTAGGGGTAAAAGTCACAACATAGTATCCGTTCTGTATTGTATACGATATCATGTCTGACATGAAGGTCCTGATTCTTTTCACATAACAACCATCGATCACCAATACACCAGTAACTTTTAACTTCATCGCCATTGTCACATTCTCACCCATCCCAGTGTTCATCAGCATTTTCAAAATATGAAACCTTTTTGAACAACCAAAAAAAAAGGGGACAATTATCCAGTAATCCCGTAAGAAGAAAGGCCAGGCAATAAAAGATAGAAACTTGGAATGACATTCTAGAAACTAGTCGAGCACAGAAGTACATTTTCTTTTAACGGCAAATTTTTCCAAAGACCGCACACCATTGTGTGTATAAGGCTGGAAGTAAGACTGGTGGCTCGCTGAGTCAAGTGTGTTTTGCTTCGGGCTTTAGTGTGAGATGTGGTCTATGGAATCAAACAGGACCTCGTGCATTGGCGAGACCAAAACAAAAATCTGCCTCATTAGTTCCTGTGCGTCAAAACTATACTGAGTCAGCTGGTGGGAGAAGAAATTTCGCGCACTGAGTTCAAACAGACGCATAATATAGACTTTATTCAGTGCACTACCAGCATAAGGAGCGCCCCTCTTCTGTGAATGTTAATTATTACTCCATGAACTTAGCTTGTAATATTGTGATTTAAAATGTTAATTTCATTTACCTTTCAGACAGTATCGTCAACCGGGAGTTGAAAATGCACTTGAAATAAAACGCCACCAGGACGCATGTAAATTTTCTGTCAGAACTGACATACTGCATTTTCTTGATGTACTTGACTCAAACTTTGACTGTGCTGGATTGGTTTGGCTATCTCCCCACAGTAAATAGCCGATGATCCAGGAAAACTGAAGGAAAGGAAAGTACAGTGTTTTGTCACAGTGATGTCACTTAGTTTGGTCAGTGCAGTCACTCATACACTGCTCAAGGCATCTTCACAAGCGATAACTTTTCGTTGATAAAAGTAAGACTAGCTGTCCCTCACTGGTACACAATGATGTCTCCAGGGGAAACAGCACCTTCATCTCTAAGCCCGGAGACTAAAGACGCTTCCACGGACGTTTCTATCATTTTACAGTATTCAGACAGGGAAATTGTAGAGTATGTCATCTCTTTCATTTTGTCTGGCCCAACTTGTCTGATAGGCATCGTTACCAACATTATCAATATGATTATCTTCTTGAAGCAAGGACTGGACTCAACTATAAATATCAGCTTGTTCGCGCTGGCAATATCCGACTTTCTAAGTCTGGTTACTCTACAGTGGTTGAACATTAGTGTCAATCCGCTGTTTGTCAACTCAGATATCCCGATATATACTCCAGATATCCTGTATCTCACAGCTGCCTGGCCGCATGTGTGCTTTGGACATATAACCTGCTGGATCACAGGATATATCACCGCTGAAAGATGCTTATGTATCGTCCTACCGCTAAAAGTCAAACAGATCGTTAGCCCATTCAGAACCACGGTGATCTTGATAGTGCTGTATATCATAAATCTGGGATCTGCATTACCTGAATATGCCTCTATCTACTACGACTGGAACTTCTACCCGGACAGAAACAGAAGTCTCATTGGTTTAAGATTTAAGGACAACCGAAAGCAAATTCAAGGAATGAGTTTCATCCTTCTCGCCGTCATAGGTCTGGGGTCTTTTCCCCTTGTGGTCCTCTTCACCGGAATCTTGGTTGTGAAGTTGAGACAACAGTCAAAATGGAGGATGAAATCAGCGAAAGACAGCTCGCGGACAGAGGTCGCTACAAAACGCGACTTAAAAACAATGAATATGGTGGTGCTGATCGCATGCGTTTTGATCGTGTGCTACACGCCGGGCATCATAGCGTCTCTAGCATCCTTCTTCGTGCCAGGACTTAACGTAGAGGGGCGTGAAATAAATTTATTTTATGCCATGTGGGAATTTGTCTTTTGGGTGGAGGCCATTAACTCTAGTGTGAATATATTTCTGTATTACAGAATGAGTACAAAGTTCAGGAACTCCTTCAATGAAATGTTTGGGAGATGCAAAAAACAGAAACTGGGATCGGCTGAGGCTGAGACAGAAAACTGAAATGCAATTTCATAATGCAACCATCTACCTAACATTCGCCATACTTCGCTAAAAAATATGCATGGTGTACGTCGTGGTGTCTAATTGACACCACACTCCTAAAAAAACAATTCATTAGAATAACCTCTTTAAACATAATTATGGTGTCTCTCAGGCCCCAACAACCTACATGTGGTGATATAACAATAAAATCCTCTTAAGAAGAGTGATATAATTATCTGAGATCCCAGGACGTACCCCAAGGGTATGACAATAAAATCCTACAATAGAATCCTCTTTAAGTGTGTGATGTATCTGAGACAGTACGACTAAACGTATGACAATAACATCCTGCAATAAAATGAGATCCCTTTTAGAATTACGGTGTCTACGAGACCCCGGGATGTACGGGTAGGAATAGCAAAAATGCTTGTGCGTTTTGCGAGCACGCATGTGCATATTCTATAATCCTAAAACTATGGAAAGATGGGCAATAACGTCATTGATGTATACATGGAAGTTCAATAAACAATTTCCAGACATAAGATAATTACAAACGTTTTTAATTGCGCCTGGATCCATTACAGCCACGACGTAAGGCGAAAATTAAATGTCCTGTTTCGAAGCCTGAAGTACCCACAAGTAATCTTCTCTTAATCAGATAAGAATACACCATCTTTTTGAATGTGTGGAAATATTACTTTCTTCTACACATTCAAAAAGATGGTGTCGTCGTAGCAAATGCATTTGCATTTACGTAAGCTTCAATACTGTACTTCCTTTCTGATGCTGGACAACTTGACTCTAGTTTCTTCTGATATTTTTGTCCGATTTAGAATTTAATACATGCATTGCGTCAGTGATGTTCGCACCACTGTATAAACGAAGGCCACTTTTTTTGTGTCTTATGAAAGACTGAGGTGAGGAGTGGGTGGCAGTGGACGGATGATATGAAGAAAATCAAAGATATTTAAAACAACAATTACAAGGTATCTAAAATAAAGTAAAAACGAGTGCATAGTAGAATTCTTACTTTTCCATTGTCAGTTCGCAGGCAGTCAGTCGTTTGAAGATAATGGTCTAGCAAATTCAAAATTATCTTTGTACTTCATACTGTCGAGTTTTGTAACTAAACGGTAACGGCAGAAGATGGCTTACTTTTGTTAGACAATAAATGCAGTGATCTCCCCTCCGCCCCACTTATCATTCTTACTGGGAATAATATTCCATTTTACTCTTTATTGGGAGTTATCTCTCTTGAGGGAACATTTATGTACCTGATCATCGCAATAAATAAAATTAATACAAAAAAAACCAAAAAAAAAGTCTGCCGCTCCTTTTCCAGATAAGGTTTAGCCAGAGCAATCGTAAAGCTTTTGTTAAAAGAAAACTGACTCATTATTGAAGCCCTTTTCTTTTTAACCTGTAATAAACCCATTATTGTAATTGTACAGCCATCAGTTTAGTGTGATTCAGAATAATAATGCTGCCTTTTGCTGTTGGTGCTGGTTGAACTAACCGTATGGTGTGCACTTCTTGTCTGTCAGCACCCGACCGTGTCTGACCGGGCTTACGATAACCCCCCCCCCCCTTCAGTAATATTTATTTATCATTTCTTTGTGTGACAAAGTGTATTATGGAGCAATAAAGACATATTATTACACATAATGCCACGTTTGCTCGTGAATTCATAGTTTGTGACCTGCGGCCCATAAACACGAGTTCTGATGTTTCTTCCCCTCTTTTTGTTTGTTTGTTTGATTTGTTTGATTAAAGAAGGGATGGAGGGCGCGGAGAGCATCCGAAATGGCTCTACATTTAGGCCTACCGCTTCGCTCATCGGCACTTTGTGGGAAAAGGACCGAGTCATGACTGTGACGCCACAGCATTTTAAATTTATCGCTCATGAGCTACTTTTTTTTTTTTTTTTTAAACCGCCGTTGAGCGATATAATATTATTATTTGCCCCAGTGTCCTTTTACATCCGTTGTCGCGATGTGGGTTAGATGGGGAGAATTCGACTGACACTCTTTCGAGGTCCGCTCCCACAATCGACGAACACACAAAAAAAATACTTGCACTCTAAAAACTAAATAAATCAATTGCTTTGATTTTTAGCAGAACTGTAGGGCAGTTTAATTACAGGAATTAATGTAACAAATATAATTATAAATATAAATATCAATTCAAAGGCAACTGAATCTAACTAATGAAACTACAGCTTTCTATAAAGACTAACTTATTCACTCTAACTACTTGCAGGTCATATGAGTTATATGCCAAATAGAATCCGCGCACGTGGCGACGGATATAACAGTTTAAATTCTATTAATTCAATGAGACATGTTATGATATGGACATTTCCTCTAGACACGCCATGGAGAATGCCTGTACAACCATGCGTTGTCTGGCGGTAGCTCTGAAACTGTCTTCAAAAGTAAGTAGAACGGTTCACTTTCATCATTACAAATTAGTATGAACTCTCGCCATTAGGCCCTCACTGGGAGTGAGAGCGCTGGATGTAAACGCTGTGGGTTCATATCAAACCAAGTAGCTTAGGCTCTGGAGCTTTAAAACATCACACTCCTCACAATATGGACTGCTCAACTGCGTCTCTATGTCTCTCATCTGGCTGAGGACTATCGCCGTCCACCTCGTAAATGGATTGTCTACATGTGGCATCTATCTAAGCTCTGCACGGGTTTAAATACTAAAGCTATGTCTCGACCTTCCGTCCAGATTCATACATTTGATTGATGCAGTCGCTGGAGCTCAGCCTGCAATATTAATTTATGCTTGTCATGGCCTTGCGCCAAAATCAAGGTCAATTTTACGGTCTAGACAAAATTTAAAATGCGAAACATTAACTACTAAAATCTTCAAACCCCGTGCTTTCTACTCTTATGCACGAATTTCCGAACACCAACTAAGCGTCTAAATAAACTACCTTTACTCGCCCCTTATCTATGTTAATCAAAATCACGGGGTCGAGAACTGCTCTGTCATTCCTAGCTATACATTTATTCTATCTCGCCCCTCCCTCTCTCCATCTATCAGAAAAAAGGTGTTTCAAAACAAACTGTTCACGAGAACAGCTCAAGGACAAATTACGCTGGTTATAATCAACAAGATCGTAAAAATTAACTCACTGACGTCGTGACCTAGCACGGCATTTATGATCCTAATGTGATCATGACATCCGTATTCGAGCACTATCGATCTAAAATCCGGTTCACATTCGAAACGTCTGGTATCGAGAGCTGAACAACGAAATTAATGGCTCATCGATGGTCGACAGTTTCTTTTGTCTGCTGAGCAATACATGACTAAGAGGTCGCTCATTGGCGGGGCATCCGAGTAATTTACTATTGCCCTCCTGCCACTGCTTCCTTCTGGAGTTCTCCAGTCCCTTCCAAAGCCAGGCGGGGATTCGGTGGGTCCAACAGATCAGTGTTGTAGCGGTTTGTAGTGTCAGTTTTGCCAGTTTTTGTTGTTGTTGTTGTTGTTGGTGGTGGTGTGTAACCTCTTTTTTTCTTTATATTCTTCACCAGTTTCGTTTTTGCTGCTTCTTTTCATTTCCTACCGCACTCAGCCTCCTCCTCCCCCCCCCCCCCCCCGCCCGGCCCGTCGGCATTATTTTTTTTACTATAAATGTGAGCCCATGTGGCAGTGGCGGACCTACATATTTCATTATTTGGGACCCTGGAGCTTGAAATGTTATGGGGCCCCTTGGCAACCAGCAACAATAGGGCAACATTCAAAATTCACTCATTAAAAAAAAGTTTCTTCATGGCCTCTCCAGGGTTAGGGGCCCTGAAGCCTAAGATTCATTAGTTTCATCGTAGATCCGCCACTGCCACATGGTCAGACAGGCAACGCCAATCCAGCAAACTGGGAAATCCAAACCGCAGACCGCAGTAACTGGAGGGCTGCCATTAGGACATGCATCCGCGCGAGCAAGAAGCGGAGACAGGAGCAATGGGAGGAGAAGAAGGAACGCAAGAGGAAGCAGATGGCAGAAAACAATCGCTGAGTTAGATGCGGAGACTTTCAAATCCAACCACTGTAACGAAGTCTGCGGCTCAAGGATCAATCTATGTAGCCACAGCAGGCGCTGCAGCGACCCGAACTGACACAATATCATGGCCGCATAATCCATTGTCTCTCGGGACAGAAGAAGGCCAACAATAATACAATAACAACAACAACAACAGCAACAACAAAAACAATGGCCAAAGTAAGTTTTGTTTGCACTGTAGCTTTAGGGGGAAAGTTGTAAGGTAAGGGCTAGAGATGGGTTTTGACGTATTGGCCACAAAAACTATTTCGTTGGCGACATGGCTCTAGTAACTTTTTAGGAAATCGGCCACAAGTTGGCAACAAAAATTCTTTTACGAGTATTTTCCCTACATGGCCCAATCAGAACACACCTTATCTAAATAATTACATTTGGTTTTTGTTTCTTTCGGGCAGTTAATTTATCTTTGTCTATCTCCCCTCCCCCCTCCCCCCTCCCCCCATATAACAGCAATTCTGAAATTCATCGTCAATGGCCTTTTATGAAGCAGATCTGGCAATCCCTGTCCTACTGTGTTACATGCTTGCCGTTATGTTTACATGCACTCCAGAGAGAACATTGCAACAACAATAGGGTCAGGGCTTGACAGAATGATTAATTAGATTTAATTGAACGACGAGTGTCGTCACCCAGGCGGGTTGCAAGTGGCTGATTAACTTTTTGAGTGCTGAATGTTTATTTAAGGTTGTCTTTTCTCAGTGCTACATGACCAGACTGCTTGTACGTCCTCAGCGCTGGATATTTTAGATTGTTTGTTAATGTCACCATCACGCACTTCAGGATAAGTGGAAGCTTTTTCAGACAACCATAGTCAGATTGTTGCATAGTGAAAAGACCTTTCCTCAGGCACGGTGGGCCTAAATTGTAGGACAACATTAGCATTGGCACCAGGAAGAGTGAGAACATCAGCACAGGAAAATAGACTCCAAACTGAATTATTTAGGATGTTTTTTTGTTTGTTTTTAAACTGAACGATGTCCATTTTAATCTCAGAGGTATGAGGACCAGAGTAGATTAAGTTTTGTTAATGTGTGTGGGTGGGAGCATGATGAATTCGTCTTATGTTAATTCTGTTTCTAATTTTAGTTCAGCGAATTAAAGTACATCATTTTTTGTGGCTCTCACGCTTCACGAACTAATTATTGCATTACATTACATTATTGTCACAGAATTAGCAGAACCGCAGGAGGCCAAAGACTGACACTCGGCATAAGAACAACCTTGGTTCCTGGGTGGCAGTCACAGTAAGCAGCAACTATTAGGCTAAGATCCAGAGATTCGAATGCAGCAGTCAACCGGATCACTGAAAGGGACTCATAACCTGGGTGTGGCCCCCATTGAGAGTAAGGAAGTCAAGTACCGAAACACTTGTGTTTGACGGAACTTTGTCGGAAGACGTCTTCGCAAGATTTTCTTTTTATGAAAACGGTTTAACTTGAACTTCAGTTCGTTATGATAGCGCGAAACGGTCAGAATAATAAAAATTTATTCGTATTTCGAAAACAATTCACACGATATCTCGGCCGTTAACTATCAGGGCGGACGGCCAGCGTAATTCCCAAGCTTGGCAAGCCATCGAAGATTCTTAACTAGTTTCCATTGTGTCTTTTTGTTTTAGGTATGCAAGATGCCTAGAAAACAAACAAACAAAACTGGCATTTTCCATATCCTCAATATTACTTTCTAACGTGGACCCACGGTGCGCCCTGTCCTTTCTGAGAGAGCCTACGATCTATAATTTGATTTAAGAACTTTTATACTCATTTACAAAACTCGTTTTAGGTCCACACAAAACAACTTTAGAGAATTTTACCAATGTGATAAAATTTATAAAGAACTATTTAATTCTATATGTGAAATTTAGAAGCTCTGAATACGAAACAAAGAACCTTAAACAAACCCTGATAAGCTCAAGGTGGCCGTTATCGTGCCGACGCAACGTAAAGCCCAAACTCAACAAACAAACAAACAAAAACCTTAGACTAGGACCGCCCCTAAGCGATAAGAATGTGCAAATTCATGCCGCCGTTAAATACGCCTTAAGCCGGCCACCCATGACACAGGTTTGCCTTGAGGGATGTCTGTACGTTCCCTGTACATGGCCAGTGCGTGACCGGCACACGGTTGGTCCAGGCCAAGCACTGGCTACACACAGGCCGCATGCAGGCCAAAATCCCCGGCCTAAACACGGCGTGCTTGAATTCTGTCACCGCGTGAAATTTGGCTGAGGCCAGCACAGGCCAACGTCAAATGATCAACAGATTATGTGTATGAAAATAATTTCAGATGCATTATTTGACGGTAGGCTAGGCAACCTCTCAAGGCCTACTGTCTCAATGTTACTATAAATGTACCAGCACATTTCCAGAAACAGCAATTTGCCATTCGCCGACAGTCACAACCTCCAGCAACTACCGCCACGTTCTCACTGTTGTCACCAAAAGACAATAACGCCGGTACCTCTGAACTTGTTGAAACATATCAGAACATACAATAATTAGCAGTTCTTATCGCCCGCAATGAACTCTCTCACATCTCTTTCATTGTTTATCTTTGCTTCTTTTGGCCTTAAGAAGTCTACTTTTAAATTTCTGCTTTTGCAGTTAAAATAAATATTCAGTAAACATTTTCTAGTGCTCATCTTTTTAATTATATGTTTTATACAAATATTCATGTAAAATAACACAAATTTCTTACCCTAAAATAGTCTTTCCAGACGAACTTGATAAATCACTCTGCATGTCTCTGGAATAATCCTGCCCAGAGCTTGTGTAGAAATACAAGTGGTGGACTTTCATAAGATCTTCATAATTGATTATGTTCTTCCTGTTGCGAGATATCTTAAAGTCGCCATCAGTCATTCATGGGGCGATATTGCCTGTCTCATCACAGTGTCTTGTTTTTGTATCAAAGGGCTTACTTTTTGTAAACGTTAATAACACGTGTCCTCGTCTATTCGAAGATAATTCCTGTAATCTGATGAATAGTCCACAGATTCTTTAAGCAGATTATTGTGTGATTGTCTGTTTCTGCGTTGGGGCCATTGTTTGCACCAGAATCCACGTCGCTTCTTTCTCTTCAGCAACAAAGCCACTGCTAGATTTGCCACAGCTATTCACTTGGCTAGTAGACGCCATTTTTTTCTTGAAAAGTTTGGACTGTGACGTGCATGTGCACAATTTGACGCATATGCATTGAGGCCTCTTTAGGCGACCTTCCTGTTGCCTCAAGGCATATGCATCAAGGCTCCCTCAAGGCATCCCTCAATGCAAACCTGTGTAGTGAGTGGCCGGCTCAGGCTGATGCAGTCAAGTCTGTTTTTGTGCCCGAAGCCTCCGTTTTCACCAGCGTGAATCAAGACAGTTTTGACGCTTTTGAACTACTGGGTCAGACTTGTTTCAGATTCGCGAGTGCGCCAGGTCCAGTTTAACAGCAATCCACAATCATCCCACACTAAGCCAGAACAACACTGACCGGACTCAGTGTGCCATAAACCTAAACGTACCTCAGGAAAGTCAGCAAGTGCCTGACACTGACTTGTTTCGACGTAATAATTTTCTGTGCACAATTGCTATCAGATCTAAATGAAGGATACGACAACGAAGCTGCAGTTACATTGCGATTCAGACTTCTAACAAAACCTGTCTACTTTTTACATTCCTGAGACACGACAGATTAAGATAAGATAAGATAAGATAAGATAAGATATGACTTTATTATCCTGTTTCCAGGAAATTTGTTGTCACAGCATCAGTAACAGTACAACAGCAAATACAATATCTAAGACCTACAAGTCTTTAACGCACACCACACACACGCACATTGCTCACACAACATTACCAACAAGTAAGAACATTGCTCACACACACACACAAACACACACACTGTAAGAACAATCCATTAGGAAAAACTAACAACAGCATATTACATCAGGAAACACTGCTACTTCCAATTGCGGATGGCAAAAAAGATCGTCTATAGCGCTCTCTGTTTGTTTTTAAATACAGTATTCGTCCACTTCTTTGGGATCGGACTATCTGATAGAACAAGGGGTGGGAGCAATAATTTACAACTGATTTTAGTTTCTGTTTGCACGAATGTACAAATAACTCATATCAAAGTTCACGTATTCACTGTTAGTTAGATGGCAAGCTTTTTTGATAATAGAGTTATTAATTTTGTTCTTGTCTTGCTCCTTTGCATTTCCTCACCAGGCTGTAATACAAAATAGAATGATACTCTGGATGGTTGATTTATAAAACATCTGAATTAATAATTAAATGCTTGTGTCTGAGTGTGAGTTTTGGGTTTTACGGCGCGTCGGCACGATAACAGCCACATTGCGTCTTTCACCATCTGTTTGAGTTTGGTATCCAGAGCTTCATCAATTGAAAGTTCACCAATAGAATAAATAGTACCGTATAAACTTTATTCTCCAAATTTTTTTCGTATAGATTTGGAAAGAATTTTGTTAGTGTGTATAATAGTTTTTAAATCATATTGTAGATCTTAGCCTCCTTCAGAAAGGACAAGACGCGCTGTGCGACCACGTTAGAAAATAATTCTTTCATGGATCCGCAGCCAAGTAATGTATTTGGTAATGATGAGGCTAAACGAAAGGCTTTTCTGACTAGCAAAAGACATTTTACTCTGTCGGTTGCTATTTTATAGGGCCAAACACTGGCTCACACTAATGGCTGATCTTTGCATTTTGGCATGCTCATGGCTACGCCCATGTCTCTTTCTTTGAATGACGAAGCAGAAAATCTCGCTCAGAAAGTTACAGTTCACGGCAAACAGGAAATTCACGACACCCAAGTTTATCTCTAGGCTAAGTTTCATGCCAACTGAACAACTTTGGCCCAGTTAATTATAGGCAATAGCAATGAAGTGATCCACATTTGCAGAAACATACCGTACACAGTACGATAATGTACGGTACCAGTTCACAGCCGCTCTTTATCAGCAGCACGTGGATCAATACGGATCAATATCTACCATACACGTCACTGTAAACAGTAAAAAAATAAACTGGTATTTGGTTGCAAGAAACTGTCAGAACCAAAGCACACATTTTGTTATTACTTTTATTCTCACTCCATTGTATCCGGCTTTTTTTTTTTGTTTGTTGGTATAAATATACTCACTAACATACAAAACCGTACAAATGAGATACAACGTGGACGCCCCGAATCTAAAAACACTTAATGCCAGGCCTTCTTGGAAGGATTACCGAATTCGGTTATTACGATGACGAGCAACTGGACTCCTAGTCTTGTAGTTATAGCGTGCGACCCAGCTATTAACCTCAGAACACCAGACAAATGCTCGTCACAAAGGACATCTCAGGCTTGTTTTTGCTTGTGGACAGTTGCCTTTCAAACTCGCCGGGAATATTGGTTTCTTCAACAGTTTCTCAAATGTTCCGATCAATGCAGCAACCCATCATGTGATTGCCTGGAGAATGACTAGCAACTCCATTAGATTAAGTTTCCGAAATGCAGCATTTCAATAATAAAAAAAAAACCTTTCTGCATGTCTCTGATTCGTGTGGGTCGCCAGACTAACCTTTTGGGATTAGAATCGGCTACTGGTTAGAATAACTGTTTCCCAAATTTCTTCTGCACATCGTAGCTTCCTGACATGGAACAACGCCTGTGAGTTCTATATATTCATTTAAAAACACCGTTGAACGATTTTGGAGCTTTGGTGTTACCTGCAGTCAATTCCACAAGAACGTGTAACTACAGATCTAGATAAAAAATGAAAGAAAGAAAAAAAGGCAAGCCTTATAATTTATCAAACCTACTGATGGAGGGGCCCACTTTAATACTTATTGACCCAGCAAAATATCTAATGATTCGGTAATAATTACAGCAACAGAAACACGCCATAATGGTTTACATGTAAGGTTTTCCCCAGTATCTAAGATCTCCAGCCAACCCGTGATTAATGCGCAATGTTTTTCTGTGTTTACTTCACTCTTATTTTCACTCCCCCCCCCACTCCCCATTACGCCATATTCATTTGGTAGGGATGACGACTTCTTCCCTACCTGTATGTAGATTCATTAACGAATCGTCTAAGACTGTGCCCAATAACCCGTTTTATTCATGGCAACGCCAGGTACCCCTGCTTGTATACAAAAGGGATCATGAACACAAATTAAAACATGCTTTGAATAGACATGTTCCACCCACCAGGGCTCGGCCTTTCTCCCATACACTGAAATCGGTAATTTAAGAGTGTACCACAGCTACTGACGACAGAAAAATATTAAAAAAAGGTCCACTTAGCATCAATGATAATAATGCAGCACCCCTCCTCCTCCCTCAGTAAATAATATTTTCTGAATAGCGACCCGCCAGGGGCGTAACATAAACTATCTAATTTTGTACGTGGGTGCGGGGAGCAAAATTTTTCTAAACTTAATAAGTTAAAAACAAACAAACAAAAACAAAACAACTAGCAACACTCGCAAGACTTTCTTGCTGTCCTAGGACCAACTGGCCGGACAACCTATTAGTATTAACCTCATTCCACTGTCCCAGTAACCACGTCAGCAGGTGAATGACAAGAAGAAGCCAAGGAGCTTACACTAAGTTACACTCAGTTACACTATTCTCCCTGGAAGAAGCAGTTCTAATTGATAGGACAAGAATTACCAGCGCATGAGAACATTAAATTTGCACAAAATAATGCATACAAACGACAACAGAAATTTAATAAGAAAAGAGAGAAAGGCCAAACACAGTCGTTACGAGCGGATAGTAATGGCAAAGTAAGCAGACTTTAATTAAGCTTTCAAGGAAGGAAAACCTGAGTCTGCACGTATGTTACCACTACATCCCCAAACCACTAACCTGAGCGGGCAGAAACTTGGTCCACAGGGAGTCACCGACACGCGGTGGGCCACTGAAAGGTAGATTAGTCTGTTTATCTGTCCTTCTATCTGTTTGTTATCTGTCCTTTTATCTCTTTGTTCGTAACAATTCTTGTCAAAAGCAAACCATTTGACCTAATCATTGAGATACTTTTAAAGTTCTTGACTGACTTTCAAAACCTTCCATTCGGTGCGAATTCTCTACAAAGAAAAGCACTCGTAACGCATGAACTTGTAAGGTACACGGGATACCGTGCAAGATTGCAAGATGAGCAGCTGTATGGTGTTAGGGTCTTTGTTTTCGGAGGATCTGTGCCCTTGGCATCTGCACCTCTCTTTCTCTTTTTTAAAATTATTTTTCTTGTTCTTGTATGTTTGATCCCATTTGAGGGGGGGGGGGAGGATAGTAAGGATACGTTTATATATATTTTTTAACTTTGTCCGGGCAGACAGCCTTGTCGACTTCCAACTGCCAGGGTATCTTTAACATGCGCAACTTGTGCCCACGGGCCGTCCGAATTTTTCGTCCTTATTCGAGAAGACTAGGTGCTTGATCCTATCTACCATAGGATCAGAGACAGGAAATTCTCCCAAATTTCCAACATGTCTGCTCCGACGGGGAACCGAACCCGGTACCCTCGGCAGGAGAGGCAAACACCTTACTTCTTGACCAACGTGCCCCTTTCCTTTGGGGGGGGGGGGGTGCCCAGCTGTGATCTTGGCAGATCTGCTTTAGCAGAAAACAGAAGTGTTAAAGTACTCAAGTCAACTTCCCCACAGTTCTTTAATTGACATGCTGTTTGCGCTGCAAGAAACAAACCGATGCGTTTGAGCAGACCCACATCAGAAATCAGAAAACAATGATAATGATAGTAATAACATTCATAATAACAAAACAAAAAAACAGGCTCTCACCCTTAGTCATTTCATTGCAACATGCGATTTTAAATGTTTACTGACAGTATTAAGGCAATAATAATCTTCTTCTTCTTCTCCTCCTGCTATCTTGGTGTCAGTCAGCACTAATCAGAAGAACAGTGGACTGTATGAAAGATGCCGTGAGTTCAAATTCCCCTGTGGTTTTCCCATGTACGCAGTATAAAGCGTCCAGGCTAGGAGTTTTCTCTGTGTTGCTCACTTTTATCATGGTAATAATCGACCTTTTTGGTACTACGCCACTGTGCCCTACAATACTACGGCCTACATCAAATAGAATCAAGATTTTGCTGAATAATGTTGACTTAACACCCCCCTCCCCGCAACATACAAAACATTTAGATTAAGCTGGCCTCACTGACTGTCCCTGAGCTGACAGACATTCAAATTATACCGGGTCAGTGCCAGGGAAAAGGACATTGGATAGCAGTGTTGCTATTGCTTGTTGCAAACAGGCAGGCCCTGGATCGAAGAAGTGCAAGGCTGGAATTTTCAGTTACCTCCGTGAAATAATTTCTTGTGATTTGTTCTATGTATCGAAAGTTTGCCGCAACCATGTCGGGCAGGTGAGTTCTGTAATTTCACGACCGAGTGTTTATTTATTGATTTTCTCATCATAACTCCTCCCTGGGAAAATAGATAATAGTAGATAATTCCTTCTCCCATTCTCCCATATGTCCCTATCTACTTTTGGGAGACTAAATTGACGGGGGAAAAACTGCGGTTTCTTATGAATAGGGCCTACGGGATATGCTGCATGTTGCATGAAGAATCCAACGTCTCTTTGCTTAATCTGACTACCAGCTCGCTCTTATCTACAGCCTACAGATTAGTGTCAGTTTAATGGTAGATAAAATATAATAATATGTCGTAATATGTTTGGTATTCATGCCACGGTTTGATAAATATACATCCATTCATTACTGTTGACAACATGCACTGAGGTGACTCAGAGGCAAAATAATCATGACCAGCTGAGCCTCCTTACGATAACTCTACACCCGTCCTCCATCCCTCTCTGCCCACCTCTCTCTCTCTCTCTCTCTCTGTCTCAAAGACAGTCTCACATGCTTTGCGCACGCTATTCCTGTTCGAAAAAAGGGCAGGAATTGAATGCTTTTAAAAAGGCAGTCAAATAAAAACCAGTAATTGGGGTATCATACTATTACTGGGCCCGGCCAGACAGCCAGATGCTGCCAGCAAAAACAGTACATAAAAGAAATAAATGGCAGAAGCTGACTGTGTCTGACCAGGCTTAGTACGAAATGATCTTTCCGGATTTTCTGAGAAAATGTAGGAAATTATGGCGTGTACGAAGCCTTCTTGTCTGCCAGAAGCTTACTGTGTGTCTGACTGGGCTTAGTATGTCACCTCTCCAAAGGGGACACAGCATGCAAGGATGAAATAATCGAAAAAATATATTTCCTGAAAAATTGACGTCTCACCGTCGGTAATTATCAAGTGGTCGTATTATGGTCTGAGTATCATTTCTGTAGAAACATTCTCAAACTTATTATTATATAATATGCTGTTTCTAGTTTAATCAGTAACTGGGGCCAAGCATCAGCAAGTCCTGAAATATATGTACAGATATAGCATTGATGATGATTGATTGATTGACTGATTGATGGTTGAATGATTGCTGGTGATCATAATAACCATCAATTTACTGCTACTAAATCAGGGTTTCCAAACATTTAGAGCAATGGAACTTTTTAAACAACGTCGCGTTTTCGGCCACTCCAGTGAGCACAAAATCTGTTGCTAAGGGACCGTAGTATAATTTCAAAGCTGACTAGAGAAAATACTGAATTATGTTCACTGTTCAGCTACAGATTACATTGTCAAATATTATGCCCCTCTCCACACCCCACTCCCCCCTTCCCCAACAATTGGATGCGCCCAGAGAAGCGGTACCCGCAATTCTCAATCTCTCAGCATGTGTATGACATTTCGTGTGCATGTATGGCTATGCAATAATTGTGAAACTGTGGTGGAACTCTGGAATGCGCAGCCCACTTTTGAAACCGCTGTGCTAAGTTTTTGGTTGAGCTCGGGAACGCTGGCCCAGACGTTGCGAGTACCTGAAACAAAACATTAGGCCTACATAGCGCGACCTTAGTTTCCGTTCGTTCTATCTCCATTGTTTGGAAAAACAAACAAAAAACTGGAGATCTTTCAGTATGTAGAAGAGGTATCACAAATGGACACTTTGACGCCTGTTTAAAATGCGTTGTGGCATTATCATGCTGTTTCAGAGTTCCCATTTATTCTTACTCCTTATCATAATATTAAAGCCGCAAACGTTTAACGACGAATATCTCAGTTGTGCAAAAGGTGGAGTTAGAACAAATAAATAAGAACCAAGGTCACGATAGACCGGTCGTAATCGGTGCAAGATACGGGTTGAAAGCTACTGGAGAGAATGACAAGGAGTTGCAACTTGCATGGACCTACCTCTTCGCCCTCTTTACCCTCCATGGCTCAAATGAATAACGGGTATGACTTTGTCTTTTTTGTGCCCCCTCTTCCCCCATGTCACTGGGTGGTGAATTAGATTATCATCCCCCCCCACCACCACACACACACTACATACATACACACACCACCACCACCACATAAACACACTCTTTTGAAGGAACGGTCCCGGTTAACACAGAAAATAGTGCGAGGAGGAGAGGTGAAGGACGACATCCCCCCCCCCCCCCGGAACTTTTTGACCTGTGTCTGTAGTGGTTTTCTATTAAGCAGTGCTATTTACGATCCATTTGTTAATTTGCACTGACTGATTTTGAAGCGAGATACCGGTATCTGATATGTGGTGATAGCCTGCTAAATCCAATGATAACGGAATGAATGACAGCCAGAGGTAAAGAGACGGAAACATAACACAATCATGATAATACCAAAAATGAACATGAGATTGGATTTGGGAAATTGAATCGAGATGTAAAACATAGTGACAGAACCTTACCAATATCTACGTGGTTTGACCTGAACTAAGCTTACACGTATGATCTGTGTGACCTGGACTATATTATTACAACAGAAACAACCTTAACACTATCCAAGTATCTGCGTGATTTGATTTGGACTGTATCTGCGTGGTTTCACCTGAAGTATACCATTACAACAGACACAACCTTAACACTATCTGCATGGTCTGATCTGAACTGTATTTGCATGATCTGGTCTGAGCTATACCATCACAACAGACACAACCTTGACACTATCTAGGTGGTTTAACCAGAACTATACCATGTCAACAAAACACAACCTTAACACAATCTATGTGGTTTAACCAGAACTATACCATGTCAACAAAACACAACCTTAACACTATCTGCATGGTTTGACCTGAATCATACCATTACAAAAGACAACCTTGACGCTATCTGCGTGATTTGATCCGAACTATACCATTACAAGAGACACAACCTTAACACTATCTGCATGGTTTGACCTGAACTGTACCATTACAAGAGACACAACCTTAACACTATCTGCATGGTTTGACCTGAACTATACCATTAAAGCCTTAGGTTAGCACTCTTCTAATCTGTTGATAGTTCTTATAGTGCCGTCTATAGATGGTCTCATTAACTCACTCACTCAATCAATCCGTTTTATTTCTCCTTTTGCAGAGAAAACAGCGAGATTCGTTTCTACGTCAATGGCTCGGAACACAAAGGTAAGACCTGTGCATCAGAGCACCAAATTAATGGTAATATAATTAGATGTTCCAACATTGCAGCATCGGGAATCAGGTGATTTAGATATGGACACTTTGTGTTAAGTGGGGACAAGGTGGTCTAGAGGCAAGGTGCTCGCCTCTCATGCCAAGGGTCCCGGGTTCTAAACCCGGGCAGTGCAGGCATGTTGGAAATTTGATTTTTCTCATATTTTCAAGTCCCTGGTCCTATTGGGGGGTAGGATCGAGTACCTAGTCTTCTTGGATAAGGACGAAAAAATTCGGAGGGCCCGTGTGCACGTTGCGCACGTTAAAGATACCTTGGCAGTTGGAAATCGTAAAGAGCAGGCCGAAAGGCCGCTGCCCGGGCAAAATTGAAATTGAAATTAATAGATTAAGATTTATCCATATCACCCCCCCTCCCCCACCAGCAACAACAAAAATTTATTATTATTCATTATTAAATATATATTGTTATTAATAAATTTTCAAATATTATGTGAGTTGTAAACTGGTGTGAGTTGTGAACTGCTGTGAGTTGTGAACTCTTGTGAGTTGTGATCTGCGCCTAACAGGCTTCGTTACAATTCGCTCCAAGATAGAGAGAGAGAGTGAGTGAGACAGCGAGAGAGAAAGAAGCAGTGCAGTGTGTTTAGCGCCTCGCAGGCAGCTCCATTCTGCTCTGTGGTTGACATGAGATTGTGTGCATATTATGTACAATTAGAATGTGGGAGTGAATGCGTTTGTAAAGTAGTAAATAAGTTCTGTAAAGCGCTTAGAGCCTGTGGAACAGGGTTAAGCGCTATATAAATGCCATTTATTATTATTATTATTATTAAGTAAATAATTAACTTGAATTCGGCTCTGGTCATTGAGGGCCCGATTTTTGGTAAAAGAATTGGAGAGGCGTTGGGCTATCAGACAGCTGTGATCATTTAGAGAAACGGGAAGACAGGGCTGCAAAGCTCACGTCGGCGGATATTTGCCATATTGCTGTATGTGCACTTTTACCTTTTGGAGAAAATGAGGACTGAAGTTTGGTCGGCAAAAGGGCTAAAGCACATAAAATATTACGACACAAACACATATCTCGAAAAACTTCAGACCGATTGGAATGACATTTTTAGCCTACATAATGAACTTAGGAGTCAGACAACCGCTTTCACGACAAAACCTCAAAATCAGCGAAATGTCGCACACAACATTATGGCAAATACCCCGCGACGTATTCAACCGAAATGTCACCGAATTGTTATACCGGTAGCAATTATTTTCCATCTACGTTAATGGGCCTGCTGATTGACAGTGAAATATCGGGAACTTTAACGTAATTCCTTGTTGTGCTAAGATACATATTAAATTCGTGTACAGATTTAAGTGCTTTTTACTTTTACAAACTTTTACAGAAAATGGCAATGCGTATTTATTTCCTGTTATAATCTGTCAGTCTCCCAGAAGTATTCAGCAAGCACCTCTCTCAATGACTACCTGCGAGAGGTGGCCGGACTCAAAGGGACGAAGGTCATGTGCCGCGAAGCCGGATGTGGCTGTTGCTCGGTCAGCGTGACCCGTTTGTCGCCAGAGTCGGACAAATTGGAAACTTACAGTGTCCAGTCCGTGAGTTCTTCCTTTACTTCTTTCTTTCTCTTTCTCCTTCCTCTTCCTCATCATCTCGTTAGAAGATTATCGCTATCGCTGTTGAAACTTATTATATTCATAAACAGGCAGACGCCATTGAAGTTGACAGCGGCGTCCTCTCTTCAACAATGAAGTGGAACAATTCTGAATGGAAATTTAAATAGCATGCACTCGTAAACACATTGCAGACATACCCACCCATCAACAGAATTCCCGAAACATTAAATTAGACGACACGTAAATCAGATGTTTGGCCGGAACATTTGTGCCGTGGCCTAAAGAGACAGTGATAGACGAAAGAACAAAGCTTTTACAACAGTTAGGTTTGGGGGGGGGGGGGCGGGGGGGGGGAGGCGGGGGGTGGGGGGTGGATGGAGTTTTGTTAGTACATGTACATATTTTGGGTTTGGTATTTATATAAATCTGGAGGATGTCTTAAATGCAGAGCGTATATTAATGCCACTGTGCGAGTTGGGGTAAGGGGTGGAATGTAGGCAGTGAGTGTGTATGAAGGGCCAAGCTGGCGTGCCTAAGGCGCCTGGGTGGGGAAGTCTGTTGGGGAGTGAGAGCAGAAGTAGGCTGGGGAGGAGAGATGAGGTGTGTGGGTTTTGGTGGTGGCTGCTAAGGGCGGAGGGGAGTACTCTCTTCTCTAGTAGTAATCCAACTTTCTGTTCCAATTTATATGGGTCGATTGACTTACTGATAGTAGTGATAGCATCAGATCTTCTTAAAACAAATTTCCACTGTATAAAATCACCCAGATTTACTAGATAAAAACAAAATCTCTGGGGTCACAGCAAAGTCAAAAACTGGCAAAAAGAAAAAAATGTATGCAGCAAAGTCATGTGTAAGAAAGATTTCATAAACCGTGCAATCAAAGCAAAGGAAAAGAAAAAGCAAACCAAGCTTTCGGTATACACGTATTAACCTTCCCCAGAAAACAATTTAAAAGGATAGAAAAATTAAGCAAATAAAAAAAACTCAAACAAATAATAAAATCCTAGAACATTTAAAAATCTAAATATGTTTTATCTCTTAGTGCCTGACTCCCCTGTATGCAGTGGATGGGTGGCAGATCAGCACCATAGAAGGTATAGGTAACCAGAAGAATGGGTTCCATCCTGTACAAGAAAGGATTGCCAGTTTCAATGGCACACAGTGTGGTTACTGTACACCTGGCATGGTGATGAACATGTATGGGTGAGTACTTCATTGACTTTCTGTGGTCTCTTGTGCACGTGCAAATTGGGATCAGAGCAATCTTTATGCTCGGGCATTGGGCAGTTGCCCACGGCCCTGAGGGTATAAGGGACCCATGTATGCAAATTTACGAGTAGCTGCATAGAGAGCAGGCTGCAGCCTAGTGCTTTGCCCAGGGACCCATAAAGATGTTAAGACAGCCCTGACTGGGATATTCAGAATTCACTGTGTATGTACATCTGTCCTGAACATCCAGATCTAGATGAGCTTATTTGTCAGAGAACTAAAACAAAGGAATAATAGAACAGGGAATAAGAAATTGTGAAAAACGTTACATCTCTATAACTACTGCTTAAGTTTAAACAAGCAGTTATACACCCAAATTGGTTGACATTACTTTTATTTGATTTGAAAAAAAGAGGAAAGGAGGGAATGTCAATTTCATAACCCCATGAGGCCTGACTGTAGCAGTCCTTTCTGTCAGATGCATTGGTTGACATCCTGGAAGTATACAATAAATGATTCTGATTTGTTACAAATCGCTCTCAATTTTTAAAAATAATTATTTAAATATTGCATTTATTTTATGTCTGCCGCTAAATAGCGTACTTGAAATAATTTGCTTGGCTTGAAAAAAAAAAAAGAGAACAGTAGCCTATTGAAGGAGTTCATTATATTGCGCTTAAGTTTTTGAGTTCCCAGAAGAGGGGTTACTTGCAGCCTGTGTTAATTTTGAATCCTATACAATTCTTAGTATGTAATTCTCCCTGACTGCACAATGGCTCAGTTGGTGGAACATTAAAATTTGTGGAATAAGATGAAGTTTTGGGTTTGCTCTTGCATAGGCCTACATGCCTCTTGGTTATGTCTTTCTGATTTTCTCCTGTCTGTCTTTTGTAAAAACAATTTCACTGACAATCTCCATGATTTGTGACCATCAGCTTTCTTTGACGTTTCATTCATTTCTAAGGTGTCTCACTATTGTATTTGATCAGACTTCTTCACCAAAAGCCCAATATCACAACTCAGGATGTTGAGGACAATTTTGATGGTAACATCTGTCGCTGCACAGGTTACAGATCAATCTTGGATGCTATGAAATCATTTGCTGCTGACAGCAACATTCCAGGGGCAAAGGCCATTGATATTGAGGTATTTTATAGCAGTATTTCTCAACAGGTGTGTGTGTGTCTGTCACCACCCACAAAACTGACTGAAGAGAGTCATGGACATGCTGCATTTCATTATTTTCTGAATTTGAAGACTAACATGTAGGCCTGTTTTTGATTTTTTAAAAATCATTGTTAGAAGCCTTTTATTAAAAAAAATATATATTATTAGAAGCCTATTGTTGATTTTTAAAAATTATTGTTAGAAAAGCCTTTTGTTGATTTTATCAAATTACTAATAGAAACCAAAATTTTTTTTGACATATATATTTTAATATTAGTCCTAATAAATTGAACAACTTGGTGGTGATAACATGATAAAGTAGGGGGACAGTGCAGATTGGGGCTGATATGCCAGTCCTGTTAGATAAAGGTGAAAAATAAAGGTTTGAGAAACACTGCTTTAGAGTGTTTCATAAAATCATGGGAAATCTGAACCTTGTTGAATTTTCCATTGCATTTACCACATGTGAAACTGTATGATGGGTCTCTTGATATAAGAACCAAAAGCTATTGTATACATAAGTAATTGCTTTCATGAAGATTATGAGAAAAGTAAAATGCAAGCTGTATTATTTCATTACCACTCAGCATCTGTAACATCAAACTCTACAGATGTTTCATGTGTCTTCACCTGGAATATATCATATCTTGTTTGACCAAATATTCCAGGATCTGAACAAGAATTTATGTCCACGTACTGGAGAACCATGTACTGGTGATCATGGACAGGGAGGGACACGCAGTCTTAACATTCAGATCAACGGAACCAGCTGGTACAGGTGAGCAAAGAGGTCTGGTGTGTGCTGTTATAGGTGCTGGCAGAAGTAGTACTTGTAGTAGTAGTACACATAGTAGTACTAATGGTAATAGTATCTCAAGGGTGAGTAAGACATGACTGTGCAGCTATCCTTGGGTGCGGTACTGGTTCTGAAGTCCCCAGTCTGGAACTGCACAGTTGTGAGCAGACTGGTCACTGGAATTCAGTTTGTATTGTAGGGATGTCACTGCTCTGTGATGCTGTTCAAGAGTGGGTCTGCACTAAATAGTTTACAGTGTTTTTCAGTACAAAAAACCACAGAAACTTTACTACCTTCAAGCCCTTCTTTATTTAGAGTTCTGAGAAAGAGCTCTGGCAGAGTTGATAACAGGTTTTGAAACCACAAGAAAGCTAACCCTTGTAGTGATACAGAAATCTGCTTTGGTTGTCCCTCAGTTGTAAGTCCTGTGCAAGCTCCAGGAAAACCCAGCAACTTAAGCACTAGAAATAGAAGACTGTCAAAAACCATGATATCATGTGCTTATCCAATATGCCCTGATGAAGTGGTAACAGAAATTGATGGTCTTATCATTGATGGACACGGGAGATGTGATTACAATATCGTGGGCTTAGCAACCGGGGCCTGGAAAGAAAGGACCATGATATTGTGGTCTTATCAATAGTGGACAGGGAGCAGAAACCATGATATCATGGTCCAAACACTGGGAGGGTTAATGTAGAAGAACAGTGCTAATTGTGCCAAGAGAATGTACAGTTTGTTGGCTGATATATCTGGCTATTTTTTTCTGGCATATGCACAATGAATAATACTGCATTCGAAAACAACAGCCTGGCATTGTTCTTCTAACATGTCAGATTATAAGTTTATTGTGTACTTTTTACTCACTAGCAGAGAGATAGACATAAAAGTAGGAAAAAAAGCAAGTGAAAGTGACTGGAAGCATAACTGTTGCATATGTGCTTTATTCAATTTCATCCTTTTTCAGGATATGAATAAAGCTAGCCTTGTCATGATTTATGAGAACATTGAAATTAGGAGAATTTCCTGCATTCAGTGTGAGTTTATTGCCACTTATCTAAGTCCAAAGAGTAGTGAGATTAAAAATGCATTCCATTTTCAATATTGAACTTTTCATGAACTTGCCAGACCTACATCATTGGATGACTTGGGCAACCTTCTGAGGTCAAACAAGGACAAAAAGGTCAAAATGTTATTTGGAAACACAGCAGCAGGTATGCAGTATGAGCATTAGTAGCACAATGTGCACATATTCAGTGCCATTGCATGCTTAAATTGATTTCTGGTAAGATATCATGCTGCACCTAAATTTTTTTTTATATAGAAAGTTGAGACAATATCAAACAGGTAGTATTCAGGAATCTTGGCTTTTGTTTGCAAGGTGATATCATGACTGATAAGTTGACAGTGAGTTTAGAGCTGAAATAGATGTCTGGGTGAAAAGTTTTCAATATTTAAAGCTTATATGTTGGCGTTTCTTCAGCTGGACATACCTGCCTGAAAGGCACAGAGAATGTCACACAAAAGGCACTGTTGAATAATTATATGTAAATGTATATTCTTCTTATAATACATGCTTGTCATTTTCAATATCTTTTTACAGGAATTTTCAAGAATGAGGGCCCATTTGAAGTCTACATTGATTTGCATAATGTGAAAGAGATTTTTTCATTCACGGTAATAAGGAGTGATCTCCAGTTCTTATATCGTGATGGAAAATGTTGATAAATCTGAAACATTACATTGAGTAAACAGTCACAGTGTGTTTGGCTAGGGTGAATGACCTGTTTGTTATTTCTGTATCCTTATCTGTATTTCAGAATCATTCGAGAGTGAACAAACAAAAACACTTTACTACATGTGGTCAAAATCTATGACTTAAACACTTTTTAAATTTGCAAGATGTCTATTTGTGATTCCAATCAATCAACATTTAAAGATGTACTGTTTTAACCTGTAGACAAATTTCAAAGGTTGTACCTTCTGTGGTTTAGCTAATTTGACATAACAGACAGACCTACATATTGAGAGTTGCAGTAATGTAATGCAATGTAATGTAATGTAATGTAATAACTAACTTATAAAGCGCTCAGATCCACATAAAATGATGTACTCTAAGACGCTGAATTAAAATTTAGAAGAGGATGAACATAAAACCAATTCATCACGCTAACACTCACACACATTAACAAATATTTTTACTCTCATCTTCAAGCCTCTGAGACCAAAAAAGTATGAAAGCAGTCCTGAACAATTCAGTTTTGAGCCTATTCTTAAATTTGTAGTAGTATCTAGACATCATGACTGGATTCGCTCACAGTTCTGTTGTCACTGTTAAGGACACACTTTTGAATGTAAGCTGATGTGCAAATTTATCCATTGTGGTATGGACAGGCTGGGGCTGGCAGTTTCAAGTTTGGTGCAGCCACTTCCCTGACAACATTCATGGACAAACTGAAAGCCAATCAGGAAAAGCCAGGATTCAAGTATTTCTCTGCAGTTCACAAGCATCTCAAGTTTGTTGCCAATGTGATGGTTAGAAATGTGAGTGCAGGAAGACATAGCTCAAAACAGATTGGGTCAAGCCTATTTTAAAAACTCATTCAACATGATGAAAAAATATCTCCTTGTTTTGACGGACAGTTTCAGAAATAATCCACAATAACAATATTTTTCTGGTGGAAAGATGCCTAGATAAACAGTCTTAATGATAACATTGAATCAGAAAAAAAACTGATATTACTATTAAATTATTCAGTGTACTTACAATGGAAAAGCCATATTGTATGCCATATATATGTAAATTCTTTCAATTTGTAGAATGAGTACTTGTTTACGATAAACAAATTTTCCACTTCCACTTCTTTTATTGCCTATGTTTGCTACCTGCTGACCAGTGATGCACTGTGGCGATGCTGTGTCTGCTCCAGTTGTAACTGGGCTGCAATGACACTGAGGCAAATTTCCCAAATGGGATTAAAGAAGTATACAAAAAAATACAAGATACGAAATATTTTTTCTACATATATGTGAAACATCTGACTAGCTGATAACCAGGAAAATGTTCCATACTTGGCCTCTTATTTCAGAGTTCATAATTACGTTAACTTCTTTTTTCATACTGCAATACTTAAAACTAGATGACCTATAGGGCATTGCCCGGAATAAAGAATCATGCTCTCTCCCCCCCCCCCCCCCCCCCCCCACCCTCTCATAAGTATGATAAAAGTAATAAACTACGGTCTTGCTTCAGAACTCATGCGCACCAGGACACTACGCAGTAAATTGAATGCTTGATACGGTTACTTTTTATGACATGCACAGTACTATTTTATATTAGGCAACAAACATGCAAAAATACAGATGTTACCTAGCAATAAACATTGTTATTTTTTAAAAATACATGCTTGAAGTAAACAACTTTTAATTATAGCCATCATCTTCCTTATCTCAATTGCCACCTTCCTGCCAAATTTAAGGCCTGAAGAGTGTATAGTTTGGTCAGTTAGTGATGCCAAAGGTTGCAAGTTACTGAAATATATAAATAGATGCATAAAAGTTAGGTTGTGTTGGTGTTAATCCAGTGGCATATGCTGGTGGATGGTGGGTGCTTTTGGTTGGGTCTCCTCTTGTCCTATCATTCTATTACATTCTGTTGTTTTATTTTTTCCTAGCACAATGTGACTGTTATTGTGTTGACTTAGCTTTCTCCAAATTCAAATTGACAACTCAAACCCAATAGCATATGTGTTGAATTTACATTCTATGAATTACATTTTCTGATAGTCGACTTTCATCACATATTTCAGGCTGGCAGTATCGCTGGTAATCTGATGATCAAACGCGCCCATCCTGAATTTCCTTCAGATATTTTCACTATGCTGGAAAGTTTAGGGGCCAAAGTGGACATCTATGGTTAGTACCCAGTATTTACCTCGCAACATGCTTCAAATCTGAATTGGCATCATGCTTTACCTGTTCTTCAGAGAGGACATTCTTGATAAAACTCTGGAATAACATCATGGGCATTGTCTTTGTGCTGACAGGCACTCTTAAACCCCTTAGCACCATTAAGTCTGCCTCTGCCTGATAGATTCCTTACTGGTCACTAATTCTGTGTCTGGGTACCTGACAATTAAATGCCTAACATGTGCCTAATGTTTCCCCAAGTCTAAATTTCTTTGATTTTCTATGACTTCAGTTTTCTTTTGTTTTTTCTTAAACCAATGACAAATTAATGTGCAAGGTCACTCAAAAGTGTATGTGTTTGTCATCGTGACTTTGCAAAAGTATGACTCTCAATAGGGAAATATAAACAGTAATTCTACCATGCTAGTGCCTCATCATTTATATTTAACATTTTGCATGCTTTCAGATGCAAAAACATCAACTACCAACAAATATTCCCTGCTGGATTTCTTGAAGAAGGTGAACATGTCCCAGAAAGTGCTTGTGGCAGTGGAACTGCCTAGCCTGGATGGTGATGTTTTCAGGTCTTTCAAGATAACACCAAGATGGCAGGTTTGTAGTTTTTCTTTCAAGGTGCTTTCCAGTTTGTGAAAGAATTTTTCAAGACTTTGTTCTTGGGTTAGAATTCTCAAAATTGCTCTTGAAAAACTCAGTGCTCAGGATTAATCTACTATTTTATTAAAATATTTTATATGGTTTCACTATGTGGTCACAACTTTTTAAAAAGTGATTATGATCATTCTTATAGAATAAAAAGTCTCTTTAGCCAAGTATCTGAGAATGCAATGTGTTTTGATTGTATTTCTTTCAGCTGTGTCTGGTGTAATTGAAGTAGTTTGGGTTAAAGTTTCAGCTAATCTACTAATTTGTTATTTTAAGATCAGGTTCTTCATTCTTCCGTAAATACAGTATAATTGTAAATTGCAAAATGCTGCAATGTCTACTGGTGCCAAAATCTTGTGTGCAAAACAACTGTTCATGAAATTGAAATGAGCTTGAGTGTACACCATGTCACAGTGCTATTATGTGAAGATTATTATCATAGATCTCTAAAGATTTTATTGTATTGGTGATGCAGCCAGAGATTCAGTCACTGAAAAACAAAATACATGTATGCCAGTTACAACCTCTAGACTTTGCGGATTTAATATAAATTCATTCTTGAGACCTCAAATTTTGGCATTGTGAGAGAAAAATACAGATGAGAGAGAAATAGATTTGATCTTTAGTGTTTCCATTCGGTCTCTTTTCCATTTCCAGAATGCTCATGCGTATGTTAATGCAGCCTTCAGAATAAAAGCCAATAACAGAACAATTGCAGCAAAGCCTTCCTTTGTCTTTGGTGGAATCAATGCCCAAACTGTGAGTACAACCTGAGGTTCAGTGATAGGCAAATAAACACATATCAATGGCAGAATTGGGTGTTGAATTTAGGTAAGGGAGATGATAATGATCCATGTTATTTTCATGAATTTTTGTATGCTTTATTTTGATGATGCTGAGTTAAATTGCAAAAGAAAAATGGTTTTCCTTTGCGCATATCTGCCCTGTTTACCTTTTACCTTTTCTAAGCAAGTGTATTAAAGAAAGGAATATTTTGATAAAGATTTCAGAATATTAATAGTGATATGGTCAGATATTTGTCTAATCTTTTTCACAGCTCAGTTCTTAAAAAACTTTAATTACTTCACAGGTCCATGCAGAAAAGACGGAAGCTTTTTTGACACAGAAAACACTCTCTCCAACAGTTGTGAAAGGTGATGAAGTGAACAGTTTTTCAACATCTTTTGTATGGAAAAAAAACACATACACATAACAGCAAGAAAACATTACTTACTGCATGAGAAATGCCAATTCTTTTGCTTTTTAACAAGGAAGACCTAAGATCCATATTTTAGATTTTCATGAGATAAAAGGCATGATGACCAGAGCGCATGTATGCAAGACTGGAAACTTTCCATTCTATCAGAATAAGAAATGACACTTGCAAATCCCTAAATACTGAGCTGAAATGCCTGTCACATCTTTAATTTTTTTTACTTTCAAATCCCTGTCAAAATTTAATGCGGTAAGGTTTTTAAACATCTGTATTACAATGGATAGAGGGTGACATAAAAAAGTAAAGTGTGTGTGCGGGGAGGGGGGGGGGGAGGGGGGAGAGTGGCTTTTTGCACAAAAACATATAGACATAGGTGAAAACAAAATGCTATACACCTCCAACATATTCAAAGAATATGTCAAATACAAGTTCAAGTTCAAGTTCAGTTTATTGTAGGCCTGGCGGCCAATTCAAAATACACAGATCATGTAAATAATCTTTGAAAACATTAAAAACAAACAAACAAACAGACAAAATACAAATCCGCAGAGATCACAATAAAAGGCCAAAAAAAAAAAAAAAGAAATGACATTGCTATCCATTGTAAGAATGTATTCAGGTATGGTAATTATGGCCAAATTCATCAAGTCTTCCCTGACAAGTGAAAATGGGCAGTGAGGATTTTTTTTCCAGCGTAAACGTAAAGTTGATATTTTGTTTGTACTTCAGTGTTCGCCGAAAATAGATTTTGATATCAAAAGTATGATGGGAACAGTTTTGGAATAAGTGATAGTGTGCTGACCATCTGTTTTACATCAGCACCATCTTATCATCATTATGGGCCCCTGGGCAAAGCCATAGGAATTTCCTTCTCCGTTTCAAAAACCAATGTAAATTTTGCATGCATGGGGTCCCCTAAACCTTTAGGGCCCCAGGGCAACTGCCCAGTATGCCCATGCGTTAAGACAGCTTTGATTTACATGAGACTGCAGTAGTAATAGAATAAATCTACAATTACTTCTTTAACCATTCTTATCTATAGAGGCTTTGACTATACTGAAGAATGAGCTAAAGCCAGAATATGACCAAGTTCTGGCCTCACCGAAATATAGGCAAGACCTATCAGTGGCTCTGCTCTACAAGGTACAGTTGTTCTATAGTGAAAATGGCACATTACCATGATTGGTCACAGCCATCATTTTAGAATGCAATGCTGTAGTGATACACATCCTCCATTTCAACATGGCTGAAATAAACATATTTAAAATATTTTTTGTCGGTGGCGCCTTAGCAAAGAAAAATATTGCCCTGGGACTGCTTTGTTCCACATTGGTGTGTTTTGAGAACATTTTATAAAGTTTTGTAGTTAAACTTTACAAAGTGCTAGATCAACTTTTAAAATCTACCCTTTTAGGTGAGATACCTTCATGAAATTTGTAGGAAAAATGAAATACACCTTGTTATACCATCTTGGGGCCTTATCTCAATGTGAAGTGCTGGGGTGATGAAACATTCAGAAACATTTTCCCATTATACTCTTGCTGTTCTTTATGTCTTTGGTTCTGCCTTGTTTCCAAGGTCGCAAGTAGCAGTGAAACTCCTCCATTTACTCCTATTAATGTAGAACCCGAAAGATGTCATTGAGATTTACTTTTTGTTTTTCATGGCCAGAGGAAAAGCAGCCGGGTCTAAATCTATAAATATAAAAGTGAACGATGGGAGATTGGTCACCATATTCAATACAAGCAGACCCAGTGCCCAGAAATTCCTGTTCAGTTCATCTTGCTAGTTTCAGGCATTGGTTCAGCAGTTGTTACTGTGGACTACTATTTGCATCTTCTTGTATCAGGTATTACTTGGCATCTACAAACCGGACAACCTGAAATTGAGGTCTGGGGCAGACAACTTAAATCGTCCCATCTCATCAGGCCTACAGACCTACCAGGAGATAACCAGTGAACTTCCTCTCAAACAGGCACTGGCCAAGAAAACAGCTCCTTTGCAGGTACGCCAAAATCTTCTACCAAGCCTTTATGTTTCACATGGACAACCTTTGTAAAGTGTTTGCATAGTGCACATGTATTGCAATTGGTCAGACACCAAAGATGACAGTAAATGTACTTTTAAGTTCTTCTTCTTCTTCTTTTATAGTTGGTTCGTCTATAAGACGATTCCCCAACTGCACTATAGTATATGCGACTCAACGTCGCTCCTCTGAGGCTAAAAGCAGGGTAAAACCTTACATAGATGTTAAGACCATTTAAAAATATATTAGTTGTATAAAGTCTTTTGTATATATAACTCTGGTATAAATATCTCTTGGTTTCCAGATTGTGCACAGAAATACAACCCGCACTTTAGTTACAATGGTAGCTGCAACGGATAATAATGTTCTTAAATTCATTGTCGAAAGTCGTTGCAGACGATAGTGTTTGGACTTCTGCCGGGAGGTTGTTCCACATCCTGATGACATTAGGGTAAAAAGAATAAAGATGGCTGTTAACCCGTGAGCTTGGGATGTTATATTTTATAGTATTCCTTCTGTTGCCTCTGGTATTAATGGTGAGGTGGTTCAGTGGGATATGGATATTTCCTTCCCTGCCTTTATAAAATATTTTTACTTTGTTTTTTGCTCTCCTCTCTTCTAATGGTGTCCACTCGAGGTCTCTCATCATTTTATTTACACTACTACTTCTAGTATAGTCATTTGTCACAAAGCGGGCAGCTCTCCTCTGGACCCTTTCCAGTTGGTCTGTTTATTCGACAGTGGGGGTCCCAGACACTGCAGCCATACTCTAGGGAGGGCCGCACAAAGGTGTTATAACATTTTTCTTTTACTTTCCTATCGCAGTTAGAGATGTTCCTTTTTAGAAATGCTAGTATACCGTTTGCTTTGTTACATGTGTTATTAATGTGTTGGTTCCATGTAAGTTTTCTGTCCAATGTAACTCCCAAATATTTAGCCTCATGTGTTTCGCTCAATTTTTCGTCGTGTATAAAGTAGTCTGAGGTGATATTGTGTTTTTTATTTGAAATTCTCAGGACTTGGCATTTATTGGGGTGGAATTCCATACGCCAGTCCCTCTCCCATTTTTGTAGACTGTCTAGATCTTTCTGTAAAATTTCCGTATCTTCTTTTGAGTTTATTGTTCTATAGAGGAGGCTATCATCAGCAAACAGTCGTAATTTAGTGCCTGGAGAGATCTTACTTGGCATATCGTTAATATAAACTAGGAATAGTAAGGGGCCCATTACAGTACCCTGGGGTACTCCCGAGAGAACAGCTGCAGGATTGGATGACTTTCCATCAACGACGACTATCTGTGTTCTATTTTCTAAGAAAGACTTAATCCACTTCAAAGTACTGTTTCTAACTCCATAATGGTTCAGTTTAGTCAAGAGACTAGCATGGTGCACTTTATCGAAGGCTTTACTGAAATCTAATAAGATGGTATCAGTCTGCCTGTTGTTATTCAAGTTATTAACAAAACCATTGCAAGTTGTGACCAGCTGGGACTCACACGACCTGTGTTTTCTAAAACCATGCTGTACATGTGTTAAAATTGAGTGTTTCTCGAGATGCTTCATGATGCTGGTATGCAAGATATGCTCTAAAAGTTTACAAGATATTGATGTCAGGGAGACTGGCCTATAATTTTCAGGACTAGCTCTATTTCCTTTCTTAAAAATGGGTACTACATTTGCTTTTTTCCAGTCTTCCGGTATTTTTCCTTGTTCAATTGAAGCTCTAAATAACAAAGTGTAAACAGGGGCAATTTCCTTGGCACAGAGTTTCAGTAATTTGGCGGGAATTCCATCAGGCCCTGTAGCTTTATTTTCGTTTAGGTTTTCCAAAAGTTTCAGTACTCCATTTTCTGTGACAAATATTTCATCCATATCCGGCAGTTTGGCATCACTCAGCTCTCCCGAGAAGACTCCCCCTGGGTCGGAAAAGACCTTACAAAATTGAGTATTTAAGATATTGGCTCTTTTTTGGGCATCTTGCTGTGGGTGCCCTCTCTCATCGTTCAGTGCGGCTACTCCTAAGTTTTCTTTATTTTTACTTTTCACATATCTCCAAAGTTTTTTACTGTTATCAGATGAATCATGGATATAATTATTATGAGCTTTCCGGCATTCTTTCTGTGTCAATCTTTTAATTTCTAGATATTTGTTTTTCACTCGTTCGGAGTTGCACTGTTTCATTTTTTTGAACCATTTATATTTTTTCCGAACTAATCTTTTCGTTAAAGTATTTATCCAGGGTTGGTGAATTTTTGTGGATGACATTTTTGTTGGGACATTTTCCATGATCATGTTCAAATTTAACTTGATACAGTCCCAGAGTTTGTTTGCGTCAGTTTTTGAAGAGTGGTATTTCATGAAAAAAGTGCCAAAAGTTGCTGCCTCCCTTTTCAAATTATTTTCGTCTGTCTGATTCCATAGGTAAATCTATCGCCTAATAGGTCTTTTCTTAAAGGGTTTCAGTTCTGAATCAATCTGGACTATGTCATGGTCCCCTAGTCCAGGAAGAATTTTGATCTCTCTTGTAAGGTTAGGGAAATTAGTAAAGAATAGGTCTAACAGTGCATCTCCTCGAGTGGTCTCTTTTACTGCTTGCTCTAGGCCTATATCCGCAGCACTGTCTAAAAATAGGTCATTTATTTCTCTTAAGTTTTGGCAACTCTTCACATTTCCTTCTTCCCAGTTTATATCAGGTAAATTGAAATCTCCTCCTATCCAGATGGTAGCCTTTTTGTTCTTTTGGTAGGCACTGAGAAGTTCATTACAAATGTTCTTACTAGTTTCCAAGTCACTACCAGGAGGTCGATAGACTGCACCCACAACAAGAGGAGGTTTACCCTGCACTCTAATCTTACAGAGAACAGTTTCTCCTGCTTCCTCACTAGGTATTTTTTCACTAACTAAGTTCTTCTTCACTGCTATCAAGACCCCACCTCCCCTTCTCTTCTTCCTATCATTTCTGTAGATTTCATAATCATCATTAATTGAAATTTCACTGGTTTTTATATTTTCGTTTAGCCATGTTTCTGTTCCGATGATTACGTCAGGTTTAGTTTCGTTCAAAAATGAGCTCAGTTCTTCTTTCTTGTTCCAAATGCTTTGAAAATTTATAACCTGGGTTCTGAACGTGGTTTTCTCTTTGGCTGGCTCTTTTTTCTTGGATTTGGGGTGTGGGGTTGACGAATATTTTGGTTCAAAGATTGGTATTTCTGTGTTACTTTTATTAGTATCTAAATGTTGTAAGATATCAAAACTATTGTGGGATCTTGATCTACTACAGTCTAAGTTTAATTGAAAATCAGTGAATAAGCTGGAACTAAAATTTGGCATGCCACACTGGATACATTCCCATGCGGCACTGCTATTGCCCAGTGTTTCATACATTACTGAGTTTATTCCCATACAGTCGATGTGGTACCAGCGGTCACAACTATCACATGCGATGGCCCTCGTTTTCCAGGTACATTTTTTAAGGCAAACGGGGCAAGGGGGGAATCTAGTCTGGGGTCCAGGGTTGAGCTCCACGTCACCCGATAATGACAGTAGTAAGAACAATACCAGAGAGATGTTCATTGTATTTGAAGAATTATTTAGCCTAAATTTCGGACTGGTTCTAGATCTATATCTACTTTTCTGTCCGAGGACAGACCAGGTGTTTATTAATGAGGTCCTGGATTTAGGCGAGTTGACAACACTAAATTTCCAGTTGTTATAATTAGCCTCATGTTTAGATCTAGATCTAATATCCCATCTACATCCAAGTGAATACAGTTCTGGTCTAGATCTATATATTAAAACGGTGAACAATAAACTTATCGACATTAAGAGGAGAGATCTCACTATCTCACTCTTGATAATGGCACAAGACGTGGACTTCCCACCGGCACAAGCGGTCGCCATATTGGAACTTTTCAGTCCACCCTTACCTTCCAGTTATAATCACAATCTGGGACCAAGAGATTAAAAATTTAGTCAAATTATAATTCCCATTCACTTCCAATTCATATAAAAGTACAGTGAAAACACTGTTGGTATAATATACGTATTAAAAATTGGTAAATTCATCAAAAGGGGGGTGTAAATTTGGAGCTCTCAGAAAAAGCGTCGTCTCCTCGACCGGAAGTGCCTCAACCCAGAGCTGGAATATTAAGGCCCACTGCTGACTCCTCACCTTTGCCCTGACTAAGAGGTCACAATTTATGGTCTTCTGTGTCCTTTTACTTTGTTAACTTTAAGAGATACTGTGTGACTAGCTGAGGTTGAATGAGAGGAAGGAATTGGAGAGAGAAAAGGCACTTCAGAAAATTTTCAACATTGTCAAGCATTTATTTCAATAATAACAAATGAGGATCAAAGATGCAAAAAGTGAGCCCCCTCAGGCATAAGTGAAACGAATGTAAATAAAGATCATGAAAAAGCAGATGAATTTATATTATGAAATATCTGACATAAAGAATGGTTAAAAAAAATAATATGAAGATACAATACATAAAGGAAAATTGAAAGCATTGCTTACTCTTTTATGAAAGAAAAGAAAATAGAGATGATTATGGAGGAGACCTTCTAAGAAGCAACTTTATGTTTCTACTGAAATAATTACCATATTCAATACAGTGAAGTTTTATTTACGCCTATGTCCTCACAAGAAATGAACTGTGAGTAATAAATGAATGTGGGATATTTTTAGGCCTCAGGAGAAGCACAGTTTGTGAATGACATACCAACATTTCAACATGAGCTGTTTGGGGCTTATGCTCTGTCTGATGAGGCCTCGGCTACCATCAAATCTATTGATGCTTCTGAAGCTCTGGTAAGTTTATTTGCAGTTCATTATTTTTTAGCAAATCATTCCTATTGATTAATAGTGGTAAAACAGAAATTCATAAACTCAGAAATCTGTCTTTGTGTCAGGAACAGTGGTAGAATTTACTTATTGATTTCACTGTTTTTTAGCACCACGGTTCCAGAAGACAATTTCCATTCAGCCTGTGTTAAATGAAATGGAGCCTTTTTTACCCCTTCATTAAATTCTGGCTTATCACAAATTTTCAAGTATTTATTATTATTTTTTTTTAACTAACCACGCCCTACATCATTACTGGTAATCACAATTTTGTTCACGGTTTTAATGCTAACATATTTTCATGTCACCTAGATCTTTGGGAAGTGTAGTTAGTTGTCTCTATATAATGTTTTATTTCAATAATAATATTAGTAAGACATTTTCTGTCTTATTGATGTATACTAAAGGAAGTTAAGCATGATCGAATGCAAATGTGCAGTGTTTACCCATCATATGAAATTTCAGTATGTTCAGTTTTGTGAAATAAATGCTAACCCAAATTTGGTAATGGAAATGCAGTGCATAAAGGTTACTATTGTTTAGGAGTGTAAGTTGTGCAAAAAAGATCACAGTGAACTGATTTTTCACATACTTTTATGTGTGGGAGAATTAATGTTGGGTGAACTACGAGTGGCTAATGTGGTTACTGCGTGGGTTCAATAGTAACTCCCTTAAGGATACACAGGATTAACAAACACAGGGTTCTGCTGGCAATCTTATTTATTCAAAAGCCTAACAAAGGTATCGCTACTAAAAAGGCATAGGAAAAACCCTACCAAGAAAAAGAAGCCCAACCAGCCATAAGCTGGAACAAGAGAAAAAGACGAAAATATTGTGAGAGGATGAACGACTTTCTATTTTTAATGTGCTTTCATGGTAACTCTGGTGCGTGAGTGAGGGACGGCCACTCATAGTAGTTTATGGACACTTGGCCGAGTACCATTAATTGGATTATTTCCCTTGTAATACTAGCGCGGGACCCGTTATTCACATCACGGTGAAAAGCGCGCATTTTGATTGGTCAGTTGGAAATGTTGACCACCGGGCTTCCAACTCTTATATCATGGCTTTAAGTTTCTTACAACTCGCTCCTTCGTTGTTATCCACCGACAGAAAGACGGGAACCCGAATTCATTTTTGAGAGTAGACAATACCCTATCGGTACAAAATAGGTACTCATGATAACGTTTGTTATCAATGGAGATACGTGGTATTAATGGACGAAAGTATCCCGCACAAAATTGTCGAATGTTGTTAGTCCTGACACTTTGAAAATTTATATTAAAACCATTACCGGGTTTCTGGTAAAAGTAGTCAGAATTGTAGCAGCAAGTTTCTACTTTATAATGGTACTAATTTCGTTGTACTTTGATGCACATGTCCTATTGAAATAATTAATAAGAGGATCTCGGATTTAAGGTAAACCACGAGTTAGACGCATGGTATCCCCGATAATTCCAACCTGGGTCGAATTTATTCAATTATTGCTGGAGGGGACGCTAGAGTAATCTCTGCAGTTTACTGGGATACCTAATTGACTTTTGTGTGCACCCTTTTAACCGTACTGTAAATTCGATTGTGTTAGGACCCTAACCGGTTATGTTGTTCGGCTGGACTCAATGTCCGAGCCTTTCACTTGTGCAACACGTAATAGCTCTCTGGGACGTCCGGGCGGGCTCATAAATAAGATGCGAGTTCGAGTGGTCAGCACACTCCATCAAAGACGCAGAGACAAGAGCCGACAGCACAGTGAACCTAGACCGGCGGCGGCCTGCCGTGGCGCGCCTCGCCCAAAACATGGCCTAGTCCAGTTGCGCCAGTAGCAGAGAGACTTTGGCTTATGGCTGGTTGGGCTTCTTTTCTGGGTTTCTCTTCTTTTCTGGGTTTCTCTTCTTTTTCTTGGCCTTTTTCCTTTTCTTGGTAGGGTTTTTCCTATGCCTTTTGGTAGCGATACCTTTGTTAGGCTTTTGAATAAATAAGATTGCCAGCAGAACCCTGTGTTTGTTAATCTTGTGTATCCTTATGGGAGTTACTATTGAACCCACGCAGTAACCACATTAGCCACTCGTAGTTCATCCAACAATATGATTAGGATATAATGACAACATTAATCAGGCAATCAATGGTGGACATACATAGTAATAGTATTAAGTATTAAATCAAACAACAACAACATAATATAGAATTTAAGCAATAACCAACTGCATATGTATGCATGGAATAAAATAGTGCTAAGGTTAATGAATAACAACTACAAGTGGCTATATCATACACATAAGGAGTTTCCTAGTACACTGGCAACATAAACTAATGTACTAATCAAAGTATGAAGGACATAACAAATGAAGGGGCAAGAACACAATAGTTTCGCTCCACTGAGCCGGTGTACAGCACATCCAGAGTGGCCATTCCATTTAATAACGCAGTGGCCAACATGGCCCACTGACCGTCCATAACACAGACGCTGCATCCCAATGCAGGCCATCCTCATAGGCCCACTCCCATTATTAGTACTAACCCGCCCCAGGGCTATTGTATTGGTTACTTCCCTTCCCAATCGATACTGAAGGGTCATGCCCTTTGACCTTAGCCGCGAAGCTATGCCGCCAGGCTAACATGCGTATGACACACCACTAGATACATAAAGTATAAAGTAGTGTGTACATTCGAAACTATGTCCTTCACACAACCTACGAACTCAATGAAACACAGCACGTCTGTAATATCTATAATCTATAATAGGTAGATCTATAGGCGGGACTCATTGCAACATGTGCAAACTCACTGAAACATTGCTCATCCACCGCCGCACATAGAACAATCCTGGGCCTCACACATGCGAGGCCCAACTAATATTATACATCTCCAATACATGTAATTAATTACACATCTTAAACACTAAACACGCAATCACAATCACACTGCTCTCTATAGCATGGTGGTACTGGCAAGGTACACAAATACCCGTAATGCAATCAAGTGTATAGTGCCGCTCGCTCTAACATAAGCCATCCACATTAACATGTCAGGAAATCCTCACTGCCTACCACAACAAGGCAATGCTACACATACACTATATATATGCACACAAGCAAATCGTGATAGCTTGGTTAGCGAGCCATCATTATCATCTAGCACCGCAAACGTTAACTTTGACAATAAAGTCACAATATCAAGACACTGCACTGCACCGCGCATCTTACACGTCTAATGACAATGGCAATTACCGTTGAGACGGACTCATAATAGTCTCTGTAGATCAGCATTCCATACGCGGCATCCCCGAAGGGGGGGGGGGGTGCGCAAATTAAAGTCACTTCTAATATAGTCTCCAACTTACCCAAAGTCTCTCTGCTACTGGCGCAACTGGACTAGGCCATGTTTTGGGCGAGGCGCGCCACGGCACGCCCCCGCCGGTCTATTGTACTGCAAGGTCCACTTGTGCTTCCTATTGTTGCGGCGTCTTTGATGGAGTCTACTGACCACTCGAACTGGCATTATCTTTATGAGCCAGCGCGGACGTCCGAGAGGGCTATTACGTAGTCCAGTTTTGGACAAGTGAAATGTTTGGGCATGGAGTCCAGCCCGACAATAAAACTGGCTAGGGTCCTGACACAATCGAATCCACAGAGCGGTTAAAAGGGTGCGCACAAAAGTCAATTAGATATCCCAGTAAACTGCAGAAATTACTCTGTGGTCCCCTCCAGCTATAATTGAATAAATTTGACCCAGGTTGGAATTATCGGGGATAACATGCGTCTAACTCAGTTTGCTTTAAATCCGAGACCCTCTTATTAATTATTTCAATAGGATATGTGCATCAAAGTACAACAAAATTGGTACCATTATAAAGTAGAAACTTGCTGCTACAATTCTAACTGACTACTTATACCAGAAACCCGGTAATAGTTTTAATATAAATTTTCAAAGTGTCAGGACTAACAACATTGGACAAATTTGTGCGGGATACTTTCGTCCATTAATACCACGTATCTCCATTGATAACAAACGTTATCATGAGTACCTATTTTGTACCGATAGGGTATTGCCTACTCTCAAAAATGAATTCGGGTTCCCGTCTTTCTGTCGGTGGATAACAACGAAGGAGCGAGTTGTAAGAAACATAAAGCCATGATATAAGAGCTGGAAGCCCGGTGGTCAACATTTCCAACTGACCAATCAAGATGCGCGCTTTTCACCGTGATGTGAATAACGGGTCCCGCGCTAGTATTACAAGGGAAATAATCCAATTAATGGTACTCGGCCAAGTGTCCCTAAACTACTATGAGTGGCCGTCCCTTACTCACGCACTAGCGTTACCATGAAAGCACATATTAAAAATAGAAAATCGTTCATCCTCTCACATTAAGTTTTACTTTCACTGCCAGTTTTTACAGAAACTTATTGAGGTATTTTCTGTCACAGCAAAGAGTTTGACAAGTATTCAACTACTTATATTTGAGAACATTGGCATTTATACTTTCTTATTAGGAACTTCTTGTATTATAGTCTCTGAGCACATAATGATAACATTCATATAGTGATTTTGTATTTGTTGTGTGTGCTTAATACTTTTTCATCATCATTTATGTTTGTCTTCAACAGAAAATGCCAGGTGTTGTGAGCTTTTTGACTGCCAAGGATATCCCCGAAGGTGGAACTAACAACTACTTGCTCAATGCTCCATCTTTTGCTTTCATGCAGTTTCAAGCTCAGGAGGTTAGGTTTCTTATTCTGTCTACATCTGGTAGAAGGAATAATGTATTTTGTCTGGTCACTGTTGTAAAGGACTGAAGCAAGCACATGGTCTGGGTCTATGCTGACATCTTTATTGCTGCTACATACATCATAACTGGTTTCCTGCTGGGGAAGCAACTCCTTAAATACTACCCTATAAGGGGAATGAACTACAATAATTAACAAATAACTGGCACAATAGTAGTTCCATTGTGTCCCTTGAATAGATTTACTACATGAAACATGATATGACAAAGCATTCTATTACATCTCTTCCTTCCTCGGATTTGATGCTATGTAATAATAACTGAGCCAAAGTCGTCAGAGTCAGAGCCTTAGGGGATGGGTCTCAGGTTGCTTCAAATTGTATCAGGACTAAGTCAATAATTATAATCTAAGGCTGAAACAAAACATGAAATGAGCAAATTTCAAAAGTAATGACTGTGTTGAAGTTCTTTGGTTCAAATTGTTCATGGATTAATTACTGGAGTGTTTATTGTTGGTAAGTAGATATTTGAGACATCTTTAAGGCACTGCCAAATGAATGGAAGACCATCTAGGTCTAGTCTATAGAGAAATATCTTTAAGCTTGAGTTTGAGGTTCAGTCAAACAATATTAATGGCATGATGGATTAGATTCTATTTTGTGTCACACAATGTGTGTGCTCTTCTTAAGCACAAGTAAACGATGAAACGAATAAGCTTGGATACGAATTGTATCAAATAAACGATGAGACCATAAGGGTCAAAATAAAGGGCGACAAGGCTTAACGAGCTTTTGCCTTGTTAGTTCGTTGGGGCATAACATCATCATCTGGTGAGTGTCTGCTGGAATTGGAGAATGCCCATAGGAAACGATACGACTTGAACATAGAATTCGATGCTCGATTTTGTTATCTAGAATCATCAGTATCTCTGGTACCGGTAGTCTTCAAAGCGTTTGGGAGGTCTTCTTGTTCTCCTTGGTCTTTGTTCGGGTTCAGGAACAGGTTCGGGCTGAATTTGTTGGTTCTCATCACTGTGGTTGGTTTCAACTGGTGTTTCAGTTTCTGCTGTTCCTGTTTCTTCCTTGTACAGTTCGACTGGTTCTTCTTCTCTTTCTTCTTCCGCGCCAGTTGCATGTTTCGGAGATTTCTTGAAGAAACTGCTGTTACGTGTGATAGATTTGTTGTTTCTTCTCGCGGTGATCATGGAACCTGTAGTAGATTGTACAACATATGGTGTAGGTTCTTATGGAGTCATAGGATTGATTTTGGTTGTGTCTTTTACTAACACACTGTCTCCAATGTTGATCAAGGACGGTTTAATGTTTGGTTTCTTGTCCGCATGAAACTTCATTCGTTGCTTCGCCGTAGCATCGTTTTGTCTGATGATAGTGTCAATATCAATATCAGGACAGAGGTCTAGTTCAGTGGGAGGTTCAGGTAACTTCGTTTTCAAGTTTCTACCAAACAGTACTTGTGCTGGTGCTAGTCCTGTTGTAGAATGTGGAGTTGTCCGGTATGCGAGCAGAAATTTGAACATTTCTTGCTTCCATGATTTTCCTTCAGCTCTTGCAGCTTTGATGGATTTCTTGATTGTTCTCATGAACCTTTCAGTTTCTGCATTAGCTCTAGGCCATAGGGGAGTTATCTTTCGGTGTTTGACCCCCATGTTTTGAAGGTATGTTCTGAGTTCTGTACCATTGAATGGTGGTCCATTGTCGGTTTTCAGTTCATCAGGGATACCGAATTCAGAGAAAATCTTGTCAAGTTTAGGTATAACAGCTTGTGCGGATGTGCTTTTCAGCGTGTCTACAACAACATATCGTGAATATTTATCTGTTACGACCAGTAAGTATGTGCCATCTGGCAGGTGTCCAAAGTCAGCGCTGAGTTGTGACCATGGTTTGAGAGGTAGTTCAGACATTCGTAATGGTTCCCTAGTTGTGGAGGGTGTAGCAATTTGACAAGCTAGGCAGTTTTTGACTGATTTCTCAACTGCACTGCTCATGCCCTGGAAGTAAACCTTTTCTCGTAGCAGTGATAATGTTTTCGTCTTTCCTTGGTGTCCACTGTGTGCAATTTGAACAGCTTTGTCTTGTAAAGATCTCGGTAAGACTATCTGTTTGCACTTGAGAAGAAGTCCATCCTGAGTGACAGTGAGTTCATTTGCACACTGTTTAAGAGTTTCAAAGTTTCTGATTTCATCAGGAGGCACTTGATATCTTGACCAGTTGTTTGTTTTAATGGATTCTAAGACAGCTTGTATTGTAGGATCTTTCAATGTCTCTTCTTGCACCGTTTCTAGAGTCATTGCCTTTGGAACATCATTTTTTGCAATGTATTGGATGTATTCTTCGGCTATCTTTTCCTCTCTTGAACTTAGTCTCGTTTGTCGGTGAGGATGTCTACTCATATAATCAGCAGGATTGTCTTTTCCTGGTCTGAAGACAACATTCATGTTATATGCTTGCGTTCGCATGACCCATCTTTCAATTCTGACTGGTAACTGCGTTTTCGGGTTTCCAAACAGCGTCACAAGGGGTTTGTGATCTGTGTACACTGTGAATGTTGGTGATCCAAACAGATAAACATGAAAGTACTCACAAGCCCATGTTACGACTAGTGCTTCTCTTTCTGTTTGTGAGTATCTTTGTTCAGTTTCAGACAGAGATCGGCTGGCAAATTGAAGCACTTGATGGTTTCCACTCTTGCCTTGTGTGAGGATTGCTGATATTCCGACCGGACTTGCATCTACATGCATTTGAGTAGACATGTTTGGATTGAAGTATGACAAGCTCACTGATTTTCTTAGTTCAGTTGTGATAGCTTCGAGAGCTTCATCATGTTCTTTTGTCCATTTGAACTTCATGTTCTTTTGTGTCAGCTGTCTGAGCTTGTATGTTAGTGTTGCATAGTCAGGAATGAACCTTGTTCCACAAAAGTTCAACATTCCAAGTAGACTTCTCACTTCAGTGACATTTGTTGGTGTCGGCATCTCGCTTATGCTTTTCAGCTTGCTCGGTGATGGTTTTATTCCTTCCGAAGAGAAAGTGTGTCCTAGGAATTCGACAGATTCTTTCATGAACTGACATTTGTCGAGGTTCAGAGTCAAGTTCCTCTCACGCAGTCTGTCCAGAACTTGTTTCAGGTTGTGATCGTGCTTCTTTTCGTCTCCGCCAAAAACCAAGATATCGTCACTAACATTCACCACTCCAGGCAGTCCATTCAGAGTTTGATCGCCTCTTGAAATACTTCAGCAGCGCTGTTCACTCCAAAATTTAATCTTTTGAAGCGATACAATCCTCTATGCGTAGCGAAGGTGGTGATGTATCTCGATGCCTCGTCCAGTTCGAGCTGGTTGTAGCCTTGGTTGAGGTCAAGTTTGCTGAACCATCTTGCTCCAGACAGCAGTGTCGTCAGCTCATCTAGAGTAGGCGTGTTGTGGCGTTCTCTTTTGATTGCGGTGTTAGCTGCTCTCATATCAACACATACTCTTATTTTGTTTGGACTTTTTGGTTTCGGAACGATGACCAGCGGGCTCACCCATGGTGTCGGACCTGTCGCTCGTTCGATTACTCCGAGTTCTTCCTCTTTGTTAAGGTGTTCATCCAATTGTCTTCGCATGTGGAAGGGGATTCTTCTGTATCGTTGGGCTACCGGCGGAACATCCTTGTCAATGTGGAGACTAACTTGATAATTCTTTAGTTTCCCAAGGCCAGTGAATACATCAGGGTACTGTTTTGTGATGTTATTAATGTCTAGTTTGTTAACTATGCTCAGGAGTTTCAGTTCCTGGCTTGCTTTCCATCCTAGGATTGGTATGTCTTTTGTGTTCACGACCAAAAATTCAATGGGTTTTTGGATTTGATTGTGACCAACAACTGTGCTGAATTTTCCGAGCACATGTAATGGAGAAGTTGATGAGAACGGAAAAATTCTTGTTGAACACTTGCTGAGAGTGGGCGTTGGTTTTAATTTCTCAAACTCTGTTATGGGTAGGATGTTTGTTGTTGCGCCAGAATCTGCGAGAACATCAAAGTTTTTGCCAAGTATGTTGATGCAAAATACAGGCATGTCTTTTCTCATACTACTTGACAAAAATACATAGTCATCAGATGAAGATTCGTCCGATTCTTCTTGCACATTTCGTACATTTGACTTTCTTATTCTGAGCGATCTGTTTGTATTGTTTTAACATTTCTTGCTTCCATGATTTTCCTTCAGCTCTTGCAGCTTTGATGGATTTCTTGATTGTTCTCATGAACTGGTTCTCATGAAGCTCGTTAAGCCTTGTCGCCCTTTATTTTGACCCTTATGGTCTCATCGTTTATTTGATACAATTCGTATCCAAGCTTATTCGTTTCATCGTTTACTTGTGCTTAAGAAGAGCACACACATTGTGACACAAAATAGAATCTAATCCATCATGCCATTATTATTGTTTGACTGTCTTCTGTCTGGTTGATATTGATTTGTATGTCTCTGAGTTTGAGGATTCTTTGTACTTTTGCATACTGTCGCAAAGTGATTTTGTCTCCCACATGAATTGCAGGTTTTACCATGTGCGGGGCAGTTGGATTGTCCTCCAAAATGCGGCCAGTCTCGTCCACAGTTCCTACATTTCTGATTCGGATTCCTGTTCGGTCTACCAGAAAAGTTGCTTTTGGGTCTTTGTGATTGATGTTTTCTTTGCGTATTCAGTCTGTCACACCTTGCTTCGTGCTCAACATGCTCTGCATGTTTTTTAGATAGTTCTGTTGTTCTGGCATATCGCAGAAGATCTTGTAAGCTTAAACTTGGATTGCAAAGTCCCTTCTCTCTTACCCTTGCCGATCGACAGCCTGCTATCAACTGTGACTTTATCTCCTCATCTGGGTCATGGAAATTACATGAGGGCGCTAGCTTTGACAATTCAGTGTAGAAGTCATCGATTTCATCTGTAGTTTGTTTCATTTGACGAAATGTGTATCTTTGTATTTCTGTGTTGATTTTAGGATTGAAGTGTTTCGTGATGGCATCCACAAGTTTGTCAAATACATTTTCATCCTCTCCAGGTGTGGTTAGTTCGTGAGGGAGATTCTCTACGATGTCATTGAGGTCGTTGCCTGCATATGTGAGCATGAGTGCCTTTTTTCGTTTGTCATCAGTCATATCATATGCTACAAAGAGATTGTCTGTCAGTCTCTTGATCCATTTGGACCATCTGATTGATATTCCTTCAGATCTTGTGTCTAAGGGTTCATAGCTTGGCAGTTGTGCAAATGCCATGACTAGATTCTATGTCTAGATCCTGATGATACACACATGAAAAAAAATATCACCTGGATCTTGTTTGTGAGGGTCTGCTGTTGCTTGGACAGTTGTTCGCAACCCTGGATGGCTATCTGTGAGTTAGATGCTGACCGATTCTCGTCACCAATGTAAAGGACTGAAGCAAGCACATGGTCTGGGTCTATGCTGACATCTTTATTGCTGCTACATACATGATAACTGGTTTCCTGCTGATTTGAGGTCTTTATTTTAGGAGGTTCGCTGCCCTTGGCATTTACACCTCACTTTACTTGTTTTATTATTTCTTGTTCTGGCGGGGAGGGGGGGGGGGGGGGAGGATATGGATAAATTTTAATCTATTAATTTCAATTTTGCCCGGGCAGCGGCCTTTCGGCCTGCTCTTTACGATTTCCAACTGCCAAGGTATCTTTAACGTGCGCAACGTGCACACGGGCCCTCCGAATTTTTTCGTCCTTATCCGAGAAGACTAGGTACTCGATCCTACCCCCCAATAGGACCAGGGACTTGAAAATATGAGAAAAATCCAAATTCCAAGAACTACTCGATCCTACCCCCCAATAGGACTGGTTTCCTGCTGGGGAAGCAACTCCTTAAATACTACCCTATAAGGGGAATGAACTACAATAATTAACAAATAACTGGCACAATAGTAGTTCTATTGTGTCCCTTGAATAGATTTACTACATGAAACATGATATGACAAAGCATTCTATTACAACTGTGACCATTTCCTTCTGTTGACCAGTGTGTAATTTTTGTTGATAATTTCATGTCTTCTGTGTAAAGTCCTTGGAGAACATGTGTAAAAAATTATCAACCTTGACATGTTTGTGTTTCACTGTCAAAGTTATTTCGTGAGGTGTGGAATGTTATGAAACAGTCTCTCATGAAGTCATATTTGTTGCTTACTGACAACCCTAGAGACAGAATCCCATGTGTTTTTTCCAATGCATAGAATCAAATGAGAGAGCACCTACATCCATGCAGAGTTATGGAAGTTAATGATGTAATAATTTTGGTAAGAGCACTGGATAATTTATTAGGGGCCATCCATAAAGTACACATGCTGGGTGGGTCAGTGCCAGTGCCCTTGCATTCAAAAAGGAAAAGCATGCATGAGGGGCAGGGGAAAAGGGGGGAGGGGGTGTCTGGGGAGTTTACATAATATGCCTTTTAATTATTGTAATGAGTGAATTAATTAAAAGTAATTAAATTTTAATTATATTAATGAATGTAAAAGTTTGGTTGTATTTTCTTTTTTTTCAGCAAATTAAGTTGTTGGATTATAGAAAAATCATGATTCTGATACAACAGTGAAATAGTCCATGCAAAATATGACAAGAGTTTTCAAACATCAAAGTCTGTCTTTGACATTCCTTATTCTAATGGCTGTACGCTTGTACAAGGAGAGGGGCTTGAGCCCAAGTGTATGAAAAGCGCACATTGGGGGACAGAGGTGTGGAAAGTAGGTAAAAAGGAGCATACGTTTGTACTTCAATGATTGTCCCCTACCTGTATTTAAAAACATGATCGAAAACTTGATCTTTGTCTCTGCAGATATTCGCATCCAAAGAAATTTTTTTCTGTGGACAACCAGTTGGCTTGATACTTGCAGGTTTGTCTTTATGAAAGATGTTTGTTAATACTTTAATTACCGATATTTAAAACCTTCCTGATTGCTATTTTATTGCATATCAAAAACGCTGTTGAAAGATAACAGTGTGGATAGAGTTGCTTCACAACTGCTTCCCATTTTCTGTCTCTTGGCCAATGGACAGAAAAATAATCAATAAATGAACACAGACACTTATCACAGTTGCATGAAATGGAGGCTTGGGCAGAGAAAGGAATTCAGTAGATTATATTCTTTAGCTAATACATGCCATTCCATTCTCAGCAACATTTCTTAAACTGATGGCTTAAGCCATTGAGTGTTGCAGTATTTGAATATTTCATCATCTGTGTATTGTGAAAACCCTAGTTTTGAGATCATGGTGTGCCTTACACATAGTTTCCTCTCAGTTAACTGTAGATGATAAGTTTGTCTATCATACAACTTGGAGGGCATAGGGTAAAGACATGCCAGTTGAATGAGTGGGTTTTTACAAAAAAGTACCTTGAATTTTACTGAAACCTTTTCAGGATAATAAGTTAATAGCATGCAGATTTCAAAAATGTGTTAAAAAATAAACAATGCATTTTTTCAATGAAAGTCTTGTTAGTCATGCAGATGGTGAATTATTCAAAGGAGGAACTTATTTGTTTGCATGAGAAGTTAGATATGATGAAAGAGTTGTCTTTTAACTTTTGTGCATTGTGGGCATCACGGCTCTCACATGTCCACTCTATGTTCCTTCTTTACAGTGGTTATTGCATGTGTATGAATTATTTTGGGGATGTTTTTGAAAATTCATATAAAATCTTCTGATAAAGCTAGATTTATATTTGGTATCACTAGAATGCTTATTTAGAAAAGAATTATGTCAATCGTATGTTTACAAGCACAAAAACATAAAACAGTATGTGCTATGGGGCCACGAATGGATGTGCGAGTAACCGCACCTCGTGGATGATCAATGTATCGATGGCTTGTAAAACAGCCCACACCCGAAAGATGCGGGGTGATGTGTAAAAGGTTAAGCCAACATTCAATCACATGGTTTCATCTTTGTGAACAGAAACCCAGAGCCAGGCTATTGCCGCATCTAAGAAAGTGAAAGTGGAGTATTCAGAGGTGCGTAAACCAATCATGACCATTGAAGAAAGTATTGCCCAGGGCAAGGAATATGAATTTATGAAAGAGTTTGTGTCTGGACAACCTGACGGTGAGTAACTAAGAGTGACTGTTGGTGGTTGATAGATATCAGGAATGATGAACAAGAATGTACCAAGCTACTGATGAAATTGTGAGCCATAGTCAGGCCAAGCAACCATCCTTGAAAATCCCGGATTTTATCCCTGATTTTAGACCTGCTCCTGGATTCCCAATAACAAAGCAAGCTATCCAGAATGATTTATTCTTGATACCACACCGATTTTGTATTTTCAGTTTGGTGAGAAAAGAGAACTAAAATGAAACACACACATAAAAATTTCCAGCAAGAAGGAAAACCCCATCACTGTAATTATTACTGGATAGAAAATTCTGTACATATACAGTGTAAAATTTGATTAATTTCAAGACATTATGGATGAGTAATTATGAATTATGTTCGCAGTTGTTTAAATTTTCACTGAAAATCCTGAATTTTTGCAGTTATTATTCCTGATTTAGTGGTTTGGAGGTTGGCAGGTCTGCATACTGCAGATGCATGCATCCAGCTTAGTTAAGATAAACTCATTTGACAGTTCAGAAATGCCACACGCCCATTTTCCTACAATGGAAAACAAATTCTCATTGCTGGATATGTTATCTTTAATTATTTTTTTTGTAGTTTCTCTTCTATCTTTTGACTCAAGCCACATCTATCTTCATTATCTATTCTGAATACTGAAAAATATGTAGAGAAAGGCAAAGCTTTTCACAACTGTTGATGATACTGTCTTACTCGTGAGTAGTATCTATACTATATATATTTGTGGACGAGATTTGTCGTTGCAAATGGCTTTTGAACCACTCAACACTCAGACTTCAAATTTTATATGGTACATCAGAATGGATGTAAGGGTGCACAGTTTTTAATAGAAGTCTCAAATCAGTGTAGTTTTTTAAATTGGAAATTTATTGTTTCCCCAATTTCCACTAGGCTCATTGACATACTGTAGGTTTTTATGACATCATCACTTCCTGAAAATTTTCGGTGCGCACCACTGCACACTGTGTACTGTCCTATCACTGAGTTTTGGGGATGACCTTATCCGCATCTCGGCTCTTGTTCTTATTCCTTTCGGTCTGAAGTGGTGTCCTTTGTTGTTGCATCTTTCTTATAAGCTATCTATGCAGCATTAATGCCTTTCTTAGTTCACAGGCGTCTTAAGTTTTACACAAAAAAAAAATAAACAACCTACACAAACCTGTTCATCGAACGAGTACTCAGCTAGTTATCAATAGCTGATTTTAGAGGAGAACTGATTGGGTTACATGATAAAACAAGTGTGAGATGGTTCCACAGCCAGCATCCATATGTCAGTCTGACATAGATTTGTATAAGATTTCTGTAGTGTTGATAGAGTTATTGTATAGATGGATATCCTATATCAAAGTGACGATTTCATGATGTAACCAATGGGTGTACATGGGATTGGTGTCATTCCTATGAGCAAACTTTGGGTCAGATCTACATAGTTTGGAGGCTGTTCACAGGGGATCAGAGTCTAATTACAAAGCCAAATAGAGAAAATAATGAGTTATGTTCACTGTTCAGGTACAGCTTTCTATGTAAAATACCAACAGTCCCTAACAATATCCCAGTGAGATTGAGGCAGGCTTTGCTGGCTCTGTATTTTCAGTAATTTATGTTTTACAGAAAATATGACTTTATGTTTGTAGTTGCATTCCCCGTGCAGACTTTTGTTAAGTGGTACTTAACTCTTTCCATACGGGCCAGCATTCCATGTCTGTAGGGAGCACCATACATTTTGTAAACAAAGATCACCTTACTATACAACAGCTGTCCAAACAATACACTTATTGCACACATAGTATCACTAGACATGCTAGGACAAAGGAAGCTTTACCAAGAATTCTATTTTTAAGGTTCGGATCAGTGTCACAGGATATTAATTTCCAATACTGTGGTCAACGAATGCCTTTACAACATTACAACACAGGCTGTGTTGTACTGGCTGCCGCTAGGGAAGCGTGCGATGCAGTGTGCGTTGTACCATAGGGAAAGAGTTAAGTGGAGAAGTGTTGCACTGCAATAATTTTGTTGACCGAGTACCAGATCGCTACCAACACTATACGGGAGCATGAGAATTATGGGAGCTGTTTCAGGTGAAGCTGGCTAAGTTTTCATGTACCACCTCTTAATAGCAGTTTTGAGTTTGACTTTGAGTTTGGATTTTATGGTGCTTCGGCACAAAAAGGCCATGTTGCACCTTTCACAGTTTCTCTTGGGTACCCTATTTATGTTTGGTTTTCAGAGCTTCGTCATTTTAAGTTTAACAAGAAAGAAGTGAATAGTTCTGTTACAATATTAATACCGTGGCAAAACTCTCAAAAATGGTTTGTATAGATTTGAAAAGAATTTTGTTGATGTGTATAAAAGTTTTCAGATCAAGTTGCAAATCTTAGCCCCTTTCAGAAAGGACAAAATGTGTAGTGGGTACAGGTTAGAAAATAATTCTTTCATGGATCTACAGACATAGTGCCTTCTTCAGATAGGCATGAAATCTAAAATTCAGTTTAAATATGCAGTAAAGACTGCTCATCCCATAAAGAACCAGAAGACCAGATATTATTTCCAACCGGTGGTTGATTGTTTATTGCAGAGGCATGGAAATCTGTTGACAAGGTGGTGGGTGGAGAGGCCCGCATGGGAAGACAGTATCATTACTTTTTGGAGACACAGGTAAAACTTACCAGTCTTAGGCAGCGTTCCATTCCTATTCCTTCTGTGATTTATGGATTATGCTAACAATTCTCTAATTCATGATGTAGGTGGAAGCCTTATGTGAACCTCAAGTTATTGTTATAAGTGATTGAATTTGAAGTATTCAAGCCTCATAATGATATCTACATTACTACAAACAGTTTCCACATTTTCAGCGAACACTCGTTCTTTATTATATGATGGAAATATATTTTGCTTCAGTTGTACAATCATTTATGGCAGCACGCAAGTCCATGAGGTGATGGGAAAATGAGGATGAAGTAAGGTAAAGGCCTTGTGTTCATACAGAAGTGAGGAGTACCTTCTGCTGTAGAACATACATACTTCTGCCTCTCTGGCCAAAATTACATTGTTTATGTTGCTAACTCTGAGTTGGAAATTTTTACAGGAGGCACAAAACATGATTTGAGATTGACTGACAAAAGTTTAAATTCCAAGACATGGAGTAGGTGGTTGAAAATGACATCTATTATGAAAAAAAAACTCGCTTTTTTTGTAAAAGCCGTAGCTCGGCTATCTGTGCACCAATCGAGCTCAAATTTTGCATACAAATTTCTTTTGGTCTGAAGTTGATTCCTTGCTACACTCATTGCTGAACACTCTCCGTAAGTATTTTTTTCAACTACGCAAATTTGCATTTGTTCCAAATAAATACCATCCGGGCGTGAGTTTTTATGTGGCATGACGTCACTGAATTTGCGGTCCACCGTGCGATCTCAACGTCCGGTTCCCCAAATTTGAAACCGTGCTTCCGAGTCCATCCATAACATTCGTGGTTCTTGCTGCACTTTGCTGTGCCAACGGTCAAGTAATGCTCCCTCCATTGCAGCCACCCCAGACCTACTCACAACACTTTTCACTCCCCCCCCCCCCCCCCCCGCGAATTTCGCGGGTTCAATACTTGTCATATAATAATTATATAGCTTGGCTGTAGTTGTATACCATCTATTTACAGGCTAAGCGATGTTTCTTCAAAATCCAAGCTCGGTGGATAGAATTAATATTCAGTAAACAACATGAAATTTTCTTTACTTTCAGGTATCCCTTGCTGTCCCATCAGAAGATGGTATAGATCTCTATGCAGCCACACAGGCTACAGACCTCAACCAACATGCGGCTGCTGCAGCTATTGGCAAAAGCATGAACTAGTAAATATGAAAAATGCAAACATTTTCTAATAAACTAAACACCGGTTCTGATATTGTATGTGGTTGAAACTGCACATGAAATTGTGAAGGGGCACATAATATCAGACAGCCTGGATGAAAATTTCTTATTAAGAACACTGCATCCATATCTGCATACTGGCTGAGGTACCCGATGTTGTCCAGGTTCATTAGTTTCAGTTCTGTTTGATTAGAATGGATCTGCCTCACCTTGCCTATTCTTTCAGATTTATTTTGTTGTTGTTTGTCTGTTTTGTTTTTAGATAAGTCTTACTGCACTTCCATCATGTGTTAGTGCCCTGCTCATCAGCGTTAAAAAAGAACAACCTTTAAATACGTGCATTTAGAGTGCATTTGAATCAACAGTCTCATTACTTCTGAAATGGGGTATGTAAAACAAACCATAAATTCCTACATACCACTATATCCAAACAAAGGATGAAGTAAACAAACGCCCACCTCGAACACCCATCTCCTTAACAAAGCCCAGTGTTGAAAAAAGCCTGTGTGTTTTTCACTGAGCTTGGTATCCCTTTGGTGCCAGCAGCCTGAAGCAATCCTTTTCAGGGCTACAATAAAGCCCTGCTGCCCTATTTTTCATTACTAAATCAGCCTTTCTGAGGGCTCTAGGAGGATGAAGAAGGAAGACTGGAATAACAAGAAAACATCAAAGGAAAACAAGATTGAGAATTAAGAGCAAAGAAAGAACATGGAAAAAAAAGTATAAGTAAAGGATGGTGTTACAAGTACATAGGTCCCCCAAGTTGTTTTGTGCTAGGAGCATGTATTTTAAAGCCTTTTGTGACTCCAGAGCCAGAGAGGTCCTCCGGAAATGCTCCTTGACAGCAGCCTTAATTAGTTATGATCAATTATTCTTTCAGATTTTCTTTTTGTTTCCCTCCTGTTTTTTGGTTGGAAGGGTAGGAGGCAGGGTTAGGGATTCAATAAGATTGAGGACAAGGACGGGGTTAGGGATGCGTGCATACTTGTAACAACAGCCATAAATAAATGCCATTGGAGAGAATCTCTACAAAGAATTAAGATCTAATTCATTTAGATTCCCATTTATTTCATACAACAAACACTGTGATTTCATATTTGTTCACATATTTTTTCTGAATTGATTGCCATCCCTTAACCTGTAATGTTCCTCTCTAATAAAATCATGTAACTTCTCCAACCAGCATCAACATCACTGTACCACGTTTGGGTGGGGGATTTGGTGGAAAAGCATGGGACTCATGCTCAATGTCAGCTGCTGCCACCCTGGGTGCTTACCTTACTGGGAGGTAAGTGTTGTTGTTTTTTTTTGTCTGTTGTTTTACACATTTCCTCTTTCATCTGTTCTCATCCGCTATGGAACCATAGTTTGGAATTTTTGTTTAGATCTATGCAATAGTTAGTATAGTTTCTGTTTGGAAATGAGTGATGTAAAAGTAATCCTTAGAAATATCCCTGAGTTCCCCAATGCTGGAAGATTTGTTTCTTATAACAGTTTGTTAGTTGGATGCTGGCATATATCTTACAGAGCCAGTTGTGAATGCAAAAGTTGCTGAGAGCCTGATGGCTTTGAAACGTCTGGTCATAAAAGTGAAAACGATGACTTCATTTTGTGCATGGATAGAGGCTGCTGCATCTCAGGAATCAGGACCCTTCTGCCTGTGTTATGTTACTGGCTGTGATGTGAGTTATTGTTTGTGTGATTTATACTGCAAATTTTCGTGGATTATTTTTGCATACTTCATGTTTTTCAGGCCTGTCCGCATAGCCATAGACATGTCCACCAATATGCAGATGTGTGGCAAACGTGCAGCCCTTCTTGCCAAGTACAAGGTAATGGTAATAGCAAATTTGTCTGCATGAAAAATTTAGTTCACTACGACAAGCCATCTGAGTCGCTCGGAAATTTTCATTTCACTACGACAAGCCATCTCGTAGGTTCGATAGTGGTGGCCTCCAATCCATCTTTAGGTATTTTAGGAAAAAAAAATACGTTTCGAATGAGTTTAAGAATTTTCTAATCTTATGACATTGCACTGTTCATGTGCTTCACGTTCCCTCTGATGCTCTTACAGTAGGTCTTGTTTAAGTAGGTCTTGTTCCACCAAAAAAGTCCCGTTTTACCCGAGATCTCGCTATTCCAGGAAAGGGTACAAAAGGCAAGGCAAGGGATTAAAATACTATATATTATAATATATATAGCTCATATAGTAGAAAAAAACGGGGATTTAAAATGTTCTCGCTATTGGCAAAGGTCTTGTTAGTAGCAGTGTCGTTAAACATGATGGTCCACTGTATTTTGTAGTGGTTGTTGCTGGAAGACACAGTTTTTGGGTAAGTTTAAAATTCACAGAAAATGTCTCAGTAACTTACCACAAGACAAGCGGTATCAATGTATTCGTTATTAAGAGTAGAAGATGGGAATATACATTTTGCACACAAACATACATGTACATTACACTGTGTGAAATGCAGAACTTCGCAAACTCGCACTTTGAGCATCATAGTGTGAATGGTTAGGCAGAAAGTCACTCAACTAAAGTGTGCAAAATATGAATCAGTTGTAAAGTGGGTCACTCAGTCATGGCAGGAAATGATGTGAAAAGGTTAACTGCAGCCACATTTTACCAAGCTGCTGTGTTTTTTTCAGCCAATTTGATAAATAAACTATAGTTATTGTGGTTTATGGGAGTCTTTTGTGATTTCATTTAATAGGGAAACTTAAACTTGGGTGATTAAGTAGGACAGTCTTACTCCAGCACTTTAACCCTGGTGCACTGGGAAATCCATCTCCAGGCAATGATTGAAACTCTTTGTATCTTGGTGGCCTCAGCCCAATATTGTTGGCCTTCTATTCTTAATTCTTTTTTTCTTCATTCTTGTTCTTGTTTGTTCATTCCCATAGTCCTCTCTGCTTGTATTCTTCGAGTCTGGTCATTGTAGGTGCCAAGAAATAATGGAGAAAGAGACATACAGGAAGATAATTAGTTGGCCACTTAGGGGAGCGAAAAGCATGCCCTTGGTCCCCCAGCCTTTCTCAGGGCTTATATCCCTTTTGTTAAAGTCTCCTTACACCAGTCTTTGCTGAAAGTTGCACAGTATATGTATAGGTAGAGGTTTAGGTTAGTGCTTTCTTTATATCTCCATCAGGCTGGATTCAGTTCTACTGGTGATGTGCAGGTCCTTGAGTTGGAGCTATATCTGGATGGTGGATGCTCAGAATCTAATAAATCAGAGTTGGGACACATTATGCACTACTTGGATTTAGGTAACTTTATGTATGTTTGTCACACTAACAGATCTATGCCTTCATAGAATTAGGTGACAAAACTTCATAGAAAATCTGTAGGAAACAAGCACAGCCTGGAACAAAGTTTACATGTGGCAACAAAAGAGAAATGGTTGTATGTTGCAAAGTCTTTTGTTATTAAATGTGACATTTCTGTAGTATTGTTTGTTTCTAACATGGGACTTTGCAGCATACCTTGTCTTTTTTTTTGCTGCACTATAACACAGGATTCAGTGTCATCTTTTTCTATGTTTATACTTTATTTTAGTCTTTATCTGGACCATTGGTTCATCCTGACTGATGATGAGCATGAGGTTTTGGAGAATTGGGTAACTGCATTTGTTATATATGTTTGTTATATGTCTTACTGACTGACTTAGTGGCATAGGATAGTTTTGTCCCTTTGCATGCTATGAAATTGGCAACTCTTTGCAGCTTAGTCCTTAGCAAGGCATTCGGCTGCCTGGATGGGAGGTCTAGTGTCCTTGCGAATGTTATTGATCCATCTCTTGCGAGGTCTGCCTATCCTCATTGCTCCTTGGAAGTCCTCTTTGTACACTTTGTGGACTATAGAAGTCGGTGGATGGCAAGCACACATACCCGAACCAAGCTAAGAAGCGCTGTCTTACAGTATCCACAATGATATTTTGCATTTTTAGCACTGCCTGTACCCTCTCATTGGACATCCTGTCGTATCTTGATTTGCCATGTGGTGGAAATATAATTATTAATTTGTTGATCTGTAGATTTTGTTTGTGCTCATTTATTTATAAATTTTTAAGGTTATCATATACCCCACTGGAAGATCAAGCCTCATGTGATGTTTACCAACAAACAGACAAATTCACCTGTTCGAGCTCCAGGTAAAGTTGTCATGACAGAGTTTTCATAACTAAGAGTGACAAATTATTTAGGTTCAAGCTGCAGTTTCAGAGAAAATCCCATTGTCATACTTTATATATGTGACATGTCTCATGTAACCTTAAATTTGGTCAACAATCACTTTATTACTTTGGTGGAGTTTAGAAATATCATAAATTTGTCTTAATCACTCATCGTGAATGCATTAGGGCAGGCATAACAAACATGAACACATCACTGGCTTCCTCCTTCTATCTTTTATGCCCAACTATTTTGCCATGCAGTGCTAGATGGTACAACAATTGCCATTAAAATAACATTCAATTAATGGTGTATATCATTTGATTAAATTGGAAAAAAGTAGATCTGAGTGGCATCAGAATTTATTTATGATTCCATGATGGCCTTCATATTTCTCTAGAGTAAAATGTCTGTTTTCATAGTTTTCTGTGTTTGACTTCTTGTTAAGGTTGTCCTCAGAGCATGAAAGCAATAGATTTTCACTTTCTTGCCAAGATCTAGTAAATCCTGTGTTCCCAGAAGATCATGAAGAATTTAGATCAGTAGTACGTTCAGTGCTGGTGTGTTTGATAGGGTTAAACAAGTGCTATGCAAATTACTAACAACACATCCCATTTCGATTACTCTGTTGGATTCAATTTTAGATAGTCATAGTCATTTCATATCATTGTTCTCCTATAAAAATTTCATTATAGAATGTCTTTGTAGGAGCAGTCCCAGCAGCTGTTGTCACGGAAACCATCATGGAACATGTGGCAAAAGCTTTGAACAAACATCCAATTCCTGTGAAAGAACTGAATCTCTATGAAAAAGATCAAGTAAATATTTTTTTAAATGCACTTTGTTTAAGTTTTGTTTCCTATTTCAACATGTGTCAGTTGCCTTTTGTCGTTTCTTGGGTACTTATGCTGACGTACTGGCTGTCAATGTCATATTTCCTTTGCAGATTAGAAAACAATATTCAAAAAATAGATGTAGTGAATAATTCTTTTGTTGTAATTTTCTTTTTTCATTTTATTCTCAAATGGAATGACGAAAATTGAACTGAGTTACTTGCTGTCAATGGTGAATTGTTTCTGTAGATTAGAAATTGAAATATAAAAAGCTAAGACTTTGTGTATCATTCAGCAAATACCAGTGCATAGTTTGGTTTTTATATTGTAATAGAATACTATGATGAACCCATGGTGCTTTATTTTTACATAGCCTGACCCCAGTGGGCATGAACAGGTCCACTGTACAATTAGAGAATTGTGGAGGCGTCTCAAAGACACAGCGGAGGTAGATGGTAGAATGAGACAAGTGGATGCTTTTAACCAGGTCAGAAGGAGAGTCTAGAGGATTGGATCTTTGATTATTTGCACCGAGAGACAAGGATGAAAATACTCATAAAAGCACATTGCGGGAATAACAGTTTCACTTCCAGTCACTTTTTGTACATTGACCATGGTACTGGTAGTTCCTGTTGTCTTTTATATACAAAAATAAGTTGCAAAACATATGACTAGAATTCTGAGATAACTACTTAACCTAGAAACACGCAATTTCCCACATAGGCAATTTTCAAAGTTGAGCCCTGCCTTTTCCACGTGGTGATTTTATCAACATTCCTACTTTTTTCCTGTCCAATAGTACTTTGTAATTCAAAGTCACAAGTCCCACAATAACTCATTAAAATTGTTGGGAAATATGAGACATAGAAAACACAGCTTTTCATCACAAACAAATTGAATATTTGACAAGAAATCCTGTGTGGATTTTATTGTTTGAAAATTGTTTGAGGGAAGTGAATTACTTTTGAGCCTTGCAGAGCATCTTGTAGGAGTTCATCAGTTAAGATGAACTGCTGAAAAGAAACTACATGTAGATTTCTAGTTTTCAAACTGCACAGTATCAAACACCAAAGCAAAATACATTGTGCTCTGAAAATGGAATTATCATCTCAATGTTAAATTGTCATAAAAATGGCTGGTAGCATATGTGAGGTGACAGACATAGAATTGGCAATGTGTTGCAGCTTCCCAAGTTGAGACAATTGAGTAAAATTATTGTTGGGACAAAACTAATCTGAATTGGTAAATATAAAAAATTCGAATTCCATAGTTTGAGTTCAGCCATGGTTTTCCCAAATTTTCTGAACATGGGTGGCAAGGACATATTAAACTGAAGTGTTTAGGAAAAGATGTGATGTAGAGGTAAGACTCAGAAAGGGAGAGAATGTACATGATATTAGATGGAGAGGGAGGAGATTATTTAGAGGAAGGCGGTAGCCTTCATTGCAGAAAGGAGTGTGCTAAGACTGCTACCCTCAGGCAAGAAAAAAAAAGGGGTGGGGGGGGGGGGGAGGGGCATAAATGTATTTTTTTGTGTATAGTATATGTACTTGAAATGTAGCCAAAATACGGTAATCATCGGTAATTGATCAGAACACACATTGTCCCTGTGTGCTGGGAAGCTTAACTACACCATTGCAACATTGGAATTAATATATTTGTAGAAAAAAACAAAACAACCAAATCGTCATCCTGTGCGGAAGGGCTAGTGACATGTTCAGTATTTTGGCAATCTAAAAAATAAAAATTATTTCAGTTGCTCCAGTTGTTTGTTAACCTAATGAAGGTCCTGAGTGACTGAAAGCTTGTGTAATTTCTTTTATTTTCATTCCTATAGAAGTTGTGCAATTTTCTTATTGTTTTGTTTTGACACGTGGATTTGTGAAATACAACTTTTTAAAGGTGTGTTGTTGTTTTTTTTTTGCCACATTTTAACATTGAAAGAAACAGTCCTTATGATCAGCATGAGTATGTGATGATTGTTATATTGATCTTTGCCATCCTTTGTTGACAGGAAAACCTGTGGAAAAAGCGTGGCATCACCATGACAACAAACAAGTATGGCATGATATTCATGGGGCCGGGACATACAGCAAATGTCTCTATCTACTCCCGGGATGGGACTGTGGCTGTGTCTCAGGGTGGTGTAGAGATGGGACAAGGACTTTACACAAAGGTTGAGGACAATGAATTTGCTCGCTTACATGCATTGGTTTAAATAGCTGCCCAGTGACAAACAGCTGATTGTTTAATACACTGGGACCAACTTAAACCTTTTTGCATTGCAGGGATCATGGTTCTGGTGTGCCTACTGTATGTTCCTTCATTACACTGGCTATTACCTGTGTGTGCACTGTTTTTTGGGTGATTTTGAAAATTCATTTAAACTCTTCTGATAAAACTAGATTTACATTTGGGATCACTGGAAAACTTATTCAGGGAAGATTGACAGTCATATGTTTACAAACACAAAAAGTACAAACACAGTAAGTGCCATGAAAGCACATGTTATCCCAGGTGGTGTGAGGTGCTGTGAATGGTGTGTGTGAGTGGCCGCACCTCATGGGTGGCCAGTGTATTGATGGATTGTGAAAAGCCCGCATCCAAAAGGTGCAGGGTGATGTGAAAAGGTTAAACCCAAAAGCAGAAAATAAGGAATTTCTCCTTATCCTAAAGATCTGCATAGTCCTGTCGTAATCCTTGTTTATCCCTTACAAGCTAATGTCAATTTACACGTAAAGAAACTCATGTGAATCCCATTTAACTGAAAGATTCTCTTTCATTTTCTCAGTCAAGAGTGGGTGCAGTCTGGAAATTGAATTGCTTTTGAAATTAAAGAAAAAAGTCTGTCTTTATCAATTTTGTGCCTATCTACTTGACGAGGTTGCTGGGGAGGGGGAAGGGGCAGACAATAATAATTATAGTGTCATTGAACTAGCTAGGCAGAGGATGCTAGACAGAAAGGTGCGATCTGCATGACAACAGCATACCTATTTTTTCTGCTATGGGTTGTTATGAATTTGTCATCTGTATCATAAAGAATATTCTAGGAATTTCTTGGTGCACACTGAATCTTGCTATGTAGCTCTTAATCAAGTTAATGCTGGAATTGTCTTTGCAATCTGCTCTGCTTTGTTAACTCCATTTTATATTCTACTGAACCATTTAAGCCCATTCATGTGTCTGGGTTGCAAACTAGTATATTTAATATTTGTGTATTGACATTTGCATTGTTGCAGGTGGCACAGGGTGTGGCTTCTGTCCTGGGAATCCCGCTGGAATTGATCAAGGTGCGATCTAATCAGGGCATCATCACCCCAAATAACGTTCTCACAGGTGGAAGTGTCTCTAGCGAACTGGCAACACAGGTAAAGTGTATCGTTCTTTTCTTGGTATTAACAACAACAACCAACAAATTGTCACTGAGATATATATCGTCACTGCTCTACTCTAATGGCAAAAGTAGCTTTTGACGCTTTTGAGATCTTAAGAAAAACCGGTTCCTTTCCTGTCATTTGGTGAATTACGCCATTATGATTCTATTGGATTATTACCTTTTCCCATTGGCGCATTTCTTTTTCTATAATATTATCCGATAACCTTCATGCTCAGGACTGCGACGAACCATCAGTTGCCCTTGACATAAGTCTGGCAAATGCCATTATCGTAGAGCAGTGATTATGTGGAATGAAAGTTGGTCGAGTATTTGTTGAAAGTCACTAAATGTCAGTTGTTTGAAACCTACAGTCACATGACAGACTTAATGGTATTAATCTTGTTAAAGTAATCCCGCATATGTGAGGTGCTGGCACAGATTTGGTAATATATGGCAGCTGCCCAAGTTGGGAAAATGGAGCAAAATAATGGTTGGGGTCAAAGTTTACTATTCTGCTAATAGAAAATGATGGTAGACAAAATTATTTCAACTGGTAAAAATAAAATATATGATAAGAGACCCGGTGATCATTTTATGGGACCTTCTCAACTTCGATGGGTGTGATATATTACCAAAGCTGTGCTGCTTCATTATTTGTATTGTATTTGAGACCTTGGTGTTGCCTGGTGGTAGTTCTCTTTAATGATATTTAATGAACTTTGAGTTCGTTGGATACTCATTGAAACTCATCAGGCAGACATTTGTAATTAACTGTTTGAAACCCAATGTCATATGACATTTAACAATGTATTTGTATACTTCTTTAATTCCATTTGGGAAATTTGCCTTTGTGTCACTGCACCCAGTTACAATTGAAGCAGGCACGTCATCACCACAGTGCAGCACTGGGGGAGAAATAATAGTATATGGCCTTTAGCGTCTTTACAGACGGTCTTAGCAGCTAGAATATTCACTTTCACTTTGACTGACAGCTTCTCTCGTGGCTTATTCTACCAATGTTTGACCCGAGAGTGCGATGGCAGTGATTGCAGGTCAGTCTTTTGGGTTCACTTTGGCGAGTGTTTTCATTCCGCCTCTGTCGTTTTGTCAGGTATGTTTCTTTTGCCTTGAAGTCTATTGCGAGCGTGCCACTGCGCAATTTTTGTCTCCATCTGCTTCGATCATTTGCAAGGTTCTCCCATTCATTGGGGTCGATGTTGAATGCTTTCATCGTGACCTTGCAAGTGTCTTTGAATCGCAGATGTGGCCTACCTCTGGGTCGGTTGCCAGTAGCAAGTTCCCCGTAGAGAATTTGTCTGGGGATGCGATCATTTTCCATACGGTGGAGATGTCCAAGCCACCGCAGTCTTTTTTTGCCTAGGAGAGCCTGAGTTGATGGAATGTTGGCTCGGCTCAGAACTTCGATATTTGAGATCCTGTCTTGCCACTTGATCTTGAGAATTTTGCGTAGGCAGCGCAGGTGGAAGGAGTTGAGGGATCTTTCATGTTTGGAGTAGGTGGTCCATGTCTCTGAGCCATACAGCAGGGTGCTTAGGACGCAAGTTTGGTACACGAGTACCTTTGTTTTGATGGTCAGCTTGCTATTGTTCCACAGCCTTTTTGAGAGTTTGCCAAAAGCTGTGGCCGCCTTTCCTATTCTGGCATTTATTTCAGTTGTTATGTCTGTGCTACCACTGATGGTTGAGCCTAGGTAGCAGAATTTTCCCACTTGCTCCAGAGGAGAGCCATTCAGCATGATTGGGTTGGGGTTTCTCAAGCCTTGTGTCAAAACTACAGTTTTTGAGACACTGATCTTTAGCATGAATTTGTCACAGGCTTTGGCAAGGCTATTGATGAGAGCCTGGAGCGTGGTTTCATCGTGGGCCACGATTGCAGCATCATCTGCGAAGAGGAGCTCTTGTAACATAATATGCTCTGTACGAGATTTTGCTTTTAGTCTGGCAACATTAAAAATGGAGCCGTCCACTCTGGTGTTAATAAGTACTCCACCTGAACATTGACCAAAGGCATTCTTGAGTAGGGCTGCAAAATATATACCAAATAAGGTAGGAGCAAGAACACATCCCTGCTTCACACCGCTGTTTACAGCAAATGAATTGGATGTGCAGCCCTCAAAGTTGACACATGCCCTCATGTCAGTGTGGAAGGATGCAATAAGTTTTAGCAATGTTGGTGGACAGCCTATGGATTTAAGGACTGCATACAGGCCAGATCGGCTTACGGTGTCGAAAGCCTTTGTTAGGTCCACAAAGCATGTTATAAGCGGCCTGTTTTGTTCTTTACATTTTTCTTGGATTTGCCGAAGTGCAAATATCATGTCAATAGTTGATCGTTTGCTTCGAAAGCCACATTGTGTTTCTGGTAAGACTTTTTCCGCCAGTTGTTGAAGGCGGCAGAGGATGACGCGAGCAAAAGCCTTTCCAGTAATGCTGAGGAGGGATATGCCTCGATAGTTGTTGCAGTCGCCTTTGTCTCCTTTGTTCTTGTAAAGTGTGACAATTTTGGCGTCTCTCATATCATGTGGTATCACGCCTTCTTTCCAACACTGCAGTAACAGATTATACAGGTGTGGTAATAGTGGGCCTTTTAGGTCTTTTAATACCTCTGCAGGAATGTTGTCACTTCCTGTGGCTTTTCCAGCAGACAGGTGGTCGATTGCATTGGAAAGCTCGACTAAGGAAGGTTCAGCGTCAAGTTCGGCCATTATTGGCAGTTTTTGGAGGTGTTCCTCAAAATCTGGTGGAATATTTTTCTCAGTTGAATACAACAGAGAGTAATGCTCTACCCACCTATTCAGTTGTTCATTTTTATCTGTGATGGGTTCACCATTTACAGACTTAAGTGGGGCGCTCTTGGTGATGATTGGCCCAAGAGCTACTTTCATCTGACTAAAAGCGGTTTTCATATCTCCCTTTTCATTTGCCTCTTGTATGCTGTTACACAAGTCTGTCCAGTATTTGTTGGCGCAACGTCTTACCTCCAGCTGAAGTTTAGCTTTTGCATTTTTCAAACAAGTTTTTGTACTCTGATTGCAATTTTTGTTATACTCATTGAAAGCAGATTTCTTTTGCTCAATGAGAGGTAGGAGAATTTCGCTGTTCTGGGCTACCCAGTCGTTGTTTGAAACTTTATGCTGTCCAAAAGACTTGATGGCACAGTCATGAATTTTTGAACTGAGAGTGTTCCATGTTTCATCTACCGAGTCACATTGGGTGACATTATCCATGCTTTCAGCAAATAACTTTTCAAATGACTTTCTATTTGATTCATCTCTGATTGCTGTTACATTGATCTTAGGGATTGAAGGGGCTTTTGATCTGTATATTTTCTTGGCCGAAATTTTGATTTTGCTGACTACCAGTGCATGGTCGGTGTCACAGTCAGCACTGTGGAAGGAACGAGTTATTTTTATACAGCCCAAACTCTTCCTCCTTGAGAGAATAAGATCTAATTGATGCCAATGGCCAGACCTGGGATGGCGCCATGATGTTCTTTGGCATTTCTTAAGGTCAAAGTACGTGTTTGTAACACATAATGAGTTTACGGAGCATAGCTCCAGAAGGCGCTGCCCGTTTTCGTTGATGTTGCCAATGCCGAAGTGCCCAATGCACTTTGGCCATGCGGAGTGATCTGCTCCCACTCGAGCGTTAAAGTCACCCAGAATTAGCAGGCCTTCGGTGAGAGGGATGTTGTGGAGAGTCCTCTGCAATGCCTCGTAGAAAATGTCTTTGGTTTCGTCAGAGGAGGTAAGTGTTGGGGCATAGACACAGATAATGTTGGTAAAACCAGACCGGGTGTTCAGTCTGAGTGTCATGATGCGTTCTGACACTCCAATTGGAGTTGCGATCGAATTGATAAGGGAGTTTTTTACGGCGAAGCCCACGCCGTGGATTCTCGGCTGTTCGCTGCTAAGGCCCTGCCAGAAGAAGGTGTAGTTTTCTTCTTTGACTGACCCGGAGTCGGGAAGTCGAGTTTCTTGAAGGGCAGTGATGTCGATGTTTAGTAGCTGAAGTTCTCGATCAATAATTTGGGATTTCCTGATGGAGTCAATATTAGTGAGATCTTGCTGTTGCAAGCCTGGGCGCATTGTTCTGACGTTCCAGGTACCAAGTTTTAGTATTTTTCTGTTTTTGCCAGGTGCACACTTTACGTCAGCTTTTTGACTTTTGGTCTAGCTCCAACCACCTTATGAAGCAGGCTGACGTGACGGAACAACACCCAACTGCCTGGGGGCTGCCCAGGTTACGGCGGGCGGTAGTTGATCAATGCAGCTGAAAAGCCGCTCCCACCGACAGAGGGGACCCCTGGCGCTCATCCGTACGCCAAATGGATTGAGCTTATCACCGGTAACTGCCACCTCCCGTGTTGTGCCCATCCGTAACGGATGGCTGGAGTGTCCTCTCCAAATCGGAAATGGGTGGGCTTATAGAGGAGAGACAGACGCTTGCCAAGCCCGAGCAAACGCCTCCTCGTTTTGCTGCCTTGCCTGGGCTATTTTTAAGAGATGGTGCTTTGCCCAGAGGCACCACCCCTCTCTCTGCCATTCTAGTTAAACCCAAGGGAGAGACCAGGTCAATACATTTGGAACTAGTCCGGCTGCAGGAGATGCTGGAAGCCAGTTTGATGCAGTTCTCCCTGACAACCACCTTCGGGTCTCCACTCCTGATTTTCTGTCTGGGTTTACTCCCATAGCCTTTGCTATCATAGCAACACACAAGGCAGTGTGGTATTTGTATTCAGGGTTACCTTCCCCTAGTCTTCCTCTCTCCCGAGATGACCCACAAGACAGTGGGGGTGACAGTAGCAGGCTGTATTGTGTACTGTCATACAATAGCAGAAAACTCTGGCCTGACATAAGGGGGAGAAATAATAGTATAAATGACGTAAAATCAATAATCTCATGTATGGCATCTGAGACACCAGAGTTCCCAGATGGTAGGTCATCAAAGAACTTGAAGAGACAAATTTACATCACTTGAAGGCAGAGAAAAACAAAATATAATTGTCTGAACTATGTATCTCTTGGGTACTGACCTTCTACCAACGTACAGAAAAAGTACTTTGACCACTCTCCCTCATCAGGCTGCCATGGATGCTGCTAATATCCTGAAAGAGAGAATGAGACCCATCAAAGAAAAGTTCCCTGATGATGACTGGAAAGAAGTGTGCGCTAAATGTTCCATGAATAAAATTGATCTTTCAGCGAAAGCGACGTAAGTTTAAAGAAAAGAATCCCATAAGAGTAGAGAGTCTTCAGACAGAAAATTTGAAATTTTCTTGACTCTGACTGGAATCAATTGTCTGCAAATTTTTCTGTCAATCAAATATGTCTCTCAGGGAAAAAATGTTTAACAAGTCTAATAAGGATTAATAATTCCCAAAAGAGAAACATTTGAAATGCAGACAAAATTATCAGGATAAGTTTTAAAATTCAACATTTCATCATTTTGAGAGACTGATAGGTTTGTGTTATGTGCTGTCCTGTTACATCTGTAACACAGGTCGAAGAGTACTTTAGATTGTCTTGTTTGTTGTTTTTTTTAAATTAAAAAAAAAATGTTTGTCAGATTGTCATAAAGGTTTGATCCTGTGTACCGAATCATATGAAATGCATGAAAATTGCTTGTGTTGTTCCTCTAATATCTAGCACAGTATTATGAAGTGATAATAGTACACTGTATTTTCCAGGAATACTGGACCACCAGGAAGCCCACTTTTTACCTACTTCACTTACTGTGTGGCAGCAGTTGAGACGGAAGTAGACATCCTAACTGGTGAATCACAGATCAGAAGAGTTGACATTATGGCTGACTTTGGAGAGAGGTGAGAGTACTGAAGGGAGCCGAATACTGGTGTACCTCTTCAGTGTGATTCATTTATACATTATAGTCTTGTTTGTGAAAGATGCAACAAAAATGTAATTAGTCAGCCAACAGTAAAGAGTCAGCCAACAGTAAAGAACTGAATTGTGTAGATTTTTTCTATAAAAAGCCTTTAATATTATGAAAGAACTGTACCTATTTCATAAAACACGTTTACTTTCAAATACAAGTACATTTCTCGTAAGGATGTTGATGTCTGTTGTGGCAGTTTTGGCAAAACTCGGATTCATTGGGTCCCAACTTATTAGGATCCTCTGCAGACTTCCGCAGAAAAGTATCAGTCATATTGCTCTAACAGAAACATGTATAGTTTTGAAGATAAGAATCTATATTCTGAGGCATGATAATTCTCATCAAGCTGGCACTTTAATGCTTTTGTTTCTGGTCTGTGCAGTCTCAACCCGATGATTGACATTGGTCAAGTAGAAGGTGCTTTTGTGATGGGCCTTGGTTGTTATCTGTCTGAAGATGTTATCTATGATGGCAAAACTGGAAAAGTTCTGAATGATGGCACATGGGTAAGCCTCATTAAGGAATTTCTACTATCCTTTATAATATAAAGATGGACTTGCAAGATATTCTTTGCAAACTCCTCTATTGTCATAGGTTGTAGAGACACAAAATTCTCAGGATTGATAGAATTTGTTTCAAGGTAGATTTTGGTAATGAAAAATGCTTAACTCACTTTGATTTTTTTGTATTTCAATTATCTCGGCAAGTGTATGATTGCTGTTGGCTTTTTAGGCCATTAGAATGTGGGCGCTGTCACTTCCGGTTAATTTAAAGCTCTGTAATTGGTGTTAAGCACTATAAACACTGATGTATGGAGTATTCTTTCTTGAGTATTCACTGAACATTTCCTATTCAAGGTCAAAGCACCCATCAATTTTTTGTACAGTTTAGTACACTGGAACAGCCTTCTTTTTAAAAGATTAATTTAGCTTGATTATTGTGAAAGTATTTTGAAAACATGGCTCTTTGGTAGAGACAGTTGTCCCTGGAGGTTTTGTCATTTATTATTATAATAAATTTTGTCACTTTGTTTTGTTCATACTATGATCACTGTGCTTTGTGTATGGGTACATTTACACAACGTTATGCCTGACTGCACCTTACCATGTACCTGCAGTGCTATATCCTCCCTCATCAACTAGCACTTCACACCCTAGGATGCATGACATTCAGCGATTCACATTATCAAATCATGCAACTGTATCTCTTCCATGTTTACACTAAACAAGCCTTAACCACATTATGTTTCTTTACCTTAAATCATGTCACACTGCACTTCAAATGATCTAGATTTGAGCTGCAGTTTCAGGTGAGATCCAATTGTATAGTATGGGCTAGCATGAATAGTCTTATTACAAGAACGTTTTTGTCCAAGATGAAGAGGAAGATTAAATATGAGCTCAGTATTTTTTTTGTTTAATAAACATAGCTCTCTCCAAACTGATGTTGTTATGACCAAGATTTTGCAGTATAAATGAGAAAACTGAGTTTGTTAAAATTTTCAGACTTGGTCATCTGCTAGATATCATCAGTGTCCAGATTTGGGCCTGTGTCTTTTTGTTTCAGTGGATACCAATTTATAATAATAATAATTTAAAAAAAAAAAGAACACGGTGATCAGAGCTCTTGCATGAACTTTAGAGAAACCATAATACTCATGAGAGAATATTTTTGCTATTTCCATTATTTTACAGGAGTACAAGCCTCCCACCACCAAGGATATCCCTATAGACTGGAGAATCCATCTTCTGCCCGATTCTTCTAACCCAGTTGGCATTCGCAGTTCTAAAGGTTGGCTGAAACTGGATTAAAAATAATTTTCCTCTCCCAAAAACTTAGAATTTCAACTACTTTTTAACTGAATAGCAAGGACTACTGTATGAAAGGACGCGCACGGCCGATCTTCCGACATCGCTAGCGAAGGCCATTTGATTATTGACACCTACAGCCTTATTATGACACCTAAGACTAACCAATTGTAACCAATGTTGCATCCAAACATAATCTCATTAAATAAAGCAGTTTTACCACAGTTAATGACGATACCATACAGTAGAACCTCTGGCATAAGACCTCAGTATGTAATAACACATACAATTTGACATTGAAATCAACCTTTTCTATTGGATTTTTTTTAACCACCTTAATTATAGCCCATTCCATGAATAAGGACCATTTCTGTAGTCTTATAGCAATGGTTCCTCTGTGTACAGAAACGAAAAATAACTCACCATGTTGCAGCCCAAATTAGTCAGCGAGCCGTGCCTTCTTGATGGAGGTCTGGTACAGAGCTGAATTTCTTTGATGGTCCTTTTCCAAATTATGAATCCCATGCAGAAGAACATTTATTTTGCCAGGCGTCGCAGCAGATGTTTAGAAAATAATCCAAAACCATAGTAGTAGGTGTTCATGGTGAGAAGAATGTTGACAAGTCTTTGACGGCAGCCTGCTTTATGTTTGGATTTCTTCACAAAGCACAAACCAGTCCTTACAAACTCATATGTGCACACATGTGGGACAGTCAAACAACCCCTTGAAACTTCTTGGATGGTCTTTTACTTCACTTGACAATAAACACTTCAGCAAGTGAACTGAATCGTACAACAAATACCAAGCTCGCTGATCATTCAAAGGATGTACAGTCTCAAAGTCAGTTCTTCTTGTGAATAATTTGCAGTATTGCTGATTGATTTTATGATTGTCAGTCATGGACCCTAAAACAATCCCACCTGTCTTGTCAACAACAGCAGCAGCTTTCTTGACAACAGTGAATTGGTAGGCAGCTGTTAGGTTGTGAACAGGGGTAACAGATACCATAACACTAGGTCCACCATGCAAACATTTCATCATGACACATAACATAGAGCTTGCCTTGGAGTCTGGGTCATTTATTGACATGCCATTGAGAACACCCCCTGAAAAGGCGACTCTTTGGCGAATTTTCACTTCATCGACTAACAAAAAACAATGTTTCTGCTGAGCATTCTTTGCTTTCTGAAATGTTTTCTTCAGTACTTGGTCAACATCTGTAGAAGAGATCATAGACTGCAGCTTTCGTCTACTTGGGAGAACAAGAAAGTCACGCAGTTGATGGTAATTACAGTGAGGGAAAGATTCAATTGCAAAGCAGTAATCTGCCACCGAGAATGCTTTGTCATTATATGAGTTGAAGCTGACTTGTGTAAGAAATTTGAGTTTCTTGCCTTTGGCAGCTTCAAGCGACTCTTAGGCTTGAACTTGTTGAAGAGTCGTTGCCACTTTTTTAACAACACCATCCACAGGAAGGTCATAGTTAATCGCTGAGTGCACAGCCTCAAAGAATTGTGTGTAGGATGACAGACCAGTGTTTGGACTTAAGATTTTACCCAAAGGCACGTTAATCCCATTCTTGAAAGCAGAAAGAGTAAGAGGTGAACACAAAGTAGATTTGTTGTGAGCAATTATTGACAAGAAACTCTCTCTGTAATCTTTCACCATGAAAATACACACAAATTTGTCTTCTGGACGAGATATGAGAAGATTTTCATACTTTTTTAACAACTCTTTGTCAGGAGAAAACTCAGAAAACGAAGTGATTCTGTCTTTCTTGATGAAATAGTTCAGCTGTTGATCCTCAGCTTTAGGCTCGCGTGGTGCTGGTTTTGGTGTTGGCAAACAAGAAGAAGGAACATTAAAAATACTTGGTGGCAACACAGGCCGAGTATGCCCACCTGGTATCTTGACCATAGGTGTATCTGCTGGCCAATGTCTCTCACATTAAAAAATTTTGTTGGGTCGACAACGAAATCCTCACGTGGGGGGAGAACGTTCAACCATTTCTGTTTTTCTTGTTCGACTTTAGGTAGTTTAAACACACGGCATTTGTTAGATACGTTGAAGTTGCTTTTGCAGTTCACAACACCACACTTGTTTGGCATTTTGAAAGAATATAAATCCCACAACTTGCAAAAAATATCCACCAGTATCACATTGTTTCACATGTCTGTTTCAATGTTTATATTTTCCCACACAACCAAAGCACTTGTTCCGGTAACGTAAACATCCGGGAGAAAAAGAGTGCAAGCTTTCTGCACTAGATCTAGGCTTAAAAATAAAAGTTTTGGCGTGTTGGATATTCACTAAGTAAATTAATGCCAACAAATCGTATGGAAAATGTGTCTACTTACTTAATTGACATAAACTTCATCGCATCTTATTAGTCTAGATTACTACGCTAAAGCGCACTATTACGTTCGGTCTAAAAATAGACTATTCATCAGAAACTGGGTCAATGCAACGGCCTCCGCTAGCGATGTCAGAAGATCGGCCGTGCACGTCCTTTCATACAGTAGTCCTTGCTGAATAGCCAGCCCACAATTTTAATCAAATAGTTTTCTCCAAGCCTGTGGACAAATCCATAAGCTAGTTCTGTAACTTTATTATTGAAATCTTCAGACCATTATTGTTTCAACCAACACCTAGTGTGCGACAGCTTAAAGCTCGCTGTCCGGTCAGTGACCTTACTCAAGGTGAATCTTATCTGGGTTGCAATGACCCTTGCCAATGTACGGTGACCACACTACCGCTGTCCACATTTTTTGGTTTGTATTTGATCGGTATGAAAACATTCACTGCTATGCCATATCACGCTTGATAATGAATTAACCAGCAAAACCTTTGTCTGTAAATCTCTAACCAATGATCTGACTTATGATACCAAACTGACTGCCGTAATTTCCTGAGAACAAAGCATGATAACTAGCCACGCCCCCCAAGCCCTAAGTAAATGATTTCATCTTGATTGACACATTATACTAATAAACCAATGTGGGTATTTGGGGCAAAGGTCATTTCAGAGCTTGTTTCTGATTGGCTCTTAGATACAGACAACTATAGATGATGGTCAGCTTGTGAGAAAATGAGATAATATTGCAAATTTGTTGAGCAACAGTTCGCATGTCGATGTTATACTTTTTGATAATGTGGGAAGAGCCTTTGAAAGCTTAGTCTTTGTGAGTCAGACCAGTAGTCCACTGGTTAACATGTCCTTGTCATAATGCCTTTGATTTAGAGGAGATACGGTGAGCAATAAGATGATAGTTACGTCTCAAAGAGGACAGTGACCCAACATGTGAAAATACGGCTGGCGTGCTGTGCGGTCAGCTTGACCTTGCCATATTGATACACCCCTGCTGAGTGAATGCATAGGAAGTGGATGCTGTATTTTGACGCCCCTCACAGGGTGAGGGTTAAACTAAGTTCACAGGCTGAGATGAGTTGCCTTGTTATCCATTTTACTGTAAGTCCTTGATCTGTTGGTAAAATCATTTGTATACTGCTCAGTGCACATTACATACTGTGTTACTGCATGCTTTTTGATGTTTTCTTCATGGCTATACTTTTCTTCCTCCTGTTTCATTTGTCATCAATTCCTCGTTCACTTTTCTTTTCTTCCTTCCCTCTCTGTCACCAGATTTTCAGGAATAACCAAAGTATAGTGTGAGAACTTGGCAGTATTTTTGTTTTCCCACCACTTCACCTTCCCTGTCCTTATTTTCTCATTTTTAAAAGCTCATGAAATGTCCTAATGTTACAGCTGTTGGAGAGCCCCCAATTTCCTTGGCCATGGGAGCTGCATTGGCTAATAAACTGGCTATTGAATCAGCACGGAAGGACATATTTGGTGCGGATAACTTTATACCAGGAGGTTGGTTTAAATTTAAATTTTACATTTAATATAATGTTATTTACTCATTCTTATAATTCACATTCTTGGAAATAATGATAATAATATAGTACATCACTTCACATGGATGAAATATGCCATTCTACATTTGAAATAATATAAATGTACTAATTTCTGTGTTTTTTTGGAACAGTGATACTGTATTCAATAAGTTTTGTAAAATTATTTGAATTTCCTGACTTCCCTTTTTGGAATCATTACAGTTTTATTTTTTTTTCATAGTGGTATGAAATGACTATAATTAAGATTTTCTGAGTCATTTCAATGAAAACCTGCAAGATATGTGGAATGATAAGATAGTACATAAAACTCATGATTAATGTTATGGTCTATAGTTAACTGGGCTTAAGTGGCAATTTTTTGCCCTACTTTTCAGTCACTCCTTTCACTGTGGAGAAAGCACAGCAGAGTGCGGGACTCACCATAGACAACCTGGTCCTGTGAACAGCATGATGGGAATCCATCCATACATCCACTCAGTGTCGCTAGACGCAGCATGAACCCAGTCTTAACACATCTTATGCTAGCATTCACAATGGTGAATTCTGCTTATAATCATATTCATTTATTAAAAGCTAGAGGATGTATTAATTCATTTTATTTCATGGTGATTTCTTAAATCCTTGTATTAATCACCATGTGGCATATGTTTTATTTTGAAACTACTCTAGATAAGTTTATAAGCTCGAAAATTTTAATTTATGGAAATCTGTCATTCAACCATTTCTTTTCATAAATGTAAGAGAAATACCTGTATAATCAGTTTTTGTTTGACAATTTCTTCATGGATGTTTCTTCATATCATAATTTTCTGTTTTGCATTGACAGAAGACACTTTTATTGGCAATTTAATGTGTATCTGAATGAGTTACATTACATTCAAATTAAATTTACAGTTCAATTCACATACAGAGCTGTAATTAAAAGATTTCTCTACAATACCACAGATTCAAAGGTGGGTTTATGAATCTTTTTGTTCCTTGTTGGATATATGGCCCATACAATTGCTCACTGGCTCAATTTGTTTGTTTTCTCTTTTTTTTAAACATTAGCCAAAATTTGTCTTTTATAAAGAACAAAGCCCTTACATTTGCTTTTTAAACTCTATATTATGAAATTGTTGTGGATCCAGTTTAAATACGTGTACAGCTTTATTGAAATACGCTACACATTTTATGGAACAATTTTGCTATTTTTTATTTTTTGAACAACTTCTACTGCTATTTGCTTTTCTGTTACTTAGTTTTGCTCAGGATGTCTTGGAAGGGAATCGGAATTGTGAATTTAGTATGCTGTGATTGATCTTTAATTATACTGTATAATTAATGGTGCACACCGAGTGAAATATTGTTATAACAAGTATGTGCCATAATTGTGCATCACATCTACATTATCAGTCTTATACTCATGCTTTTACAGATTTATTAATCCCTTTCTGAATTTCAAGAACCTCACTGTATATTTTTAAATATATTTGTTTTTATAATCTGAGAAAACTTTATCCATTTTGATTATATTCTTTTATTTATGTACTAGAACTGCTCCCATTCTACAAATATGGTAAAATACAAAGGCACCACTTGGAAATAACTTTATTCTAATTTCAGTCGCTAGCGCAGTTTTTACTTGATTCTGATTGGCTATGCTAATAATCACCAACGAGTTGTTTTTTTTTGTCCCGAGCTCATGTGTGGAAAAGAAAGAAATGTTAGAGTAAGTGATTTGTAAGTAAAGGTATGGTGAGTTGTGTTCATCCACAGAAGCAATTCTAAAAAAAAAAAAGTCCAGGCATTACCATCCTCCAAATTCAACACAACCAGCACTATGTGATGATGTCGTGGGTCATCGTGTTGGTGAAAAAGAAAGGACCGGGAGAGGAAGTTAGCGGCACAAAGCAAACTCAAAAAAATACTTCTCTTTCATTTCTAGTTTCCAAATCTCGAAAAAAAAACTCTGCAGCTTCAAAATTTCATACACAGCTGAGATTTATGAATGGTGGTGTTAAAAGTCCTGCGCATTGTTTTATGATAAAGATTATTTTGTGTCATTATTTCCTAAGATCTGAGGGTATAACGGTTTTCTTCCTGTATAGGAGATGCGACATTATTGTGAGCATTGTCACTAGAATGTATAGGACTGTCATGCAGGTTTACCCTGGTATTTGGAGTGTATTGTTATCTTGCTTTCTTGACTCTCTTTAGTGTAGGCCTACTGATGATGAAATAAGAATCCTGCATTGCTGGTAGATAATGTTTTTAACCATTATGTTTCATTTGCAAAGTGGATCTGTTTTAATGTTGTAGCTTGGAAAGTAGCCTTCAGTTCACTGGAATGACTTATTTTGGTCCAGTCTGAATTAGCAAATAACATTGGAATTTGTTGACTTGGCTTTAACACATTCCCTACGGTAACTTTTGTGGGTGTGGATGGCAGCTCTCAACATTATCCAGTTTGAAATTTAGACATAGTTCAAAGATGTCTTTTTCTTTCGCTCAACTTGAACACAAGACATAATTCATTTGACATTAAAGTAAGGGAAAATCAGTGAACCAGGATAGGATTCAATATTTTGAGGTTGGCTTAGATATTAATGTTGGAAAATCAGTGTCCACTCGAGCCGAATATTCGGCTGTCCTTAGCGAATGAGTTAAAAAAAGTAGGTAGCTGGAAAGCTTTCCTTTTATTTACATTTTCTATAATTTGTAACTTTCCTTTAAAAAAGAGTTGAAGAAATATGGAGATTAATCGTGTCTGAGTTGTTTTTTGATTTTTGGGTAATTAAAAATGTTAAAAGGAAACATGACTCTCTAAATTCATATGAAAAGATTTGTTTGTTCTAGTCTCTTTCTCCGTACTGCTTTTTCCAAAAGTTTCTCCTTCCTGCTCTTCCATTCCGTTTTTACCCATCTTTTGTCAATCTGAGATACATCTTATAGGATTTCCGTTTTGTTGGTAGGATTAATGTTACAGGTGCATTTCCTGTATCAGTCGGACAACAACATGATGGTGTGTGTAACCAGCGAATCTATGTATAAACGATGTCTTCCTATGGGCAAGCTTGACGTCAATCCTATATGTCAGATTTCCGTAGGGTTGCTGACTGGGCCTTTTTTCTGTGTTCCAATATTTGTCTTTAATCCGTGCGGTGGTGATGAAAAAACTTACATAACTTGGTGATCGGGTCTTATTTGACCCGATCCTTATGAAGAGAGAATGGTGGCATCACAAAAAACACTTCCTATGTTCTAGGACACAAGCATAGCTCAACCGCAGGACACTTTCATCTCAGAAATGTCTCAGAATGTGTGCCAGGACGCTGGCATCGTAGAAAAGTCGCAGCAGACGTCTCAAGACCGCAGCCTGCCACTATGTCAGCACAATGAAGTCATAGAAATACATGTACTTCAACTATCTCAGAACACAAACATGCCTCGGCAGAAGGACAATGGCATCACAGAAATAATTCAAATGTTCCAGGGCACCAGTATGTCTCAACACAGGGACACTGGGATCATATAAATTAAATGTCTCGGCAAGTGTCCTGGGGCATCAGCATGCCTCAACGCCACAACAACAGTATCACAGAAATACTTCAGATGCCCCAGGACACTAGCGTGCCTCAAGGTCAGAAGAACAGTATCACTTAATACTTCAGACACCCAGCACACTAGCAATAGCATGCCTCAACGCCAGAACAACAGTATCACATAAATACTTCAGGTGCCCCACCATCAGCATACCTCAACGCCAGAGCTGTGGCATCACAGAGATACTTCAGATGCTCCAGAACGTCAGCATGCCTCAAGGTTAGGGCAATGACATAACAGAAATACTTCAGATGTCGCAGGACACCAGCATGCCTCAATGACAGGACACAGCCATTATGCACCGACAGATGTACATCGGGCACCGACATGGCTCTACGCAAGGAGTCCATCGTCACAATTGTACCACGAGCTTACCCACAGTTTCAAAGCGCCGAAGCATCACAGGTATTTCCACACGTTCAGGATCGCTAGAAACAGGACTTATGAAAAAAAAAAAAGAAGAAAAGTCCCCGTCGTATCTCATTCAATACATTTATTTATATCTTTGGCATTAAATTATACATCTTAAAGTACCCCAACAAATCTTCATTATCAAAGAGAATTTCCCTCCGAAGGATGGAAAAGCACAGAAAAAGAATGAAAAGAGGAAAAAGACTAAGAAGACAGGAGAACAATATGGTGTTAATGATCAAATGGCCACAAGGTCAAGAGCAAGATGGTATTGACAATAATGATGATAATAAAAAGAAATGTAAAGAACATTCTCAAACACAGAAATGATGAAACTAGAAGGTGATGAAGCAAACAAAATACATGTAATCCCAGCCAGTAATCCTACAGAAATCCAACTCGTAGGATGGATGTCAAGTTTTCACACAGGAATGACGTTGTTCCACGATATTGCGCCACGTCGGTTTGATATAGGAAACCCACCCGTGTGGTAATCCCACCAATTCTACAGAAATCTACGTCGGATTGGTGTAGGGTTGCTGGCTGGGATGGTAATGGTCCGAACGACAATAATGATGGCAATGTCAAGAAAAGATAATGATAATATGATGATTGTCACAAATCCCAGACTGGGAGATGCGATGGTTATAACAGGACAACAATCACGAACGAACAAGTATAACACTTAACAGAACAACCATCAGACTCACACATTTATTAAACATAAATATAAAGATAAGGATAACAGTGCAATTACATACATACATTATTATCCTTCAAGTTAACTGCCGTCCACGGCCCTCTTCCGTAAGCACACTTCCTCGGGTCCACAACCCGGTAATTACTTCTAAAGACACCTCGGCCTCAGCCTCTCCACTCAGGGTCTTAATGACACACTAGTATTCTTTCACACCACAGTCTCTCAATAGCGCCTCCCTATGGCAATACACCTTAGCCTCCTATACACTTCACGTGGCCATAGCACGTTAATACTTCAATTCACATGAATATCTCATTCGCACAGTAATACATCCATGTCACAGTAATACATCTTAATAGCACATTCACGATCATATATACATCCCTGTCTGTGGCCAGACTGCCACGACTCATGTGCCTCTACTGTCCTGCACCGACAGCTTCACTCCTGGCCTATGTGTGGCCTTCGGCCCTATGCTGGCCTATCCCCTGTGCTCACCGTAGGCGGCGCTCTTCGGCCCGACCTCGGCACCTACAAAAATAACATTACATTGGTATAATACCATACCATTTCTAATCACTTCACCCCTCATTACAACTCATGAAGCGTACACACAATAGTTCACATTTCACTCACCAAACATCTTACGGTAACACCTCCACCGTATTACACCCTACTCACTCTCGCTACAAATCCATGAAGCTAACTTCCATCTATCGCTCATGGCGCACATTGCTATATACAGTATCAAGGACTTCCACATTCCTCACATATACTTATTTACATCATGGTCGTAGACGAATATAATACATCAATCATAATTATCAATCATCGTTCCACCTACCAGTCATCACTGGAAAACACTGTCACAATCTCCCGACTGTTCTCACTCACGTCCGTCCCCTGGGACCTTCTAACTTGCAGTGATAGTAGTACAGCGCTCTCGCCTCATGCAGACCCCCCCCCCCCAACTCACAACATGCACGCTTTTCATTACCCGTGGGCCGTGGGTTAACTTTACTCTACCCCCTTCCCCCGTAACTACTGATCCCAGCTCACCTGCTCGTGACAATGATCTTAATGAATAGATGATGTGATGATAATGACAAAGATAAAGATGAAGGAGTCCCCAGCTCTGAAGGTGAGAGTTTAAGGTTCTGCAATTAGCAATGTCCTGGAAAGTTGCTATTTGAGAGAAACAGTGGTTGATGGATGAATTGGGGGGTGGCCGGGGTGGGGGGGGGGAGAGGGGGGGGAGAGATCAAGGGATGGATGGATAGACTGATAGTGTGGGTAGATAGGATGAATGGATACGGTAGATACCTGGGTGAAAATATGTGGATGGGTGGATTTATGGGTAGGTCGGGAGTGCGTGGATAGGATCAGATAGATGTGGATGGATGTAGATAGATGTAATCCATGTGGATGGATGGGAGGAGAAATGGATGGATGGGCAGTGGCGGACCTACATTTTTGGGATCCTGAAGCTTGAACGGATAAGGAGCCCCTTCACATCCACGAGGAATAGGGCAACATCCAAAATTCACTCATTGAAAAAAGTTTCTGCACGGCCCCGCCGGGAATAGGGACCATGAAGTTTAACTTTCATAGTAGATCCGTCACTGTGAATGGGGTGTGGTGGGGGCACAAAAACAATCATGGCAAATTCGGGCTTACGGTACACAGAAAATAATACGGTCTACAGTTGATGTATTATTTTGGAGGAGAGGAGAAGGAAGGGGAGTGATCACTGTGTAGTAGTCTGAACTGTTTGAAAAAGGAAGTGCATAGGTAGGGAAGATATTCCCTGTGCAGGGAAAGCCAGTGACCAGTCAGCTGATCGTTCACGTGTTGCCAGTAACCTCTGCAGTCGGGTTAATCGGGTTCTTTTGAACACATGTATCGTGTTTATTAATAGTGGATAAATCGTAAGTGACCCCTGTGATATTTGGATGATACAGTACATGTGATGAGATGCAAGAATTTTTTTGCATTTACATACCGTTTAACACACGTTTCATCCTTTTCCCAAGAGCTCTGCTCTTTATTTGTCCCTCAGTCAGACCATTCAGGTGAACAAATTATTTTTTAAGCCAGGGACTTAATGTTCTGGTTAACCACATGTATCATGGCGTTGCCTTCTCCCTCCTCCACTACGTAAAGGTTCCACTTACTATAATGTTAGTTTTCTTAGCACATCTTTAACAAGAGATTTGGTTTCCAGCTGGTAGAGTATACAGATTTACTGAAAAATGCTTTAATCAAACCAACACATTATCTCTCTAATTACTACATTAATTAAGTAAAGACAACGACCAACAACAGTCATTTTCTCCCAGTCTTCCCTGATGAAAAACTTACCAACAGACACCCTTATGCAGTATGCCCTAGTATTACATGTATCGGAATTCATTATTACAGACATAAAACGGTTTCTCAAATATTATGCAGATGGCCCTTTTCTTCTCATTTCACATGTAGACGACAACCAGCACCAATATTCAAAGTCAAATGTTTCCCTAAGATTTCTCTCAGATCGATTTTCAGACCGCCCACTTCTCTCCCCCCCCCCCCCCGACAATAGTTTCGAATAATTGCATCGTAATAAACGTAATCGGACGATGTACCCCTTTGTTAGTCATAGTAGGGGTTGACAGGATAGATAAATGGCGAAACTCGTGTGAAAAAAAAAAAATGTGACAAAAGTTATAGGTGTAGCAACCGTATTTAAACAAAACATGAGAAGCAGCATTGCTGGACAATAAATTGGCCTCCCGCAGCACCCGATTTAGAGTTTGTGGGCCACAACATTGGCCTCGCATGCAATATATTGGCTTCCTGCAGGACGAGGGTTAAAACGCCAATTTTCAACTCAAATGTCAAAGTTTTATCAATCAAACAGTTCATTTTGTCTTATGATAGGTCTTTGAAAATCTCACAGATAGAAATTGTGAGCGCCATCTTAATTCTTATGTAGCCTGTGCAGAAGTATGAAGTGCATTCGGAAGGAAAGTCCATCCAAACTTAAGCCACACAATAAGTCTTCAAAAGTCTGATTTGAAGACATCATTGTGAAATGAAGAACGCACTCACGTTTTCTGTGGTGTGGTGCCCATGTACACAAATCTTTCCCCCCATTATTTATTCATATTTACATCATGACTCTTCCCAACTCTAGTCAAGAAAACATGGTGATTTCAGGACCGATACAGACTTTTACAGTGATATAGCTTTTCTAGTACTGCTCTACTGGTTTTGAAACGAAAAAGATATCGTGTTTACAATAAATTAGCTTGTAATAGTTCAGCTTTCAGCTCCCCCCCCCCCCCCCCAAGTTGGCACAGTCTTGGCGGAGAAGCGTAAACAGTAGTAAATGATTTTAAGAACAGCACGAGAGATAATGAAACATAAAAAGACGGTAGGAAGACCAGAAAGGAAAGGAGAAATATGGGTGCGAAACTGAAATAAAATACTGCTGCAACAACTGCTGATACATGGATACATAATTAAAACCAGTTAAGAAAAGAGAGAGGTGAACTCGTGTGAACTTCTGTTGTTGACAATCAGAAAAACAGTGAGGAAAAGAAAAACAGAGAAAGAGGTGAACTCGTGTGAACTCGTGTTGTTGACAATCAGAAGAAAAAAGAAGAGAATAAATAAATGTTTTGAGTTATCAGGAAAACAACAACAACAAACAAAAATAGAACAAAAAAGTGGCACGGGGACTCCAGCATACACTACCCTCCTTAGCACACCGAGTGTGCCGTTTGACCATGTAGTTGCGAGAGCACTTTTCCCATGACAAGGACGACCCTGAGCACGTATGTCTCTTATACGGTGCCCCTCAGGATCAAGGAAGTAGGTTCTAACCCGTATGTTTTGTCCGGCCTACATCCGACCTAACTCCACCCCAACTCTCAATTCCCTTAGCAACGTGTTATGGGAGGAAGTCTTGCCAGATCCAAAGCATTAAAGGTCAGTTTGGGCAAAAACCGACCGTGCAAGCACCTTGGTCACGCCGGACCTTAACGTTGCATGGGAAGAGGAGCCAGTGACCACCCGGGTTTCCCCAAAGTGGCTGTTATGTATTTATAGAAAAAGGCGGCCTACCTTATATACAGCATGGTCGCCGGTAGACAGAGCTTGTTGGTTCTGGACGAATCAATTATAAAGAGAATAATAATGAATATTTAATCAGTCCTTGCATATATTTACTTCAGAACAATTTTCGATCATTTAGATTAGTAACCTTTATGTTTTCATGGGTTGAAATATATTATTTGAACCACTAGAATGAGCATTTTGACAAGAAATAGAAGTTTGCAGCTCTCTGCCTTCCTTTCCACCATTTTATTAATGATAACCATGCAAAGATGTTAGTACTAACTTCCCTTGTCTATTTGTTTGTTTGGTTTCCGTTTCTTGCCACTAACAAATACGTTTCAAAATTATCAAAGGTAATGAGATGAACTGTTTTCATAATATGTGTTTGATTAAGCGAGATTTCAAATGTTGTGAACACGCCTTATCATGACGTGGCTAGATTTACGACGTGTTAATGCAATGTTTTTTACATTTCTTTGTTTTTCTTATTTGCCCCTCGTGTAATTGAAGCACTTGTCAAAATAACTTGTGCCCAAGATCCCTTAGGCATCGGACCAAGTTTGTTTTTGGAGTTCAACTTCGAGCACAAGTCAGATAGTGATAGAATGTATAAGTTCAAGTCTGTCTGGTTAGTTGAATCAAAGAGAGTCTGCGACAGAACTGACGTAACAGACTTGACCCAGTGCTCCACGGCCGTAAAACATTTAAATTATCGTCTGCACTGCATTGAGCAGGACATTTAAAACGTCGCTAAAAGAACAGCCCTGTACATCATACGCTTATCTGCAGCAGTGGTTATATTTTGCTTTGTTTTTCTCTGGTATTTTGTTAATTATGAAAGCACTTCATCATAGAATAATACCAATTCATTTATAGCATACTTTCAGGTCTGGTAGAAAATTTCCATTATTTTTCATTATGAAGATCTAGTGTGTTACATACATAGAGGGAAGTCTCACATAATATTTGTGTACTATTGATTCCCATGCAAGACGCGAAAGAATGAAATTATCAAACTAATGAATGTGGTAGTTTCAAACCTTTAAATTGCCGCCCCCTCCCCTTAAAACAACAACAATACTAACATTATTGTGCACTCTAATCTCACTACATAATAGCCTAATAATAATAAACACCATCATCATCATCATTACCACCATCAACAACAACAACAATAAAGTCAAACCTTTCTATACACCGGGTAGGCTTTTCAGATGCTTGTTTTATGTGTGTGTGTGTGTGTGTGTGTGTGTGTGTGTGTTTTCGTTTTGCAGAGAGTAACTGAGAGCTTTGAGGCGTTTCATTTCCCTCCTGGAAATAATATTCTCTGTACGATAGATTTTGGAGGTGAACATAACCATCATCACTATTATTTTTTTTTAATCCCCATTTGCGTTTTAAAGAAGTAGATATCGCACATTGAAAGAACCCTAATGGATTACAAATTTGAAAACAACAACAATACAACAAAAACAACAATAAAAAAGTCAAAACGGCCACCCGTAAAATAAGTATGCTCTGAGGGGGAAAGGGGGGGGGTGGGGGGGTGGGGATTCACCACCATATTAAATAATTATGAGAAAACCAAAGATGTCGTAACGTGATGGTGTTGTTGAATATCTTTAGAGAAAGTATATACGTCATGTGGATTGGGATGGGGTGGAGAATGAGCCTCGTACTATAACTAGTATGATGAATTTCAGACAAGGTAGGAAAAGAGGGGTGGGGGAGAGATACAACCTACATATCAGTCAGGGTATTCTGTTTCTAATGAAACAGTCAAATACATGTAGCCCAGGCAATAATATTTTGGAACATTATAATTGAAGGGGTTAGAATTACAAGGTTGTTTTTTTGTTTTTTGTAAGTGCATTGGCAATTAGATCCCATGTAATTCTGACCGCCTTAAATAAATGAAGGGGTTAGACTTACAAGGAATCTAAGTGCCAATGGCACATAGACCCATTCTAATTCTAACCCTTTCAATTGTTCAAAGCTGTGTCAATTCACTATTCTCATGGCCGTGCGGTCGTTAAAAGATGGTCGGGAAGGGGGCTGGGGGGGGGGGGGGGCGGTGAAGCCAAGCTTATGACAGACGTACGTGGTGGCGGGGATCAAAGAGGAAGGGTTAAAACTAAAAAAATACAACTCAAAAATCATTTCCAGCCTGGTTGTGAAGTCTCTGCTTCGTGGATGGCCACAAACGAACATTGCATAAAACAATCCCATTAAAAAAAAACACTTAAGCTTTAACTTTTCTTTTCATAACGAAAGTAAACACATCCTTTTTTTCTTTTTTTTAAATACATTTTGTCTCTTGAAATAACGAGGTCTTGTCGATGTGTTGATAGCGTGTTTGTTGTGAGCGATTTTCACTTTAAAAAAAATTCCACACCCATTCGATTTTACAACAAGTAGCTCTGATTTCTGAATGTCGCCATTAATCATGAGGCTTATTTTAAAATATATTTGATTTAAGTTCTAATGTTTGGAAATGTTTTCCTCAGACAATGACAAAATTATGAAGATAATGATTTGGTTCCAGCATTTGGAAGTGTTTTTCTCATTTCGTGAAGAAATTGTGAAGAAATATTTCAGATTGGATGTAAACGTTTGGTGGTAAAAATATTCTGGTTTCATTTCTGCTGATGTAAAGTTATAGCCGAGTGTGTCTATTGTGTTTGGTGTTTTTGAAATTCGTTTTGTGGATTACTGAATTGTCACACTGTGGATTATTTGAAGGTGATGGACTACTGAAGGTAAGATTTGTTACTTTAAACGTATGGAAGGAGAAGCATTTGAATTACACAACTTTAGTCGGGCACATATTTCATGTTCTAAGTGCTAACCGATGAGCAGCGCATTTACTATAAAAACATCCATCTTGAGGACTAACTCGCATGGGGGGGGGGGGGGGAGCAAAGCCCCCGTGTAACCCCCTGCTCAGAGCCGGTTCTAAAGTGGCGTCCTTGAAATATCTTTATTGTGTGACTCAAGGAACTCCTCCCAAAGCAGGGGCGAAGCGTGGCCCACAGCAGAGGGTAATCAGAATTCAAGCTAGTATTAGTAAGGTCCTTAAGGACGTCTCGCTACATCACATTCACATAGAAATGCATACATTCGACTAAAACAATGAAACGGGTGCGATGCATTGCAAAATCGAAGGAGTTCCCTGCCGCGCGGACTGTTCTTGTCAACAGGATAGGAATGCAGCAATTTACAAGCTAAACTAATTCTGAAAATACCATTCATTCATACTAACAGGCTTATAAACGGACATTTTTCATCCATTTTTAAAAATATAATTTGAACGGCAAGTTTTCATTGTCATATTCATAGCCAGAGATTTTGGTATTCTACCATCTCATAAAGTTTCTCGAAAACCACCCATTAACATTAAATGGCAGAAGGTGCTTAAGTGGCATCTCTGTGACACAACAATGTGCAGCGATCTCGGAGAAGTGACTATCTGCCGTTGCGGTACAGGTTCAAGCGATCTATCGAGTGTATTGATATTCTTGACAAGTTCGACTGATTTTGATCACAGTTATATCTACATCTAGACTATATAGTAGGGGGGCCAACTTGCTCTATCTCTTCAAATAAGGGTTGAACCTTGCACTAAAAAATATACTCTTGTTTGTTGTATTTTCATTTAAAGTGATCCCCTGGACGTAATATACTGTCGGATATATTTGGCTATAGGGTGGGATTTTGTCCCCAAGTTTATTTAGATAATGTAGCTCAATTTTGACGGAGGTGGGGTAAGAAAATATTCACGACTTTCTTGGTTTTCTAGAAAAAGCTTTGATACTCTCCACACTTACCCTCAAATAGACAGACCAGGAATTGAAAGCTTCAAATTAATGTATTATTTGTTCATTATTCTGCATATCTTGGGTCCAGAACTCTGTACACATTAAAAAAATCTGAAAATTTCGAATAAATTATTTCGGATCCATATTTATAGTGACTAATATGGCACTATCTAAATGTTTTTACCACAGATGTCTTAGAAAGATGCTACAAAGATTTTTTAATTTGCTAATTGTAATATTAATCCCCCAAGAATATAAATTTAGAATTTCTAAACGTCCTAACATTTTTTGTATATAAGTGTAGCCATAGTGGTATGTTTGTCTTATTGTCCACCCCATCTTGTTTCTCTCATGCGCTGACCTAATTATATTGGCAACGTGGTTATATGTAAATTACATCTAAATTTCTTTGTCTACGCCTGGGCTTTGTACTATCCCTTTGTTAGTCCCAAACAGAGACGCTGCACGTGGACTATGCCCACGCTGGCATCGGTACCTTCTGACCTTCTTTGTCTGGGCGATGCATTCCCTCCGCGGGTCAGCTGACCACTGGCGCGAATATAAGTTTGTCCAGTCTGACCACTTAGACATATTCCTATCTGACGGCAAGGGGCACAGGCATATTGAAAGCCAGTAGTAGTTAAAGTTCCATTTCACATTTTGGGTAAGTTGGCATAAGGATTCTATAGGTAGTACTTAGTAATTTTATGTGCTTTTCATTGTTGTAGTTTAAGTTGAGATATTGTTTTAATGTCTCATGTGTAGATGCTGTACTAAATTACTTTGTGACCTTGTGCACTGATCACAGAGTGGAAGTATCGTGTAATTCCGGTAAAGGCCTATTGTGTGTCCGCGTATATTTACCATTAATAATGCGTTTCAATTTAGTATTCTTAGCCAGGCCTAGCTTTATTTTAGTGCCATGCACTCCTTCCAGTCCAGTTAAGCTACGATGCTGTTCTGTGCAGGTGTTATCATCTGTATCTGCTTGCGTGCACGTGTCGTGCCACGCGCTCTTTTATAAAATGCATTTCAAACTAGCGTCATACCAAAGTGATTGTCCAGTTGCCTGGTACATAGTAATTGCCTAATTTAGCCAGCTTTAAGCCTAGGTCCATACTGTGTAATACTATTAGGTTGGAGTCCCCATAAATAAGCTTTCATTACTGTATGATGCGTTCCCATTTAATATATTCTGGACGCTGTTCATACCCTTGGACCCGCCTTGATCTAGTCACTAGATCCACGTGATTACCCCTTTTTGTTTAGGTTAAGCTGCAGCTATGGTCTGCTTGGCATCATCATCGGGTTTGGCCATGGACTAGCTACCCAGATTCTAAGTAACCTCTATGGTGGGATGGTCGTCCACCCTGTTTAATACCTGTAAGGTCCGTGCTTCGATTATTATTTATCGATTGCTGTAGGCTATCAAGCGGACTTAGCCACCTTATTTGCTTCGTATGGTTTGGTTCTGCGCTCTAGGGCTGTATGTACATATATATATTAATTTACAGTTATTTATGCACATGTGTTTGTAGGTTTTTATGTATGCTTTTAGAGTAATTATGATCAAGCTGTTGGATTTAGCTATATCGAGCACGTGGCAATGGCATTGTTCCCATGGTGTTGGGGTATCCAGCTTATAATACATACATTAGTTATGTTGGACTTCGGATCCAATGCCTCTGGCTTGAGATCTATGGGCCTCCACTATGATCATAGATACTTCGGTGTATTTTCTTACAATCTGAGTAAATTCTTGCATTTATTGATTATATTGTAGTTCTGGAACCTTGTATTGATTTTGATGATTAACGATGGGCTTATAGATTCTTATATGGTCACCAGCCTAGCTGTTTATATGATTAAGAAGGATTCAGACGACACTTTCCCAGGTAGACTTATGAATTATCATATGGTGGTCATCCTTGTGTGGTCCACGTAAAATAGTAATACTTGTAAATAATATTGGCTACATAATCCATAGACTGGGTCATGCTTAATTGCCATGGGACCTGTTAAGTATTACTTTAGAACAGTCCCTGTGTTTTTGTTAATAATTTAATCGGTAATATATATGCTTTTAGGGGCAGTTCCCTGTGCATATTGCGTCGGGATAGGGGGCGTTGAAAGTTGTTATCGGGCCGTAAGGGGAGCCCTGATACTTGTTTAGGACGCCGGGAAAATTACTGCTGGGTTACGTTCCCTTGCTCTTTGTCATTTTTATTTTTATTAAGCCTTGGGTGTTCATTATTTTCTGTATGCAATGTGTTCATGCTGTATATATATAATATTATGACGTGTGCTTATCGTGCTTATTCTCTTGTTTCTACAGCCTGAGCCGCTGTGTTGGTTTCCTGGTTTTCTGTTTGGTTTCTGTTCCTTTTTTTTTGTGCTCTGAAATAAACGATTATACGTTTACGACCCCTCTATATATAGCAGAGTTAGTTATTTTGTTTTTGTCACGACGACCACCAACCCATCCTTGTCGTCTGCTAACATAAGAATTATAGCACTCATTAAAAAATTCTCCTGCTCCGCTATTCTGAGTACTAAGAATAACCAATACCACTGTAATAAATTTCTGTAGTTTTACCAACCTGTTACCAAATATTTTCCTTTTGGGTGCTCTCTGTGCCATTGTTACCTCTTAACAAAAAATTGTTCTCAAACTGATGCAATATAGTTTGAGTGTGGCTTCTGTGTAAGGCTGTCTGAGCCTAACGATTGGACGTATGCTGTCCTCGTTAAGAGGTTTCTTTCCAGTAGACATGCTGTGCACTGCAAATTGGTGTGTGGCATAGCATTTGGTCAGATCTTTTCACTGAAATGACCTAAATGCCCCCCCCCCCCTTTTTTCCCAAGGCTTCAACAGAAAACTGATAAACCTATCGGTGGCCAAGTTACGTAACCACATATGAAACTGCATAAATGCAAGGGACAGATTTACAAGAGGGAGAAAACAAATTTCTTCAAATGCATTGCTTATCTTCTTACTTTTTTATAGTTCGTTCACCGAGGTGTGATCATGGCTTGGTTGGATTTTCTCAGCTATATACGAAATACAGCGTCCTGAATTTTTGCATGCAGTCTTACATTTATCATGACCCTACAAATCTTGAATTTGAAGTCTCTGCACAGCACCGTTCTTTCAAAGCGACGAATTCTTTTGATCTTTTCTTCGTTTTCAATTGAATAGGCCCCAAACTTATAGATGTTTACAGTATACGCGTGTTCCAACATGATCTGTCACTTCTCGTTTCCCTGTAGTTGATCTAAATTCCTAAACATAGTAACAATCTGTGGTGAATTGCAGTGGCGTAGCATCACGTTACGGACTTGAGGTTTGCTTTGCATGTAAATGCATTAAAACCTGTAAGATAAAGCTACTACAGATTCATTAATTATCAATTGAAAACAGCCTGCTAGTTATGCTAAAGGGTAAAATTCTATGAAAGATAAAGTTTGTATAGTAGCTAGGCTTTCCAATTTGTGTTAAGTTAATTACATATCGAGATATGACCACCCTTTCCCCTGTGAGTCCCTGTCATTGCAAGAGCATGGCCTTGTGGGTACAATGATCAGGCTGCGGACTTGGGACAACCTTAGGCCCATTAGAAAGGTTAGCCCTAAAACGGTGTTGTTGTTGTTGTTGTTTTGTTTTATTTCAAAACAGGCAAGCACTTTTCGATGTGTTTTAATGTTTTATGATCTCAGTCGCTTTCTGAGTCGGATGTCTCCATTGGATTGATGACGATATACGGTTGAATAAAATGAAGGCCCTCGTTTTTCCGGTATTCTTCCTCCAACCGCAATACATAGTCCTCTCACTTGGAGTAAAATTCTGCATCGACTGTTTTCAATGCTGCATGAGTTAGATTTTGGATGTCTGACAGTTAGAAGGTCTTGTTCTCCAATGTTCCGCATCGTGTTGATTTTGATGTTTAAATCCACAATGAAATGAATTCTGAAATTGAAAGATCTCTGACAACGCCTCTGACCCTGTATTGGCCCACCAGTGAACAATCACGAGAGTGTTTTTAAACTCACTTTAATCCTGTGCTGTACCACATTTTAGTGGGACTCAAAACCATGTGTTAAATTATTACAGTAAAGCACCTAAATGTTTACCCTTGTCGGTACTCTCTTTATTTACATACCGCAAATAAACAAACTCGAAAACTACTTGAATAATTCGGGGGCAAAAAATCCGGGTGAGAGTCATCACAAATCTAAGACATCAGGCCAAATTACATTCAAATGTCATCGACGGTTGCAACGCCACGAGCAGTTTTCTGTGATCATGCCTCGGTGAACGGACTATAGCTGTAAATTATTTCAAAGATTGTACTTTTCCTTCATCGGTAGAAAAAAAAATGACATTTTTGCATAGAGTGTGTAGGATAATTATTGGGCAAAAGAGAGTTGTCATCTGAAGTTGTGAAACACATTATTGTGCGATTCCACGGTAGGGCCAGGGATACAGCTTCCACTCTTGAGCTAAATATTGATCCTGAATTCAGCTGTACAAGCGTTTGTAGCCCAGACTTTGTTCTCATTACAACTCACTCTCTGTCGTCATCTCTCTTTGGTCAAATGATGGAAATGCAATCTATCAGCAAGTCAGTGTTGAAACAAAGTGTGTAAGATTTCTACTGAAAATTTCACCATGAGGTTTCAGATGTAGACATCTTTGCTGCCTGTGGACCCATGCCACGACCAGTTTCTCCAAAGTGTCTGATTTTATCACTTCAGCGGTGAAGAAATCCTTCGTGATGAGAATGCACGTATTCTGTATGTGGTTTTCGACCAGTGTTTCAAACTAAGTAGAAAGTCCTGCTGCATGCCCCCCCCCCCCATCCAGAGAGGACTCAATCGTCTATTTTGTTAACATTACGAAGAGCCGTCGCGTCCTCAGCAGACCCTTGTTCTCATCGTTGCTACGTACGAAGAACAAACCAGACAAATGACTATCAGCCAGGTGAGGTCTCTGTAGTATTCAGTGAATACACATCGCATTGTCATAGGCCCAGACCCACATCCAGTACAATTGGGAGGTGGAATTCAGCACACATCTATCAATCAAGAGAAAGCGGGTGTTATTGTGGTATATCACATGATTCAGGAAATCAGTGATGGGCATCATAATATTCAAGGTCAACTCAGACGACACAGACGTACTGCCATAATAAATATCTCCCTAACTCCCTGCACGTGGAAATGCATGGAAGTCTGGTCAATATAGTACCTTTCATGAAGGTATTATTGCCAACCAGTAATGTCATGTCCGTTAATATTGATTGTCAGCATCCCCGAAGCCATCATGCTGAACGTCTTTGCAATCCATGTCCTCACTGGGCGGGACACTGTTTCCTCGTTTGGTCTCATTGGAAACACTACAGTTCTTACCAACTTAAAAATGTAATGTTCTCTGGTGTTCCAAGAGTTGGTAACAGGTATTAAACAGAGGAAGAAACCATAGAATTTTGCTTCACTTCATGGCTTCGCTGCATCATCGGGGGCTGGGGACATTCTTGAGGCAAATGCATCTTTTCAGCACGAAAATTGCAGCCAAGAGGTATGTCACACTAAACCTGCTCAGCTTTTCACCATCTATGAACAGTATCAGACACATTGTCTGGACGTTCAGCATCAGCTGTTACCGTGGAAAGTTGCTGGTGGCTCATTTCCAAACTTCAACCATCTGCACTGTGACTACATGGTTTGTGGAGATGCAGCTGAGCTGAGAGCACCAAAAAGGCTCTGAACCTGCTTAGCTGCAGTTGCAAAACGAGCTGCAGCACAAGCCAATGTACTGACCTGAATTCAGTTGTGCAAACGAAAGAAGACAACCTCTATAGCAATCCTGTTAGGGATGTAGCAGCTGAGACGAATCCAGCTGAAGACCACTAAAAACCAGTTTCCTACCTCATCGGTGAATTGGATGATAATTGTCCCATTGGAGTTACTATGGTTGAAGTAATGGGGTATTGGTGAAACAGTGATGACATGAAAGAATATCATTAATGACCTCAATTACACATCTGTTGATACAGTGGTGATCAGTTTGTATGTGTCGTTGGAGACTAACATTAATCTGCATCACCCATTCAACAATGGTTTTGTTCGAATTAAGATTAAACAATTGGCACCAAATGTAGGTACGTCTATTTTGATATGTTTCCGTTCGTTTTTATAAAATCGATTATTTCCAGCTGCAAAAAAAAAAAAAAAACCACTTTGGAAGTTGATCTCAATTGTAATGTGAAGGACACCGGACCTTTTCAATGGCGGCTATCTTGGAGTTCGTCATTTATCGAAAAACGCCCAAATCCTCACAGGTGGCATCGATCGGATCTGGAACCGGAATTTAATTTTCATTCAAAACCAGTAGGAAACTTTCAATATACACCCAGTTACGAAACAGGGTATATGTAGGCCAAGCTAAGATTGATAGTTTGTTGGAGGTTGTCTGCAGGTCGCACTGGACAGCACAGAGGGGTTTTGTCTATTTGTCTTGTTTCTCAAGCACTAACGTATTGTTTCCACAGCACATTCCGATATAATTCAAATTGAATTAACCTGGCTTGAACTGCAATAATGAAACAACTAACTCTTGCCAGCAATATTGTATACATATCTCAGCATCAACACAGACGTAACATACTATTACTAACATTTCTCAAAATGTGAAGCAGTTCAGAGCGGATGCTCCAAATAGACGTATTACTGTAACTGCTATTATTAATAATTTGATCTTCAAATTGTTGCATTATGTTTTTCAAAGACTTCTGTGGATACTTGTCTATGATCATAGGCAGTTAAGTTCAACCTCAGCCATCTGGTATATTTTATAAGATTTTTTTTAAAATACTGGACTCGCAATGTTTAGCGATCTAAGGGGTATAGTTTTGATTTTGTCCAATAGATTTCTTATAATAAACACAAATCAGTACGAATAACTTTCACGTGGTAGGAAATTGGATTCTTTTTAATTTGATGTACATTAAGCATGGGTATTTCTTTGATATTTGGCTGGGTGCAACTTTATTACTGTCATTTTGGCTGAAAAGAGGGCTAATCTGTACTGTCACGCAGGGGGTGTTATTGTGGAATTTCTTAGCGTTGCCACCGTTTATCTCATTATATCCGACATTTTCAGTAGCCCAAAGTGGTTCTCCTAACATTTATAGCAACATCAGGAGTATATATTTGTGCAAGGTTCCCAGCCATCTGACAGCTTGGCCCCCCTACTAATAATAACAAAAATTCTGTATGTCTCTGATTCGTGTAGGTCGCCAGACTAACCTTTTTGGATTAGAACTGGTTAGAATAACTGCTCCCACAATTTCTTCTGCACATCGTAGCTTCCTGACATGGAACAACGTCTGTAAATTCTATATATACAAAAACACCGTAGAAAGATTTTGGAGCTTTGGTGTTACCTGCAGTCAATTCCACAAGAACGTGTAACGACAGATCTAGATTAAAAATAAAAGAAAGAAAGACAAGCTTTATAATTTATCAAACCTACTGACGGAGGGGCCCACTTTAATACTTATTGACCCAGCTCTGGGTAAATAATCAAGCCCTTCCGACAGCAAAATATCTAATGATTCGGTAATAATTACAGCAATGGAAACATGCCATAATGGTTTACATGTAAGGTTTTCCCCAGTATCTAAGATCTCCAGCCAACCCGTGATTAATGCGCAATGTTTTTCTGTGTTTACTTCACCCTTATTTTCACCCCCCCCCCCAGGCACTTCCCGTTGCGCCATATTCATTAATTTTGGTAGGGGTGGCGTCTTCTTCCCTACTTGTATGTAGATTCATTAACGAATCGTCTAAGGCTTTGCTCATGAACCCGTTTTATTCAGGGCAACGCCAGATACCCCTGCTTGTAACATGCAAAAGAGATCATGAATTAAAATCAAAAGAAGTTTTGAATAGACATGTTCCACCCACCAGGGCTCGGCCTTTCTCCCATACACTGAGAACGGTAAAAGAGTGTACCACAGCAGCCAGCTACTGACGGACAGAAACTGAGATTTGAAAAGAGGTCCACGTGGCATCAGTGATATGCAGCACCCCTCCTCCCCCCCCACCACCCCCCCCCCCAGTAAATAATATTTTCTGAATAGCATTCCGCCAGAGGCGTAACATAAACTATCTAATTTTGTACGTGGGTGCGGGGAGCAAAATTTTTCTATACTTAGTAAGTTAAAAACAAACAAACAAAAACAAAACAACTAGCCGACACTCGCAAGACTTTCTTGCTGTCCTAGGACCAACTGGCCGGACAACCTATTAACATCATTCCACTGTCCCAGTAACCACGTCAGCAGGTGAATGACAAGAAGAAGCCAAGGAGCTTACACTAAGTTACACTCAGTTACACTAAGATCCTTGGAAGAAGCAGTTCTAATTGATAGGACAAGAATTACCAGCGCATGAGAACAATTAAATTTGCACAAAATAATGCATACACACGACAACAGAAATAAATAAGAAAAGAGAGAAAGGCCAAACACAACTGTTAGGAGCGGATAGTAATGGCAAAGTAAGCAGACTTTAATTAAGCTTTCAAGGAAGGAAAACCTGAGTCTGCAACTGCCCGTCCGTATTCCCGTGTGTTACCACTACATCCCCAAACCGCTAACCTGAGCGGGCAGAAACTTGGTCCATAGGGAGTCACCGACACGCGGTGGGCCACTGAAAGGTAGATTAGTCTATCTGTCCTTTTATCTGTTGGTTACCTGTCCTTTTATCTCTTTGTTCGTAACAGTTCTTGTTAGGTCCATTTGACCTAATCACTGAGATACTTTTAAAGTTCTGGACCGCCTTTCAAAACCTTCCATTCGGTGCGAATTCTCTACAAAGAAAAGCACGCGTAACGCATGAACTTGTAAGGTACACAGGATACCGTGCAAGATTGCAAGATGAGCAGCTGTATGGTATTAGGGTTTTTTTTTTTCGGAGGATCTGTGCCCTTGGCATCTGCACCTCTCTTTCTCTTGTTTTTTTATTTTTCTTGTTCTTGTATTTGTATACCTGTTTGATCCCATTTTTGTTGGGGGGGGGGGGGAGAAGGTCGGGGAGGGGAGAGGGGATAGTAGGGATACGTTTATATTATTTTTTTTATTTTGTCCGCGCAGCCAGCCTCGTCGACTTCCAACTGCCAAGGTATCTTTAACATGCGCAACGTGTGCACACGGGCCGTCCGAGTTTTTCGTCCTTATTCCAGAAGACTAGGTGCTTGATCCTATCTACCATAGGATCAGAGACAGGAAATTCTCCAAAGTTTTCAACATGTCTGCTCCGACCGGGAACCGAACCCGGTACCCTCGGCAGGAGAGGCAAACACCTTACCTCTTGACCAGCGTGCCCATTTCCTTACGGGGGTGCCCAGCTGTGATTTTGGCAGATCTGCTTTAGCAGAAAACAGAAGTGTTGAAGTACTCAAGTAGAATATCTACGTCAACTTCCCTACAGTTCTTTAATTGACATGTTGTTGTTTGCGCTGCAAGAAACAAATCGATGCGTTTGAGCAGACCCACATCAGAAATCAGAGAACAATGATAATGATAGTAATAATATTCATAATAATAATAATAAAAAAACAACAACAGGCTCTCACCCTTTGTCATTTCATTGCAACATGCGATTTTAAATATTTCCTGACAGTATCAAGGCAATAAATAATCTTCTTCTTCTTTTGCTCCTGCGATCTTGGTGCCATTCAGCACTAAATCAGAAGACCGGTGGGCTGTATGAAAGATGCCGCGAGTTCAAATTCCCCTGTGGTTTTCCCATGTACGCAGTATAAATCGTCCAGGCTAGGAGTTTTCCCTGTCTTGCTCACTTTTATCATGGTAATAATCGACCAATTCGTGGCATTTTTGGTACTACGCCACTGTGCCCTACAATACTTCGGCCCACATTCAATAGAATCAAGATTTTTCTGAATAATGTTGACCTTACACCCCCCCCCCCCTTGCACCAACAAAACATTTAGATATAAGCCGGCCTCACTGAATGTCTCTGAGCTGACAGACATTCAAATTGTACCAGGTCAGTGCCAGGGAAAAGGACATTGGATAGCAGTGTTGCTATTGCTTGTTGCAAGCAGGCAGGCCCTGGATCGAAGAAGTGCAAGGCTGGAATTTTCAGTTACCTCAGTGAAATAATTTCTTGTGATTTGTTCTATGTATCGAAATTTTGCCGCAACCATGTCGGGCAGGTGAGTTCTGTAATTTCACGACCTAGTGTTTATTTATTGATTTTCTCATCATAACTCCTCACCGGGAAAATAGATAATGGTAGATAATTCCTTCTCCCATTCTCCCACATGCCCCTATCTACTTTTGGGAGACAAATTGACGGGAGAAAAACTGCGGTTTCTTATGAATAGGGCCTAAGGGATATGCTGCATGTTGCATGAAGAATCCAACGTCTCTTTGCATAATCTGACTACCAGCTCGCTCTTATCTACAGCCTACAGATTAGTGTCAGTTTAATGGTAGATGAAATATAATAAGTCGTAATATGTTTGGTAATCATGCCACGGTTTGATATATGTACATCCATTAATTACTGTTGACAACATGCACTAAGGTGACTCAGAGGCAAAATAATCATGACCAGCTGAGCCTCCTTACGATAACTCTACACCCGTCCTCCATCCCTCTCTGCCCACCTCTCTCTCTCTCTCTCAAAGACAGTCTCACATGCTTTGCGCACGCTGTTCCTATTCGGAAAAAGTGCAGGAACTGAATGCTCTTAAAAAGGCAGTCAAATAAAAGCCAGTAATGGGGGTATCATACTATTACTAGGCCCGGCCAGACAGTCAGATGCTGCCAGCAAAAAAAAACACAGAAAAGAAATAGATGGCAGAAGGTGTCTGTGTCTGACCAGGCTTAGTACGAAATGGTCTTTCCAGTTTTGCTGAGAAAATGTAGGAAATTATGGTGTGCACTTCCTGTCTGCCAGCAGCTGACTGTGTCTGAAAAAACAAAAAAACTGGAGATCTTTCAGTACCAGTATGTAGAAGAGGTATCACAAATGCACACTTTGACACCTTTTTAAAATGCGTTGTGGCACTTATCAAGCTGTTTCAGAGATCCCATTTATTCTTACTCCTTATCATAATATTAAAGCTGCAAACGTTTTAAGACAAATGTCTCAGTTGTGCAAAAGGTGGAGTTACAACAAATAAATAAGAACCAGTTTCACGATATACCGGCCGTAATCGGTGCAAGAAGGCCTCGCTACGGATTGAAAGCTACTGGAGAGAATGACAAGGAGTTGCAACTTGCAAGGACCTACGTTTTCGCCCTCTTTACCCTCCATGGCTCGAATGAATAACGAGTATGACTTTGTCTTTTCTTTGTGCTCCTCCCCTCATGTCATTGGGTGGTGAATTAGATTATCATACATCACACACACACTACATACACACACCACCATCACCACATAAACACACTCTTTTGAAGTAACGGTGCCTGTTAACACAGAGAATAGTCCGAGGAGGAGAGGTGAGGGACGCAAAGATCTTAAAATAGTATTAACCGGTTAATACTATTTTAAGATCTTTGGAGGGACGACATTTCCACCCCCCCCCCCTTTTTGTTTACTGTGTCTGCAGTGGTTTTACATTAAGCAGCGTTATTATTTACGATCCATTTGTTGATTTGCACTGAACGACTTCGAAGCGAGATACCGGTATCTGATATTATATGGTGATAGCCTGGTGAGAGAGGATGAGAGAAAGAAAGAGAGAGTGAGAGAGGTGCAAATCAAGAGAACAAGACTTTCTGTAAAGCGCCTAGAGCAAACTCGTTTGGACTGGGCGCTATATAAATGATCTTCATTATTATTATTAAATCAAATGATAACGGGAATGAATGATAGCCAGGGATAAAGAGACGGAAACATAACACAATCATGATTATACCAAAAATGAACACGAGATTGGGTTTGGGAAACTGAATCGAGAAGTAAAACATAGTGACAGAACATTACAAATATCTACGTGGTTTGACCTGAACTACACGTAATACTATGATCTGTGTGACCTGGACCATATTATTACAACAGAATACATGTATAACCTTAACACTATCCAAGTATCTGGTGGTTTCACCTGAAGTATACCATTACAACAGACACAACCGTAACACTATCTGCGTGGTCTGGTCTGAACTGTATTTGTATGATCTGTAGTGAGTAGTATTTGCGCCAGCAGGCAGCATATTTTCTGCTCTCGCTATTTTGTTTAATTTTCATGTGGCTATACATTTCCTGGATTTAAAATTAACATCATTGGAAAGTGCTAATCATGGAGATTCCGACAATGCATAATTCTTCCAGATTGATTTGGAAATTTTGTGAAAATTGAAAATTTTAGATTCATTCTTCTTATTTTGAAGTTGGTGGAAGGTTGTGAATTGTGTTCCATCTTAAACTGTGTCAGTGAATTAGGTCACTACAACAAAAACAACAATAACAGAGACTGTCAAGAAACAAAGTATTTGAGCACATGAATGGCTCAGAGCCCTCAGTGTGTCAGTGTGTAGACAAAACAAACAATGACTTGAGGTATTCAAGATTTGAATTGCTAGCCCTGAAAAAGGACTGCGTTAAGACTGTTTTACCAGCAAATGTTTATTTACAATTAAGGCAATTGGGTATAACAAAAACAAAACCTACAAAGAGGGGCACCAGAGGAGGCAGGAATAGAAAGACCAGAGTGTTAAAATCTGTGAACAGATCTGGAGAAAATGACACGCCTGAACTTGATACAGAGCTCAAATGTAAACAAATGGGTGCAAACGTGAACAATCTGATAGTAGTTACATCCAGGGCTCATGATAAAAACACTTTAGTTTGTCTGATCAATGCACGATCTGTCTGTAATAAGGCCACTCTCATGAATGACTATATTCTGGAACTAGATATCGATATTTGCATCATAACTGAAACTTGGCTCAATGGAAATGATGATGCCGTACTGGGTGAGCTAGTGCCTGTTGGCTACTCAATATTAAATCAAGATCGACAGGAAAGAAGAGGAGGTGGTATTTTGGTCTTGTTCAAAAGTGGTTTATGCATTACGAAGATGGATACACAAACTTTTAGCTCTTTTGAAATTCTCATGATTGATCTCTATTTGAAAAACACACACCACAGAATTGCATGTATCTATCGACCACCGCCTTCCCCCAAACATCGAGTAACAGCCAACCAGTTTATTACTGAATTCCAAGAGTTTGTCTTTGACCAGTCCGTACTGTCTGGGAATTTAATTCTTGCCGGCGATTTCAATCTCCACATGGACTGTCCCAATGACCCAGATGTATCCAAATTTCAAAATTTGCTAGAGTCGACAAACTTGAGACAACTTATCACCGAGCCAACTCACATCAAAGGGCACATAATTGACTTTGTGATTAATAATATCAACGATAACTCTATCTCAGCCGTTGAAGTAGACAAAAACAGTCCATCAGATCATTTTTATGTATTATTTTCGTTATCATCATCCAAGCCTAGACCAGTTAGTCGCACAGTTTTATCTCGTAACACCAAGAACTTAAACCTTGAGACAGTTAAGAGTGACATCTCAGCCATAGGCCTCATGGAGAAACTTGATATGGCAATATGTGTACAAGAAAAGGTAGAAGTTTTCAATAGAGCCCTCAATGAGACTCTAGAGAAAGATGCACCTCTGAAACAACGTAAGATCATCCTGCGACCCAACACCAGATGGTACAATGATGAAATTCGACTCGCCAAACATGAAAGGCGTCGTTCTGAAAGAAGATGGAGAAGAACTCATTTGGAAATTGATAGACAGAACTATCACGCGGCAAAAATCAGAACTAATAAATTAATATTACAATCCAAAAGAAAACACATTCTTCAAAACACCAATGAGGCAAAACGCGAACCCAAACAACTTTTCAAAATAGTCAAAGGCCTGATGGGACATGAAGCAGATCAAAATAGTCTACCATTGCACACTGACCCCCAAGAACTGGCTCGGGATTTTTCAGACTTTTTCGTTAACAAAATTCGAACAATCAGAGACCAATTTGACCAACAAAAGGGAGACGATCATTATATGCCTGAAAAAATTGATTCAGATGTATTGCTTAATGAATTCCAGCCTGTCAATTTGGATGAAATCATGAAACTATTACTATCGTCATCAAACAAAACATGTATGTTAGATGCCATTCCGACCTGGATTCTCAAATCATGTGCTACAGAGCTCGCCCCATCAATAACATCTATTGTGAACAGCAGTTTTCATGAATCCACAGTACCGGTCGCACTAAAACAAGCACTCGTGACCCCTTTTCTCAAAAAGCCCAGCCTCGATCGCAACAACATGAGCAACTATCGACCCGTTTTCAACATTGCTTTCCTTTCTAAAATCGTCGAAAGAGTGGTTGCAATGCAATTGAAGGCGCATCTTACCAACAAAGGCCTCTCTGTGAAATTTCAATCTGCGTACAGAGAGTTTCACTCTACGGAAACTGTCCTCTTGCGAGTCCACAACGACACCATCAGATATACAGACCAGAAACAATGTGTGGCGCTCATTCTTCTTGACCTCAGCGCTGCATTTGATACGATTGACCAGGTTCTACTCTTAGCGCGACTGAGATCATATTTCAAGATTGGAGGGAAGGCATTAGAATGGATTAAATCTACCTAACTGACCGATCACAATCAGTTCTCATTCATTCCTCAACATCTGGAAGGGGTACAATAACATCACCATCAGCAGCACTTATCTATGGGGTGCCTCAAGGCTCTGTCTTAGGGCCCATTCTGTTCATCATGTACACATCACCCCTATCAGACATCATCATCAGACATGGATTGGATTATCACCTGTACGCTGATGACACCCAAGTGTACATTCCCATCTGCCAGGGTGATGAGCAACAACGGATCCAGGCCATCGAGAACTGCTTACAGGATGTCAAGCAATGGATGTTTGACAATAAACTCAAACTCAATGACAGCAAAACTGAGATAGTTTAACTTGGAGCAAAAAATTCTAGATCTAATGTGAAAATTGATAACTTAAATCTGGACGGTACTACTATCAAAGTAACATCTGGAACCATTAAGAACCTTGGCGTCTATTTCGACTCAGACCTGTCCATGAAAACCTATGTTACAAAACTTTGCCAAACAATGCACTTTCACTTGCGGAATATCAGTAAGATCAGAAAACGTATTGATGAAGAGACCGCAAAGATTCTGGTCCAGGCATTTATTGTCAGTCATCTAGATTATTGCAACTCTTTGCTCATTGGTATCCCTGAGGCAACTATTTATAGATTACAAAAGATCCAGAACAAGGCTGCTAGACTTGTTACTTTATCAAAAACATCAGAACACATTCAACCAGTTCTCCAAAACCTTCATTGGTTGCCTGTTAGAGAGCGTATTCAGTTTAAGATTTTATGCATTGTGTTTAAATGCCTCAATCAAAGCTCACCAGGATATCTTTCAGAGCTCACTGAAAAATACATTCCACCCAAAAAATTGAGATCAGCAGAAGCAAATTTATTAGTAGTGCCCAGATCAAGAACAATCATGGGAGAAAGAGCTTTTTCGGTGTGTGCACCTAAAATGTGGAATGACTTGACTGATCATGTGAAACATTCAAACAGCTTGATCCAATTCAAAAGAAAACTTAAAGCAGGGTTGTTTACAAAAGCGTCTACGCAGGATATGTAACATTCTTGAGACAGTGATTATGTATAGGTTGATGAAAATGTGTGTTGTGTGACTGAGAGAACTGTTAAGCGCTTTAGAGCACTCTTCTGTGGAATCAGGCGCTACAGGAATGACTTATTATTATTATTATTATTATTTTTGTCTATTTGTCAGGCCAGAGTTTTCTGCTATTGTACGACAGTACACAATACAGCCTGCTACTGTCACCCCCACTGTCTTGTGGGTCATCTCGGGAGAGAGGAAGACTAGGGGAAGGTAACCCTGAATACAAATACCACACTGCCTTGTGTGTTGCTATGATAGCAAAGGCTATGGGAGTAAACCCAGACAGAAAATCAGGAGTGGAGACCCGAAGGTGGTTGTCAGGGAGAACTGCATCAAACTGGCTTCCAGCATCTCCTGCAGCCGGACTAGTTCCAAATGTATTGACCTGGTCTCTCCCTTGGATTTAACTAGAATGGCAGAGAGAGGGGTGGTGCCTCTGGGCAAAGCACCATCTCTTAAAAATAGCCCAGGCAAGGCAGCAAAACGAGGAGGCGTTTGCTCGGGCTTGGCAAGCGTCTGTCTCTCCTCTATAAGCCCACCCATTTCCGATTTGGAGAGGACACTCCAGCCATCCGTTACGGATGGGCACAACACGGGAGGTGGCAGTTACCGGTGATAAGCTCAATCCATTTGGCGTACGGATGAGCGCCAGGGGTCCCCTCTGTCGGTGGGAGCGGCTTTTCAGCTGCATTGATCAACTACCGCCCGCCGTAACCTGGGCAGCCCCCAGGCAGTTGGGTGTTGTTCCGCCACGTCAGCCTGCTTCATAAGGTGGTTGGAGCTAGACCAAAAGTCAAAAAGCTGACGTAAAGTGTGCACCTGGCAAAAACAGAAAAATACTAAAACTTGGTACCTGGAACGTCAGAACAATGCGCCCAGGCTTGCAACAGCAAGATCTCACTAATATTGACTCCATCAGGAAATCCCAAATTATTGATCGAGAACTTCAGCTACTAAACATCGACATCGCTGCCCTTCAAGAAACTCGACTTCCCGACTCCGGGTCAGTCAAAGAAGAAAACTACACCTTCTTCTGGCAGGGCCTTAGCAGCGAACAGCCGAGAATCCACGGCGTGGGCTTCGCCGTAAAAAACTCCCTTATCAATTCGATCGCAACTCCAATTGGAGTGTCAGAACGCATCATGACACTCAGACTGAACACCCGGTCTGGTTTTACCAACATTATCTGTGTCTATGCCCCAACACTTACCTCCTCTGACGAAACCAAAGACATTTTCTACGAGGCATTGCAGAGGACTCTCCACAACATCCCTCTCACCGAAGGCCTGCTAATTCTGGGTGACTTTAACGCTCGAGTGGGAGCAGATCACTCCGCATGGCCAAAGTGCATTGGGCACTTCGGCATTGGCAACATCAACGAAAACGGGCAGCGCCTTCTGGAGCTATGCTCCGTAAACTCATTATGTGTTACAAACACGTACTTTGACCTTAAGAGATGCCAAAGAACATCATGGCGCCATCCCAGGTCTGGCCATTGGCATCAATTAGATCTTATTCTCTCAAGGAGGAAGAGTTTGGGCTGTATAAAAATAACTCGTTCCCTCCACAGTGCTGACTGTGACACCGACCATGCACTGGTAGTCAGCAAAATCAAAATTTCGGCCAAGAAAATATACAGATCAAAAGCCCCTTCAATCCCTAAGATCAATGTAACAGCAATCAGAGATGAATCAAATAGAAAGTCATTTGAAAAGTTATTTGCTGAAAGCATGGATAATGTCACCCAATGTGACTCGGTAGATGAAACATGGAACACTCTCAGTTCAAAAATTCATGACTGTGCCATCAAGTCTTTTGGACAGCATAAAGTTTCAAACAACGACTGGGTAGCCCAGAACAGCGAAATTCTCCTACCTCTCATTGAGCAAAAGAAATCTGCTTTCAATGAGTATAACAAAAATTGCAATCAGAGTACAAAAACTTGTTTGAAAAATGCAAAAGCTAAACTTCAGCTGGAGGTAAGACGTTGCGCCAACAAATACTGGACAGACTTGTGTAACAGCATACAAGAGGCAAATGAAAAGGGAGATATGAAAACCGCTTTTAGTCAGATGAAAGTAGCTCTTGGGCCAATCATCACCAAGAGCGCCCCACTTAAGTCTGTAAATGGTGAACCCATCACAGATAAAAATGAACAACTGAATAGGTGGGTAGAGCATTACTCTCTGTTGTATTCAACTGAGAAACATATTCCACCAGATTTTGAGGAACACCTCCAAAAACTGCCAATAATGGCCGAACTTGACGCTGAACCTTCCTTAGTCGAGCTTTCCAATGCAATCGACCACCTGTCTGCTGGAAAAGCCACAGGAAGTGACAACATTCCTGCAGAGGTATTAAAAGACCTAAAAGGCCCACTATTACCACACCTGTATAATCTGTTACTGCAGTGTTGGAAAGAAGGCGTGATACCACATGATATGAGAGACGCCAAAATTGTCACACTTTACAAGAACAAAGGAGACAAAGGCGACTGCAACAACTATCGAGGCATATCCCTCCTCAGCATTACTGGAAAGGCTTTTGCTCGCGTCATCCTCTGCCGCCTTCAACAACTGGCGGAAAAAGTCTTACCAGAAACACAATGCGGCTTTCGAAGCAAACGATCAACTATTGACATGATATTTGCACTTCGGCAAATCCAAGAAAAATGTAAAGAACAAAAACAGGCCGCTTATAACATGCTTTGTGGACCTAACAAAGGCTTTCGACACCGTAAGCCGATCTGGCCTGTATGCAGTCCTTAAATCCATAGGCTGTCCACCAACATTGCTAAAACTTATTGCATCCTTCCACACTGACATGAGGGCATGTGTCAACTTTGAGGGCTGCACATCCAATTCATTTGCTGTAAACAGCGGTGTGAAGCAGGGATGTGTTCTTGCTCCTACCTTATTTGGTATATATTTTGCAGCCCTACTCAAGAATGCCTTTGGTCAATGTTCAGGTGGAGTACTTATTAACACCAGAGTGGACGGCTCCATTTTTAATGTTGCCAGACTAAAAGCAAAATCTCGTACAGAGCATATTATGTTACAAGAGCTCCTCTTCGCAGATGATGCTGCAATCGTGGCCCACGATGAAACCACGCTCCAGGCTCTCATCAATAGCCTTGCCAAAGCCTGTGACAAATTCATGCTAAAGATCAGTGTCTCAAAAACTGTAGTTTTGACACAAGGCTTGAGAAACCCCAACCCAATCATGCTGAATGGCTCTCCTCTGGAGCAAGTGGGAAAATTCTGCTACCTAGGCTCAACCATCAGTGGTAGCACAGACATAACAACTGAAATAAATGCCAGAATAGGAAAGGCGGCCACAGCTTTTGGCAAACTCTCAAAAAGGGTGTGGAACAATAGCAAGCTGACCATCAAAACAAAGGTACTCGTGTACCAAACTTGCGTCCTAAGCACCCTGCTGTATGGCTCAGAGACATGGACCACCTACTCCAAACATGAAAGATCCCTCAACTCCTTCCACCTGCGCTGCCTACGCAAAATTCTCAAGATCAAGTGGCAAGACAGGATCTCAAATATCGAAGTTCTGAGCCGAGCCAACATTCCATCAACTCAGGCTCTCCTAGGCAAAAAAAGACTGCGGTGGCTTGGACATCTCCACCGTATGGAAAATGATCGCATCCCCAGACAAATTCTCTACGGGGAACTTGCTACTGGCAACCGACCCAGAGGTAGGCCACATCTGCGATTCAAAGACACTTGCAAGGTCACGATGAAAGCATTCAACATCGACCCCAATGAATGGGAGGACCTTGCAAATGATCGAAGCAGATGGAGACAAAAATTGCGCAGTGGCACGCTCGCAATAGACTTCAAAGCAAAAGAAATATACCTGACAAAACGACAGAGGCGGAATGAAAACACTCGCCAAAGTGAACCCAAAAGACTGACCTGCAATCACTGCCATCGCACTCTCGGGTCAAACATTGGTAGAATAAGCCACGAGAGAAGCTGTCAGTCAAAGTGAAAGTGAATATTCTAGCTGCTAAGACCGTCTGTAAAGACGCTAAAGGCCATATATATATATTATTATCTGGTCTGAGCTATACCATCACAACAGACACAACCTTAACACTATCTATGTGGTTTAACACTATCTATGTGGTTTAACCAGAACCATACCATTACAACAAAACACAACCGTAACACTATCTGCGTGATTTGACCCGAACTATACAGTTACAAGAGACACAACCTTACTAATAGTTTATGACAGGACGACAATCACGAACAAACAAGTTAACACTTAACAAAACAACCCATCAGACTCACACATTTATTAAACATAATTATACATATAATCGCGCAATTACATACATTATATTATTGAAATGAACTGCCGTACAACGGCCTTATTCTCACACACACTCTCCCTCGGATCCACAATCCGGTAGTTACTCCTAAAGGCACTTCGGCCTCAGCCTCTCCCCTCAGGGTCTTAATAGCCCATTAATAATTTACTGGCACCGCAGTCTCTCAATATCACCTTCCTATTGTCATACCCTTAGCACTCCCCTAGCACCTCAGCAGGGCAATAACACATTATTATTTCCATAGCCATCAACATGGCAACAACATAGTATCAGTTCACTAGCCTATCAACATGGCAACAATATAGTATCTCATTCACTCTCATATCTACGTCCCTGTCCGTGGCCTGACTGCCACGACTTTATGTGCCTCTACTGTCCTGCACTGACAGCCTCACTTCTGGCCTATGTGTGGCCTCCGGCCCTATGCTGGCCTATCCCCTGTGCTCATCGAGGTGGCTCTGCGGCCCGTCCCCGACACCTACATGAATAATATTACATTGGTATAATACCCTACCATTTCTATTCACTCCACCTCTCCTTACAACCCATGAAACGTACACACACTAGTTCACCTTTCACTCACCCCACATCTTACGGTAACACACTTCCATCGGAGTACACACTACTCACTCGCGCTACAAATCCATGAACTCACTTTCATCTATCGCTCGTGGCGCACATTGCTATATCCAATATCAAGGACTTCCACATTCCTCACATATACTTATTCACATCATGGTAATAGACGAATATAATATAATACATCAATCATAATAATCAATCAACGTTCTACATACCAGTCATAACTGGAAAGACTCTCACTAGTCTTCTCGACTGCTTCCCTTTATGTCCGCCCGATGGGCTCCTATTCACAGGTCCGATCCGTAGGACCTTCTAACTTGCAGTGATAGTAATCCAGCGCTTTCGCCTCATTCAGACTTCCACACCACTCATACACGCACGCTTTTCCCACTTGTCTGCATGAGTTATTTTTACTCTTCCCCTTTCACGTCTTTTCCTATCCGTCTGTCGTGAGCTCTTCTTATTCTACACCCGCTCTGTAGCAATCCCCTTAATTGCACTCACTCCACTCGTGACAATCTGCATGGTTTGACCTGAACTATACCATTACAAGAGTCACAACCTTAACACTATCTGCATGGTTTGACCTAAACTATACCATTACAAGAGACACAACCTTAACACTATCTACATGGTTTGACCTGAACTATACCATTACAAGAGACACAACCTTAACACTATCTGCATGGTTTGACCTGAACTATAGCATTACAAGAGACACAACCTTAACACTATCTGCATGGTTTGACCTGAACTATACCATTAAAAGAGACACGACCTTAACGCTATCTGCATGGTTTGACCTGAACTATACCATTAAAACCTTGGGTTGGCACTTTTCTAATCCGTTGATAGTTCTTATAGTGCCGTCTGTGGATGGTCTCATTCACTCACTCACTCAAACAATCAATCCGTTTTATTTCTTCTTTTGCAGAGAAAACAGCGAGATTCGTTTCTACGTCAATGGCTTGGAACACAAAGGTAAGACCTGTGCATCAGAGTACCAGTTTAATGGTAAAATAATTAGGGGTTCCAACATTGCAGCATCGGGAATCAGGTGATTTAGATATGTAACACTGGACACTTTGTGGTTAAGTAAAGACTTAACTTGTATTCTGCTCTGGCCAATGAGGACGAGGGCCCGATTTTTGGTAAAAGAATTGGAGAGGCGTTGGGGTATCAGACAGCTGTGATCATTTAGAGAAACGGGATGACAGGGCTGCAAAGCTCACGTTGTCTGGTACCGGTATTGGCCATATAGTTGTTTTTCCCTTTTGGAGAAAATGAGGACTGAAGTTTGGTCGCAAAAGGGCTAAAACGTATAAAATATTACGACACAAACACATACTGTATCTCGAAAAAATTTTGACCGATTGGAGGGACACTTACACATAATGAACTTAGGAGTCAGACAACCGCTTTCACGGCAAAACCTCAAAATCAGCGAAATGTCGCACACAACATTATGGCAAATACCTCTCGACGTATTCCACCGAAATGTCACCGAAATTTTATAGCAATTATTTTCCATCTACGTTAATGGGTTTCCTGATTGGCGGTGAAATATCAGAAACTTCAGTGTATTTCCTTGTTGTGCTAAGATAAATCATAAATTTGTACACAGATTTAAATGCTCTTTACTCTCACAGACGTTTACAGAAAATGGCATTGCGTATTTATTTCCTGTTATAATCTGTCAGTCTCCCAGAAGTATTCAGCAAGCACCTCTCTCAATGACTACCTGCGGGAGGTGGCCGGACTCAAAGGGACGAAGGTCATGTGCCGCGAAGCCGGATGTGGCTGTTGCTCGGTCAGCGTGACCTGTTTGTCGCCAGAGTCGGACAAATTGGAAACCTACAGTGTCCAGTCCGTGAGTTCTTCTTTTACTCCTCTCTTTCCTTTTCTTCTTCTTCTTCCTCATCATCTCGTTAGACGATTATCTCTATGGCTGTTGGCTTTATGAAACTTAATGTTGGATGAACTACGAGTGGCTAATGTGGTTACTGCGTGGGTTCAATAGTAACTGCCTTAAGGATACACAGGATTAACAAACACAGGGCTCTGCTGGCAATCTTATTTATTCAAAAAGCCTAACAAAGGTATCACTACCAAACAAAAAGGCATAGGAGAACCCTACCAAGCAAAAAAAAGCCCAACCAGCCATGAGCTGGAACAAGAGAAAAAAGGACAAAAATATGATTAGAATAATGACAACATCAATCATGCAATCAATGGTGTGTATACATAGGATTGAGTATTAAATCAAAACATCAACACGATATAGAATCTAAGCAATTACTAATTACATACATACATGTACGGAATAAAAATAATGCTAAGGTTAATGAACTACAACTACAAGTAAGAATTATATAATAGATATATACAAGGAGTTCCCTAGCACAGTGCTTGCAATATACGAATCAAAGTATGAAAGGACATAATCAAGGAAAGAGCAAGATCAGAACCGTCTCACTCCACTGAGCCGAGCACAACAAATCCAGAGTGGCCATTCCATTTAATAACGCAGTGGCCAACATGGCCCACTGACCGTCCATAACACAGACGCTGCATCCCAATGCAGGCCATCCTCATAGGCCCACTCCCATTATCAGTACTAACCCGCCCCAGGGCTATTGTATTGGTTACTTCCCTTCCCAATCGATACTGAAGGGTCATGCCCTTTGACCTTAGCCGCGGAGCTATGCCGCCAGGCTAACATGCGTATGACACACCGCTAGATACATAAAGTAGTGTGTACATTCGAAACTATGTCCTTCACACAACCTACGAACTCAATGAAACACAGCACGTCTGTAATATCTATAATCTATAATAGGTAGATCTATAGGCGGGACTCATTGCAACATGTGCAAACTCACTGAAACATTGTTCATCCACCGCCCCACATAGAACAATCCTGGGGCTCACCCATGTGAGGCCCAACTTATTTTTTACATCTCCAATACATTAATTAATTACACATCTTAAACACTAAACACGCCATCACAATCACACTGCTCTCTATAGCATAGTGGTACTGGCAAGGTACACAAATACCCGTAATACAATCAAGTGTATAGTGCCGCTCGCTATTATATAACATAAGCCATCCACATTAACATGTCAGGAAATCCTCACTGCCTACCACAACAAGGCAATGCTACACATACACTATATATATGCACACAAGCAAATCGTGATAGCTTGGTTAGCGAGCCATCATTATCATCTAGCACCGCAAACGTTAACTTTGACAATAAAGTCACAATATCAAGACACTGCACTGCACCGCGCATCTTACACGTCTAATGACAATGGCACTTACCGTTGAGCCTGACTCATAATAGTCTCTGTAGATCAGCATTCTCTACGCGGCATCCCCAAAAAGGGGGGGGGGGTGCGCAAATTAAAGTCACTTCTAATATAGTCTCCAACTTACCCAAAGTCTCTCTGCTACTGGCGCAACTGGACTAGGCCATGTTTTGGGCGAGGCGCGCCACGGCAGGCCGCCGCCGGTCTATTGTACTGCAAGGTCCACTTGTGCTTCCTATTGTTGCGGCGTCTTTGATGGAGTCTACTGACCACTCGAACTGGCATCATCTTTATGAGCCAGCGCGGACGTCCGAGAGGGCTATTACGTAGTCCAGTGTTGGACAAGTGAAAGGCTCGGACATTGAGTCCAGCCGAACAACATAACCGGTTAGGGTCCTAACACAATCGAATTTACAGTACGGTTAAAAGGGTGCACACAAAAGTCAATTAGGTATCCCAGTAAACTGCAGAAATTACTCTATGGTCCCCTCCAGCTATAATTGAATAAATTTGACCCAGGTTGGAATTATCGGGGATAACATGCGTCTAACTCATAGTTTGCTTTAAATCCGAGACCCTCTTATTAATTATTTCAATAGGATATGTGCATCAAAGTACAACGAAATTAGTACCATTATAAAGTAGAAACTTGCTGCTAAAATTCTAACTGACTACTTATACCAGAAACCCGGTAATAGTTTTAATATAAATTTTCAAAGTGTCAGGACTAACAACATTTGCCAGATTTGTGTGGGATATTTCAGTCCATTAATATGACGACTATGGGAGACAACCCAGAAAGAAAACTCTGTTGCCTTGCAGATGTTCGGGAGAACAAAAGGCTAGGGGAGACAACCCAGAAAGAAAACTCTGTTGCCTTGCAGATGTTCGGGAGAACAAAAGGCTATGGGAGACAACCCAGAAAGAAAACTCTGTTGCCTTGCAGATGTTCGGGAGAACAAAAGGCTAGGGGAGTAAACCCTACAAAATCCGGAGGGAGGGACCCTAAGGCAGCTGATGGTGAGGTCTGTTCCAAACCACCTTCTGGCATCCCCTGCGGCTTCGTATGATTCCCATATGTATTGGCTCTGTCTTTCCTTTGGGTTAAATCTGTAGAGTGGAGAGGGGGTTAGTGCAAGACAGGCTAAGCACTGATTCCATATTTCTGCCCAGGCTAATAGAGCAGCGAAGGGAGGACACTGCACTCAGGGCAACATCAGTGTACATCACCCATTCTGCCCAACCAAAGCTACAACAGCACTGACCCATGGAGAGGACACTCCATGCATGTCACTAACACTGGCATGGATAAAAACACGGGAGATGGCAGTTACCGGTCATAAGTTCTGACAGATTGGCGTAGGTCAGAGCGCCAGGGGCCATTTCTGACGGTGGGAGTGATATTTCTGTCACACTGGTCAGCTACCGCCCGCCTTAAACTGGGCAGCCCCCAGTCAGTAAGGTATTGACCCGCCACATCTGCCTGCCTCAAACGGGTACATGAGGATAGAGCAAAAGTCGAAAAGCAGATGTAAAAGAGTGTACCTCGCTCAAAAAAAGAAAGATATTTGAAGGTCGGAACATGGAATGTCAGGACCATGTGCCCCGGCCTAGATTCAACTAACCTGACAAACACTGATGTGAGAAAGACCGCCATCATAGACACGGAGCTACACAGACTGAGAGTTGACATAGCTGCCTTACAAGAGACCAGGCTGGCAGACTGCGGCTCCCTGAAAGAAGAAAACTACACTTTCTACTGGCAAGGCCTGAGCTCAAACCAACCCAGGCACCACGGAGTTGGCTTTGCCATCAGTAACCGACTCCTGAGCTGCATAACAACACCCATTGGAAAAACAGAAAGATTAATGTCACTAAGATTGTCAACAAGATCAGGACAAATGAACATCATCTGTGTATATGCACCAACCCTAACATCAACTCCAGAGAACAAAGACAAATTTTATGACGAACTGACCTCTGTTTTCAACTCCATACCACCAAATGAATCACCCATCATCATTGGCGATCTGAATGCAAGATTTGGTTGCAACCACCAAGCTTGGCCCACATGCTTAGGTCATCATGGCATTGGGAAAATGAACGACAATGGTCAACGACTTCTTGAATTCTGCACCCAAAACGACCTATGCATAGCTAACACGTACTTCCAGGTGAAGCACTGCCACAAGGTAACACGGAAACACCCAAGATCAGGCCACTGGCATCAACTGGACCACATACTAACAAGAAGGAAACATCTCAACGCAGTAAAACTGGCCAGGACTTACCACAGTGCAGACTGTGATACAGACCATGCCCTCGTAATTGGAAACATTGAAGCACAACCAAAGAAGATCTTCAAAACTCGTAACAAACCAAAACCAAAGTTAGACATTAATAAAGCAAAGCTGAATGAACGAAAGTGTGCCTCCACGGAAACATTCAACACTAGCATTGGGTCAAAGTTGGAAGAAGGAACAATAGACGAGACCTGGAATCTTCTAAGGACAAACATCTACGACTGTGCTCTCACTTCCTATGGTGCAAAACCACTATTCAAACACGACTGGGTTGAGGAACATGCCATCACACTCCTCCCACTGATTGAGGAAAAGCGAAAAGCTATGGTAGATCACAAGCAGAGACCATCACAGGAAACCCATGATAGAGTCAAACATACACGCTCCAGAGTCCAACAAGAAGCAAGAAAATGTGCAAATGAATACTGGACCAATCTATGCATGGATATCCAAAGAGCATCAGATATGGGAGACCCAAGGACAATGTACGAGAAGATGAAAGTAGCACTGGGTCCCACCGTCTCCAAATGTGCTCCAATCAAATCAGAAAGTGGAGAATCAATCACAGACAAAAAGAATCAACTAGACAGATGGGTTGAGCACTATTCAAAGCTGTACTCAAAAGAATCACCAGACAACGCTGGACTAGATGAGGCTGTACCAACGCTCACAGCAATGTACGAACTTGATGTGGAACCTACAATAGAAGAACTTGCAGAGGCAATCCAAGACTTGAGAAACGGAAAGTCACCTGGAGAAGATAATATCCCAGCAGAAGTTCTGAAAGAAAATATAGACACCCTTCTTCCACATCTTCATCAACTGCTAATCAAATGCTGGAAAAACGGCGAGGTCCCTCATGATATGAGAAATGCAAAAATTGTGACTCTCTACAAGAACAAAGGCGACAAAGGTGACTGCAATAACTACAGAGGCATATCCTTACTAAGTGTAACAGGAAAAGTCTTTGCAAGAGTCATCCTAAAACGTCTCCAAACACTTTCAGAAAGGATACTTCCAGAGCCTCAATGTGGGTTCAGAGCCGAAAGATCGACCATAGACATGATCTTTACCCTCCGACAACTTCAAGAGAAATGTAGAGAGCAAAATCGACCACTGTTCATAGCCTTCGTGGACCTGACAAAAGCTTTTGATACTGTAGTGTAAGCAGACCAGCGCTCTACACAGTTCTCAGAAATATAGGATGCCCCCCAAAACTGCTGAGTCTGATAAAATCCTTCCATGAAGACATGACTGGATGTATACAGTTCGATGGAAACATCTCAGAAAAGTTCGACATAAAAAATGGAGTAAAACAAGGATGTGTACTAGCACCAACCCTGTTCGGCATCTACTTCGCAGCACTCCTCCACTATGCGTTTAGCGAAAGCACTGAAGGCATCTACATCAGGACAAGACTGGACGGCTCCCTGTTCAACCTATCAAGACTCAAAGCAAAGACAAAAACAGTTGAGGCCCTTCTGCGCGAACTCCTGTTTGCAGACGATGCAGCTATCGTCGCACATGACAACGAAACACTCCAGAATTTGATGGATCGACTAGCACGTGCATGCGAGCTCTTCTCTTTAATCATCAGTGTGAAGAAGACAGAAATAGTCTCACAAGGAACATGTGTACCTCCAAGCATCTACCTAAATGGAGATAAATTGAAAAATGCTGAATCTTTCACATATCTGGGGTCAACAATCACTGCAACACTCTCCCTAGATGAAGAAATTAACATGAGAGTCGGGAAAGCAGCCACAACTTTCGGAAAACTGTTCAAAAGGGTCTGGAACAATAAACACCTCACAACAAAGACCACGATTCTGGTCTATCAAGCATGTGTGTTGACCAGCCTCTTATATGGATGTGAGACTTGGACCACCTACTCAAAACAAGAAAAAAGGCTGAACACGTTTCATCTCAGATGCCTACGGAAAATCTTCAACATCAAGTGGCAAGATAAGGTCCCAAATACAGATGTATTGAGAAAGGCACAAGTTCTATCAGTGCAAACGATCTTACGAATGAGGAGACTTCGCTGGTTAGGCCATGTGAAAAGGATGGATGATCACCGCCTCCCAAAACAAGTGCTGTATGGCGAGCTGAGGGAGGGCCACAGAGCAAGAGGCAGACCCAAGCTCCGATTTAAAGATCTGTGCAAATCATCACTAGGTGACTTCGAGTTGCCAGAAGGCTGGGAAATCATTGCTGTAGACCGAACCACATGGAAAGGAGATGTGAGGAGGGGTGCTGGAGGTACGAGCAGTCACAACAGACAAAACAAGAACAAAAAGGGCAGGACAGGAAGCTCTAGCTGCTAACCCAGCAACCACACAACAGTACTTGTCCTGCTCATATTGTCAGCGGCCGTGTAATTCAAACATTGGCCTGGTCAGCCGCGAGAGGAGTTGCTCACGACTCCAACATTGACATTTAGAAGCTGCTCTGACCGTCTGCAAAGACGAAAAGGGCCATATATATAATATGACGTATCTCCGTTGATAACAAACGTTATCATAAATACCTATATTGTACCGATAGGGTATTGCCTACTCTCAACAATGAATTCGGGTTCCCGTCTTTCTGTCGGTGGATAACAACGAAGGAGCGAGTTGTAAGAAACTTAAAGCCATGATATAAGAGTTGGAAGCCCGGTGGTCAACATTTCCAACTGACCAATCAAAATGCGCGCTTTTCACCGTGATGTGAATAAGGCCCAGCTCACATAGGACGACACGCGAAACGAGAAACGCGAAACAGGTAACGCCTCATGCGTGAGAACAAAAGTGGTAACAATGATTTAAACGGCAACGTGCACATAGGAGGTAACGAAACGCCAGAAACGCGAAACGCGTGTGTTGACGTGAGGAGGCAAAGTGAACTTGCTCACTTTTCGTGTCGCGTTTCTTGTACTTTCCCGTGCAACTGCAGTGAAGCGTATTATTCTGCCACTGAGTTGTCGTAGAGATAACATTGACACAGCGTTCAAAGCTCTGACTATGGATGATTATAGAAAAAATGTTATAGAACTTGTGAGAGGCCGACCATTACTGTGGGACCCCACAAACCCAGACTACAAAAACAAAGACCAAAGAAAGCAAGTTTGGGACGAGATTGATGGTCAACTTAAACCACCAGCAGGTGAGTTTATTGTTCAATATTATAAAAACCAACTAAAATCAATAGTAGTAGACCTATTACTTTATAAGTCTATTGATCTGCCTGTCTGTCTGTCTGTCTTTTTTTCTGTCTGTCCATCTATCCATCCATTCATCTATCCATCCATCCATCCACATCCACCTCCACTTGTCTTTCCTTCCATCCATGCATTTATCCATTGATCTAATTGTCTCTCCATCCATCTATTCATCTATCCATCCATCCATCAAATTGTCTGTCTCTCCATCCATCCATGCATTTATCCATTGACCAAATTGTCTGTCCATCCATCTATCCATCCATCCAGCCTTCCATCCATCCATCAAATTGTCTGTCTCTCCATCCATCCATCCATCCATCCATCCATCCATCAAGGAAACAACAAAGGCAACACAAAAAAACGCATCCATGCAGAAATCATACTTATAACTGCTGAAGATAAGTAAATGTATGTTCAAAACATTGTTTTGTCTCAAAAATAATAATCCAATGATACTTTGAAAAATGGAAATTATCAGCCCTTTAACATTACATAGCTGATTTGTTTTCTTTCCTTTTTCTTTCTGTTGTAACTACTGGTGCATCTCATGTAAAACATTTCTGAAAACAAGATTATTCTGCCATTCTAACGAGCCGTTGGGGTTACTAAAGAAATCGGACAATGCCTCCCGAATATTCATGGCATCATCTGATGCTCTACCTCCGGACGCATTCAATGCAAGAGGTTGCAGCCCACTTGCTACGGTGTTGTCTCTGATCTCATAACTAATGCTAGATGTCCTATCCACCATGTGACCATCTCGACGGCGAATGAAGTTGTGGAGACCCACAGCTGCGTTTGTAATAAGAATGGCCTTATCTGGTTCAACTCGCATTGGCCTTTGAAAGGTCTCAAATTTGCTTGCCAATATTCCAAACGCGCATTCCACTGAACGACGAGCCCGTGAGTGTCTATAGTTGTAGACCCTCCTTTTTGTATTAAGAGTTCTTGCAGCGAAAGGTTTCATCAGGTACGTTTTCAGTGGAAATGCTTCGTCTCCGATGATCATAAATGGAATCTCGACGTTCGATCCACTGATTTTGAAAGTTGTTTGGGGGATGTTCAACTTTCCCTCGTCAAGAAGGACAGATATGCGAGAAGAATTGTACACACCAGCATCACTAATCCGACCGTATTGACCACAGTCCACTAAGATGAAACATGAATCTGCGTCACACAGTGCCATAAGCACAATACTTGGAAATCCCTTGAAATTATAAAACAGAGAGCCACTGTTAATGGGGTTTTTCAGCGCAATATGTTTTCCATCTAAAGAACCAATAGTAAAAGGAAAGTCCCACAAGTCACCATATCGTTTTGCAATGTTTTGCCATTGCTCTTCTGTTGGAAACGGCAATTCAAGTGGCTGTAATACACCCCAGAGAACTTTACATGCAAATAAAACATGTTTACTTATTGAGTTTGCCGCCATGTGAAATGGTACACTCAATGAGGTAAAGGATCCCCCTGTAGCCAGATGTCTGAAATGAATTTTTAAAAAGACACAATAGAATTACATTCAAACATTAGCCATAATCCCCCCCCCCCCCTCCCCCTTCTCAGACTCCCACACGCAAAAATCAAATAATGTAATTATCAAATATCATCAAATTAACAACAAGAAAATATTTATTTTCTCTTCCCAGGTTCCAACGTGAATGCCAACGCTACTTGGGATCAAATGTCTCGCAGCTTTTCCAATGCCCTCAGGAGAAAAGACAAAAGGTCTGGGAGTGGAGCAGGTAACGACAAAGAGTGGAAATTCGAAAAGGATATGATGTTTCTGCTGCCTGTTAAACAACTGCGCAACACCTCCAGCAACCTTCCAGAGACAGCTGTGGATATGCCCGTCAACTATGAGGATTGCCAAGACAGTCCCCAGTCTCAACCATACACGGAAATGGAAAATTCCAGGGAAGGTGTCAACAATGAGACAGCAATTGAGACTGGACAAGAAAACATGAATGCATATAGGCCTCATCTTCAGAAAAAACGAAAACGAGCAGAGACAAACGAGGATGACACAAGTACCATCATCAACATGATGAAACAGAGACAGATGGACAAGATGAACGAATCTCCCAGATTGAACTTTTTTCGTTCACTGATGCCAACCATTGATTCCTTCGATGAAGATCAGTTCATGAACTTACAAATTGACGTTATACAAGCTGTACGGAAACAGAAACATGCTCGTCATCTTCTGACACACCACTACCAGCCGCCATCTCAATCCTCTGAGTCATCTGCGGATTCGTACTACAGCTATTCTGCTACTTCGCTGCCCGGATCCTTTATTGATCATGGGCAAGGAGCGGATTCTCATATTCTCAATAAATGAATTATTAGCAACAAAGCAATTACATGTAACTCTAAAAGTGTGAATGATGAAAAATAACAGAAGTAAAGTGTGCGTGTGTACAACTACATTGTATTGGTTCAATAACCCAGGCTTACAATATCATCTATTTTCTTTCTTTAAAATAAAAAAAAAGTATACTTAAAAAATACTGTTATTGCTATTGTTGTTTTGTTGCTGCTGCGGTTGTTGTTGTTGTTCTTCTTCTTCATCTTCTTCCTCCAGCTGCTGCTGCTGCTGTTGTTGTTGTTGTAGTTGTTGTTGTTGATGATGAAGATGATGATAAGTTAAGTTTAGCGATTTTTTTTACTCACCTGAGAGCCAAGACAAGTTTTTCTTCGGCTGATATTGGTTCCCGCCAATTACAACCCACAGGTTGTAAACGTGGCAGCACCAGTGACTTGAGTTCGTCATAGGTTTGGTATGACATTCTTAAGTAATTAAAGAACAATGTCTCGTCCTTACGCTCCATCAATGAGCAGAAGGTTCTTTGAAATTCTCCTCTTGTCCCCCTTAACATAAAATGCTCACGGCACCAAATGACGCGTTTTCTCCTTTTTCTTATCTTTCTCAATAACACTAATGCAACCAGTGTGTCTTCATCTGAGGAATCCATTTATCAACTGGCCTACGTGAGTGCATGACTAGGCCTATGTGATGAGGTGACGTGTGGCGTGAGGTGTTTCGCGTTTCGGGGTTTCGCGTTTCTCGTTTCGCGTGTCGTTCTATGTGAGCCGGGCCTAACGGGTCCCGCGCTACTATTACAAGGGAAATAATCCAATTAATGGTACTCGGCCAAGTGTCCATAAACTACTATGAGTGGCCGTCCCTTACTCACGCACTAGCGTTACCATGAAAGCACATATTGAAAATAGAAAATCGTTCATCCTCTCACATTAAGATATTCAAAGGCTAACTATGCAGACTCCTTTGAAGTTGACTGCGGCGTCCTCTCTCAAACAATTGATTGGAACAATTCTGAATGGAAATAGCATGCACTCGTAAACACATAGCAGACACACCCACCCATCCAGAGAATTTCCGAAACATTAGACGTAAATGAGATGTATGGCCGAAAGCTTGCTTTGTGTTATAATTTTCAGTAAGAATTTATTTTTCCTGCTATGTTTTAATGAATGGTTTACGTCGCTAAATGCTTGAGTACTGCCAAGTAAAGCTAAGCAAAACGCAGTTCTCTCTCTCTCTGGTCAAGTTTAAGGTCATTGTTTTAGGAAGATCACTGCCCTTCACATTGGCACCTCGTTTTTTATGTTTTGTATTTTTTTTTTTTTTTTTTGTTTCTTCTTCTTTTCTGCCTTTCTACTGCGATATCCTCTTTTTCTTAGCCCTCAAAATAACAATTTTTGTGCCATGGCCTAAAGAGACAGTTAGTGGTAGACGAAAGAACAGCGTTTTTGCAGGGGTTATTTGAGGAGGGGGGGGGGTGTCACGGGTCGGCTACGGTTTCAGTTGTGCTAAGGGTTCATGCGAGTACATTAATTTGTTGCTGTTAGACAGTGACCGTGAGGGGGTGTGCTGAGTATGAAGTATAACTTTCGCGATGCCATTGTTGTGGTGGGACTAAGTAACTAAAGCGTGCAAGGTGTTACCATGATTCTGCAGTTTACTGAGGATATAAAAATACGAGCTCGCACTGAATCGGCAGTCTCAGGTGAAATCTGAGATGTATCCAGTCACGAGGGGACTCGGCGTTGCCCAGCCAGAGTGAGGCATAAGTGAAAACAGAAAGTGTACTATAGACCAAGAAAACAGGACGATTTGACGAGGGAGCTATAAGCCCTAGTCATGTCACGGGACTGATAGTGCCAAAGCGACATTTGTCATCCCGTCCACCTTTGTGTGGACGGCAATTATACGTTTGCTAACCAGAAGCTGATCTGCCATGGTGAGCACCCTGAAATAGAGAGAGAGAAAGAACGAGCCGTTCCACACAGTGGATGTCCACTAATAATATTTAATATTAAAAGAGCGAGTTATTAATGTATATTAAGTCTACTAGCTCGAACGCCATAGGAAACTTTGTTATAGGCAGGCCCACAAGGCTGTCCCTCATACGAGAAGCTAGTTCGTAAATTAATATTGTTTTATTGTGTGCTTAATTGAGCCTCCCATAAGGAGGAAGAAAAGTGTACTTGCCAGAAGGAGAGGATAACTCACCATTATATAGCTAGACTGGCTGTGAAATAGTAAATTAGAGTTAGTATTTGTATTGTAATCCTTTTTGCATTGATATATCCATATGTCTTAAATTTTTGTAGTCGAACGCTAAATAGATTTCACGGTCCTGCAGGCTTGACTAAACAAATTCTTTTGTTTTGTTGTCTTTCTTGTGTTTTCTGGTTGAGTGTTGCGAGGCGAGCCTCTTGCAGTCAAGTGCTCTGAACAGCTCACACCCGCCTCGTGACAGGGGTTGGAGTGTTATTTGTACCAGTCTGTGGTTTGTACATATTTTGGGGTTGGTATTTACAGTATTTCTTCTTCTTCTTCTCCATTCCTCATCGTGGCGGATGTCAAATCTTTACTCCAATCCTCTGCAAAAAAGCAGCTATTCTCTTCAATTGTTCCAAGCTACCATACAACTTCTCCCTGACAGGCGCGGCCTCAGGCCAATGGGCTTCCCTTTGCGTGTTATATTTTGGACAAGTCTGCAGGATGTGTTCTGCATTTTCTGCTTCTAAGCAGCATTCGCATACACAGCTGTTGCCAATTCTAAAGATGCGATGCATATGGTCCTTTAGCAGGTTGTGTCCTGTGCGAAGCCTGAATATCATGACCTGTTCTGCTCTGTTCAGTTGTCTTATTGGGTCTTCACCTTGGAATTTTGGATGATTATTTTTCCATTGCTTTTGGTATGTGGCTTTTATGATGGTCTTTACTTCTTCGTGGGAGACACTTCCATCAGTATTTAAATCTGGAGGATGTGTTGTATGCAAAGCGTGTATTTGCCGCTCTGCGAGTTGGGGTAAGGGGCGGAATGTAGGCAGTGAGTGGGCAAAAATGACGACCAAGGTGGCGTGCCCAAGGCGAATGGTTTGGGAGTGAGAGCAGAAGTAGGCTGGGCAGGAGAGAGATGAGCTGTGTGGGTTTTGGTGGTGGCTGCTAAAGGCGGAGGGGAGTACTCTCTTCTCTAGTAGTAATCCAACTTGCTGTCCCAATTTATAAGGGCCGATTGACTTACTGATAGCATCAGATCTTCTTGAAACAACTTTCCGCTGTATAAAATCACCTAGTCTTACTAGATACAAAAAAAAAAAGAATATCATAAAAGCACAGAAAATCTCTGGCATCACAGCAAGGTTTGAAGCAAAGTCAAAAACTGGCAAAAAGAAAAAGTTGTAGCCTATGTAGCAAAGTCATGTATAAGAAATAATACATAAACGATGCAATCAAACGCACATGAAAAGAAAAAGCAAATCATTCTTTCCGTATACATGTATAAACCATCCTCAGAAAAAAATTTAACATGATAGAAAAATTAAACAAATAAAAAAACTCAAACAAATAATAAAATCCTAGAACATTAAAAAATCTAAATATATGTTTTATCTCTTAGTGCCTGACTCCCTTGTATGCAGTGGATGGGTGGCAGATCAGCACCATAGAAGGTATAGGTAACCAGAAGAATGGGTTCCATCCTGTACAAGAAAGGATTGCCAGTTTCAATGGCACACAGTGTGGTTACTGTACACCTGGCATGGTGATGAACATGTATGGGTTAGTACTTCATTGACTTTCTGTGGTCTCTTGTGCATGATGCAAATTGGGATCAGAGCTGTCTTCACGCTGGGGCACCAGGCAGTTGCCCAGGAAATTGTGAAAAACATTACATCTGTGTAACTTCCACTTAGGTTTAAACAAGCAGTTATACACCCAAATTTGTTGACACTATTTTTATTTGATTTGAAAAAAGAGGAAAGGAGGGAGTGTCTATTTTATAATCCCATGAGACCCGACAAGCAAATTTTGCTGTCATATGAATCAACTGAATGATTTGTGACAAATCAAACACTCAATTTTATAGATAATTATTTAAACTTTACATTTATTTTCTGTCCATCACTGAATACCCTATCTGAAATGAACAGATTATGTGGGAAGCTTTGCTTGGCGTGGAGAAAACAGTATTCATTACATTATGCTCAGGTTTTCGAGACTCCAGAAGGCAGTTAATTTTGGATCCTATACCATTCTTAGTATGTAATTCTCCTTGGCTGCACAGTGGCTCAGTTGGTGGAACATTTATGGAATATAAAGAAGTTTTTGGTTTGACTCTGGACATATGTTTCTTGGTTATGTTTTTCTGATTTTCTCCTGTTCAGTTTTTTAAAACATTTTCACTGACAACCCCCACGACTTGTTACTGTTAGCTTTTTTTTTTAATGTTCAAATAATATCTCAAGTGTCTCACTATTGTGTTTGATCAGACTTCTTCACCAAAAGCCCAATATCACAACTCAGGATGTTGAGGACAATTTTGATGGTAACATCTGTCGCTGCACAGGTTACAGATCAATCTTGGATGCTATGAAATCATTTGCTGCTGACAGCAACATTCCAGGGGCAAAGGCCATTGATATTGAGGTATTATTTTTATAGCAGTATTTCTCAACAGGTGTGTGTTTGTGTGTCACCATCCACAAAACTGACTGAAGAGGGTCATGGACGTGCTGCATTTCATTATTTTCTGAATTTGAAGACTAACATGTAGGCCTGTTTTTGATTTTTTTAAATCATTGTTAGAAGCCTTTTATTTAAAAAAAATTATTATTAGAAGCCTATTGTTGATTTTTAAAAATTATTGTTAGAAAAACATTTTGTTGATTTTATCAAATTACTTATAGAAACCCAAATTTTTTGGACATATATTTTAATGTTAGTTCAAATAACTTGAACAACTTATTGGTGTTAACATGATAATGTAGGGGGGCAGTGCAGATTGTGGCTGATATGCCAGCCCTGATGGACAGGATGAAAAACAAAGGTTTGAGAAACATTGTTTTAGAGTGTTTCATAAAATCATGGGAAATCTGAACCTTGTTGAATTTTCCATTATATTTACTGCATGTTAAACTGTATGATGTGTCTCTTGATCTAAGAACCAAAAGCTATTGTATACATAAGTGTAATTGCTTTCATTAAGATTATGATAAAAGCAAAACTCAAACTGTATTATTTCATCACCACTCAGTATCTGTAACATCAAACTCTACAGATGTTTAATGTGTCTTCACCTGGAATATATCATATCTTGTTTGACCAAATATTCCAGGATCTGAACAAGAATTTATGTCCACGTACTGGAGAACCATGTACTGGTGATCATGGACAGGGAGGGACACGCAGTCTTAACATTCAGATCAATGGAACCAGCTGGTACAGGTGAGCAGTAGGTCTGGTGTGTGCTGTTATAGGTGCTGACAGTAGTACCAGTAGTAGTAGTACATATAGTAGTACTAGTTGTAATAGTATCTCAAGTTTGAGTAAGACATGGCTGTGCAGCTATCCTTGGGTGTGGTACTGGTTCTGAAGACCCCAGTTTGTAACTGCACAGTTGTGAGCAAACTGGGCACAGGAATTCAGTTTGCATTGTTGGGATGGCACTTCTCTGGGATGCTGTACATGGGTGGGTCTGCACTTACTAGTTTACAGTGTTTTTCAGTACAAAAAACCCAGAAACTTTACTACCTTCGAGCCCTTCTTTATCTAGAGTTCTTAGAAAGAGCTCTGGCAGAGTTGATAGCAGATTTTGAAACCACAGGAAAACTAACTCTCGCAGTGATATACAGAAATCTGCTTCCGGTTGTCCCTCAGTTGTAAGGCCTGTGCAAGCTCCAGGAAAACCCAGCAACTTAAGCACTAAAAATAGAAGACTGTCACAAACCATGATATCATGCGCTTATCCAATATGCCCTGATGAAGTGGTAACATAAATTGATGGTCTTATCATTGGTGGACAAGGGAGATATGACTACAATATCGTGGGCTTAGCAACCGGGGCTTGGAAAGAAAGGACCATGATATTGTGGTCTTATTAATAGTGGACAGGGAGCAAAAACCATGATATCATGGCCCAAACACTGGGAGGGTTAATGTAGAAGAATAGTGCTAATTGTGCCAAGAGAATGTACAGTTTGTTGGCTGATATATCTGGCTATTTTTTTCTGGCATATGCACAATGAATAATACTGCATTCAAAAACAACAGCCTGGCATTGTTCTTCTAACATGTCAGATTATAAGTTTATTGTGTACTTTTCACTCACTAGCAGAGAGATAGACATAAAAGTAGGAAAAAAAGCAAGTGAAAGTGACTGGAAGCATTTAACTGTTGCATATGTACTTTAATCAATTTCATCCTTTTTCAGGATATGAATAAAACTAGCCTTGTCATGATTTATGAGAACATTGATATTAGGATCAGGAGAATTTTCTGCATTCAGTGCGACTTAATTGCCACCTATCTAAGTCCAAAGAGTAGTGAGAGTAAAAATGCATTCCATTTTTAATATTGAACTTTTCCTGAACTTGCCAGACCTACATCATTGGACGACTTGGGCAACCTTCTGAAGTCAAACAAGGACAAAAAGGTCAAAATGTTATTTGGAAACACAGCAGCAGGTATGCAGTATGTGCATTAGTAGCACAATGTGCACATATTCAGTGCCATTGCATGCTTAAATTGATTAGTAGTAAGATATCATGCTGCAGCCTAATTTTTTTTTATATAGAAAGTTGAGAAAATATCAGACAGGTAGTATTCAGGAATCATGGCTGTTGTTTGCAATGTCATATCATGACTGATAAGTTGACAGTGAGTTTAGAGCTGAAATAGATGTCTGGGTGAAAAGATTTCAATATTTAAAGCTTATCTGTTGGCGTTTCTTCAGCTGGACATACCTGCCTGAAAGGCACAGAGAATGTAACACAAAATCTATTAGTCAGTGTCTAAAGGCACTGTTGAATAATTATATGTAAATGTATATTCTTCTTATGATATATATGCTTGTCATTTTCTATATCTTTTTTACAGGAATTTTCAAGAATGAGGGCCCATTTGATGTCTACATTGATTTGCATAATGTGAAAGAGATTTTTTCATTCACGGTAATGAGGAGTGATCGCCAGTTCTCATATCCTGATGGAAAATGTTGATAAATCTTAAACATTACATTGAGTAAACAGCCACAGTGTGTTTGGCTAGGATGAATACCTGTTTGTTATTTCTGTATCCTTATCTGTATTTCAGAATCATTCGAGAGTGCACAAACAAATTAAAACACTTCACTGCAGACGCTGCATGTGGTTGAAATCTATGACTTAAACACTTTAAATTTGCAAGATGTATTTTTGTTATTCCAATCGATCAACATTGAAAGATGTGCTGTTGTAACCTGTATACAAATTTTGAAGGTTGTACCTTCTGTGGTTTAGCTAATTTGACATTACAGACAGACCTGCAGATTGAGAGTTGCAGTAATGTAATGTAATAATTAACTTGTAAAGCGCTCAGATCCACATGAAATGATGTACTCTAAGGCTGTGAACTAAAATTTAGGACAGGATTAACATAAAGTCAATTCATTATGCTCCCACTCACACACTTTAACAAATACTTGATTTACTTTCATCCTCAAGCCTCTGAGACCAAAAAAAGACATCAAAGTTTCAATGAAAACACTCCTGAACAATTCAGTTTTGAGCCTGTTCTTAAATTTGTAGTAGTATCTAGACGTCATGACTGGATTCGCTCACAGTTCTGTTGTCACTGTTAAGGACACACTTTTGAATGTAAGCTGATGTGCAAACTTATCCATTGTGGTATGGACAGGCTGGGGCTGGCAGTTTCAAGTTTGGTGCAGCCACTTCCCTGACAACATTCATGGACAAACTGAAAGCCAATCAGGAAAAGCCAGGATTCAAGTATTTCTCTGCAGTTCACAAGCATCTCAAGTTTGTTGCCAATGTGATGGTTAGAAATGTGAGTGCAGGGAGACATAGCTCAAAACAGACTGGGTCAAGTCTATTTTAAAAACTCATTCAACCTGATGACAAAAATATCTCCTTTTTTTGACAGTTTCTGAAATAATCCACAGTAGCAATATTTTTCTGGTGGAAAGATGCCTAGATAAACAGTCTTAATGATAACATTGAATCAGAAACAAAAACTGATTTACTATTAAATTATTCAATGTACTTACAATGGAAGAGCCATATTGCATGCCATATATATAATATATGGAAATTCTTTCCATTTATAGAATGAGTACTTTGTTTACAGTAAACAAATTTTCCACTTCCACTTCTTTTATTGCCTATGTCTGCTACCCGCTGACTGGCACTGCACTGTGGTGATGACATGTCTGCTTCAGTTGTAACTGGGCTGCAATGACACTGAGGAAAATTTCCCAAATGGGATAAAAGAAGTATACAAAAAAATACAAGATACAAAATATTTTTTCTACATATATGTGAAACATCTGACTAGGTGATAACCAGCATAGTGTTCCATACTTGGCCTCTTATTTCAGTGTTCATAATTATGTTAACTTATTTTTTGCTGCAATGTTTAAAATGCATAAAAGTTAGGTTGTGTTGGTGTTAATCCAGTGGCATATGCTGGTGGATGATGAGTGCTTTTGGTTAGGTCTCCTCTTGTCCTATCATTCTATTACATTCTGTTGTTTTATTTTTTCCTAGCACAATGTGACTGTTATTGTGTTGACTTAGCTTTCTCCAAATTCAATTGACAACTCAAACCCAATAGCATATGTGTTGAATTTACATTCTATGAATTACATTTTCTGATAGTCGGCTTTCATCACATATTTCAGGCTGGCAGTATCGCTGGTAATCTGATGATCAAACACGCCCATCCTGAATTTCCTTCAGATATTTTCACTATGCTGGAAAGTTTAGGGGCCAAAGTGGACATCTATGGTGAGTACTCAGTATTTACCTTGCAACATGCTTCAAATCTGGATTGGCATCATGCTTTACCTGTTCTTCAGAGAGGACATTCTTGATAAAACTCTGGAACAACATCATGGGCATTGTCTTGGTGCTGACAGGCACTCTTAAACCCCTTAGCACCATTAAGGCTGCCTCTACCTGATAGATTCCTTACTGGTCACTAATTCTGTATCTGGGTAGCTGACAATTAAATGCCTAACGTGTACCTAATGTTTACCCAAGTCTAAATTTCTTTGATTTTCTGTGACTTCAGTTTTCTTTTGTTTTTTCTTAAACCGAAGACAAATATGCAAGGTCACTCAAGAGTGTTTGTGTTGGTCATTGTGACTTTGCGAAAATATGATACTGAATAGGGTAATATTAACAATAATTCTACCATGCTAGTGCCTCATCATTTATATTTAACATTTTGCATTCTTTCAGATGCGCAAACATCAATTACCAACAGATATTCCCTGCTGGATTTCTTAAAGAAGGTGAACATGTCCCAGAAAGTGATTGTGGCAGTAGAACTGCCTAGCCTGGATGGTGATGTCCTTTTCAGGTCGTTCAAGATAACACCAAGATGGCAGGTATGTAGTTTTTCTTTCAACGTGCTTTTCAGTTTGTTAAAGAATTTTTCAAGACTTTCTTCTTGGGCTAGTATTCCCAAAATTCCTCTAGAAATACTCAGTGCTCAGGATTAATCTACTATTTTATCAAAATATTTTAAATGGTTGCACTAGTGGTCACACCTTTTTAAAAAGTGATTATGATCATTCTTATGGAATAAACAGTCTCTTTAGCCAAGTATCTGAGAATGCAGTGTGTTTTGATTGTATTTCTTTCAGCTGTGTCTGGTGTAATTGAAGTAGCTTGGTTTGTGCGTTAAAGTTTCAGCTAATCTACTAATTTGTTATTTTGAGATCAGGTTCTTCATTCTTCCTCAAATACAGTCTAACTTTAAATTGCAAAACGCTGCAATGTCTACTGGTGCCAAAATCTTGTGCTCAAAACAACTGTTAATAAAATTGAAATGAGCTTGTAGTGTACAACATGTCACAGTGCTATTATGTGACATATAAAGAAGATTATGATCAGTGATCTCTAAAGGTTTTATTGTACTAGTGATGCAGTCAGAGATTCAATCACTGAAACACAAAATACATGCATGCCAGTTACAACTTCTAGAATTTGCAGATTTAATATAAATTCATTCTTGAGACCTCAAATTTTGGCACTGTCGGAGAAAAATACAGATGAGAAAGAAAAAGTTTTGATCTTAGTGTTTCCATTTGGTCTCTTTTCCATTTCCAGAATGCCCATGCCTATGTTAATGCAGCCTTCAGAATAAAAGCCAATAACAGAACAATTGCAGCAAAGCCTTCCTTTGTCTTTGGTGGAATCAATGCCCAAACTGTGAGTACAACTTGAGGTTCAGAGATAGGCAAATATAAACACATAATTATCAATGGCAGAGCTGAGTGTTGAATTTAGGTAAGGGAGATGATAATGGGAAATTAATATCCATGTTATTTTCATGAATTTTTGAATGCTTTATTATGATGAAGCTTGAGTCAAATTGCTAAACAAAAATGGTTTTCCTTTGCGCATATCTGCCCTGTTTACCTTTCACCTTTTCTAAGCAAGCGTATTAAAGAAAGGAATATTTGATAAATGTTTCAGAATATTAATGGACGATATGGTCTGATATTTGTCTAATCTTTTTCACAGCTCAGTTTAAAAAAAAAATTTAATTACTTCACAGGTCCATGCAGAAAAGACGGAAGCATTTTTGACACAGAAAACACTCTCTCCAACAGTTGTGAAAGGTGATGAAGTGAAGAATTTTTCAACGTCTTTTCTATGGAAAAAAAACACATACATATAACGGCAACGAACATTACTTTCTGCATGAAAAATGACAATTCTTTTGCTTTTTAACAAGAAAAACCTGAGATCCATATTTTAGATTTTTGTGAGATAAAAGCATTATGTACAAAGTGCATGTATGCGAGACTGGAAAATTTCCACTCTGTCAGAATAAGAAATGACACTTGCAAACCCCTAAATACCTAACTGAAATGCCTGTCACAACTTAATTTCTGTTACTTTCAAACCCCTGTCAAAATTTAATGTGATAAGTACTTTTTTAAGCATCTGTGTCATAATGGATGGAGGGTGATATAAAAAAAAGGAGTTGGGGGGTGGCTTTTTCCACAGAAATAAATAGATGTAGGTGGAAAAATATGCTGTACACCTCCAACATATTCAAAGAGTCTGTCAAATACAGATCTGCAGAGATCACAATAAAAGACCGAAAAAGTAAGAAATGACATTGCTATCCATTGTGAGAATGTATTCGTGTATAGTAGTAATGGCCAAATTCATCAAGTCTTCCCTGACAAGTGAAAATGGGCAGTGAGGATTCTTTTTCTGGCATAAATGTTAAGTTGATATTTTGTTTGCACTTCAGTGTTCACCAAAAATAGATTTTGATGTCAAAAGTCTGATGGGAACAGTTTTGGAATAACTGATAGTGTGCTCACCATGTTTACATCAGCGCCATCTTCACATTATTATGGGACCCTGGGTAAAGCAATAGGAATTTCCTTCTCTGTTTCAAAAACCAATGTAAATTTTGCATGAAGGGGTCCCTTGAACCTTTTTGGCCTCTGGACAACTGCCCAGTATGCCCATGCGTTAAGACAGCTTTGATTTACATGAGACTGCAGTATTAATAGAATAAATCTACAATTACTTCTTTAACCATTTTTATCTACAGAGGCTTTGACGATACTGAAGAATGAGCTGAAGCCAGAATATGACCAAGTTCTGGCCTCACCGAAATATAGGCAAGACCTATCAGTGGCTCTGCTCTACAAGGTACAGTTGTTCTATATAACAGTGAAAATGGTCACAGTCATCATTTTAGAATGCAATGCTGTAGTGATACACATACTCCATTTCAACATGGCTGAAATAAACATATCTAAAATATTTTTTGTTGGTGGCGAATTAGCAAAGAAAAATATTGCCTTGGGGCTGCTTTGTTCCACATTGGTGTGTTCTGAGAACATTTTATAAAGTTTTGTAGTTAAACTTTACAAAGTGCTAGATCAACTTTTAAAATATACCACTTTAGGTGAGATACCTTCATGAAATTTATAGAAAAAATAGAATACACCTTGTTATGCCATCTTGGGGCCTTATCTCACTGTGCAGTGCTGGGGGTGATGAAATGTTACATTCCAGAAACTTTTTCCCGCAATACTCTTGCTGTTCTTTATGTCTTTGGTTCTTCCTTGTTTCCCAAGGTCGCAAGTAGCAGTGAAAGTCCTCCATTTACTTCTATTAATCTAGAACTGAAAAGATGTCATTGAGATTTACTTTTTGTTTTTCATGGCCGGAGAAAAAAGCAGCCGTTGTAGCAGGCCAGATTATACCCCCGCCAGACTATACCCGGGGTTAAACTGGCCTAGCCCAGAACATCCCCCGGGGTATATTCTTATACCCCGGGGTTTACTTTGGGCTAGGCCAAACTATACCCCGCCAGTCCAGATTATACCCCCTACTTTTTTTTAAAAACAAGTCAAGACCGTAGTTTTTTTCAACTTTAGTTTGAATTGTTCATTATCACTGTCATCAGATATCATATTGAAGCATACATTTTTGACTCTTGTAAATTATGATACATTTAAAAGGACATAAACATGCTTAAAAAGCATTGATTTACAAAAGGATTGAAAATCCATTGAAACTGATATGATTAAACTTTAACACTAATTTTACTTGTGTCCGTTGGTATTATTATTGTTCTGGTTTTTTTATAATTAGTTGACCATGAGTTAAACATGTATTGTACTTTTTTTGTTTGGCACCACTAACATATACTTAGTGGCAAGGTATGAACTAATTATAAGACTCATAAGTGTAAAGTTATCTGAATCTTATTATAATTTTTGAAAATAAGAAATGTGCTTGATATGTCGGAACAATTAGATCTATATACAAAGTTACACTGATGCAGAGAGAAAAGCCAGAAAAGAATACATAGAGAAAAAAACAACAACAACATTTTAACAGCTGAACTGGCAGATGGTACAATTCCATCATCCAGCAAACATTAAATACTTCACACAAAACTAAATACATACTAAAATTGTTTCACATAATGAATTTAACCTGTCCATATCCACTTGAAACGTTACAGAAAACTAACCAGTAATATACAATAATAACAATAAGAAAACCAAATCATCTTATTTACTCTTGAAAATAAAGAGAATATAATCAATATCAGAATCACCATCATCTTGGAATAATACAAAGATAAGAGGGAATATAAAAATGACCTACACATCATTCTAGAATCTATAAGCAGCAATAATATATGTAATATATGTGCAAGTACATGTAAAAAATAATGTGTTAAATCTTTTCAACTATTCAAGTAGAAATGGACTGAAAGCTTTAGCGAAGTAGCTTTGATAGTCATGTAAAATGACAGATTAAATCCACTGAGACAACAGTGCATTGCAGAAAGTAATTATAGTATGTTATGGCAAAAATTCGATGGATCATGTTGCATGAACATGTCTTGTTAGTAAATTCTTTGATAGTGTATTTGTAGAAATGTATACACTTTATGTAGCTCATGGTTTAAGGCACTGGATTAGTGTCACTCACGTTCGTTGGCATGTTGTAGTTGTTTTTGTAGTTGATTGCCATTGAGTAAAATTTGCACGGTACTGTTTGTTTGGCACTGACATACACATCCCAATGGATGAAATAATTAACGGGCTCATACAAATGAAGTCATTTTAAATATTTTTTTGTGTACAAATACACAGTTGTTAAATCCCTTGGCAAGGGACGTGTTAAGCTTAGGAAGGTAAAGAGGGACAAGGTCTTTTCTTTTTTTATTATTATTTCATTTCACTCGCGAGTGACATTCCCTTACTCACTATAAGTTATAACACATAAGTTCAGTCTTTCAAATACCTTGCAAACTAATCCAGTGTCTTAAACCGTAGTGTACATGAAATGTATATCTTTCTACAAATAACCTATCAAAGAATGATACTCACTGACAAGAAATACTGTTAATGTAACATGATCCATCGAATTTTGCCTCAACATGCTATAGATCTAATTACCTTTTATAATGCACTACTTTTGTCTCAGTGGACTTACTCTGTCGGCCTACACAACTGTCAAGGCTATTTAGTATTTCACTAAAGCTTTCTGTCCAGTTCTACTTGAATATTTGAAAAGATTTAACACGTTTTTTATATATAGTTGATACACATACATTGCTGCTTATAAATTCTAGAATGATTTGTAGGCATACGCTGCCATTTTTACACTCCCTCTCATATCTTTGCAATTTCCAAGATGATGATGATGATTCTGATATTGATATTTCTCTATATTTTCAAGAGTAAATAACATGATTTCATGTTCTTATTGTTATCATTATTACTGGTTAGCATTCTGTAACGTTTCAAGTGGATCTGGACAGGTGGAGTTCATCAGTCGCAAACATTAAGTGCCTATTTAGTTTTATATCTGCTGGATGATGGAATTGCACTATCTGTCAGTTGGATTATTATTTTTTTTTTTTTCTGTGTGTTCTTTTCTGGCCTTTTCTCCCTACATCATTGTAACAAAAAATACAATGCATGTTTTACTCATGGCCAACTAACTATCAAAATAATAATAATAATAATAATATCATCAACACTCACGAGTGAAATTAATGCTGAAGTCTAATCATGTCAGTTTGAATGGATACTCAACTCTTTTGTATATCAATGCATTTTAAGGCATGTTTGTTCCTTCTAAAATGTATCATGATTTACAGGAGTCGAGAATGTAGGCCTATGTATGTACACCAAAGTAAACTAAGGCTGAAATAAACTGTTATGAATGGATACTCAACTCTTTTGTATATCAATGCATTTTAAGGCATGTTTGTTCCTTCTAAAATGTATCATGATTTACAGGAGTCGAGAATGTAGGCCCATGTATGTACACCAAAGTAAACTAAGGCTGAAATAAACTGTTATTATTATTTTCTCTAAATTGCATTATGACTTGTTGGTGTCAAGAATGTGTTCATGTATGTCTTAATATGATATCTGATGACAGTGATGAAGAACAGGCTGAAATAAACTGTGGTCTTGACTTGTTTTTAAAGAAAAAGCAGGGGGTATAATCTGGACTGGGGGGGTATAGTCTGGCCTAGCCCAAAGTAACCCCGGGGTATAAACTGGCCTAGCCCAGAATATACCCCGGGGGATATTCTGGGCTATGCCAGTTTAACCCCGGGTATATTCTGGGCGGGGGGTATATTTTGGCTTGTTACACCGGGACTAAATCTATAAATATAAAAGTGAACGATAGGAGATCATACACCATATGCAATGCAGGCAGACCCAGTGCCCAGAAATTCCTGTTCAGTTCATCTTGCTAGTTTCATGCATTGGTTCAGCAGTTGTTACTATGGACAATTTGCATCTTATCAGGTATTACTTGGCATCTACAAACCCGACAACCTGAAATTGAGATCAGGGGCAGACAACTTAAGTCGCCCCATCTCATCAGGCCTACAGACCTACCAAGAGATAACCAGCGAACTTCCTCTCAAACAGGCACTGGCCAAGAAAACAGCTCCTTTGCAGGTATGTCAAAATCTTCCAACAAGCCTTTATGTCTCACATGGACAACCTTTGTAAAGTGTTTGCATAGTGCACATGTATTGCAATTGGTCAGACACCAAAGATGACAGTAAGTGTACTTTAAGTTGACCCAGAGCTGGAATATTAAGGCCCACTGCTGACTCCTCACCTTTGCCCTGGCTAAGAGGTCACAATTTATGGTTTTCTGTGTCCTTTTACTTTGTTAACTTTAAGAGATGCTGTGAGCGTAGCTGAGGTTGAATGAGAGGAAGGAATTTTGGAAGATTTTCAACATTGTCAAGCATTTATTTCAATAAAAACAAATGAGGATCAAAGATGAAAAAAATGAGCACCCTCAGTCATAAGTGAAAAGAATATAAATAAAGACCATGAAAAAGTGGATGACACATTTATATTATGAAATATCTGACATAAAGAATGGTTAAAAAAGTAATATGAAGATACAATACATAGGAAAATTGAAAGCATTGCTAACTCTTTTATGAAAGAAAAAAAAGAAAATAGAGATGATTATGGAGGAGACCTTCTAAGGTGCAAATTTATGTTTCTGCTGAAATAATTTACCATATTCAATACAGTAAAGTTTTATTTACGCCTATGTCCTCACAAGACATGAATTGTAAGTAATGAATGGATATGGGATATTTTTAGGCCTCAGGAGAAGCACAGTTTGTGAATGACATACCAGCTTTTCAACATGAGCTGTTTGGGGCTTATGCTCTGTCTGATGAGGCCTCGGCTACCATCAAATCTATTGATGCTTCTGAAGCTCTGGTAAGTTTACTTGCAGTTTATTATTTTTTAGCAAATCATTCCTTTTAATTAATAGTGGTAAAACAGAAATTCACAAACTCAGAAATCTGTCTTTGTGTCAGGAACAGTGGTAGAATTTACTTATTGATTTCACTGTTTTTTAGCACCACGGTTTCAGAAGACAATTTCGGTTCAGCCTGCGTTAAATGAAATGGAGCCTTTTTTTACCCCTTCATTAAATTCTGGCATGTCACAAATATTCATTTATTTTTTTTATTATTTTTTTAACTAACCACGCCCTACATCATTACTGGTAATCACACTTTTGTTCACGGTTTTAATGCTAACATATTTTCATGTTACCAAGGTCTTTAGGAAGTGTAGTTAGTTGCCTCAGCATAATGATTATTTACAATAGTAATATTAGTAAGACATTTTCTGTCTTATTGATGTATACTAAGGAAGTTAAGCATGATCGAATGCAGATGTGCAGTGTTTACTCATATATGAAATTTCAGTAGGTTCAGTTTTGTGAAATAAATGCTAACCCTAATTTGGTAAATGGAAGTGCAGTGCTTAAAGGTTAAGGTTGTTTAGAGTGTAAGCTGTGCAAGAAAGATCACAGTAAACTGATTTTTCACATATTTTTATGTGTGGGAGAATTAAGTTTTACTTTCACAGCCATTTTGTTCAGAAACTTATTGAGGTGTATTCTGACACAACATAGAGTTTGACAGGTATTCGAGTACTTATATCTGAGCACATTGGCATTTATACTTTCTTATTAGGAACTTCTTGTGTGATAGTCTTTGAGCACATAATGAGAACATTCATATAGTGATTTTGTATTTGTTGTGTGTGCTTAATACTTTTTTATCATTTATGCTTGTCTTCAACAGAAAATGCCAGGTGTTGTGAGCTTTTTGACTGCCAAGGATATCCCTGAAGGTGGAACTAACAACTACTTGCTCAATGCTCCATCTTTTGCTTTCATGCAATTTCAAGCTCAGGAGGTTAGATTTCATGTTCTGTCCACATCTGGTAGAGGGAATAATGTGTTTTACGTGGTCACTTTGTCGGTTTTCTTCTGTGGACCAGTGTGTAATTTTTGTTGATAATTTCATGTCTTCAATGCAAAGTTCTTGGAGAACATGTATACAAAAATGATCAACCTTGGCACGTCTGTGTTTCACTGTCAAAGTTATTTGGTAAGGTGTGGAATGTTATGAAACAGTCTTTCATAAAGTCATATTTGTTGCTTACTGACAACCCTAGAGAAAGAATCCCATGTGTATTTCCAATGCATGGAATCAAATGAGAGAGCACCTACATCCATATAGAGTTATGGAAGTTAATAATATAATAATTTTGGTAAGAGCACTGGATAACTTATTAGGGGCCATCCATAAAGTACACATGCTGGGGTGGGGGGGGGTGCCCCTGCATTCGAAAAGCATGCATGGGGTTCAGTTAAAAAAAGAGGGGAGGGTCTGGGAGGTTTACATATGCCTTTTAATTATTGTAATGAATGAAATTAATTTAAAGTAATTAAATATTAATTATGTTAATGAATTAAAAGTCTGGTCGTATTTACTTTTTTTTTTTCAGCAAATTAAGTTGTTGGATTAATTGCCCCGGGCAAAATTGAAATTAAAATTAAAAGTAATATATTAATAGATTAAAATTTATCCCTATCACCCCCCATATCACCAACGAAAATTTATAGTTCATTATTAAAATAAATATTAATATATATTCAAATATTATTATAATACTTCAGAATACAAGTTATGAGTTGTGAACTGTGCCTAACAGGCTGCCTTACAATTTGCTCTGAGATAGAGAGAGATAGAGAGAGGGAGAGAGGGCGAAAGAAAGAAAGAGAGTGAGAGAGATGCAAATCGAGAGAACAAGACTTTCTGTAAAGCGCCTAGAGCAAACTCGTTTGGATTAGGCGCTATATAAATGATCTTCATTATTATTATTATTATATAAAAATCATGATTCTGATGCAACAGTGAAATAGCCCATGCAAAATGTCACTTGAAAGATTTCAGACATCAAGGTCTTATCTTTGACATTCCTCATTCTAATGGCTGTACGCTCTTACAAGGAGAGGGACTTGAGGCCAAGTGTATGAAAAGCACACTTGGGGGATGGAGGTGTGGAAAGTAGGTAAAATGGAGCATAGGTTTGTACTTCAAGGTTTGTCTTCTATCTGTATTTAAAAATGTGACCTAAAACTTGATTTTTGTCTCTGCAGATATTTGCAACCAAAGAAATTATTTTCTGTGGGCAACCAGTTGGCTTGATACTTGCAGGTTTGTCTTTATGAAAGATGTTTGTTAACCCTCGTCCCGCGTTGAGTGAACTCGTCCACGTAACACCCCGTGCGGGGATAGCCAGCGGCCAGTCAGCCGATCGTTCGCGTGTTGCCGATAACCTCGCGGTCGGGTCAATTGGGTCCTAGTGAACACGTGTATCGCGTATATTTCAGGAAGCAATAACAACAAAAGTGGTGGATAAATCTAAGGGACCCCTATGATATTTGGATAAAGTACTTGTGTTGGTATGCAGTAGGTTTTATTGTGAAATGGAAGGCCCCAAATCAAGAATTTTCTGCATTTACATGCCGTTTAACACACGTTTTATCATTTTCCCAAGACCTCTGCGCTTTTTCTGTCCCTATGTCAGGCCATTCAGGTGAACAAATTATTTTTTAAGCCATTCGCTTAATTTACTAACCACATGTATCGTGACATTGCCTTCTCCCTCCTCTACTATGTAAAGCGTCAACTTACTATAATGTTAGTTTTAGCGAGAGATTTGATTTCCAGTTCCAGGTCGTAGAGCACATACATGTACTGAAAAGCGGTTTAATCAAAGGAACCAATATCTCTCTAATAACCACATCAAATAAAGACAACAACCAACAACAAAGTCGGTCATTTTCTCCCAGTTTTCCCTGATGAAAAACTTACTGACAGACGCCCTTATGCAGCATGCCCCAATATTACATCGGAATTCATAATTACAGACGTAGAACGGCGTCTAAAATACGCACATGGCCCCTTTCTTCTCATTTCGCATGTAGACAACAGCCAGCATCAAAGTAAAAGTTTCATCAAGATTTTCCCCAGTTCAAACTTCAGACTGTCAGTACTATTACACGAGTATGACAAATAGTTACGAATAGTTGCATCGTAATAAACGTAATCGGACGATACCATTTTGTTAGATATAGTAGGGGTGACAGGATAGATAAAAACGCGAAAATAGTGTGGAAAAAAAAAATGTGAAAAAAACAACAACGACAGCCTTGGCAACCGAATAAACAAAGCGCGAGGCGCACCGTTGCCATACAAAAATGTGGCCTCCCGCAGGACCCGCGGTTAAGTGTGTCGGAAAAAATAATGGCCTCCAGTGTCTCGCTTGTTGCGCGGGGAGGCCAATATAGTGGCCTCCCGCAGGACTAGGGTTAATATTTTAATTACCCATATCAAAACCTTCCTGACTGCTATTTTATTGTATATGAAAAACGCTGTTGAAAGATAACAGTGTGGATAGAGTTGCTTCACAATTGCTTACCATTTTCTGTCTCTTGGCCAATGGACAGAAAAATAATCAGTAAATGAACACATACTTATCATAGTTGCATGAACTGGAGGCTTTGGCAGAGAAAGGAATTCAGTAGAACGATTATATTCTCTAGCTAATACATGCCATTCCATTCCCAGCAACATTTCTTAAACTGATGGCTTAAAACATTGAGTGTTGCAGTATTTGAATATTTCATCATCTGTGTATTGTGAAAACCCTAGTTTTGAGATCATGGTGTGCCTTACAGATTGTTTCCTCTCAGTAAACTGTAGATTTGTACTTTTTGTATTTGTATTTGTAAAACTCTTTAATCCCATTTGGGAAATTTGCCTTTGTGCCATTGCAGCCCAGTTACAACTGGAGCAGGCACGTTGTCGCCACAGTGCAGCGCCGGTAGGCGGTTCTTTTTTTGGGGGCGGGGGGATGAGGGAGGGGGAGGGAATGGTAGGGATGAATTTTATTTAATTTTGCCCAGGCAGCGGCCTATTCGGCCTGCTCTTTACGATTTCCAACTGCCAAGGTATCTTTAACGTGCGCAACGTGCACACGGGCCCTCCGAATTTTTTTGTCCTTATCCGAGAAGACTAGGTACTTGATCCTACCCCTCAATAGGATCAGGGACACGAAAATATGAGAAAAATCCTAAACTTCCAACATGCCTGCACCGGCCGGGTTTTGAACCCGGTGTAACAAGCCAAAATATACCCCCCGCCCAGAATATACCCGGGGTTAAACTGGCATAGCCCAGAATATCCCCCGGGGTATATTCTGGGCGAGGCCAGTTTATACCCCGGGGTTACTTTGGGCTAGGCCAGACTATACCCCCCCAGTCCAGATTATACCCCCTGCTTTTTCTTTAAAAACAAGTCAAGACCACAGTTTATTTCAGCCTGTTCTTCATCACTGTCATCAGATATCATATTAAGACATACATGAACACATTCTTGACACCAAGTCGTCATAATGCAATTTAGAGAAAATAATAATAACAGTTTATTTCAGCCTTAGTTTACTTTGGTGTACATACATAGGCCTACATTCTCGACTCCTGTAAATCATGATACATTTTAGAAGGAACAAACATGCCTTAAAATGCATTGATATACAAAAGAGTTGAGTATCCATTCAAACTGACATGATTAGACTTCAGCATTCGCTGCTCCGAGGGTCCTGCTGTCGCAGTGTTTCCGGGAAACCGACTGAGGTCGAATACTGGTCCTGTCTCGGTGGGTCCCTCGTACAAGGTGTATGCGAACGAGTGGTACTAGCAGATGATCACCGTTCCGCCTATGACCATTCCGCAGCCTCCGGGCTCCGGATAAGCCCGATCCCAGGTCTGGAGAGACCCGGGGAGAATTTCTTCTCGACCGCCACGTGGTAGCAGCGGGGTAGCCCAAGCTGGGGGCTAGCTAACGGCGACGGGCTGACGGCTGACCTTCCCGAAGCCGTTAAACACTGGGAGCTTTCCGTTGCTGTAGGCAGATGGGGGCAAATTGCCTAGCAGAACGCAGTGGTGGCAGTCCCCGATTGAGGGCCGGGGACTGACCAGATCGATCTTTCGAAAGTCGTGCAGCAAGCACTACGTGACAACGACTAAACAAGACAATGACCGCACGCTGGCGGATGAGAAAGAGAGATTCTGATCACGACGTGATACGAATCAGTCGGTTCAGGCTGTCACCAGCCTCCTTTTGTCTGAAAGGGATCTAAGCAGCGACAAATTCCCACTTTACATGATGGTACAATATGGCAAAAATAAACGTGGGGCTGAGAAACCCAGACATATTCTCCGTAGGGAGGATGGCAGTTACCAGGTCCCCCTGCGCAAGTACGCTACTGGTAACCTGTGTCTAAATGCGAGTGTGAATGAGTGTGCGAAAACCAAGAAGGGGACCCTAGCGGCGAGGGATCCCCCTGCGACACTTAACATGTTGCAGCTCAACGTCTGCGGCCTTCGCCCGAAGGTCTTGGAGCTTACTAAGCTCCTGAAGGCAAAACACATACATGTAGCTCTCATCCAGGAGACTCTACTGAATGGGAGAGGCGCGCATGTCACAGGGTATACCATGTACACCTGCTCGTGTACCAAATGCCGAGGCATTGCCACACTGGTTCGCAATGACATTACGGCGGTGAGGCAGAACGCCCCGACGAGTAACGGTGAAACTGATACCCTCACCCTTACAGTATGGAAGGACGGCGTGTCCTTTACCATCACGAATGTGTATAATCCCCCTAAGGTCCCCTGCGACCTAGGGCTGACAGAGGCTACCTTTAGAAAAACCATCATAGGAGGAGACTTCAACGCACGAAGCCCTGAAATGGGATACACCCCAGAATCCACGAACATCGCAGGAAGAAACGTCGAAGATCTCCTCCTAAGTTCGAACCTGGTCCGGATACAATCAAGCGCCTCCGCGCCTACTTGCTTGCATCGTGCAAACGGCGCGGAGAGTCGGCCAGACATTACGCTTCTATCCGCTGACCTCGTTACCAGACACAGCTACACAGTCCTCGAGGACGTAGGTAGCGACCACCTTCCTCTCCTCGTACAAATCCAGACCAAAACAGCTAAGAAGAAGGAGAAACGTTTAAACTGGAATTACAAGCGAGGTAGATGGGAAGAGTTCAGAGAGACTTTAGGTTTAACTCTGAACGAGGTGGACCCAAACCAGGGTTCTATTGACGAAGCCAACGCCGTACTGACTACGGCCGTGCTCGCAGCTGCTAAGCGGAGTATTCCGCGAGGACTGCAGCCCCTAAATCGCTTGCCCTGGTCAAAGGAACTTGAACAGGCGGTCCGACAGCGTAAGAGGGCGAGAAGAAAAGCAAAAACGAGCACGGCGGCAAGGATCGAGTACAATAGATTGACCGCCAAAGTCAAACTGCTATCCAGAAACACCAAGAGGGCAAAGTGGTTAAACCTGTGCGAGTCTCTGAACGTGGACCCGAGTGGTGGCCGAGCGTGGACCGTCCTGAATCGCCTTAATCGGGGGCAAAGAGTGAAGAATGTCGCTCCGATACAGGCAAACGGGACGGTCGCGGTGACAGACCATAAGCGTGCAACCATGCTTAACCGACACTTTGCCAGTACAAATAAGAGTGGCAAAGCTACGAATACGGACAAGGGGCTCCGTAAGGTCAGGCGTCAGCTCGAAAAGTCGCAGGTAGACAGCGATTACGATGGCTTTAACAGTGAGTTTACCCTAGAGGAACTGGAGAGAGCACTTGGCAAGTGTAAAAATCGTAAAGCGCCAGGCCCGGACAAAATCTCCAACGAGATGTTGCTCCAGATGGGCCACACGGCAAAGAAATGGCTCCTAGCCTTAATAAATAGAACGTGGCATGAAGGCAAACTCCCTATTGACTGGAAAAAGGCAGTGGTGTCAGCTATCCCGAAATCAGGCAAAGATGGTACCGAACCATCACATTATAGGCCAATATCCCTTACCTCTTGCATCTGCAAAGTAGGGGAGAGGATGGTTAACTACCGGCTGACCTGGTATCTAGAAGAGCGCGGTCTTCTAGACAGACACCAGGCGGGCTTCCGTAGTGGCAGGCAGACGATGGACCAGCTTATCCGATTGACCCAAGCGGTCAATAATGGTTTCCATAGGCGGGAGCATACTATCGCCGTATTCGTCGATCTCAAACAAGCGTACGATAAGGTGTGCAAAGGTGGGCTACTCCTTAAATTACTCAAGGCGGAGGTCAAAGGAAATATATATGCATGGGTAAAAGATTTCCTTCACAATCGAACAGTCCGCACCAGAGTGAACGGACAGACCTCAAGCCAACTCACCATGGAGAATGGCCTACCGCAAGGTTCAGCGTTAAGCTGCACGCTCTTTGCGGCTTACACCAGCGACCTTACCCAACACCTGAGATGCGAAAAAGCGATGTATGCCGACGATATGGTAATCTGGAGGACAGGAAAGCATGTCCAATGGTTACAGCGAGACCTTAACCGGGACCTCGCGACGCTTGCCTGTTACTGCCGATTGTGGAAGATGGAGATAAACGTCGATAAGACCATTTATCAACTCTTCACCAACGGAAAACACGTCCAGAAAGCCACCATCAATCTTAAGATCAATGGCCAGACACTCAAAAGGGAAAGCGCACCACGATACCTGGGAGTCGAACTTGACAGCAGGCTCAACTTGCAGACGCACGTCAGCAAGCTCGAGACTGAGGCTAGGAGGCGATTGACACTGTTAAAAACGCTCGCCAGTACCAACTGGGGTGCCACTGGGAAGGTTCTCAGACAGCTATATCTAGCCTACGTCCGAGCAGGACTAGAATATAGCCTACCACTGCAACCAATGGCCAGTGACCGAACGCTGTCGGCACTGGACCGAGTTCAGAACAGCGCCTTGAGACTCATAACAGGCTGCCTCAAAACCACTCCTACGAATGCTCTCGAAATCATGACCAATGTGGAACCACTGGCAAACAGAAGGGAAGGAAGCGTACTACAGCAGTACGAGAGGTTAAAAAGGCTCGAGCCGGACTACCCGGCGCGGGAGGCGATCGAAATCGAACCGCCACCGAAAATACTCCAGAAGAAGTCGTTCCTGGGCGAAGCCAAACGGCTAACTGAGGAGTATGGGCTAGAACAAGACAGAATGCCCCTTCGGTTATGGACGAAAGAGCCACCTCACGCCTCCCTGAAACCCCCAGTGGTCAAAACCACGCTTCTAGATACAAACCTGACAAAGGAGGTCAATCCCACGATCCTGAAAACGGCAGCTGGCGAAACTATTGACTCGTACCCAGCACACATGATTAAGGCATATACTGACGGTTCGGCAGTACAGGCGACTACGAATGCGGGGTACGGGGCAATAATCTACTACCCTGACGGCACCGACACCGATAAGATCTATGGGCCATGCGGGGCGAATGGCTCCAACTTCGACGCTGAGGCGACAGCGATAGGGAGAACACTGACTACGGTTTTCAACGGCTTTGAAAACGGAACAGTATCGCCAGAAGATATTGTTGTGTTCTCAGACTCAAGGGCCACACTGATGGCCGTCCAATCGCTCAACCATAAGCTCGAGGCACATGGCGCAGATAAAATCAGACATATCTGCCACCAGATCATAAGTGGATACGGTGTCGAGGTCCACCTCCAGTGGATCCCCGCGCACATAGGTATCCGGGGCAACGAGGTTGCTGATAGCCTAGCGAAACAGGGTACCAGAGGCGAACAGCCAAAGCACCCAGCGTCTTACCCAGCAGCCCGAGCCAGAATCCGCGCTCACGGACGCAGGAAATGGCTATATCAATGGGCAAACTCGGATAAAGGACGTAGGGTGTATCATAATCAAACCAAACCAGACATCAAAGACCCGATTTTGTCACTAGAACGCAAATACGCGACTATCATACAGCGTATGAGGACGGGGCATGTCCAGTTGAACGCACATCTAAATCGTTTCAACCCACTCCGTGAGCCAGTATGCCGGCACTGCGGGTCCCCGCAGGAGACTGTCGAACACATACTCGCGGAGTGCCAAGGACTGAAACAACTAAGAGCCCGCCACCTCCCAGATACCCCGACAGTCTCCAATTGCCTTTATGGGGACGTTAAACAATTAAAGAAAACTGCCATGTTTGCCATTGCCGTCACGAGTGAAAACTCGATCGGCCAGGGATGAGCACTCGAGACTTCAGCATTAATTTCACTCGTGAGTGTTGATGATATTATTATTATTATTATTATTTTGATAGTTAGTTGGCCATGAGTAAAACATGCATTGTATTTTTTGTTACAATGATGCAGGGAGAAAAGGCCAGAAAAGAACACACAGAAAAAAATAATAATGATAATCCAACTGACAGATAGTGCAATTCCATCATCCAGCAGATATAAAACTAAATAGGCACTTAATGTTTGCGACTGATGAACTCCACCTGTCCAGATCCACTTGAAACGCTACAGAATGCTAACCAGTAATAATGATAACAATAAGAACACGAAATCATGTTATTTACTCTTGAAAATATAGAGAAATATCAATATCAGAATCATCATCATCATCTTGGAAATTGCAAAGATATGAGAGGGAGTGTAAAAATGGCAGCGTATGCCTACAAATCATTCTAGAATTTATAAGCAGCAATGTATGTGTATCAACTATATATAAAAAACGTGTTAAATCTTTTCAAATATTCAAGTAGAACTGGACAGAAAGCTTTAGTGAAATACTAAATAGCCTTGACAGTTGTGTAGGCCGACAGAGTAAGTCCACTGAGACAAAAGTAGTGCATTATAAAAGGTAATTAGATCTATAGCATGTTGAGGCAAAATTCGATGGATCATGTTACATTAACAGTATTTCTTGTCAGTGAGTATCATTCTTTGATAGGTTATTTGTAGAAATGTGAGAGGATGAACGACTTTCTATTTTTAATGTGCTTTCATGGTAACTCTGGTGCGTGAGTGAGGGACGGCCACTCATAGTAGTTTATGGACACTTGGCCGAGTACCATTAATTGGATTATTTCCCTTGTAATACTAGCGCGGGACCCGTTATTCACATCACGGTGAAAAGCGCGCATTTTGATTCATCATCATCATTGCCTTTCTCACCCTGGATCAGGGTATAGGCCACCAACAAACACCTTCCATCCCTCTCTATCATGGGCCAGCCTCTTTACATTATTCCAAGTCTTTCCGCTTCGTTGCACATCATTTTCTCTGGCTCTTCTCCACGTTCCGCGCGGCCTTCCTCTTGATCTCTTGCCCTGGGGATTCCAGTCCAATACCTTCTTCGTGATGCTGTTTCCTGGCCTCCTGAGAGTGTGGCCGATCCATCTCCATCGCCTCCTACCAATTTCCTCTCTGACTGCGTTCTGTCTTGTTCTTTTCCATACAATTTCATTACTGACCTTGTCTGTCCATCTGATCTTAAGTAGCTTCCTCAAACATCTGTTGATGAAAACTTGGATTCTCTTTATGCAGGCCTGGGACGCATTCCAAGTCTCACATCCATACAATAGGACTGACTTCACGGCGCATTTTGATTGGTCAGTTGGAAATGTTGACCACCGGGCTTCCAACTCTTATATCATGGCTTTAAGTTTCTTACAACTCGCTCCTTCGTTGTTATCCACTGACAGAAAGACGGGAACCCGAATTCATTTTTGAGAGTGGACAATACCCTATCGGTACAAAATAGGTACTCATGATAACGTTTGTTATCAATGGAGATACGTCGTATTAATGGACGAAAGTATCCCGCACAAAATTGTCGAATGTTGTTAGTCCTGACACTTTGAAAATTTATATTAAAACTATTACCGGGTTTCTGGTAAAAGTAGTCAGTTAGAATTGTAGCAGCAAGTTTCTACTTTATAATGGTACTAATTTCGTTGTACTTTGATACACATGTCCTATTGAAATAATTAATAAGAGGATCTCGGATTTAAAGTAAACCACGAGTTAGACGCATGTTATCCCCGATAAACCCAACCTGGGTCAAATTTATTCAATTATTGCTGGAGGGGACGTTAGAGTAATTTCTGCAGTTTACTGGGATACCTAATTGACTTTTGTGTGCACCCTTTTAACCGTACTGTAAATTCGATTGTGTTAGGACCCTAACCGGTTATGTTGTTCGGCTGGACTCCATGTCCGAGCCTTTCACTTGTCCAATACTGGCTACGTAATAGCTCTCTGGGACGTCCGCGCGGGCTCATAAATAAGATGCGAGTTCGAGTGGTCAGCACACTCCATCAAAGACGCAGAGACAAGAGCCGACAGCACAGTGGACCTAGACCGGCGGCGGCCTGCCGTGGCGCGCCTCGCCCAAAACATGGCCTAGTCCAGTTGCGCCAGTAGCAGAGAAACTTTGGGTAAGTTGGAGACTATTATATTAGAAGTGACTTTAATTTGCGCACCCCCCCCCCCCCTTTCTTGGATGCCGCGTAGAGAATGCTGATCTACAGAGACCATTATGAGTCCGGCTCAACGGTAATTGCCATTGTCATTATTCGTGTAAGATGCTCTTTGCAGTGCAGTGTCTTGATATTGTGACTTTATTGTCAAAGTTAACGTTTGCGGTGCTAGATGATAATGATGGCTCGCTAACCAAGCTATCACGATTTGCTTGTGTGCCTATATATAGTGTATGTGTAGCATTGCCTTGTTGTGGTAGGCAGTGAGGATTTCCTGACATGTTAATGTGGACGGCTTATGTTATAGCGAGCGGCACTATACACTTGATTGTATTACGGGTATTTGTGTACCTTGCCAGTACCACTATGCTATAGAGAGCAGTGAGATTGTGATTGCGTGTTTAGTGTTTAAGATGTGTAATTAATTACATGTATTGGAGATGTATAATATTAGTTGGGCCTCACATGGGTGAGCCCCAGGATTGTTCTATGTGCGGCGGTGGATGAACAATGTTTCAGTGAGTCTACACATGTTGCAATGAGTCTCGCCGACATATATATATATATATCATGTGCATGTATTATAGTTATCCAGATGTATTATGCTTCTATGAGTTTCGTAAGTGTGTGAAGGACAGTTTCATTTTAAGAAATGTACACATTACTTTATGTATCTAGTGGTGTGTCATACGCATGTTAGCCTGGCGGCATAGCTCCGCGGCTAAGGTCAAAGGGCATGACCCTTCAGTATCGATTGGGAAGGGAAGTAACCAATACAATAGCCCTGGGGCGGGTTAGTACTAATAATGGGAGTGGGCCTATGAGGATGGCCTGCATTGGGATGCAGCGTCTGTGTTATGGACGGTCAGTGGGCCATGTTGGCCACTGCGTTATTATTTTATGGAATGGCCACTCTGGATGTGCTGTACACCGGCTCAGTGGAGCGAAACTATTGTGTTCTTGCCCCTTCATTTGTTATGTCCTGCATACTTTGATTAGTACATTAATTAGTTTATGTTGCCAGTGTACTAGGAAACTCCTTGTGTACATGATATAGCCACTTGTAGTTGTTATTCATTAACCTTAGCGCTATTTTATTCCATGCATACATATCCAGTTGGTTATTGCTTAAATTCTATATTATGTTGTTGTTGCTTGATTTAATACTTAATACTATTAATATGTATGTCCACCATTGATTGCCTGATTAATGTTGTCATTATATCCTAATCATATTTTCGTCTTTTTCTCTTGTTCCAGCTTATGGCTGGTTGGGCTTTTTTTTTTGTTTGGTAGTGATACCTTTGTTAGGCTTTTTGAATAAATAAGATTGCCAGCAGAACCCTGTGTTTGTTAATCCTGTGTATCCTTAAGGGAGTTACTATTGAACCCACGCAGTAACCACATTAGCCACTCGTAGTTCATCCAACAGAAAGATATACATTTCATGTACATTACGGTTTAAGACACTGGATTAGTTTGCAAGGTATTTGAAAGACTGAACTTATGTTTTATAACTTATAGTGAGTAAGGGAATGTCACTCGCGAGTGAAATGAAATAATAATAAAAAAAGAAAAGACCTTGTCCCTCTTTACCTTCCTAAGCTTAACACGTCCCTTGCCAAGGGATTTAACAACTGTGTATTTGTACACAAAAAAATATTTAAAATGACTTCATTTTTATTAGTCCGTTAATTATTTCATCCATTGGGATTTGTATGTCAGTGCCAAACAAACAGTACCGTGCAAATTTTACTCAATGGCAATCAACTACAAAAACAACTACAACATGCCAACGAACGTGAGTGACACTAATCCAGTGCCTTAAACCATGAGCTACATAAAATGTATACATTTCTACAAATACGCTATCAAAGAATTTACTAACAAGACATGTTCATGCAACATGATCCATCGAATTTTTGCCATAACATACTATAATTACTTTCTGCAATGCACTGTTGTCTCAGTGGATTTAATCTGTCATTTTACATGACTATCAAAGCTACTTCGCTAAAGCTTTCAGTCCATTTCTACTTGAATAGTTGAAAAGATTTAACACATTATTTTTTACATGTACTTGCACATATATTACATATATTATTGCTGCTTATAGATTCTAGAATGATGTGTAGGTCATTTTTATATTCCCTCTTATCTTTGTATTATTCCAAGATGATGGTGATTCTGATATTGATTATATTCTCTTTATTTTCAAGAGTAAATAAGATGATTTGGTTTTCTTATTGTTATTATTGTATATTACTGGTTAGCTTTCTGTAACGTTTCAAGTGGATCTGGACAGGTTAAATTCATTATGTGAAACAATTTTAGTATGTATTTAGTTTTGTGTGAAGTATTTAATGTTTGCTGGATGATGGAATTGCACCATCTGCCAGTTCAGCTGTTAAAATGTTGTTGTTGTTTTTTTCTCTATGTATTCTTTTCTGGCCTTTCTCTCTGCATCAGTGTAACTTTGTATATAGATCTAATTGTTCCGACATATCAAGCACATTTCTTATTTTCAAAAATTATAATAAGATTCAGATAACTTTACACTTATGAGTCTTATAATTTGTTCATACCTTGCCACTAAGTATATGTCAGTGGTGCCAAACAAAAAAAATACAATACATGTTTAACTCATGGTCAACTAATTATAAAAAAACCAGAACAATAATAATACCAACGGACACAAGTAAAATTAGTGTTAAAGTTTAATCATATCAGTTTCAATGGATTTTCAATCCTTTTGTAAATCAATGCTTTTTAAGCATGTTTATGTCCTTTTAAATGTATCATAATTTACAAGAGTCAAAAATGTATGCTTCAATATGATATCTGATGACAGTGATAATGAACAATTCAAACTAAAGTTGAAATAAACTACGGTCTTGACTTGTTTTTAAAAAACTGCTACACCAGATTATATGGATGAAATAATTAACGGACTCATAAAAATGAAGTCATTTTAAATATTTTTTTGTGTACAAATACATAGTTGTTAAATCCCTTGGCAAGGGACGTGTTAAGCTTAGGAATGTAAAGACGGACAAGGTCTTTTTCTTTTATTATTATTATTTCACTCGCGAGTGACATACCCTTATTCACTAGATCTATAATACATAGGTTCAATCTTTCAAAAGCCTTGCAAACTAATCCAGTGTCTTAAACCATAATGTACATGAAATGTATATCTTTCTACAAATAACCTATCAAAGAATGATACTCACTAACAAGAAATACTGTTAATGTAACATGATCCATTGAATTTTGCCTCAACATGCTATAGATCTAATTACCTTTTACAATGCACTACTTTTGTCTCAGTGGACTTACTCTGTCGACCTACACAACTGTCAAGGCTATTTCACTAAAGCTTTCTGTCCAGTTTTACTTGAATATTTGAAAAGATTTAACACGTTTTATAGTTGATACACATACATTGCTGCTTATAAATTCTAGAATGATTTGTAGGCATACGCTGCCATTTTTACACTCCCTCTCATATCTTTGCAATTTCCAAGATGATGATGATGATTCTGATATTGATATTTCTCTATATTTTCAAGAGTAAATAACATGATTTCGTGTTCTTATTGTTATCATTATTACTGGTTAGCATTCTGTAACGTTTCAAGTGGATCTGGACAGGTGGAGTTCATCAGTCGCAAACATTTAGTGCCTATTTAGTTTTATGTCTGCTGGATGATGGGATTGCACTATCTGTCAGTTGGATTATCATTATGTTTTTTTTTTTTTTTCTGTGTGTTATTTTCTGGCCTTTTCTCTCTACATCATTGTAACAAAAAATACAATGCATGTTTTACTCATGGCCAACCAACTATCAAAATAATAATAATAATAATAATAATACCATCAACACACACGAGTGAAATTAATGCTGAAGTCTAATCATGTCAGTTTGAATGGATACTCAACTCTTTTGTATATCAATGCATTGTAATGCATGTTTGTTCCTTCTAAAATGTATCATGATTTGCAGGAGTCGAGAATGTATGTATGTACACCAAAGTAAACTAAGGCTGAAATAAACTGTTATTATTATTTTCTCTAAATTGCATTATGACTTCTTGGGGTCAAGAATGTGTTCATGTTTGTATTAATATGATATCTGATGACAGTGATGAAGAACAGGCTGAAATAAACTGTGGTCTTGACTTGTTTTTTAAAAAAAAGTAGTGGGTATAATCTGGACTGGGGGGGTATAGTCTGGCCTAGCCCAAAGTAACCCCGGGGTATAAACTGGCCAAGCCCAGTTTAACCCCGGGTATATTCTGGGCGGGGGGTATATTTTGGCCTGTTACACCGGCACCTTTGGCATGAGAGGCGAGCACCTCCTGTCTATCATACAACCTGGGGGGCATAGAATAAAGACATGCCAGTTGAACAAGTGGGTTTTTACAAAAAAGTACCTTGAATTTTACATAAGCCATTTCAGGATAATAAGTTAATTTAGCATGCAGATCTCAAAAATGTGTTAAAAAATAAACAATGCATTTTTTCAGTGAAAGCTTGTTAGTCATGCAGTGGTGAATTATTCAAAGGAGTAACTTATAATTTGTTAGCATGAGAAGCTAGATATGATGAAAGAGTTATCTTTTAACTTTTTCACATTGTGCATCATGGCTCTCGCATGCCCACTGTACGTTCCTTCTTTACAGTGGTTATTACATGTATACGAATTATTTTGAAGTCGTTTTTGAAAATTCATATAAAATCTTCAGATAAAGCTAGATTTATATTTGGTATCACTAGACAGCTTATTTAGAAAAGAATTATGACAATCGTATGTTTACAAGCACAAAAAAAACAAAACAGTATGTGCTATGAAACTGTGTGTTATCCCAGGCAGTGCGGGGTACCATGAATGGGTGTGCGAGTAACCGCACCTCGTGGATGATCAGTGTATCGACGGGTTGTAAAACAGCCCACACCCGAAAGATGCGGGGTGATGTGTAAAAGGTTAAGCCAACATTCAATCACATGGTTTCATCTTTGTGAACAGAAACCCAGAGCCAGGCTATTGCCGCATCTAAGAAAGTGAAAGTGGAGTATTCCGAGGTGCGTAAACCAATCATGACCATTGAAGAAAGTATTGCCCAGGGCAAGGAATATGAATTTATGAAAGAGTTTGTGTCTGGACAACCTGACGGTGAGTAACTAAGAGTGACTGTTGGTGGTTGATAGATGTCAGGAAGCTACTGATGAAATTGTGAGCCATAGTCAGACCAAGCAACCATCCTTGAAAATCCCGGATTTTATCCCTGATTTTAGATCTGCTCCTGGATTCCCAATAACAAAGCAAGCTATCCAGAATAATTTATTCTTGATACCACACCGATTTTGTATTTTCAGTTTGGTGAGAAAAGAGAACACCCATGAAAATTCCCAGCAAGAACAAAAACCCCATCGTTGTAATTATTACTGGATAGAAAACTGTGTATATAATATAATAATATACTGTAAAATTTGATTAATTTCAAGACATTATGGATGAGTAATTATGTTCGCAGTTGTTTAAATTTTCACTGAAAATCCTGAATTTTTGCAGTTATTATTCCTGATTTAGTGTTTTGGAGGTTGGCAGGTCGGCATACTGCAGATGCATGCATCCAGCTTAGTTAAGATAAACTCATTTGACACTTCAGAAATGCCACACACACACATTTTTTTTTACAAATTCTCATTGCTGGGTATGTTGTCTTTAATTATCTTTTTTCTAGTTTCTCTTCTATCTTTGACTCAAACCACATCTGTCTTCATTATCTATTCTGAATACTGAAAAATATGTAGAGAAAGGCAAAGCTTTCCACAACCATTGATGATACTGTCTTACTCATGAGTAGTATTATCAATAGCTGATTTTAGAGGAGAACTGGTTGGGTTACATGATAAAACGAGTGTGAAATGGTTCCACAGCCAGCATCCATGTCAGTCTGACATAGATTTGTATAAGATTTTGGTAGTGTTGATAGAGTTATTGTATAGATGGATTTCCTATGTCAAAGTGATGATTGCATGATGTAACAAATGGGTGTACACGGGAACAGTGTCATTCCTGTGAGCAAACTTTGGGTCGGTTCTAAATGGTTTGGAGGCTGTTCACAGGGGATCAGAGTCTAATTACAAAGCCAAATAGAGAAAATAATGAATTATGTTCACTGTTCAGGTACAGCTTTCTATGTGAAATACAACAGTCCCGAACAATATCCCAGTGAAATTGATGCAGGCTTTGCTGGCTCTGTATTTTCAGTACTTTATGTTTTACAGAAAATATGACTTTATGTTTGTAGTGGCATTCTCCGTACAGACTTTTGTTAAGTGGTACTTAACTCTTTCCATACGGGCCAGCATTCCATATCTGTAGGGAGCACCAACAGGGTTTATATGTGATACTGTACCGTGCATTTTGTAAACAAAGATCACCTTAATATACAACAGCTGTCCAAACTATACACTTATTGCACACGTGGTATCGCTAGACATGCTAGGACAAAGGAAGCTTTACCAAGAATTCTATTTTTAAGGTTCAGTGTCACAGGATGTTAATTTCCAATACAGTGGTCAAAGAATACCTTTACAACATAACTCAGGCTGTGTTGTACTGGCTGCCGCTAGGGAAGCGTGCGATGCAGTGTGCGTTGTACCGTAGGGAAAGAGTTAAGTGGAGACGTGTTGCACTGCAATAATTTTGTTGACCGATTACCAAATCACTATACGGGAGCATGAGAATTCTGGGAGCTGTTTCAGGTGAAGCTGGCTAAGTTTTCATGTACCACCTCTTAATAGCAGTTTTGATATTGACTTTGAGTTTGGGTTTTATGGTGCTTCGGCACAAAAAGGCCATGTTGCACCTTTCACAGTTTCTCTTGGGTACCCTATTTATGCTTGGTTTTCAGAGCTTCATCATTTTAAGTTTAACAAGAAAGAAGTGAATAGTTCTGTTACAACATCAATACAGTGGCAAAACTCTCAAAAATGATTTTTTATAGATTTGAAAAGAATTTTGTTGATGTGTATAAAAGTTTTCAGATCAAGTTGTAGATCTTAGCCTGTTTCAGAAAGGACGAAATGTGCAGTGGGTCCAGGTTACAATATAATTCTTTCATGGATCTACAGACATAGTGCCTTCTTCAGATAGGCATGAAATTTAAAATTCAGTTTAAATATGCAGTAAAGACCTCTCATCACATAGAGAACCAGAAGGCCAGATATTATTTCCAACTGGTGGTTGACTGTTTATTGCAGAGGCATGGAAATCTGTTGACAAGGTGGTGAGTGGAGAGGCCTGCATGGGAAGACAGTATCATTACTTTTTAGAGACACAGGTAAAACTTACCAGTCTTAGGCAGCGTTCCATTCCTATTCCTTCTGTGATTTATGGATTGTGTTAACAATTCTCCAATTCATGATGTAGGTGGAAGCCTTATGTGAACCTCAAGTTATTGTTATAAGTGATTGAATTTGAAGTATTCAAGCCTCATTATGATATGTACATTACTGTAAAAAATTGACGAAATATCATAAAAACCACAGAAAAACTGTGGGGTCGCAGCAGGGCAATAAGCAAAGTCAAAATTGGGCAAAAAGAAAAAGTTCTATGTTGTGAAGCCCTGCATGAGAAATAAAACCCAAATGATACTGTAAACACTGTTTCCACACTTTCAGTGAACACTCACTCTTTATTATATGATGGAAATATATTTTGCAATTTCAGTTGTACAATCATTTATGGCACCAAGCAAGTTCCATGATGTGATGGGAAAGGGGGGAGGGGGGGGGGTGAAGAAAGGTCAAGGGGTTGTGTTTATACAGAAATGAGGAGTAGTACCATCTACTGTAGAACATATATGCTTCTGCCTCTCTGACCAAAATTACATTGTTTATGTTGCCAGCCTCCTAACTCTGAGTTGGAAATTTTCACAGAAGGCACAAAAAATTATTTGAGGTTGGCTGACAAAAGTTTAAATTCGAAGACATGGAGTAGGGGGTTGAAAATGACATCAGATGTCTAATATTGTTTAAAATATATAGCGTGGCTGTGGTTGTATACCACCTAAGCGATGTTTCTTCCAAATCCAAGTTCGGTGGCTAGAATTAACTTTCAGTAAACAACATGAAATTTTCTTTACTCTCAGGTATCCCTTGCTGTCCCGTCAGAAGATGGTATAGATCTCTATGCAGCCACACAGTTTACAGACCTCAACCAACATGCGGCTGCTGCAGCTATTGGTAAAAGCATGAACTAGTAAGTATAAAAAGGGCAAACATTTTCTAATAAACTAAGCACCAGTTCTGATATTGTATGTGGTTGAAATTGCCCATGAAATTGTGAAGGGACACATCATATCAGACAGCCTGGATGAAAATTTCTTATCAACTGCATATTGGTTGAGGTACCCGACGTTGCCAAGGTTCATTAGTTTCAGTTATGGGTGATTAGAATGGATTGGCCTCACCTTTCCCATTTGTTTAGATTTATTTTGTTGTTGTTGTTTGTTTGTTTTGTTTTTAGGTTTAAAGTCTTATTGCACTCCCATCGTGCATTAGTGCCCTACCCATCAGCATTAAAAAAGAACTACTTTTCAGTGACTGCATTTAGAAGTGCATTTGAGTTAACAATCTCATAACTTCTTAAATGGGATATGTAAAATAAAGCAGAGATTACTGCATACTGCTATATCCAAACAAGGATGAAATAAGCAAATGCCCACCTTGAACTCCCTTCTCCCTAACAAAGCCCAGTGTTGAAAAAAGCCTGTGACTTTTTCACTGACCTTTACTGCCAGCCTGAAGCAATCCTCTTCAGTGCTTCAATAACAGCCCTGCTGCCCTATTATTCATAACTAAATCAGCCCTTCTGAGGGCTCAAGGAGGATGAAGGCGGAAGACTGGAACAAGAAAATGTCAGAAGGAAACAAGGTCAAGAATCAAGAACGAAGAAAGACCATGGGAAAAAAAGCATAAATAAAGGATGTTGTTACAAGTACATAGGTCCCCCAAGTTGTTTTGCACTAGGAGTACATATTTTAAAGCCTTTTTTGACTCCAGAGCTAGAGAGCTCCTCCGGAAATGCTCCTTGATAGCAGCCTTAATTAATTATGATTAATTTTTCTTTCAGATTGTCCTTTTGTTTTCCTCCTGTTTTTTGGTTGAAAGGGTAGGGGGCAGGGTTAGGGATTCAATAAAATTTAGGGTTGAGGATAAGGACGGGGTAAAATGTATATTATGTACGTGCCCCCAGCGCAAAATGCTTGGGGTGTGTGCGTACTTGTAACAACAGCCATAAATAAATGCCATTGGAGAGAACCCCTACAAAGAATTCAGATCTAATTCATAGATTCCCATGCATTTTATTTCATTCAACAAACACTGTGATTTCAGTTTTGTTCATACATTTTTTTCTGAATTGATTGCCATCCCTTAACTGTAATGTTCTTCTTTAACAAAATCATGTAACTTCTCCAACTAGCATCAACATCACTGTACCACGTTTGGGTGGGGGATTTGGTGGAAAAGCATGGGACTCATGCTCAATGTCAGCTGCTGCCACCCTGGGTGCTTACCTTACTGGGAGGTCAGTGTTGTTCTCTTTTTTGTCCGTTGTTTTACACATTTCCTCTTTCTTCTGTATTTTAGACCTAGATTCACAATTTTTGTTATTGTGATATAAGGCTTGTTTTAGGTTTATTGAAATTTCATTTTTATTTTTAAAAATTGCAAGAAAACCACTTGATTATGAATAGACTTGAAAACTACTGAATGGACTTTCTGAAATTTGGCATGTAGAAATGAAATATGGTTTTGGGGGAAATAGACTATATAAGAGCATAAAATTTGGCGCAACCTAGGAAAATTTGACAAAATGTGCAAATAATTGAACCCTTAGCTGGCGAGAGGGTTTAGGCAACATGTTATGAATGGTACAACACAACATGTATGTTCAGTGAACAAAATTCTTGATGTGCACTGAGTCTTGCCATGCGGTTGTAAATGTCAGAAGCACTGTCTTTGCATTCTGCTCTACTTTGTAATCTTCATTTTTCACACTACTAAACCATTTAACTCTCGTTCATATGAATGGGTTTCGTACTAGTGTAAATATAAACATTGAGCTTCCCCATGGAACACAAAGGATGAAAAATGGTAAAATGTCACATTTCATGTTTTTAAGTTTCAAAGCCATGAAATGCATTTAAGCGGTTCCAGCAACTCCAATATGTTGCTTCCTTGTTTCTATGCATTTTTGAATCAGATGATCCTGGTATGAAACCCATTCATATGAACGTAGGTTAAATAGTTTAGTTGTGTGAAGAATGGAGTTTACAAAGCAGAGCAGAATGCAAAGACAATAATTCCACAACTGCACAGCAAAGATTCATAGTGTATCAAGAATTTCATTCACTGAATGCACATAATAATATGTGTGGTGTCCTGTTGGCAACACAACGCCCTAACCTGCTTGCGAGCTAAGAATTCAATTGTTTGCACATTTTGCAGATTATTTTTCTGCCATGCCTTATAGTAGCCTATGTTCTTACATATCTTTTTTGGTCTGCAACGATTTATCATGCCAAGTTTGTCAAGAGATATGGTCAGTACTTTTCGGGCCTGTTGGTAACAAAGGTATTTTTTTTTTAGTTTTATGCAATGGTGAGTATAGTTTCTGTTTGGAAATGAAGCATGTAAAAGTAATCCTTAGAAATATCCCTGAGCGCCCTAATGCTGGAAGATTTGTTCTTATCACAGTTTGTAAGTCTAATGCTGGGATATCTTACAGAGCCAGTTGTGAATGAAAAAGTTGCTGAGAGCCTGATGGCTTTGAAACCTCTGGTCATAAAAGTGAAAACGGTGACTTCATTTTGTGCATGGAAAGAGGTTGCTGCATTTTAGGAATCTTTTTCTTCATCTTCTTCCTTAAAACTGGTTTTCTCAGGTTTGAGTATCTCACCAGTGCGCAATAAAAATCGACTCGGCCCGTGTCCCTGTGAGTTAAAAATTTATATACATATAAGGGTGTAAGAAGCGGGAGTTGATTAGATTTATAAAAGCTTAAATGGGCTATTCTACCTGTGTTGTTTTACTGGCGGTGATGTGAGTTATTGTTTATGTGATTTGTATTGCAAATTTTCATCGATTATTTCTGCATGTTTTTCAGGCCTGTTCGCATAGCCTTAGACATGTCCACCAATATGCAGATGGGTGGCAAACGTGGAGCCCTCCTTGCCAAGTACAAGGTAATGGTAGTAGCAAATTTGTCTGCATGAAAAATTTAGTTCCCTTAAGAATTTTCTAATCTTATGACATTGCACAGCTCATGTGCTTCATGTTCCCTCTGATGCTCTTATTTCATAGTGGTTCTTGTCTGAAGACTCATAATTTTGGGGTAAGTGTGAGAATTCACAGAAAATCTCCTAGTAACTTGCAATAAGACAAATAGTATCAGTGTATTCGTTATTAAGAGTAGAAGATGGAAATATACATTTTGTACACAAACATACAATATACAGTGTGTCATGCAGTGCTTCACAAACTTGCACTTTGAGCATCATGGTGTGAACGGTTAGGCGCAAAGTCACTCAATATGGATCAGTTGTAAAGTGGGTCACTCAGTCATGGCACGAAGTGATGTGAAATGGTTAATTGCAGCCAGATTTTACTATGCTGTTGTGTTTTTCTCAGCCAGTTTGATATAAAAATAAATTATAGTTATTGTGGTTTATGGGAATCTTTTGTGATTTCATTTAATAGGGAAACTTAAACTGGGGTGAATAAGTAGGACATTCATATTCCAGCACTTTAACCCTGGTGCAGTGGGAAAGCCATCTTCTTTTCTTCATTCTTTTTCTTGTTTGTTCATTCCCATAGTCCTCTCTGCTTGTATTCATCCAGTCTGGTCATGGTAGGTGCCAAGAAATAATGGAGAAAGAGACATACAAGAAGATAATTAGTTGGCCACTTAGGGGAGCGAAGAGCATGCCCTTGGTCCCCCAGCCTTTCTCAGGGCTTATATCCCTTTTGTTAAAGTCTCCTTACACCAGTCTTTGCTGAAAGTTGCACAAAATATGTATAGGTAGAGATTTAGGTTAGTGCTTTCTTTATATCTCCATCAGGCTGGATTCAGTTCTACTGGCGATGTGCAGGTCCTGGAGTTGGAGCTGTATCAGGATTGTGGATGCTCTGAATCTAATAAATCAGAGTTGGGACACATTATACACTATTTGGATTTAGGTAACTTTATGTATGTTTGTCACACTAACAGATCTGTGCCTTCATAGAATTAGGTGACAAAACTTCATAGAAAATCTGTAGGGCTATAGCAGGCCCTGGAACAAAGTTTACATGTGGCAACAAGAAGAGAAATGGTTGTATATTGCACAGCCCTTTATTAAATTTAACATTTCTGTAGTATTGTTTGTTTCTAACATGGGACTTTGTAACATACCTTTTCTGTTTTTTGCTGCACTGTAACACAGGATTCAGTGTCATCTTTTTCTCTGTTTATACTTTATTTTAATCTTTATCTGGACCAGTGGTTCATCCTGACTGATGATGAGCATGAGATTTTGGAGAATTGGGTAACTGCATTTGTTATACTGACTGACTTAGCGGCATAGGATAGTTTTGTCCCTTTGCATACTATGAAATCAGCAAATCCCTGCAGCTTGGTTCGTAGCAAGGCATTCAGCTGTCAGGATGGGAGGGCTGGTGTCCTTGCGAATGTTATTGACCCATCTTTTGCGAGGTCTGCCTATCCTCATTGCTCCTTGGAAGTCATCTTTGTACACTTTGTGGACTATAGAAGTCAGTGGACGGTGAGCAAACATATCCGAACCAAGCTAGGCGGCGATGTCTTATGGTATCCACAGTGGTATTCTGAATTTTTCGTGCTGCCCATACCCCGTCATTGGACATCCTTTCGCATCTTGATTTGTCGTACGGTGTAAATATAATTATTAATTTGTTGATCTGTAGATTTTGTAAAGTTTGTGCTCATTCATTTATAAACTTTTCAGGGTACCATATACCTCACTGGAAGATCAAGCCTCATGTGATGTTTACGAACAAACAAACAAATTCACCTGTTCGAGCTCCAGGTAAAGTTGTCATGACAGAGTTTTCATAACTAAGAGTATCAAATTATCCAGGTTCAAGCTGCACTTTCAGAGAAAATCCCATTGTCATACTTTATATTTGTGACATGTCGTCATGTAACTTTAGATTTGGTCAACAATCACTTTATTACTTTGGTGGAGTTTAGAAATATCATAAATTTGCCTTAATCATTCATCGCGAATGCATTAGGGCAGGCGTAATAAACGTGGACACCTCACTGGCTTCCTCCTTCTATCTTTTATGCCTAACTATTTTGCCATGCAGTGTAAGGTGGTACATTAAAATAACATGCAATTTATGATGTATATCATTTGATTAAATAGGACAAAAGTAGATCTGAGTGGCATCAGAATTTATGTTTCCATTATGGCCTTCATATTTCTCTAGTGTAAAATTATCTGTTTTCATAGTTTTCTATGTTTGACTTTTTGTCTAAGGTTTTCCTCAGAGCATCATCATCATTGCCTTTCTCACCCTGGATCAGGGTATAGGCCACCAACAAACACTTTCCATCCCTCTCTATCATGGGCCAGCCTCTTTACATTATTCCAAGTCTTTCCGCTTCGTTGCACATCATTTTCTCTGGCTCTTCTCCACGTTCCGCGCGGCCTTCCTCTTGATCTCTTGCCCTGGGGATTCCAATCCAATACCTTCTTCGTGATGCTGTTTCCTGGCCTCCTGAGAGTGTGGCCGATCCATCTCCATCGCCTCCTACCAATTTCCTCTCTGACTGGGCTCTGTCTTGTTCTTTTCCATACAATTTCATTGCTGACCTTGTCTGTCCATCTGATCTTAAGTAGCTTCCTCAAACATCTGTTGATGAAAACTTGGATTCTCTTTATGCAGGCCTGAGACGCATTCCAAGTCTCACATCCATACAACAGGACTGACTTCACGTTCGAGTTGAATATCCTCAGCTTTGTTTTTAGAGATATATCCTTGGTTCTCCAAATCTTGCTTAAGGACGTGAAAGCTGCCTGTGCCTTTCCAATTCGTGCTTTGACTTCTGCCTCTGTTCCTCCCTTATTGTCAATGATACTACCAAGATAGCAGAAGGACTCTACATCTTCCAGTGGTTGATCTCCTACTCTGACTTGTGCGCTTGGGAGTGCAACAATTTTTAGGACCTTCGACTTCGCAGGATGTATCCTCAATCCAATAGATTCTGAAATTTTGTTTAGAGCTGTAGTCTTTGCTTGCATCTGGTCGTGTGTGTGCGACAATAGTGCCAAGTCATCTGCAAAATCTAGATCGTCCAGCTGTGTCCATGGGGTCCATTGTATGCCATTTCTTCCTCCACTGGTGGTTTCTTTCATAAGCCAATCAATCACCAGGACAAACAGAAATGGGGACAGCAAACAACCCTGCCTAACACCAGTCTTGATATCAAAGCTGTCAGTAAGCTCGCCATCGTGTACGACTCTGCAACTTGTCCCGTCGTACATGCTCTTGATAAGGTTCACCATCTTCTCTGGGATTCCATAATGTCTCAATATTCTCCACAGTGTTTCTCTATCGATGCTATCAAAGGCCTTCTCGTAGTCAAGGAAGTTCACTATCAGTTGGGAGTTCCACTCTAGCGACTGCTCTACTATGATTCTCAGCGTGGCGATCTGGTCGGTGGTTGATCGGTTACTCCTGAAACCAGCTTGCTCCTCACGAAGTTTTGGGTCTGTTGCATTCTGTATTCGCTTGAGAAGAATCCGATTGAAAACCTTTCCTGGGATGGAGAGAAGTGTGATTCCTCTGTAGTTACTACAATTGCTGAGGTCCCCTTTTTTTGGAAGCTTCACGAGGTGTCCTTCCTTCCAGTCCTTTGGAAACTTGCCTCCGATCCAAATCCTCGGGAATAGTGAGTGCAGACCCTCTGCAGCCCCAGCAGCATCTGCCTTCAGCGCCTCTGGTGGGATCTGATCTGGTCCAGCTGCCTTGCCTCGATTTAACTGCTTTATGGCATCATTAATCTCTGCTTTAGTCGGAGGGTCGCAACTGATCGGTAAATCATTTCTTGCGGGTAGAATGTCGGGTGGGTTGCTTGGTGGAGGTCTGTTCAAGAGGCTGTTAAAATGTTCTATCCATCTTTTTGCCTGAGCTTCCTTTCCAAAAATAGCCTTCCTGTTGTAATCCTTGACAGGAACTTCAGGTTTTCCATATTTTCCAGCAAGAGTCTTTGTAGTCTGGTAGAGGATCCTCATGTGTCCTCCTGTTGCTGCCTTCTCTGCTTTCTCTGCTAACATTCCTATGAACTCCTCTTTGTCTTTTTTAATTGATTTTTTGACCTCTTTAGCTGTTGCCCGGTACTCTTCCTGGTTACCAACTCTTGAGCTTCTTGTACGACTTGCATTTACCTGTTCTTTTAGGTCTCTTCTTATCCTTATCAAGTCCAGTGATTTTTGACTGATCCATTCCTTGTGTTCCACTTTCTTTTCCCCAAGAACATCCTGACATGTCGATGTAAATACTCCTTTTACCTTAGCCCAGTGAGTCTCCAAATCTACTGTCTCTTCGAGGTCAACAAGGGGTTTGAATCTATTCCTCAGCGTCAGCTGGAACTCTTCCTTCTTGTCTCCATCCAGAAGGCTCACTTGAAACTTTCTTCTCTTTGTTCCTGCTCTGGTACCTTGTTTCTTGAGGCGGAGTTTGAGTCTTGCCAGCAGCATGTGATGGTCAGATCCAACATCAGCTCCTCTCTGTACTATGACATCCTCCAGTGAGCGTCTGAAACGTCGGGTGATGCAGAAGTGGTCAATCTGGTTTTCAGTTACTCCATCCGGTGAAATCCAAGTGGCCTTATGGATCCTCTTGTGTGGGAATACTGAACCTCCAATCACATAGCTGTTAAATGCGCAGAAACTTGCAAACCGCTCTCCATTCTCATTCATTTGTCCCAAACCATTGCACCCCATAATGTCCTCATACCCTGTATTGTCCTGTCCTATCTTGGCATTGGCGTCTCCCATTATAATGTTCACATCTTTTCTTGGCAATGTGTCAACTATTTCCTGAAGCTGGTTGTAGAAATCGTCCTTGTCCTCATCGGTTGCTTCATTTGTTGGGGCGTATATCTGCACAATGTTCATGTTGATGTTCTTGTTCTTTGTAGTAAATGATGCCAATATAATTCTCCTTCCGTAGGGTTCCCATCCCCTCAGTGACCTCTGGGCGTGCTTGCTCAAGATGATCGCTACTCCTTCTGTATGCTTTTTGTCCTCCCTTCCAGAATACAAAATCTTTTCCCCAGAATTAAGTTGTTTCAGTCCGGACTGTATCCAGCGGGTCTCGCTAACTCCAAGTATGTGCAGTCTGTATCGCCTCATCTCCATTGTAACCTGGGCACTCTTTCCTGCTTCATACATGGAGCGGACATTCCACGACGCAATCCGGAGTGACTTGTTTGATGAAGGAGCAGTCAGGCCAGTGGAGTCCTTTCGGCTTTGTCCATTGTCCTTCATTGAATCTACAGGTGCAGATGCTCCCCCTTCTCCCAAGATAAAAGACTGATTTAAAGTATTTGCTTGTGTTTCTGTAACTGGTTTATTTTTACAGGGTGGGTAGTTGGCCCACCGCCAACTGGCTCTTCTCGGGAGACCAGGACCTTTGCACCTTTAGTCGCCTCTTACGACACGCAGTATCACGTCAGATGTATTCTTTGCTGTCCCTCTTCTTTCCTCAGAGCATAAAAGCAATAATTTTCTACCTTCTTGCCAAGATCGAATAAATCCTGTGTTCTCAGAAGATCATGAAGAAGTTAGATCTGATGTATGTTCAGTGCTGGTGTGTTTGATAGGGTTAAACTATTACTATGCAAATTACTAACAACACATACCATTTCGATTACTCTGTTGGATTCAATTTTAGATAGTCAGTCATTTTGTATCATTGTTCTCCTATAAAAATTTCATTATAGAATGTCTTTGTAGGAGCAGTCCCATCAGCTGTTGTCACGGAAACCATCATGGAACATGTGGCTAAAGCTTTGAATAAACATCCAATCCCTGTGAAAGAACTGAATCTCTATGAAAAAGATCAAGTAAATATTTTTTGAAATGCACTTTAAGTTTTGTTTCCCATTTCAAACATGTGCTGGTTGCCTTTTGTCATTTCTTGGGTCTTAAGCTGACGTACTGCCTGTCATTGTCATGTTGCTCTTGCAGATTAGAAAAATGTAAAGGCTACGACCTTCAGTCATGCAGCTAAGAGGTTCTAACTGTCAACAGGAAGTGCCCGTTTCTGGCCAGGGCCGCTTTGCATGTGCTGTCTATGTATTACTAATTAGTTGCCAGTTTGGCATGATACAATAATGTTACAAAAACAATATTCAAAAAATAGATTTAGTGAATAATTCTTTTGTTGTAATTTTCTTTTCTCATTTTAAAGCATACTGGGTATCTTCTTTTATTCTCATATGAAATTACAAAAACTGAGCTGAGTTACTTGCTGTCAATTGTGAATTGCTCCTGTAGATTAGAAATTAAGATATAAAAAGCTAAGACATTGTGTATCATTCAGCAAATACTAGTGCATAGTTTAGTTTTTATATTGTAATAGAATACTATGATGAACCCATGGTGCTTTTTTTTTTTTACCCAGTCTGACCCCAGTGGGCATGAACAAGTTCACTCTACCATTAGAGAATTGTGGAGGCGTCTCAAAGACACAGCAGAGGTAGAAGGTAGAATGAGACAAGTGGATGCTTTTAACCAGGTCAGAAGGAGAGCCTAGAGGACTGGATCTTTGATTATTTGCACTGAGAGACAAAGATGAAAATACTAATGAATCCACATTACGGGCATAACAGTTTCACTTCCAGCCACTTTTTGTACATTGACATGGTACTGGTAATTCTTGCTATCTTTCTTACACAAAAATAAGTTGCAAAACACACATCTGGAATTCTGAGATAACCACATAACCTAGAAACATGCAGGTTTCACCTACATTTGTTGAAAATAATATAGTATGCGATGGAGAAATAGAATTTGTGAGTAATTTGTACTATGTTCAGCGAGGGCAAATTTCAGATTTGAGCCCTGTCTTTTCCACGCGCTAATTTTATCAAACATTCCTACTTTTTTCATGTCCAATAATACTAGCACTATGTAATTCAAAGTCACAAGTCCCACTATAACTCATTAAAACTGTTGGGAAATACAAGACATAAAACACACAGCTTTTCATCACGAACAAATTAAATATTTGACAAAAAGTCCTGTGTGGATTTTATTGTTTGAAAATTGTTAGTGGGGAGTAAATTGCTCATAAACCTTGCAGAGCACCTTATAGGAGTTCATCAGGTAAGATGAACTGCTGAAAGAAACTACATGTAGATTTCTAGTTTTCAAACTGCACCAAACACCAAAGCAAAATACATTGTGTCCTGAAAATGGAATTGTCATCCCAATGTTAAATTGTAATAAAAATGGCTGGTAGCATGTGTGAGGTGACCGACATGGAATTGGCCATGTGTTGCAGCCTCTCAAGTTGAGACAATCAAGGAAAATTATTGTTGGGACAAAAATTTACCATTTTATTATTAGAAAAAGACAGCGGATATACTAATCTGAATTGGTAAATATAAAAAATTTGAATTCGATAGTTTGAGTTCAACCACGGTTTTTCTAGATTTTCTGAACATGGGTGGCAACGACATATTAAACTGAAGTGTTTAGGAAAGGATAGGATTAGAGGTAAGACTTAGAAAGGGAGAGAAATGTATATGATATTAGATGGAGAGAGAGGAGATTATTTAGAGTAGACTGGTGGCCTTGATTGCAGAAATGTAGCAACAAGGAGGGTGCTAAGGCTGCTACCCCCAGGCAAAAAAAAAAGGGGGTTGAGGGTAATAATGTATTTTTTGTGTATGGTACATGTAGTTGAAATGCGGCCAAAATACAGTAATGATCAGTAATTGATCAGAACATACTGTATGCTGGGAAGCTTTACCGCGCCACCGCAATATTGAAATTTACATATTTGTAGAAAAAAAAATTAACAGCCAAATCGTCATCCTGTGTGGAAAGGCTAGTGACAGCTAGGTAGATGATTCATGTTCAGTATTTTGGCAATCTAAAAATTAAAATCATTTCAGTTGCTCCAGTTGTTTGTTAACCCAAGTCCTGAATGACTGAAAGCTTATGTAATTTCTTTTATTTTCATTGTGCAATTTTCTTATTGTTTTGTTTTGACATGTGGATTTGTGAAATATAACTTTTTAAAGGTGTTTTTTGTTTTTTTTTGGGCCACATTTTAACATTGAAAGAAACAGTCCTTATGATCAGCACGAGTATGTGATAATTGTTATATATTGATCTTTGCCATCCTTTGTTGACAGGAGAACCTGTGGAAAAAGCGTGGCATCACCATGACAACAAACAAGTATGGCATGATGTTCATGGGGCAGGGACATACAGCAAATGTCTCTATCTACTCCAGGGATGGGAGTGTGGCTGTGTCTCAGGGTGGTGTAGAGATGGGACAAGGACTTTACACAAAGGTTGAGGACAATGAATTTGCTTGCATACATGCATTCGTTCAAATAGCTGCTCAGTGACAAACAGCTGATTGTTTAATACACTGGAACCACCTTAACTTTTTTACATCGCGGGGATCATGGCTCTGGCGTGCCTATTGTATGTTCCTTTTTTTACACTGGCTATTACCTGTGTGCGCATTGTTTTTGAAAATTCATATAAACTCTTCTGATAAAACTAGATTTATATTTGGTATCCAGGTTAAACCAAAAGCAGATATTAAGGAATTTCTCCTTATCCAAAAGATCTCCGTTGTCTTGCCATAATCCTTGTTTATCCCTTACAAGCTAATGTCAATTTACATGTAAAGAAAATCATGTGAATCCCATTTAACTGAAAGACTCTCTTTTATTTTCTCAGTCAAGAGAGGGTGCAGTCTGGAAATTGAACTGGATTTGAAATTAAAGAAAAAAGTCTGTCTGTGTCAATTTCGGGCCTATCTACTTTTGTTGAGGTTTGCTAAGGGCTTTATGTATCATAAAGAATATTCAAGAAAGTTCTTGGTGCACACTGAATCTTGCTATGTAGCTCTTGATGCTGGAATTGTCTTTGCATTCTGCTCTGCTTTGTTAACTCCATTTTTTATTCTACTGAACCATTTAAGCCCATTCATGTGTCTGGGTTGCAGACTAGCATATTTGATGTGTGTATTGACATTTGCATTGTTGCAGGTGGCACAGGGTGTGGCTTCTGTCCTGGGAATCCCGCTGGAATTGATCAAGGTGCGATCTAATCAGGGCATCATCACCCCAAATAACCTTGCCACAGGTGGAAGTATCTCTAGCGAGCTGGCAACACAGGTAAAGTGTATCGCTCTTTTCTTGGTATTAACAACAACAACAACCAAACAACAAACTGTCATTGATATATATGTTGTCATTGTTTTACTTTAATGGCAAAAGTAGTCTTTGACACTTTTGAGAGATTAAGAAAAACTTTCTTTTCCTGTCATTATGATTCTATTGGATTATTACATTGTCCTATTGGTGCATTTCTTTTTCTGTAATATTATCTGATAGCCCTCATGCTCAGGACTGCAATGAACCATCAGTTGCCTTTTGACATAAGTCTGGCATATGTCATTATCGTAGAGCAGCATTGATGTGGAATAAGAGTTGGTTGAGTATTTGTTGAAAGTCACTAAATGTCTGTCACACGACAGGCTTAATGATATTAATGATGTTAAAGTAATCCCGTATGTGAGATGATGGCACAGTTTTGGTAATATATGGCAGCTGCCCAAGTTGGGAAAATGGAGCAACATAATGGTTGGGACCAAAGCTTACTATTCTGTTGATAGGAAATGATGGTAGACAAAATTATCTAAATTGGGAAGAATTAAAAATATGATAAGACACCCAGTGATCATTTTATGTGACTTTCTCAACTTTGGTGGGGCTGACATATTACCAAAGCTGTGCTGCTTCCTCATATGTATTGTATCTGAGACCTTGGTGTTGCCTGATTGTTGTTCTCTTTAATGAAGTTTAATGAACTTTGAGTTCGTTGGACACTCATTGAAATTCATCAGACAGACATTTGTGTGGTACTCTAGGAAAACCCTTCACATGGGTCAAATTTCACATTTTGAGATATACAACTATTATAAAAGAGGGATATTTTCTGCATATTTTGCTTTTTATTTGAAGTCAATATCGCAAATAGTTTTTGAGATATGGCCAATTAAAGTGTCAGGTGTAATAACCGGAGAAACTGAGAAAAATGACCTTGTAGGCCTGTATCTCAAAAGTAGCCTGCGCGTCATCCGATGGGTTTTCCTGGAGCGCCACACATTTGTAATTAACTGTTTGAAACCCAGCGTCATATAACATTTAACAATGTATGATAGAAATAATAGTACTAATGATGTAAAAATCAATAATCTCATGTATGGCATATGAGATACCAGAGTTTCCAGATGGTAGGTCCTCAAAGAACTTGAAGAGACAAATTTACATAACTTGAAGGCAGAGAAAAACAAAATATAATTGTCTGAACTAGGTATCTCGTGGGTACTGATCTTCTACCAACTTACAGAAAAAGTATTTTGACCACTCTCCCTCATCAGGCTGCCATGGATGCTGCTAATATCCTGAAAGAGAGAATGAGACCCATCAAAGAAAAGTTCCCTGATGATGACTGGAAAGAAGTGTGTGGTAAATGTTCCATGAATAAAATTGATCTTTCAGCGAAAGCAACGTAAGTTTAAAGAAAAGAATCCCATAAGAGTAGGGAGTCTTTAGACAGAAAATTTGAAAGTTTCTCGACTCTGACTGGAAACAGTTGTCTGCAAATTTTTCTGTCAATCAGATATATACCTCTCAGCGAAAAAATGTTTAGCAAGACTGATAAGGACTGATAATTTTCAAAAGAGAAACATTTGAAATGCAGACAAAATTATCAGCATAAGTTTTAAAGTTCAACATTTCATCATTTTGAGAGACTGGAAGATTTGTGTTATACGGTTATATGCTGTCCTGTTACATCTTTAACACATGTGGGAAGGTGTTTTAGATTGTCTTGTCTTTTTTTTTTAATTTTAAAGAAAATGTTTGTCAGATTGTCATAAAGGTTCAATCCTCTATACCGAATCATATGAAATGCATGAAAATTGCTCACTTTTGTTTCTCCAATTTCTAGTGCAATAATATGAAGTGATACTTGTACACTGTGTTTTCCAGGAATACTGGACCGCCAGGAAGCCCACTTTTTACCTACTTCACTTATTGTGTAGCAGCAATTGAGACAGAAGTAGACATCCTAACTGGTGAATCACAGATTAGAAGAGTTGACATTATGGCTGACCTTGGAGAGAGGTGAGAGTACTGTAGTGATCTGAATACTGGTGTACCTCTTCAGTGTGATTCATTTATACATTATTGTCTTGTGTGTGGAAGATGCAACAAAAATGTAATTAGTCAGCCAATAGTAAACAACTGAATTGTGTAGATTTTTTCTATAAAAATACTTTAATATTATGAAAGAACTGAACTTATTTTATAAAACACATTTACTTTCAAATACAAGCACAGTTGTTAACTTATGGATATAGTTTTACTTGATCAAGCCTTATGTGCCAAGTGTCATTTCAGTCCAAGTATCCATCCATTACACATAAAGATATTGATGTCTGTGGTGGCAGTTTTGGCAAACCTTAGATTCATTGGTTCCCAAGTTATTAGGATCCTCTGCAGACTTATGCAGAAAATAATAATTATCAGTCATATTGCCCTAACAGAAGCATGTATAGTTTTGAAGATAAGAATTTATATTCTGAGGCACGATAACTCTCATCAAGCTGACACTTGAATGCTTTTGTTTCTGGTGTGTGCAGTCTCAACCCGATGATTGACATTGGTCAAGTTGAAGGTGCTTTTGTGATGGGCCTTGGTTGTTATCTGTCTGAAGATGTTATCTATGATGGCAAAACTGGAAAAGTTCTGAATGATGGCACATGGGTAAGCCTCATTAAGGAATTTCTGCTATCATTTATAATATCCTCCCTCATCAACTAGCACTTCACACCTATGATGCATGACATTCAGCGATGCACATTATCAAATCATGCAACTGTATCTCTTCCATGTTTACACTAAACAAACCTAACCACATTATGTTTCTTTATCTTAAATCATGTCACACTGCACTTCAAATGATCTAGATTTGAGCTGCAGTTTCAGATGAGATCCCATTGTATAATGTGGGCTAGCATGAATAGTCTTGTTACAAGAATGTTTTTGTCCAAGATAAAGAGAAAGATTAAATATGAGCTCAGTATTTTTTTTGTTTAATAAACATAGCTCTCTCCAAACTGATACTGTTATGACCAAGATTTTTCAGTATAAATGAGGAAACATGTTTGTTAAAATTTTCAGACTTGGTCATCTGCTGGATATCATCAGTGTCCAGATTTGGGCCTGGGTCTTTCTGTTTCAGTGGATACCAATTTATAATAATAATAATAAAATAAATAAAACGAGGAGAGCTCTAGCATGAACTTTAGAGAAACTATAATACTCATGAGAGAATACTTTTGCTGTTTCCATTATTTTATAGGAGTACAAGCCTCCCACCACCAAGGATATCCCTATAGACTGGAGAATCCATCTTCTGCCCGATTCTTCTAACCCAGTTGGCATTCGCAGTTCTAAAGGTTGGCTGAAAGTTGATTGAAAATAATTGTCCTCTCCCAAAAACTTAGAATTTCAACCAGTTTTTAACTGAATATCCAGCCCACAATTTTAATAATAGTTTTCTCCAAGCCTATGGACAAATCCATAATATAGTTCTATAGATTTATTATTGAAATCTTTAGACCATTATTGTTTCAACCCACACCCTGTGCGTGACGGCTTAAAGTCCGGTCAGTGACCTTACTTACCACATGGGCTCCATTCCTCTACCGATTCAGCAACTTAGTTTGGTCTAGTGGGCGGTACAGGTTGACAGATTTATTGCCCAGTAATCGCTGCGTGCACCGGGACTGCCCGTAATCCGATCCGTTTTTACCTGTGCGAGGCTTGCTTGATCCTCACTTGAGGATTAAAATTTAATCTCACTCTCTTGTTTGTTTTTCAAGCTTTTGCGATCGCCTTGTGTGTATTTGTGAAAGTACATCGATTAGGTAAGTTGATAAAGAAACAGATAAACAATTCCTCTTTACAGTGATATAAGTTTTATAAGGATAAGATTTCAATAACTATTTTAATAGGCACTTTTTCTTTATGGATCACAATTAAAAGTGCTTGAAAATTTAGGCATGGGTTCCGTTTAAACTTAATTATCTAAAAATTGCGAGATATTTCAGTATTTAGTTAACCATCCAGGGATAGAGGAACCTATGCCTAATGCAGACCTGCAAAAATTAAATGCATCTACTTCTTTTGCTGCTTACAGGAACTGTTTTTTCCTACTAGGGGTTAGTTGTTAGTTCCACTTGAAGAGGGAGAGTGTTTGTTAAGAGAGAGAGAGTGTTTGTTTGTGTGTGTGTGTGTATGTGTCAGAGAGAGATAGAGAGATGGGGAGATGGGTAAGATGCAGTTGAACACTTCTATGTTACTCCCTTTGTGGAAATTTATATCAGATTAACAACTAGATGACTGTGTTACTCTCTCTTTCCTACTTCATCTCTCTTTAGCTTTCCTCACCCGTCTCTCCCTGCATCTTCTAGTTTTTGATATATCTATTAATGACATCATATTTAAGTAAGAGATAGTTTGATGATTAATTTTCAGAAAAATCAGCTATAATGGAACATACGCTGTTCAGTCACACTGATCTGATCAATAAACTCTGTCGTGTTTGTAGTCTTCGTGTGCAGAGCTCTGCTGATGTTAAGGCAAATAAGACACCACGAGACTGTGCACCATTTCGTTCAGATCTACTTATCTACTTTGGAATAGATATCACTTCGGATGACAGCAGGCATTCTGCAAAAATATGCCACAAATGCATAGTCCGCATGAGCAATTTGAAGCGAAAGCCAGTTACTGCCACAGAACTTGAATTAGCCAAGAAAACAGTCCAGGATGTTTGGTGTGCATATGACAGTAATGTCTCAGTCGAAGTTTGCTCCTTGTGTGCACAATTTTGGTCATTATCAAAAACAGCGGGAAGGCAAAAAGATAAAAGAAAATCGTGGTCATGGCGAAGAAACATACCGCAGGGGCAAGATGTGTCTGTCATTAGTAGACCTACATGCAACCCTGTGACAGAGCAATGCACAAGAAATTCGCCCGTACATCCCAATGAACCATCCGCTGAGCTGTCTTTTACGGAAGACCTGTTGTCTGCTCCAATGCCACAGACACCACCACTTTTTCATGCCCCATTCGCTGGTGCTTACTGTAATTCTCAACCTGGCTGGGAATATTCAACTGAACAAAACCCATCTACATCATCAGCATGAACTCACAGTGAGCAGTGCGAGATGTCCTTCACAAAAGAACTCTTTTCAGCTCCATTGCCGTCTATGACATCTTCATCGCATCCCCCCGATGCCAGTCTTTTGGAAAACCCACTCATGCCTGCGACAGTGAGCCACACCCCAGTAACTTCTGCATCTCAGACCCATCCATATATTGGCCCACATTCAAAAGATCAAACCATTACTCCTCGACGTTCACCTAGGCTCAACAAGAATCAACAAAATTGTTCCTCTCCAAAGCTCAGCTATCCACACCTAAGAAAAAGACTCTTTAAAACATCGCCCATCAAACAAATACAAGAACAATTCAATTTATCATCACCTGGAAAAAAATTGAAACTTTCTGAAAAGAAATATGCCACAGAAGTCGTTAAAAGGATGATGGAAGAGGCTCAATCCCCAGACACTGTTGCCCTACCCACAGGGGGGCAACCCTTTATGTTAAAGACATTTAAAAAGCCTAGAAAGCCAACGTCAGTGGCGTCAGCGTCAACAATAAACAAACGAACAAACATGATTAAATCCTATCGAAAGTCCGTTTCCAGCATCACCCCTGAAAGTACTTTTAGACAACATGCCCATGAACTTCAGTCACTAACTAGTCAAGCCAGACGGTCAATACTTCGCAAGGCAAAATGTTCACAGCAGACACTTGCAATTGACACAAAACATGCCATAGCTCTTCAGAGTAGATTAGGTCTAAGTTATCGTCAGATGCGAATGCAGAGACGATTTCTTAAACAATTAGGCGTCCTCATTGCTAGTGAAAGAAAACATAGGCAGGAATCAAACAAGCTCCTGAGTGTACAAAACAACGCCATTTCACTGACAGAAAAACCATTTCACTTCGTAAATGAACACAAGCAGCCTGTCACAGAAACAGTTCCTATGTTACATCTAAAAAATCTTCCTTTGCTTACAGCTGCTCTACTAGATAGCCACAATAGACAAGGACATTTGACATGGCACAATGGCAAGATACCTGATTCAGAGATTTGGATGAAAATAAGTGGTGATCATGGAAAGGGGTCATTTAAGATGTCCTTGCAGATTCTGAATCTGGAGCATCCTAACTCAAAATTCAACACAATTTTGATAGGGATGGTATATGCTATAGACACACCTGACAACATGTCTTTGTTTTTTCAAGAATTTGACACAGAAATATCTAATTTGAAAAGAAGTTCTTGGCAGGGCAAAAGGTTCAATGTGTTTTTAGTGGGTGATTACAGTTTCCTAGCTAACATTTATGGCTTATCAGGTGCAGCAAGCAAACATCCTTGTCTCTGGTGCCATAAATCCAAATCAGACATGAAAAAGAACAACACTGTCATGCAACAATCACAACCAAGAAGTCTTGAAACACTTTACTTGGACCACCAACAGTTTCAGTTAGAAGGGAAGGGTGACAGGAAAAATGCAGCTCAGCATAATAATGTTATTAGGCCATCACTCATAGACATTGACATTGAAGATGTTGCTCCACCCAGTTTACATATTCTCTTAGGCATTGTCAAAAAGCATCACACTCTTTTGGAAATGGAGTGTGATGCCATTGACAAAGAAATTGCAGATGACTGGTCAGATAAAAGTTTAACATGCAGCGGTTCTTTTGGAAATTATGTGAACACTTTAACACAGCTTAACTCTTTCCGTACTTTTCACCGATACATCGGTTCCTCCGACTGACGCATTTGGACTAATTTCTGCTGAAGTGCAGTAATAGTGGCATCGGTTGTACCACAAACAACAAAAACACTGGGAAGCTAGATGGACACAGTATCGTTGAAATGCCCAGGGGTAACAAGGAGAGTACTTTTTGCCGATGTATCGGTCCCCCCGACTGACGCATTTGGACTAATTTGGGCTGAATTGCAGTATGGAAAGAGTTAAAGACACATTAAAAGCAAAGGGCGGCGAGCTTATTCTTATTGATCAAACACAGGAAACAGCTGAAGACAGGACCACGTTAGAACACACAATTAATGACATTGAAGATGAAATAGACAGAGTTGTTGAAGATGAAATTCCCGAGAGACAAGGTCCTGCTTGGGCTAGTTTAGACAAATCACTCAAACACAATAGAATTCCATTGCAAGCATACCATGGCAGGTCATTCGTAGGCAATCATTGTAAAAAATATTTAGAGGCAAAAACCTATCACAACATTACAGTTGAAATGGTCAGAGAGGTGAAACAATCCACAAAACAAGAGGAAATTTGGAAACATGCAGAAGCAGTGGCAGAGAGATTTAATAAACTAAATGAACTGTATGCAACAGTTGACAGTTTGATATCACACAGTTATCCAATTGCCGCTGACACTTTTCCACTGATCAAGAAAGCCATCCAAAACTACTGCAACTTTTACAGATTCACATACACATCAAACGTTTATCCAAAGTTCCATTTTCTAGAAGAACATTGTTTTCCTTGGATAAGGCATTACGGCATGGGATTGGGGTTTCATAGTGAGCAAGGAGGAGAACATCTTCACAAAACCATTTATGCCATTGAACATCAGACATTAGGTATCAGACACACCAAAGATAAACTTCGCACAATCATAACAAAACATATGACGCTGACATGCCCTGACTTGTACCTTGAAGAATCATTTGTTCCAGCAGGTGCCAAAAAAAAAAATTGATTCCTGTGTGATTGATGGAATTGGTGGTGTCGGCAGAGTTATTGTGTACTTGTGTTAAAAGGAAACTTTGTGTCATTTCTCACTGCAATATACATGTATTTATTATGGATGTGCACAAGGAGTTAGCCTATGACTGCACCAAAAGGAACTTTTGTTTGAGACTGATATTTTCTTTTGTTTATTTTTGTAATGTTAAGTACAACTGTATCATTCACACGAACTAGTTACATAGACAGCCGATGAGGTGTCATGTGTTTCAAACACTTTAAAAGCTTAATCTAATCTTTTTTATTATATCTGTCAGTGATTCCACTTTGTTATATTCATATATAAAAAGAAAGTGTGACTGAGAATCTTTGATTTCGTGAGAGAGAGAGAGAGAGAGAGCAAGAGAGAAAGAGGGGGTGGCTAAAGGAGCGACTTTGTCGTGCATTTTTAAATGAAGCCACTACAAAAGACTTAATATCTCACTTCTGAAGAAGTAGATGCAAATGGAAACTTGACAGTGTAAAGTGCTATAGTTGCCTGTATTTATAGTCAACACAGTTTGTTTGGGATATCTCGCATTTTGTAATAATAATTAATTTGATATGAAATTGTATGTTTTTTTCAATAATTTGCATGCCTTTCTTGGAGGCAGGGTGAATGTGGCATGTCACCATTTTTTTCATTTTTTCAGTATCTTATGTTATAGAGCGCATGTTAAACTTTCATTGCACATGTCACATGTTGTTGTAGGTCACTTGGTTATCAAGATATTAAATTTCAAAGTTTGGTAAAAATGATAAAATCAGGCCAGTTTTGACTTCTTACTGGTCCCACGTGCGCTCAGGCGGAACGGATGGAGACGGCCTAACCATCAACCGAAACCCGATACGCTTGGGCCCGCCCACAGCTCCCGAACTAAGTTGCAGGTTGGAGTCCATGTGTTACGGAGAATCTTATCTGGGTCGCACTGACCCTTGCCAATGTACAATGACCACACGACCGCTGTCCACGTGGTTCGGTTTGTAATAGATCAGTATGAAAACATTCGCTGCTATGCCTTATCACACTTGATAATGAATTAACCAGCAAAACCTTTGTCTGTAAGTCTCCAACCAATGATCTGACTTAAGACTTAAGATACCAAACTGACAGCTGTAATTTTCATAAGAACGAAGCATGATAACTAGCAATGCCCCCCAAGTCCTAAGTAAATGGTTTCATCCTGATTGACACATAGCCTACTAATGAACCAATGTGGGCATTTTGGGCAAAGGTCATTTCAGGGCTTGTTTCTGATTGGTTCTTAGATACAGACAACTCTAGATGATGGTCAGCTTTAGAGAAAGTGAGATAATATTGCAAATTTGTTGAGCAGCAGTTCGCATGTCGATGTTACACCTTTTGATAGAGTGGGGAGAACCTTTGAAAGCTTAGTCTTTGAGATTCCAACCAGTGGTTCACTGGTTAACATGTCCTTGTCACAATGCCATTGATTTAGAAGAGCTACAGTGAGCAATAAGACGGTAGTTACGTCTCAAAGAGGACAGTGACCTGACACATAAAAATGCGGCTTGCGTGCTGTGCGGTCAGCTTGACGCTGCCATATTGGTACGCCCCTGCAAAAGTGAATGCATGGAAAGTCGATGCTGTATTTTGACGCCCCTCACAGGGTGAGAGTTAAACTGAGGTCTGAGATGAGTTGCTTTGTTATTCATATACTGAAAGTCCTTGATCTGTTGGTAAAAATCATTTTTATATTGCTCAGTGCATGTTACTTATTGCGTTACTGCATGCTTTTTTATGTCTTCTTCATGGCCATACTTTTCTTCCTCCTGTTTCATTTGTCATCAGTTCCTCATTCACTTTTCTTTGCTTCCTTCCTTCTCCATCACCAGATTTTCAGGAATAATCAAAGTATAGTGTGAGAACTTGGCAGTTTTCCCACCTTCACCTTCCCTGTCCTCATTTTCTCATTTTCAAAAGCTCATGAAATGTCCTAATGTTACAGCTGTTGGAGAGCCCCCAATTTCCTTGGCCATGGGAGCTGCATTGGCTAATAAACTGGCTATTGAATCAGCACGGAAGGACATATTTGGTGCAGATAACTTTATACCAGGAGGTTGGTTTAAATTTAAATTTTTCATTTAATATAATGTTATTTACTCATTCATTTGATTTGCATTCTTGGAAATAATGATATAGTACATCACTTGATGTGGATGAAATATGCCATTCTACATTTGAAATAATATAAAGGTACTAATTTCTGTGTTTTTTTGTTAGCAGTAAAATGTTTACTGTATTCTTGTGGTTCACTTTTAATTATCAATAAGTTTTGTGAAATTATTTGAATTTCCTGACTTCCTTTTTTGGAATCTTTACAGTTTCATTTTTTTTCATAGTGGTATCAAATGACTATAATTAAGATTTTCTGAGTCGTCTCAATGAAAATCTGCAAGATATGTACAATGACAAGATAGTACATAAAACTCATGATTAATGTTATGGTCAATAGTTAATTTTTTGCCCTACTTTTCAGTCACTCCTTTCACTGTGGAGAAAGCACAGCAGAGTGTGGGACTCATCATAGACAACCTGGTCTTGTGAACAGCGTGACGTGAATCCATCCATACAGCCACTCAGTATAGCTAGATGCAGCATGAACCCAGTGTCAACACATCTTATGCTAGCATTCACAATGATGAATTCTACTGATTATCATATTCATTTATTAAAAGCTAGAAGATGTACTAATTTATTTTATTCAATGATTTCTTTAAATCCTTATCTTGTATTAATCACCATGTGACATAAATGTTTTGTTTTGAATCTACTCTAGATAAGTTTATAAGCTTGAAAATTTCAATTTATAGAAATCTGTCATGCAACCATTTCTTTTCATATGTCATGTGAGAGAAATACCTGTATAATCAGTTTTTGTTTTGACAGTTGCTTCATGGATGTTTCTTCATATCATAATTTTCTGTTTTGCATTGACAGAAGACACTTTTATTGGCAATTTAATGTGTATCTGGATGAGTTACATTACATTCAAATTAAATTTACAGTTCAATTCACATACAGAGCTGTAATAAAAAGATTTCTCTACAATACCACAGATTCAAAGGTGGGTCTGTGAAGTCTTTTTATGTTCCTTGTTGGATACATGGCCCATACCGTTGCTCATTGTCTCAATTTGTTTCAGTTTTCTCTTTTTTGTAAACAGTAGCCAAAATTTGTCTTTTATAAAGAACAAAGTCCTTACTTTTGCTTTTTATACTCTGTATTATGAAATTGTTGTGGATCCAGTTTAAATATATATACCATACAGCTTTATTTAAATACGCTACACATTTTATGGAACAACTTCGCTATTTTTTATTTTTTGAACAGCTTCTACTGCTATTAATTTGCTTTTCTGTTACTTAGTTTTGCTCAGGATGTCTTGGAAGGGAATCAGAATCTTGAATTTAATGTGCTGTGATTGATCTTTAATTATACTGTATAAATAATGGTGCACACCGATTGAAATATTGTTATATCGAGTATGTGCCATAATTATGCATCACATCTACATTATCAGTCTTATACTCATGCTTTCACAGATTTATTAATCCCTTTGTGAATTTCAAGAACCTCACTGTATATTTTTTAATATATTTGTTTTTTACTTTGAGAAAACTTTAGCCATTTTGATTATATTCTTTTATTTATGTACTAGAACTGCTCCCATTCTACAAATATGGTAAAATACAAAGGCACCACTTGGAAATAATTTTATTCTAATTTCAGTCGCTAGCGCAGTTTTTACTTGATTCAGATTGGCTACGCTGATAATCACCAATGAGTTTTTTTTTTTGTCCTGAGCTCATGTACAGAAAAGAAAGAAATGCTAGGGTAAGAATATTTGTAAGTAAAGGCATAAAGAGAAATATGGTGAGTTGAGTTCATCCACAGAAGCAATTCTAAAAAAAAAAAAAGTCCAGGCATTACCCTCCTCCAAATTCAACTCAACCAGCACTAAGTGATGATGTCGCGGGTCATCATGTTGGTGAAAAAGAAAGGACCGGGAGAGGAAGTTAGCGGCACAAAGCAAACTCAAAAAAATACTTCTCTATCATTTCTAGTCTCCAAATCTGGAAAAGAACCCTCTGCAGCTTCAAAATTTCATACCCAGCTGAGATTTATGAATGGTGGTGTTAAAAGTCCCGCGCATTGTTTTATGATAAAAGATTATTTTGTGTCATTATTTCCTAAGATCTGAGGGTATAATGGTTTTCTTCCTGTATAGGAGATGCTACATTATTGTGAGCATTGTCACTAGAATGTATAGGACTGTCATGCAGTTTTATCCTGGTATTTGGAGTGAATTGTTGTTTTGCTTTGTTGAGTGTTGATGAAATAAGAATCCTATCCTGCATTACTGGTAGATATGTGTTGACCATTATGTTTCATTTGCAAAGTGGATCTGTTTTAATGTTGTAGCTTGGAAAGTAGCCTTCAGTTCACTGGAATGACTTATTTTGGTCCAGTCTGAATTAGCAAATAACATTGGAATTTGTTGACTTGGCTTTTACTCATACCCTACGGTAACTTTTGTGGGTGTGGATGGGAACTCTCAACATTATCCAGTTTGAAATTTAGACATAGTTCAAAGATGTTTTTTTCTTTCGCTCAACTTGAACACAATACATAATTCATTAGACATTAAAATAAAGGAAAATAAAGGAATTTATATTTTCTATAATTTGTAGCTTGCTTTAAATAAAGAGTTGAAGAAATATGGAGAATAATCGTGTCTGAGTTGTTTTTTTGTTTTCTTTGTAATTGAAAATTTTAAAAATAAACATGACTCTTAATATGAAAAGATTTATTTGTTCTAGTCTCTTTCTCCGTACTGCTTTCTCCAAAAGTTTCTCCTTCCTGCTCTTCCATTCCGTCTTCGCCCATCTTTTGTCAATCTTATATACATCTTATAGGATTTTCGTTTTGTTGGTAGGATTAATGTTAGGGTGCATCTCATGCATCAATCGGACAACAACATGATGGTGTGTGTAACCAGTGAATCTACGTATAAACGATGTCCTTCCTATGAGCAAGCTTGACGTCGGTCCTACGTGTCAGATTTCCGTAGGGTTGCTGGCTGGGCCTTTTTTCTGTGTTCCAATCTTCGTCTTTAATCCGTGCGGTGGTGATAAAAAACTTACATAACTTGGTGATCGGGTCTTATATGACCCGACCCTTATGAAGAGAGAATGGTGGCTTCACAAAAAACACTTCCCATGTTCTAGGACATAAACATAGCTCAACCGCAGGACACTTTCATCTCAGAAATGTCTCAGAATGTGTGCCAGGACGCTGGCATCGTAGAAAAGCCTGCCTTTATGTCAGCACAATGAAGTCATAGAAATACATGTACTTCAGCTATCTCAGAACACAATCATGCCCAGGCAGAAGGACAATGGCATCACAGAAATAATTCAAATGTCCCAGGACACCAGTATGTCTCAACACAAGGACACCGGGATCATATAAATTAAATGTCTCGGCAAATGTCCTGGAACATCAGCATGCCTCAACGCCACAACAACAGTATCACAGAAATACTTCAGATGCCCCAGGACACTAGCGTGCCTTAAGGCCAGAAGAATAGCATCACTTAATAGTTCAGACACCCAGCACACTAGCAATAGCATGCCTCAACGCCAGAACAAAAATACTTCAGGTGCCCCACCATCAGCATAATTCAACGCCAGAGCTGTGGAATCACAGAAATACTTCAGATGTCGCAGGACACCAGCATGCCTCAATGACAGGACACAGGCATCATGCACCGACAGATGTACCAGGGCACCGACATGTCTCTACGCCAGGAGTCCATCGACACAATTGTGCCACGAGCTTACCCACAGTTTCAAAGCGCCGAAGCATCACGGGGGAGATCGAGGGATGGATGGATAGACTGATAGTGTGGGCGGATAGGATGAATGGATACAGTAGATACCTGGGTGAAAATATGTGGATGGGTGGATTTATGGGTGGCTGGGAGTGCGTGGATAGGATCGGATAGATGTGGATGGATGTAGATAGATGTAAATCCATGTGGATGGATGGGTGAGTGGGAGGATGGGCATTGGCGGACCTGCATTTTTGGGATCCTGAAGCTTGAACGGATAAGGAGACCCTTCACACCACGAAGAATAGAGCAACATCCAAAATTCACTCATTGAAACAAGTTTCTGCACGGCCCCGCCGGGATTAGGGACCACGAAGCTTAACTTTCATAGTGGATCCGTCACTGTGAATGGGATGTGGCGGGGGCACAAAAACAATCATGGCAAATTCGGGCTTACGGTACACGGAAAATAATACGGTCTACAGCTGATGTATTATTTTGGAGGAGAGGAGAAGGAAGGAGAGTGATCACTGTGTAGTAGTCTGAACTGTTTGAAAAAGGAAGTGCATAGGTAGGGAAGATATTCCCTGTGCAGGGAAAGCCAGTGACCAGTCAGCTGATCGTTCACGTGTTGCCAATAGCCTCTGCAGTCGGGTTAATCGGCTCCTTTCGAACACATGTATCGTGTTTATTAATAGTGGATAAATCGTAAGTGACCCCTGTGATATCTGGATACAGTACTTGTGATGAGATGCAAGAATATTTTGCATTTACATGCCGTTTAACACACGTTTCATCCTTTTCCCAAGAGCTCTGCTCTTTATTTGTCCCTCAGTCAGGCCATTCAGGTGAACAAATTATTTTTTAAGCCAGGGACTTAATGTACTAGTTAACCACATGTATCATGGCGTTGCCTTCTCCCTCCTCCACTACGTAAAGGTTCCACTTAATAATGATGTTAGTTTTCTTAGCACATCTTTAACAAGAGATTTCAAAGCAACACACTATCTCCCTAATTACTACATTAAGTAAAGACAACGACCAACAACAGTCATTTTCTCCCAGTCTTCCCTGATGAAAAACTTACCAACAGACACCCTTATGCAGCATGCCCTAGTATTACATGTATCGGAATTCATTATTACAGACAGAACGGTTTCTCAAATATTATGCAGATGGCCCCTTTCTTCTCATTTCACATGTAGACGACAACCAGCACCAATATTCAAAGTCAAATGTTTCCCTAAGATTTCCCTCAGATCGATTTTCAGATCGCCCCCCCCCCTTCCCAATCCCCCCGACAATAATTACGAATAGTTGCATCGTAATAAACGTAATCGGACGATATACCCTTTTGTTAGACATAGTAAGTGCTGACAGGATAGATAAATGGCGAAACAAGCGAAGCTCTTGTGAAAAAAAACAACAAAAAAAAACGTTACAATAATTATAGTTGTAGCAACCGAATTTAAACAAAACATGAGAAGCAGCATTGCTGGACAATAAATTGGCCTCCCGCAGCACCCGGTTTAGAATTTGTAGGCCACAACATTGACCTCGCATGCAATACATTGGCCTCCTGCAGGACGAGGGTTAAAACGCCAGTTTTCAACTCAAATGTCAAAGTTTTATCAATCAAACAGTTCATTTTGTCTTATGATAGGTCTTTGAAAATCTCACGGATAGAAATTGTGAGCGCCATCTTAATTCTTATGTAGCCTGTGCAGAAGTATGAGGTGCATTCGGAAGGAAAGTCCATCCAAACTTGAGCCAAAAAATAAGTCTCAAAAATCTGATTTGAAGACATTATTGTGAAATGAAAAACGCACTCACGTTTTCTCTGGCATGGTGCCCATGTACACAAATCTTCCCCCCCCCCCCCATTATTTATTCATATTATTTTATGTCATGACTTTTCCCAACTCTAGTCAAGAAAACGTGGTGATTTCAGGACTGATGCAGACTTTTACAGTGACAGATCTATTCTAGTTCTACTCTATTGGTTTTGAAAAGAAAAAAATATCATGTTTGCAGTAAATTAGCTTGTAATAGTTCAGCTTTCAGCCCCCTCCCTCCCCCCCCACCCCCCACCCCCAGATTTGACACAGTCTTGGCGGAGAAGCGTAGACAGTAGTAGTAAATGAACGGCATGTTATGTTTTTAAGCCTTGTTTTTAAGAACAGCACGAGAGATAATGAATTAAAACATAAAAAGACGGTAGGAAGACCAGAAAGGAAAGGAGAAATGTGGGTGCGAAACTGAAATAAAATACTGCTGATACAAGTATACATAATTAAAACAAGTGAGGAAAAGAGAGAGGTGAACTCATACGAAATGCTATTGTTGACAATCAGAAAAACAGTGAGGTAAAGAAAAACAGAGGAAGAGGTGAACTCGTGTGAACTCGTGTTGTTGACAATCAGAAGCAAAAAGAAGATAGATCAAATGTTTTGAGTTATCAGGAAAACAACAACAACAAACAAAAATAGAACAAAAAAGTGGCACGGGGACTCCAGCATACACTACCCTCCTTAGCACACCGAGTGTGCCGTTTGACCATGTAGTTGCGAGAGCACTTTTCCCATGACAAGGACGACCCTGAGCACGTATGTCTCTTATACGGTGCCCCTCAGGGTCAAGGAAGTAGGTTCTAACCCGTATGTTTTGTCCGGCCTACATCCGACCTAACTCCACCCCAACTCTCAATTCCCTTAGCAACGTGTTATGGGAGGAAATCTTGCCAGACCCAAAGCATTAAAGGTCAGTTTGGGCAAAAACTGACCGTGCAAGCACCTTGGTCACGCCGGACCTTAACGTTGCATGGGAAGAGGAGCCAGTGACCACCCGGGTTTCCCCAAAGTGGCTGTTATGTACTTGTAGAAAAAGCCGGCCTACCTTATATACAGCATGGTCACGGGTAGACAGAGCTTGTTGGTTCTGGACGAATCAATTATGATGAGAATAATGTTGAATATTTAATCAGTCCTTGCATATATTTACTTCAGAACAATTTTCCATCATTTAAATTAGTAAGCTTAATGTTTTCATGGGTTGAAAAATATTATTTGAACCACTAGAATGACCATTTTGACAAGAAATAGAAGTTTGCAGCTCTCTGCCTTCCTTTGCACCATTTTATTAATGATAACCATGCAAAGATGTTAGTACTAACTTCCCTTGTCTATTTGTTTGTTTGGTTTTCGTTTTTTGCCAGTAACAAATATGTTTCAAAATTATCGAAGGTAATGAGATGAACTGTTTTCATAATATGTGTTTGATTAAGCAAGATTTCAAATGTTGTGAACACGCCTTATCATGAAGTGGCGAGATTTACGTCTTGTTAATGCAATGTTTTTACATTTCTTAGTTTTTCTTATTTGCCCCTCGTGTAATTGAAGCACATGTCAAAATAACTTGTGCCCAAGGTCCCTTAGGCATCGGACCAAGTTGGTTTTGTGAGTTCACAAGGACTTCGAGCACAAGTCAGATAGTGATAGAATGTATAAATTCAAGTCTGTCTGGTTAGTTGAATCAAAGAGAGTCTGCGACAGAACCGACGCACCACAGACTTGACCCAGTGCTCCACGGCCGTAAAACATCATCTACACTGCATTGAGCTGGACATTTAAAACGTCGCTAAACGAACAGCGCTGTACATCACACGCTTACCTGTAGCAGTGGTTATATTTTGCTTTGTTTTTCTCTGGTATTTTGTTAATTATGAAAGCACTTCATCATAGAATAATACCAATTCATTATAGCATACTTTCAGGTCTGGTCGAAAATTTCCATTATTTTTCATTAAGAAGATCTTGTGTGTTACATACACAGAGGGAAGTCTCACATAATATTTGTGTACTATTGATTCCCATGCAAGACGCGAAAGAATGAAATTATCAAACTGTAATGAATGTGATAATTTCAAACCTTTAAATTGTCGCCCCCTCCCCTTAAAACAACAACAATACTGTAGCATCTGCGGGCTACCCCTTGCCCTCCCCCGGTTTTGTTGTTGTGCTGGTGGCTGAGCATGTGTCCACTACTTTTCCCGTTTTATTGTTGGCGGCCGCCGGGGTGTGCTGTGCTCCGTGGCCTGACCTTCTTTTCTAGTGAGTAGTTTTTTTCCTCGCTCGCTTGTTGTCAGGTGTTTTGACTCGTTCAGTAAATATTAGTATGTTCCCGAACATTCGATAACGTTGTGGAAACGAATGTTTACGCCAGATTTGGCCTTGAGTGATGTAACCTGATGACGTATTGATGCGTGATTGGTTAGTTTGTGCGAGGGCAAAGGTAACGTTTATTTCGGGAACTTTCTGTAGGAATGTTTATATATATAGACCTGTGTGAGTGGTTGGGGGGTGAGTAAGTGAGTTTCCTTTTCTGTGGCGTAGATATTTAGTTTCGCTGGTGTCTTCCTAGTAATTTATTGTTCACTATACAGTTATTAAACTTTAGTATTATTTAATCTATCGTCGGATCTCGTGTTTATTTATTTTACAGCTGTAATAATTTCGTTTTCTAAAGGGTTGTAGTTAGATCAACTAACTCCCCCCTACTATAACGTGCTAGAACAACCTCAGCTGTTACATATTGGGGGCTCGTCCGGGATCCGACCATATTCGAGCGGACCAGATCAAAATTATTAGATTTATTTACATAGTTTACTGTAGGAATATCATCGACAAGCTATCTACAACATGTCGGAGGTTATTGGAAGGCTTAGCCAGGAAGCGGACGCTATGGAGCTCACTGGGCAGGAGAGACGGGACTACCTCCGTGAAGGCCTAGAAAGAGAAAGACAGCTGGAGGCTCAACGACAGGAGAAGGAGGCTGAACGACAGGCTCGGGAGAAGGAGATGAACCACGAGCTGGAGATGGAGAGGATCCGCCATCAGGGTGGAGGCGAGTCGACGCAGGGGACCAGCGACCACGCCAGTTTTAAGAGACCCAAGCTACCTGCATTTCAGGACAAGAAGGACGATCTGGATAGCTGGTTGCTGCGGTTTGAGAGGTTTGCTGAGACAGCTGAATGGCCCAGATCCACCTGGACGACATCACTGTCTGCCCTGCTGACCGGGAGAGCTTTGGAGTGCTTCTGCAGACTACCGATCGACGAAGCCAAGGACTACGACAAGGTCAAGGAAGCGTTGCAGAAGAGGTACAACCTGTCAGAGGACGGATACAGACTCATGTTCAGACAAGGTAAGCCTGAAGATGGAGAAGATGTTGGAATGTTTTTGACCAGGATCAAGACCTATCTAGAGAGGTGGATAAAGCTGTCGAAGACGGAGGAGACCTACGAAGGAGTGAGAGATCTGTTCGTCAGAGAGCAATTCATGGATGCCTGCCCACCAGACCTTGCAACCCATGTGAGGGAGAGGAAACCAAAGACGCTACAGGACATCGCAGATTCAGCGGAGGCGTACCTGGTAGCGAGGAACCGGACGCTCAGTGGGAGCCCCAGACTGCAGAGCCGGCCAGTGCGACAGAGGCCCAACGGAGACAGAAGCCCACAGGTCTGCCATAGGTGCCAGAGGCCGGGACACAAGGCGACGGAGTGTCGTGCAAAGTTAAACGACAAAGGTGAGTTGAAATGTTACCTTTGTGGAAAGCCAGGCCACGTTCGGAGGATGTGTCCAGCCCAGAAGGATATGGGACGAGGCAAGCCGGACAAGGCGGCGGCGGCCGTAGTTATAGCGGCGGACGAGTCGTCAAGACAAGATGTGACGACGGCTGACACCAGCATCAACGTTCAAGCGGTAATGAAGGACGGGAAGCTACAGTTAGTGGTGCCTGTTACTTGCGGAGGATGCAGTGACGGAAGGACCGTGGAGAAACTGAAGTTACCAGTGATGAAGGGCTTGATTGGAAATCGAGCGGTAGATGTCCTAAGAGATACCGGCTGTGAAGGTGTAGTGGTGCGGCGAGCACTGGTGGACGACGGACAGCTCACCGGTGGGAAGAAACTTATCGCGAGGATCGATAACTCCTTGCTAGCGGCGGAGGAAGCCGTTATCGACGTGAAGACGCCTTACCTGACGGGCAAAGTGACGGCGCTGTGTCTCCCGGAGACCATCTGCGACCTAGTAGTCGGGAACGTGGACGGAGCGAAGGATCCGTGCGACCCTGATACTGAGGTGATGGTAGGAGCGGTGACCACGAGGGCCCAGGAGAAGAGGAAGGACCGGTCTACGTCGCTGAAGGTGCCGAGGGCAGAACGGCACGCGGGAGTGGATAGAGAGGAACTTATCCGACTCCAAGAAGAAGACGAAGTCATTAGGAAGTTAGAGCAGAAGAAGATCCCAACTAATAGAGGCAATAAATCTGTTCATTTTGAGAAACATGGAGGAGTACTGTACCGGATCTACAAGGACTTGAGACAGGCGACGGTTATAAGGCAAGTGGTACTACCCGAGAAACTGAGAGAGTATGTACTGAGTGTAGCCCACGACTCGATCGTCGGAGGACACCTCGGCGTGAAGAAAACCAAAGACAGAGTTATGAGCAATTTTTATTGGCCTGGAAATGAAGGTGACGTCGCGAGATATTGCCGCTCATGCGACATATGCCAGAGGACGGTGAACAAAGGAGCGACCCCAAAGGTGCACCTGCAGAGTATGCCAGTAGTGGACGTACCATTTAGGCGAGTGGCCGTGGACTTGGTAGGACCTATCGACCCCCCAAGTGAAGGTGGACATCGGTATATCCTGGTGTACATAGACTACGCTACTCGTTACCCCGAAGCCACACCCTTGAAGAAGATCGACGCAGAAACGGTAGCAGAAGCCTTAGTGAACATCTACAGCCGTTTGGGTGTGCCCGAAGAGATCTTGTCGGACCAAGGGACCCAGTTTATGTCAGATGTCATGAAGGAAACGAATAGACTACTGGGAATTCGACAGTCGACCACTACAGTCTACCACCCTATGTGCAACGGGTTGGTGGGGCGATTTAACGGCACACTGAAGAAGACCTTAAGGCGACTGTGCGCAGAGCAACCCAAGCAGTGGCACAGATACATCAACCCGCTGCTCTTCGCATATCGTGAAGTTCCCCAAGAGTCGACCAAGTTTGCCCCATTCGAGTTACTGTATGGGAGAACTGTGAGAGGACCAATATGCACATCTTACGACAACTATGGACCAAGGACGTAGAGGAGCCGGAAACGAAGACCAGTTACCAGTACGTCATGGAACTACGTGAGAGGCTGGAGGACACATGGAAGTTAGCGACGGAAGAACTCTCCAAGGCTCAAGGTAGACAGAAGACCTACTACGACCGGAAGGCGCGAGAGAGGAAGTTCCGCCCCGGAGATGAAGTGTTGGTGCTACTGCCGACGAACACTAACAAGCTCCTAGTCCAATGGAAGGGACCATATAAGGTAGTCTCAGTTGTCGGTGTTAACGACTATAGAGTCAAGATGGGTGCAAAAGAAAAGACCTTGCACGCCAACCTCCTCAAGAGATACATTCCAAGGACGTCAAAAGCAGCAGCAGTGGCAATGGAACCGAGACCTGTTGTGACAGAGATGTGTGGGATGGACAACAGTAGGAGAGATACCATGCCTGAACATGTCAACGCCATAAAGGACGGCGGCGGTGATAGTGCTGAGACTGTACTGGCAGAGGACGACCTGATAGACAAGAGTCAACCCGTGGAGTCAGCTGGCATGACAATCATCGAGGACTGCGACCTGGAAGGCGACAACGGTGGAACGACGGAGGACCTTGCCGACCTAGGAAGCTGGGACCAGAAGGAAAGCTACAGAGATGCCCAGTATGGAACGCAACTGACATCGGAACAACGTCAAGAACTCTGCAATGTGGTGAAGAAGTACCAGCACGTCTTCACCAATCTCCCTGGATGCTGTCAGTTGGGTGAACATCGCATCGACCTGACGACAGAGGTACCAGTTCGTCAACGACCATACCCGGTGCCCTACGCTATGCGCGACTCATTGAAGGAGGAGCTTAGCACTATGGAACGGCTGGGCATCATTCGAAGGAGCTCATCAGCTTATGCTTCACCTATTGTTGTCGTCAAGAAGAAGGACGGATCCAACCGAGTCTGCATCGACTACAGGAGGTTAAACAAGATCACAGTATTCGACCCTCATCCGACAGCAGCGCCATTAGAAGTGTTTCAGAGTCTCTCGAGAGGAAAATTATTCTCTCGGATTGACCTGAGCAAGGGATACTGGCAAGTGAAAGTTCGAGAGCAAGACATTCCCAAGACGGCGTTCGTCACCATGGGCGAACACTATGAATTCATTCGGATGCCTTTTGGGATGATGAACTCAGGAGCCACACTGAACAGGATCGTAAAGCCATTGATCCGTGGAATGAACAATGTGACAGCATATGTGGACGACCTGCTGATTCATACAGAGACATTCGACGAGCATGTGAAGACTCTCAAGGACTTACTGCAGAGGATGGACCAAGCTGGATTAACTGCAAGACCATCGAAGTGTCTGATTGGAACGTCTGAAGTAGACTTTGTTGGACACTTAGTGGGAGAAGGTATGATTGGCCTGTTAGAAGAGAATGTATGTAAGGTACGAGACGCACCCAGACCCACCACTAAGAAGGAAGTGAAAGCATTCTTAGGATTGGTGGGATATTACCATGAATTTATTCCTAACTTTTCAGCGATTGCATCGCCATTGTCTGATTTACTTAGAAAGGGTCAGCCCAATATAGTTCAGTGGGATGAAACGCAGGAGAAAGCGTACACCTCTTTGAAGAATGTCATTATCTCCAAACCCGTGTTATGTTTGCCAGATTTTTCCAAAGAGTTTGTCTTAGCAACTGATGCATCAGATCGCGGATTAGGCGCTAGTCTTATGCAGGAACACGAGGGAAAGTTATACCCTGTGGCATATGCTAGTCGTAAGCTATTGCCTCGTGAGACAAAATATTCGGTCTCAGAGCGAGAATGTTTAGCTATTGTTTGGGCTGTAAAAAAGTTTACTTTGTATTTGTATGGAAAGGAGTTTGTGCTCCAAACTGACCATCGGTCATTAGAGTTTTTGAACTCTGCCAAGTTTGACAGTCCAAAGTTATTACGATGGAGTTTATTTTTACAGTCTTGTCGATTCAGGATTCACTACGTAAAAGGCAGAGAAAATGTCTGTGCCGATTTCCTGAGCAGGGTATTTTAAAGTAGTACACTATCAGTGAAATGCATTGTAACCCATACTTTTGCCTACTAGATGAATTTCTAGGACGGCAGTATTGTACTGTAATTGGGGACATAGTTCATCTGTGATTGAATACTGAATTGATGGCTGATAGAGATTCATGATGTGTTAGTCACATTTTGGTTTTATGCTATGTCATATTAGTTACCGATGGAACTTGGTGTAATTTTTGGAAAATGTAACCCAAATGGGGACTGCGAGCAAGCAGTGTTTGTGTTATATTGCATTGTTGTAACTTGTTTTGACCTAATATGATGAAGATAGACCCTGATCAGTGGACGATATGTATTAGTATTTTTGCCATTGTACGTATGAGTTATACATTTTGGAGATAACCATGTTATGTACAACAAGTTATATGCTATGATTCGTGCACGAAGCATTGCGTAAACGATGGGCCATCGTTTCACCTTATATGATTTGTAATAATATCATTGACCATTGTTTCACCACAGTGGTGGCGTTGTGTTATTTTGACCAGTAGGCCTACTGTTTACTATTGGGAAGCAATGACGGTATTGTATTAGTTATGGTATTAGTGATGCAAAGTACACTGCATTGTATCGTATTTGTGATGACATTCGGGAAGACACTGAAATTGTTATTAATTGTATTAGAATTAGCAACTACCTTTGTGAGATTGGGAGTGCTATAAGATTATTTCAAGATATTGCAGACGCTGAATAATGTTTTGGAGTTGAAAAATATTCAACTTAAATTGGGGAGTTGTGTAGCATCTGCGGGCTACCCCTTGCCCTCCCCCGGTTTTGTTGTTGTGCTGGTGGCTGAGCATGTGTCCACTACTTTTCCCGTTTTATTGTTGGCGGCCGCCGGGGTGTGCTGTGCTCCGTGGCCTGACCTTCTTTTCTAGTGAGTAGTTTTTTTCCTCGCTCGCTTGTTGTCAGGTGTTTTGACTCGTTCAGTAAATATTAGTATGTTCCCGAACATTCGATAACATTGTGGAAACGAATGTTTACGCCAGATTTGGCCTTGAGTGATGTAACCTGATGACGTATTGATGCGTGATTGGTTAGTTTGTGCGAGGGCAAAGGTAACGTTTATTTCGGGAACTTTCTGTAGGAATGTTTATATATATAGACCTGTGTGAGTGGTTGGGGGGTGAGTAAGTGAGTTTCCTTTTCTGTGGCGTAGATATTTAGTTTCGCTGGTGTCTTCCTAGTAATTTATTGTTCACTATACAGTTATTAAACTTTAGTATTATTTAATCTATCGTCGGATCTCGTGTTTATTTATTTTACAGCTGTAATAGTTTCGTTTTCTAAAGGGTTGTAGTTAGATCAACTAACTCCCCCCTACTATAACGTGCTAGAACAACCTCAGCTGTTACAAATACATGTACTAACATTATTGTGTACTCTAATCTCACCAAATAATAGCCTAATAATAATAAACACCATCATCATCATCATTACCACCATCAACAACAACAACAACAACAACAATAAAATCAAACCTTTCTATACACCGGGTAGGCTTTTCAGATGCTTGTTTTGTGTGTGTGTGTGTGTGTGTGTGTGTGTGTGTGTGTGTTTTCGTTTTGCAGTGAGTAACTGAGAGCTTTGTGGCGTTTCATTTCCCTCCTGGAAATAATATTCTCTGTACGATAGATCTTGGAGATGAACAATCATCACTTTTTTTTTTTTTAATCCCCATTTGCGTTTTAAAGAAGTAGATATCGCACATTGAAAGAACCCTAATGGATTACAAATTTGAAAACAACAACAATACAACAAAAACAACATCAAGAAAGTCAAAACGGCCACCCATAAAATAAGTATGCTTGGAGGGGGAAAGGGGGCGGGAGAGGTAGGGATTCACCAGCAGCATATTAAATAATTATGAGAAAACCAAAGATGTCGTAACGTGACGTTGTTGTTGAATCTCTTTAGAGAAAGCATACACATGTGGACTTGGACGGGGTGGAGAATGAGCCTCAGACATGGTAGGAAAAAAAGGGGAGGGAAGAGAGATACATCCTACATGTCAGTCAAAGAATTCTGTTTCTAATGAAATAGTCAAATACATGTAGCCCAAGCAATAATATTTTGGAACATTGTAATTGAAGGGGTTAGAATTACAAGTTTTTTTTTTTTTTTTTGTTGTTTTTTTTTTTTTTTTTGGTGCATTGGCACTTAGATCCCATGTAATTCTGACAGCCTTAAATAAAATTTTAATGAAGGGGTTAGATTTACAAGGAATCTAAGAGTCAATGGCACATAGACCCATTCTGATTCTAACCCTTTCAACTGCTCAAAGCTATGTCATAGACATTCACTATTCTCATGGCTGTACGCTCGTTATAAGATGAAGGGGGCTGAGGGGTTGGGGGGGGGGCGGTGGAGCCAAGCTTATGAAAAGCGTACGTGGGGGCGGGGATCAAAGAGGAAGGGTTAATATTAAAAAAAGCAACAACGCCAAAAATCATTTGCAGCCTGGTTGTGAATCCTCTACTTCGTGGATGGCCACAAACCAACATTGCATATAAAATAATCCCATAAAAAAAAAACACATAAGCTTTAACTGTTCTTTTCATAACGAAAGTAAACACATCCTTTTTGTTTTTTTAAAAATTCATTTAGTCTCTTGAAATAACGAGGTCTTGTCGATGTGTTGATAGCGTGTTTGTTGTGAGCGATTTTCACTTTCAAAAAAATTCCACACGCATTCGTTTTTACAAGTAAAATCTAGACTAGTTCTGATTTCTGAATGTCGCCGTTAATAATGAGGCTTATTTTAAAATCTATTTGATTTAAGTTCTCATGTTTGGAAATGTTTTCCTCAGATCATGACAAAATTATGAAGATAATGATTTGGATCCAGCGTTTGGAAGTGTTTTTCTCATTTCGTGAAGAAATTGTGAAGGAATATTTCAGGTTGGATGTAAACGTTCTGTGGTAAAAATATTCTGGGGAGGAGTTCCGTATGCGTTAGATGTAAAGTTATAGCCGAGTGTGTCTATCGTGTTGGGTGTTTTTGAAATTCGTTTTGTGGATTACTGAATTTTCACACTGTGGATTATTTGAAGGTGATGGACTACTAAAGGTAAGATATATGTTACTTGCATTTACTATAAAAACATCCATCTTGAGGACTAACTCGCACTGGGGAGGGAGGAGGGGGGTGTGTAACCCCCTGCTCAGAGCCGGTTCTAAAGTGGCGTCCTTGAAATATCTTTATTGTGTGACTCAAGGAACTCCTCCCAAAGTGTTATTGTATTTGTGTTTTGCTATATTACAAATGTCTATCTGCTTGTTTGTTGAGTCTTCGGGAACATTCCACATATGTCCCCCAGGGTCCTGCTATCGTAGACACATCATCTTATTATTATTATTGTGATCCACTATGTTATTGTTATCGTTCAAGGTCGAAACTCCTCCCGGCCCGATAATTACACCCACGGTCTCTGTCCAGCATTTGTGTGTGTGTGTGTGGGGGGGGGGGGGGCTCTCTATTTCAGACTGACAGCCGACAGCAAACCCTCTCTCTCTCTCCTCGATACCTTTCTATCTATCTGCCAGTCTGTCCATCTGTCTGTTTGTCTGTCTTTCTGCCTGCCTACCTGCCTGCCTGCCTGCGTGCTTGCCTGCCTACCCATCCATTTGAATATCTATCTGTATATCTGTCTGTCTATCTATTCCGTAAGCCATACAGCCAGTATTTGATCACAGCAGTTTGCAAGGGATCTCTGTCCTCTTTTCTCTCTGCCCTCGGGTTCAGGGGACGCAATACTTGCATTGCACCAGGCTCTGGCAACCCACGCTACGCCACTGGATATGGTCTTGTTCAGAAGAGCTCAAACTTTGAAGTAAAAATTCTCAAAAGTGGAGTCCAGGGAGATGGAATACTTGTATCTTGTGGTGACGATTTCTCAATAGAACACCGGTTTTTCCTATGTATTCATAAAGTATGTGGACGCTAGAAAGGTCTTTGGGTGTGTGTGTATGTGTGTGTGTGGGGGCGGGGGGATGCCCCAAGCAAATGAAATCAGTACGCCTGCATGGGGGAGAGAGGGTTTCTGAGTAGCATTATGTGCCACGCAATGTGAGTTCTTCAATTATATAAAATTCAGTTGTTCAGAACTTAACAGTTCATGCAAAATGGCACTTACGTTTTCGAACAGCAAGGACTTATCATGGGCATTCACTATTCTAATGGCTGTATACTCGTACGGCAAAGGGGGGGGGGGGGAGCAAGTGAAAAGCTTACATGGTAAAGAGGCATGAATATAGACAAAACCCTACGCAATTTGTTGAAGGTCTGTGTCTGAGTGTATATTTTTATTTCAGACTTGGCATACATTAGCATAAATGAATTTTAGGAAAAGTAAAAAAAATTCCAGAACTCAAACTGCATTATGCAAAATGACAGCTGTTTAAAATTGGGTCGGGTCATAATGACCGGATCACCACCGCACGGGTTAACATTGTCCACAACTCAGTCCCCACGGAGGAGGGCAGACTGATTTGAATTTGGGACACCCAAAAAGCTTTGCTGCACTTGAATGAGAAATAAGTGAAAATTATTATCCTGGCTACGTACCATTAAGTGGTGCTTAAAGCTGTAGGCCTAGACATGTAGGGCTACCTTGAATTTTTGGGCATGGTGATTTTGCTTTCCCCTTGTCATGTAACTCTTTATCCTCAGTCTAAAAAAGATAAAGAAAAATTTGCTCTTCTTATTGCGTTTAATGTTTTAGTTGTGAAGTTTTTCTCGTGTCCTGATTTATTCTTGCTTCTTTCATTTCTAATGTCATAGTGCATTTTCCCCTTACGCTGAAATTCGATTTACGATCCGCCAGGGAAGTTTAGTGCTCGTTTTCATTGCAATGTGAATCCAACCAGTTGATGAGAATAAATTATAATCCATAGTGTTCAATTAATAACTTTATTTGTCACTCTAATGACCTGCTCCACTGGCTACACAATATCTTGTTTGGTGGAGCACTTGTCACTTGAACGTGAGATCACTGATATTTCTGATTTCATCCCTGCTTGTGTACGTTCATACGGTCGCTTATTTCTTTTCTTTCTCATTAATTGTCATTTGTGGTTTTTGTTTAAATACCAGCAAACATTTCTGTTTCTTAGATATTTTATGGCGAAAATGATGATGAGTAAGAAAATGATCTACATGTACATGAAGTGGCGAAAAAAATCACGTGAAAATTTACCACATATCATGCCATTTCACAACTATTTAAAACTGGTTTTAAAAAAGAAAGATTATCGGATTTACAATATGGAAAATAAGAAATGAACCTTGAGTATGGCCAAATATTTAGTGAATGTCTTTCTCAGAACATCTTTGATTAAAATTTATGTCATATTGACAAATGCTCCGCTGAAATATACATGTGAAGGAAAGGCTAGCAGATCCTTTAATTCTTCATCATACGACATATAGTAGAATCCCTCAAAGTAAATAAGAAAACTGTCATTTTATGAAGACCACCATTACAAAAGACTTCTTATTTACTTTGAGAAATTATGCACATTTATGCAGGATGATGAAAAGTGAAGGATCTGCTCACCCTGTCATCATATGCATATTATAATCCAGAGGAGAATTTATTGACAAAATCAAGCGCTTAAGAAAAAAAATGCGATGTATAAAATGCACGGAGGCGCTTATAACATAAAAAAATTATCCAGTTGCTATGCGATAGCTTGGGGTAGAAAAGCCTGTAAGCGGCCACCCTGGAAGTGCGCATGCTCAGTGTACAAAATTTACCACCATGTTTGTTTAGGTCCTGCAAACCTTTGACAGTATGTGGTCTGAACATTGAACTGTTCTCTGTAAAAACTATCAAAGTGTGTTTCGAAAGTGAAAAATCTGAGATATTACAGACATTGCTACATATCAGGGGTGTTACCAACGTTATATGCACAGTGTTGGCTTGTTTGGTGTCGCAATAATTCACGTGGGAAAAACTCACAGCATGAATGATGATGCTAGCAGTAACTCACAGTCACAGGGCAAGCTCAGGATAAAAATGAAAACAAAAGAAATAAACACAGTATGAGTAAAACAACTCAACACATGTACTTCGAATGGCATTTAGCCAGGGGGAAAGTATATTGAAGTATTACAATTCAAGGCTGTCAGTAAATATCCAGAAGTATGTGACAACACCCCTTTGGACATAGATTTAGTAGGGGGTATCTAGCCTATTGATAAACAGATTTATGTGCACTGTTTGTAAGTGGCATGTAGGAGATGATGGTAGATATATAATAAACAAGGTAATCCACAGCCTAAAGAGTGCATGTAGTACAGTTCATTAGATGGCAGAACAGAAACATTTAAAATTGATTTTTATAATATGAAATTATATCTAGATCTATATAGCACAATTAGCAGACCTGGGAATTAATTAAAACCACCATTCAGTAGAGAAGTTTCAGATTTATCGCTGTTTTCTCCATTGCTCAGAATTTATGCCCTAGTTAACAGGATCTAGCCGACCCCAGCAAAATAAATCAAGCAAATTCTTTGCACCAAGCCCAACTGTACATCTAGATTTAGGTCGCACTGACAGCAGCACTTGGATTCCACGCAAAGACAAATAGAACTTACTGTGACACTACAATTTCTCGTAGAATAGTAGATGTGATAAATTTGATTTTTGACCAGCAGTGTATGAAGACAGAAGAGAGGCAAAGAACAAAATTGCCAATTACACTTTTCAAATTTACTCCATGAAAATGTCCCTTTTTTGGGGGGGGGGGGGCTCCAAATAAAAAAAAATGTAAATAAATAATATTAAAGATTGAATAGTGTCCTAAATAGAAGTGTTCATGTAATTTATCGTAATAAACGGAGGCAGTACAGAAAGTTCCGTAAGTTTTGGTCATGTCACGAAGTTTTAAATGCGGTGAGCAGGGCAGGTAATGTTCACTCTCTTGCTTCATTATAGTATGATTACTGGCTGACATTAAGGCTAGGAATTGTGAGTGGAGTAGGGAAGGAGAAGGAGAGATTAAGGAGGTACTAAGTTTACATCCCCACATAATAGGGACTTGAGAGCATATAAGATAAATATTTCTGATAATTTTTGCTTTTCCTGGCATGCAGTAACTATGCACTTATTGGATAGTCGGTGTTCTCAGTGATGCATAGTTCATGGAATTGTGAGTGGAGTAGGGAAGGAGAAGGAGAGATTAACGAGGTACCAAGTTTACATCCCCACATAATAGGGACTTGAGAGCATATAATAAGATAAATATTTCTGATAATTTTTGCTTTTCCTGGCATGCAGTAACCATGCACTGATTGGATAGCCGGTGTTCTCAGTGATGCATAGTTCATGTCATAGCAAGTGTACAGATTTATTTTCAGACCTGCAGTTGAACTCACTGCAGCAAAAAGAACATTTGCATCAGAGTATGTCTCTTGTGATGAACAGCTTTAAAGTTTGATTTAAATAACCAGCAGTAACTCATGTGACAGCGTAATCCCTGTACTCTATTTTTGTGACAAAGCAATGGCAGTTTTTCAAAGAATAGTGGGAATAATTACAATATTGTGAAATAGACATGTGTAAGAGCCAAGGAACCAAAAACTGATCACGTGTGTAATATATGTCAAGGACCTTACATATTAAGGCATTTTATCAGTGGAAAAAAATAAATTATTTGTGCATCTCCTCAACAATCTGAAGATGAAGTTGAAACATCATTCTGTATTGTCGAATGATTGAAGATAATGGCAAGCAAGTATATCCGGAAACCAGTTCCAATTCCACTAGAAGTGTGAGTATCTGCTGTGTTTTGTTGTTTATCTTTCTCCCATTCTGCCTTTTGGTACTATAACATAACTCATTCAAATCAGCTGATGAAATAGATTTCCAAGAAACAAAAGCTACAACAAAATTAAATATTTTTTATAGTCTTTTCAACAAAGCACATTTCAAGAGAGCAAATAAATGTCATTTGGCATTATGTACTGTTTTTATGGGTGTGTAAGAAAAAAAAAATGTTTGTATGCAGTGATCGATGTATAATATATATATATTTTTTTTAAAGCATCCTGGAACTTGGATGGTGCAGTAAGGACATCATAAAGACCACCTAGATCTGTTTTATTCATGTCAGACATATGCACAGGCTGTTTGGAATCCATGCAGAAGGAATAAATTTCTGTTAATTTGGAGGATATATTGACATTTTTATGTGCCTCCTTGAAAAGACTGTCTGAAAACATTTTGCTGTTGCTTTTGTTTCTTAATAATCGGCCTCATCAGCTGACTTGAACTAGTGTAGCACCAGCCCATTCTGCCTCTTTCTTCCCTCACCTCTCCATTTTATTTTTAACAATGTTGTCCTGATACTTTTGTGAGTGCTTTTGTTTACTTCTGTTAATTCCCAATATTATTAATTACCTATGTGTCATGTGTCACTTGTGTTAACAGTGAAAGTCAAGTAAGAAAAGATAACACCGCTTCTCAAAAGGTGTAATATAAAGTGATAAACACTTTAGACATCGCATCTTCCTCTTTGCTATGATGCAGATTTCAATGTCATGCAAGGGTGAGATTCTGTAACTTCACAGGTACAAATTTTTGCGAGAGTAATGTATTTTTATTTTCCACCACATTTTCAGACATCAGATGATAGTTCTTCCACATGAGTGAAATCTGTAGGTGATTCAGTATTTGTACTATTATTAGTGCAACTGATTGTGATAATGTGTTTTTCTCAAGAAGACAAGTTACACCTCACTTTCTGTCAAATTTCATTTGAATGTACATGTATGTTGTATACAATGTCAATGAAATGCCAGTTTGTGCACAGCTTTGTATCTGTAACATCAGATTTGAATGGCATTGAAATATAAAAAGAGATTTAAAGTAATTAATTTGAGTTCTCAAGAAAGTTCCATTTCTTACAACCAAACCCCCCCACCCCAGCAACACACCAAATTAATGTCCTTATCTATGCGTGGATTCCTTGCATGTAATTCTCACAGGAAAATAAGTATGAAATGACAATAAACCGCATGAGATTGGATCTTTATTTACTGGGATTTGATGGGGCCAATCGTTTATTATTTTTTTTTGTTTGTAATCTCAGCTCTTTGCCCTGTCCTGTAGTCTCTCTCTCTTTTTTTTTATTGATATAAACTGCTTGTACTGTTCTTGCCCGGTTATGCTGATTTGACTGGATTGCATAATTGCATCCTTGATCTGTACAAAAAGCTGAAAGAATATTTAGAGACTATCGCACCATGGTGACTGTTCATAAACAGCGTTTTAGATAAAGTTACTTAAATTGCCCAATCTGTCATAATATTATGCATCATAAGATTATTTTTTTTTTTTAAGGAGAAGAGCCTATGGGCCATAGAAAAAAAATAAATAAACTGAACAAGAAAAGATAGCCGAATAGAGAGAGATATAAAGTATAGTCTTTTAAAAGGCAGTTCAAATGAATTGAAAGAGTCACTGTGACACGTGTATTATCTGAATCCAGATTTACTCATAATATTTGTAGTAAGTAACAGTAATAATTGGCTTGCGTAACAATCAAATCTGCAGGAGCACAGAAAACTCGAATTCTTTGGGGTGGCTTTATCTAGTTCGAGTTTGCCGAATTTCAAGGAACACGTGAAGCATTAATCATGAGGTATTATTATTGTATTAAAGAAAAACAAAAAGCTGAGGTGTACCAGGAAATTGATGTGCTCTAAGGAGCTGAATTAAAAGTAGAAACAGAATTAACACAAAATCAATAATTCAACCTGCTCTTACTCACATACATTAACAAAACTTAATCTACTGTCATCCTCAAACCTTGGAGAGCAAATGAGACATCATTCAGTTAAAAAAACAACAAAAAACAGCCCTAAACAATTCAGTTTGGATTCTGTTTTTGAATGTGATGATGTTCTCACTTGGAATATGTTAGGTTCTTCGTGACAATTTAAAGTCTATCTCAGCTTTCTCTGTCCATACTGTTGCTGTTTTCAGAACAGCTTGTTTTGACAACAGCGCATTGTTTTATGACCAGGCAATGAGTGAAGGGAAAGAATCGTAAATTGCGGGCCGCGAGTGTCACTAAAGTGCCACTTGTCTCCCTTGACCATGCTTCCTTTTTTTCTTTTTCCATCGCCTTCGAGTCGACTCTCTCCGCCTCCGTTACGCGTTCGCCGTGAATACTTAGAGGGCAGATGAAAACTATAATTTACACATTATATATTGCTATTGAGAAGATTTTATTTATGACTTTGCACTGGTGTGTCAGATAATCTTGCAGAACAAAAATGCGTTTCATTTGGAATCATAACATTGTTGCAGAATTCATGTGTCCAGTTTTTTTTTTTTCTTGCTATGAGTATGACCCAAGCGTCCTTCTTCCTCATTCTGTGATATTATATGGAGTGAAATTGTCTCAATGAATCTTCTTGACAGTGACATGGGCAGGCTGAAATGTAGGAAGGGCTTTCGGTTTGAGGAAGTCTCCTCAGTTTGTAACAATAGCACTGGGACAAGTATTGATTGGTGTTTGAGGAAGGCGGTTCTCTGTTGAAAAAAAAAAAAATCATATTGCGAAATCTCCTGTTTGTTGTGGTATATTATTATAATTCTATACTTTCGGTATGTGACACGTACAGATACATAAATTATACTGGGAGATTCTTAGGTGTGAGAAAGTTGTCAAAATTATTATCATCGTGTGAAATTGAAATATGGCTAGAAAAAAAAAAGGGAGGGGGGAGGGGGGGAGGATAACTTTACTATTATTTTTTTTTTTATATAATCATCCAAACTCGCTCCTCCTCCCCCCTTCCCGGTTCAAAAACAATTTTAAACGTTTATTTTATTTTTTTTTTCAATGTGAAGCTGTTTTGTGACATAGACCACATTGATTTACCGTTTGCCGATATGATAGTGACAAACTTGCTTTGTACGTGCTGAGTTTGCATATCAATGTTTTCAGTTTTTCTGTTAACGCTCGTTCTGTTGTCTGTCGAAATAATGTTCTTGCCTGAGCTTACAATCAGCGACTTGTCAAATTTATTGTATTGAAGTGTCTTCTGAATGAAAATAATCTCTTTCATGGGCCCACAAGACGGCATTTGAAGGTGCAGATAGGCTGAAGCCGGCGTCTTTCCAAACTGTTTCCCTTCGATTCTTTATCTTAATGTTATCAGTCGGAGCAGTTGCGTGAAAGATATCTGGACCAAATGCACTCGATCTAAACCAATATGAAAGTCGTCAGGAATTTCCCTGGTGGGTCCTGTGGAAGAAAGAAAAAGAAAGAAGGAGTGCAAGATCTGAATGTTCATTTCTCAGGCGGAGGCTCAGGCTAGTAAGAGCTGATATTGCTGATGGAAAAGATATTTTTGTCTGGCTGACATAAGAATATTCACTCCTTTTTTTTTTTTTTTTACATTTTCCTGTTTTTCTAGTACATGTACATGAACTTTAGCGACTTTAGTTCTTGTTTGTTCCAACTCCAGTTTTTTGCACAGCCGAGAAATTCGACCTGAAACGTTTGCGGCTTTAGTATTGTTGTAAGGAGTTGGAACAAATCGAAACTGTGGAACAGCTTGATAAGTGCCACATGCATTTTCAAGAAGTGTGCTTTTGTATACCTCTCCACCATACTAAAAGATGTTCAGTTTTTCAGAAAATGGAGCTAGAACAAACCAGAAGTAAGGTCACGCTTTGCCCGGGGGGTTTACAAATCATTTAAACAACATCAACAGTATACAGAAAATATATCGGGGTGCCAAAAATCGAGCCCCAAACGACTTTTTCCTTGTGAAAAAACATGCAATAGTTAAGACATAGTGGCAGTACCTATATTTTATTTTTTCTTCTTCCAAATATTGTTTCAGTAGTAACAGTTTTTTTTTCAGCCTGATGATCTTTGAAAACCGATTCATTTTTCATTCTTTTGCGATTTATTTACGGTTTCGAACGCGGAAATTTGCAACATAGAATCATACATTTTAAAAATAATTTTTGGCCACAATTTGACTTTGTCTAAGGGATCATTTTCTCAGCGTTTGGGGCTCATAGATATGTGAGCAACACGGGAAGTGGTAGGTGTCACAGAGTGGTGGCCGTGGACCATTGACAGAGTAGGCTAAAAGTGATCCTGTTTTTTGTGTTAACTGAGACAGTGTGGTGCCAATTGTGCTTGGCCGTAGATTACTACTGACAAAGAACGAACTGATTTTTCTGGTTGTTTTGTTTTGTTTTGTTTTGTTTTTTAGCTGCTACTGTGAATTGCTGTTGAATGTGAAGTTGTTGCCTTATCTGACCTTGGCAAGTGCAAACAGGGGGTTCTTATCTTTACTCAGCCCCTCATACTATCGATTTGTGTTGATTAAAAGTCATACTGGGGGAATCATGAAATATAATCAGCAGAAACCAGGCCGAAGATTAATGATTACAGTAATCAGTCGTCAAGCCCGCGGTTCTCTTTCATAGGTGCAGTCACGAGCAACCTGCTGCATGCTAGAGAACATGACACTGCTTTGCTCAGTGCCATGGGCAGTTGGGATGAAAGAAAGTGAAAATTACCTTCTGAAGCAGGGTTTTTATGTGTTCGGAAACGGCAGCGGAAACGTCAAAAATTCTTCAAGTTGTGAAATAGAAAGATGTTTCCGTACACAAGTTTTGACGTTTCCGTTGCCATTGCCATTTCCCTCCACATGAAAACACAGCTTACCCTCAAATCTGCTGTTGGAGCGTTATTTCGCCGGCTAGCATAAAATTTGGTATGTGTTCATCATTTCTGTGAGGAATGAGGACCTACATTAAACTATTAGCGGACTGAGTCTAATCTGTTTTGCGTGGGTGTTGACTCAGACTTGAACTTGAATTTCATTTGAGTCAACTAGCGACACAGACTTTGTTTCGGCCTCCCTAGCGTGCAGGTTCCCGTTTTAACTCCATAGTCCACAAACTGAGGCAAAACAGACTTGACTATTGCGCTAAGGGCCTTTTGTGTTTTCTTACTTTCTGGTAATGTGACGTGCATGGCCAAAGAAATGTGACTTTTCAGTGACATTTGGTCTGTCGTGGAATGGATTCTTGTGGAAATGAAAGGGGTTGGGAGGTGGGGGAGGGGGAAGATAACTAGGGCCAGGTGGATAGGCGATGTTGAGGTAGAATCCTCGAACAATGGCGCCCGTCAAAAAATAGTGTTGTGTGTTGACCGATCAGAAATCATGGATTCATCATTCATGTAATCATGCTGAAACCACTCAGTCAGCAGCAGCACCACAAGGTGAAACCTTCCAGCAATAGAACTGACAATGTCTCACATTACCGAGTGAGAGTGGTATGGGATAGGGGAGAAAGTGAGAACGAGACGGTAGGGATCAAATTTTAGAGAGGTAAAACGTTAAACACAAAACAAAACAAACGTGTGTCGTGGTTGCAGTGGGTGGGCGGCGATGGGTATGTTGATGTTTTCACCTTTCTTATTAGAGCCATCGTCATTTTGACTCTTGGTACCCTTTAGTGCAGCAGTCTGCTTTCTCTTCAACCGAAAATAAAGAAGTATCACAGCAACCACGATCAGAACTACAACAACAACAACAACATGCTAACATATCGTATCTTGTACGGAAGTTTCATTATAATGCAGATGCTCCTATCAGGACACAGCCACAATCTTGCCTTTCCTTTAGTTTGTTTGATCTCTTGTGCAGCAAAATGACATAGAAAATTACATGGAGTGTCTTCACAGCCACCTCTGTCGCCAATGTTTCTTCTCACCTCCTTCGTCTGTCTGTGTCTGATCCACGCCGACACAAAAGAAAACACTACTATGTGCTTATCCCTAGAAAGCTCGTCAACCACTATAATCGATCGGGCCATGAAAAGGGCATTACTTCTTGCTCCGAATGTCTCTGGATCTCACGAGTCCCTTTATCCCTTTCAGACTTTCCCCAGCCATCGATAATGACCGGGCTTCTGAATTTATGACCAAGTTATGGCCCTCTCATATTTTTTTTCTTGGTCGTGCTTTCAGCCGGTATGTTATGGATATCACTTCTGTGATAAGTACCATACAGCGCGGCTGTAAATAAACCCCGCGGAAAGACTCGGGAAGCTATCAAATATTGTGGGCTTCAAGCGAGGGTGAATTTGAGAAGGGGGTCCTGGCGTTGCATAGCCCGATCAATGGGCATGTTTCTTGCTACATTTGGCCCGTTCGATTATTGTTATTGCTACACGTTGTAGTGGAGGAAAAGTCAGGTACTCATTACTTTTTCATGTTGTTTACTTACCCATTGCCCAAAACCTGCTGATTTCTTTTAGGTGTAAAACGCCCGGGTGCCGCACCTGGGGTGAACGGTCTCAAAGACGCATGTAAATCCAATGTGCAGCTTTTGTTGCGTTGTGATCCCCTCCGGCATAGTCTACATTCAACAAGTTTTCCCCGTGTATCTTGGAGGCGCCTGACCGCTGCCATTGTTTACAGGTCTCTCGGGACAGCCCCATGACAGGTCCAGGAATTTGTTTCTCGGCGTTAAGCTCGCCGGATAACAATGCCGTGTTACGGACTTTGCCATGCAAGAGACTTTGCTCGGTAAGTAAGCTACAGTGGCGGAATCTACCAGCACCAGGCCACAGGAATAGGCCACTTGAAATGTCATGTATGATGTCAACCGAGGGCAGATACAAGTGGGAAATCCTGTAGACATCTGCAATGTGAAAACAGCAATCGGTGCCAGGCTGCACATGCCTGCGCAGACATTTGGCCACTCACTGAAGACCTTTGCTGCGACCCCACAGATTTCCTGTGGTTTTTAACAACATTTTGTCATTGAAAAGAAGCGCGCTATAGGTGTTGATAAACGCAAAATACACAGTACATGTATATCATCGAAAACACAAAAAATAATAATGTGTTGTATACCATTCTTCTTTCTTTCGGTGGCGCTCGGTTCTACTCTAGTAAATGATGTAAAATTGGTCGGTCTACAAAAGACTGAAGTATGCAAATCGAAATAAGGGGCCACCCATAAGGTTGGCACGCTTAGTTATGGCAATTTTGACTCTCCCTCCCACATGTATACATTTCCTACTCTGGCTTCAGCCCTCTCGCCCTCTACCATACGAGCAAGCGGTCGCTGGAATGGTGAAATGTCCATGTAAAAGCTTTGATGTTTTATCGCTTTAAGTGGCGTTTAGCACGGACTGTTTGATTCGTTTCATCTTACATTATGAATTTTATATAATCCTACACATTTATGCTTTTATACGTGCTTTATGAATGCCGGTGTGGATCCAGGGGACTGTCACATTTTTAAAGATTACTCAACATTCATGCTGATGGACAGGCAGATATTTCATACTATATTATAAATTATAGACTGGTGATTTTTATCCGGGGGGTGGGGGTTCTTTGGGATTTCAGGCTGGAAATACCCAGGCTATTAAATTATGTACACGACATGTATTGCGATTGTACAGGGTCACTTTTGTTGTTGTTCTACAAAATTCTTCTTGAAGATAAAATGACATAATAATTTATTGAAGGGAACACAAAAGAGAAAATAGACAGAAAGGCATGATTCACATTTTCGCGGTGATACGTTTGAGCTGCAGATGGACAGAACACAAAGAGCAACCAACACGGGAGAGTGCATCAGATAAGGAAACCAAAATTGGTATGAAACGTTAGGACGAACGAACGCTTGGACGATGGGAATCCTCAAGGAATATCCAGATTTCAGGATTTAATTTGCTTTTTCCTCTTTTCCTCTCAACCTTTTTCTATTTCTTCTAATTTATAATCATTTAAAATGGAAAGTAAAAAAAAAAAATGTTAGTAAATTTACATTTATTTGTATGTAAACACTGTTTTGTAAATTGCCCTGTAAATGTGTGCCAGCGGATCTGGCGAAATCGGGCTGAAGATGAAATTTTAATATTTGTTTAAAAATAAAACATTTCCTAGACGATTTCAATGAAAATATTTTGTCTCAAGGCAGAAAAATTGCTCATCTTTTGTTGTATAAGCAAATTTCAATTTCCATAGCAAATTTTTCCCCCATTGGAGAGGTTTTCTCAGGATTTGGTCTTTCACCTTAAGGCGGATTCGTCGGTGGCACTTTTATACTTGCATACATGTTTGTTGCAGTTTGTGGTGACGCTTTACATTAAAAGTTTTCTTTTTTTTTTTGGTCAATAATTCCCGGCCCTGGCACAAGGAGAGATCATGAGAGAGAGAGAGAGAGAGAGAGAGAGAGAGAGAGAGAGAGGAAAAATTAAGAACTCTTGCACGCTGAAGATCCGATAACAGTAATTCTGTGCCCTGTCTTGTCTGGCACTGGCCCATGGCAGCTGGAGACAAATTGATTTCCAGTGACATCTGCAAGGCGCTTAGGGTTGGCAACCTTTATGTCCTTATGCAATCTTCAGTGAATGGAGAGTGGATTCTTGGTTCTAATAATAGACAGTTGGACCTTTTGTTATTCAGGGCATACGGAGCGCAAAATACTTATCAAATCGTAATAAACTTTTAGGACCCAGATAGACCACGACAGGCGTAAAGTGACCATCATCGTGCCGACGCGTCGTTAAACCCTAACTCAAACTCAAAACTTGTGTAGTCTTCATCGAAGTTTCTTTGTTCTAATAATTGACAGCTGTTGTGCCTAATACTATTTGGGGGATGCGGACCGCAACGTAATTCTGAAAATAATACTATAAATGATACGGGCGGCCTCCCCGAAGTTACGTTTGACCGCAAGCGGTCTAATAACTGGCCCCTTCTCCCCCTTCCATCTTGGTTGACCCCTTGCCCATTCCTCTCCCTCCTCTGTCTTGTACTGCATTTCACATGTATTCAAGCGGGTGGTTGGTAGGCGCTTTTGGTAGGGTTTCCTTCTGTCCCATCATTCTGCTACTTGCATAGTCTGTTTATTGTATGTTGTTTCTTTCTAGCACAGCGTGACCGTTACCATGTCGACATGCTTTCTCCAAACGCAAACTCAAAAACGTTATTTACCGTTATTGTATTATTGGCCAATTTACTATTACTGTACTACTGACCACTCCACCTCAGTTTGAAGAACCAAAACGTCGTTGTTCCCATATTATATACCGCACTTTCTCTGACCTACAACGCACGTTATTACACGCATAAATCTTCAAACCTTTCACTGGCTTCTCGAAGCCCTCCATTGTTAAGGGCGTCGTAAGTGGCACAAAGCCCTATGATATATGTCTTCAGATTTACAAAACCAACAACATTTTAGAGCGTAAAACTTGCACCTAGAACTTAAAATACTGAATGTGTCCCGTGTCCTCCCAGCGTGTTAGAAGGCCTTTACATAAAAACTGCCCATGAAATACGATAGCAGCATTTTGGCAAACTTTAAAGGCTATAGATTAGGGGGCTGTCAGTGTAACTTGGCACAGTGGCAATTGTTACCTGAGTAGGTAAAGATTATGCATGCTCGGGGGGGGGGGGGGGGGGGGGGATCCCAGATGTCGAAGAAGAGGAAAAGTTGGGAACAGTTTCATCCCCATCGACCAGTCCTCCCGGAAATACCCACACACTCGCACTCTGTTTGTGTTACCAGAAGTAGAGAAGTAACCCCAGATATCTCTCTCTTGCTCTCTCTCTCTCTCTCTCTCTTTCGCTCTTTCTTTCGCTCGCTCTTTCTGTCTCTTTCTTCTCTCTCATTATCTCCCCTTTCTCACTCTCTGTCTTCTCTCTCTCTCTGTCTCCTCTCCCACTCTTTTCTCTCTCTCCCTCTCTTTCTTTCTTTTTTTCTCCTCTCTCTCTCTTCCCTATATTAGATCATATTTTACTTGACCGCGAACTTTTGATTTCACTTTCAAGCGACCGTATTTCTCCGTATCATCCTTGATAATTATGTCTCCGCATCCTTCTTTTCCACCACCAAACTTTACAGTACCAGCCTTTTCCCTTTAGATTCTTAACTTCACCTTATTTGATCTTGTTGATAAAAACCTGAGGGCTCAAAGCTGGCTCAAAGTAAGATAAAGAACAAGAAAAAAACAACAACATTAAAGACGCAAAGTGACCGATATCGTGCCGACGGTTCGTTAAATCCAAACTCAAAGGCCCTTTTCAGCGAAAAATATAGAAAATACTTTATTAAAATGTAGCGATGAAATAGAATGTAATTATCAAAGCACGATGATTCTAAGAATAAATCGATATTGGAGGAAAAAAAAAACGGCAATTACGTTGGAACCACGACAATAGCCAAATTCGGCATTTAATTCTATGGAAGTTAGTAGGATGGTCCTTGCAAGTCGGTAGTTGGTGTTTGCTTGACTATGGCAGGCAAAGAATGTATTGCGATCTCTCAATCCCACGTCATGGCTGGCAGCAGCAACAGCAGCCAGAAGCGAGGTAAAGCTGATTGACCATGCTTTGTTTTGTGTCAGCCCCTACCCACCCCCTCTCTTCAGTATTATAAGCCTATTTTTAACCCTGTTGGCAGTCAGCACAACCGACCAGTTGTGTTTTGTTGCAAGAATGGGGTTTGGTGCTGGCGGAACCGTTAAATCGGGCAGGAGTTAATGCGTTACGGGGCATCGAATGCCAAGGAAATTGAAGAGCGATTTTTTGTAGAAATGCGTAAGTCCATTCTTTTATTTGTGTGACAGAAAAAAAAAAAAAATGTTACGTGACGGAGTACCGTACTTCAATACTGGAAGGTTAATGGTTTGAAATGAAAAAAAAATAAATTGTTAAAAAAGTTTTGAAAAATTACTATATATAATTATGCAAACCAAATTCGTTTAAGTACTTGAGAAATAGTCCATGTGTCCACATTTTCAATGTCGCAAGTAGGAAAACAACGTTCAGTGTAAAGACACCGAGTATTTAAACATTAGAAAGTAAATTGTTTGAACTGACAAAACTTTGTGAGGCCATTTTGATAATTTTAAAAATATATACATGTGTTTGAATCAGATCTGTGTAAGAAAGTTAAGGAATAGTTCATGTGTTCATTCTGTGACACTTGCAGAAAGAAAAAGAGGAGAGATACCGAGTAAACATTGGAAAGTAGAATTCGAAATGCACAATAAAAATGCACGTTAGGTATTTTGGTGTATTATTATACACAGCGGAATCAAGTCGGCGTGAGAACTTTGGAAATAATCACCCTTGTGTCCAAATGCCGCGAAATTGAACGTAGGCACTTGTTGGGCAAATCAACGCTCTTCACATGCACAACGGAAACCTTCGTTGGTCGTGTTTGTTGACTTTTGACAAGATTCTGAGCCCGTGCCAGAAGTGCCATTGAGCGGTGCATCGAATGGCATTGGCATGGCGCCCGTGCAGTGATTGGGCTCGACACTTCGTCACTTGAAGCAGGGTAGGCTAGAGTTTAAAGAGGAAATATAGGAACCACCAGTGAGCTTTCGGTGATTCTGAGTTCCTGTGGGGGAACATTGTTCGAGCAGGAAATCGTGCCGGCGATCGACGCCAGAGTAATAATAATAGTAATAAGAAAAAACGAAAATTCAGAGAGTTAGTTGACTCCAAACAACTTCGGAGCCAGCGAGCGAGCGCGTCACGTCGAAAAATTCAAAAGCTAGGAGTTGTTTCACCCAGAGGAGCAGGAGCAGCCTCATGGTTCTGTCCCATAGAGGTGTCCCAGGACGTGCGGCACCACTGTCAACATTCATATAGTTCATGGGATATTAATTGATGGTTTTGAAGGTGTGTTGTGACGCAGTGGTGTTGTTGTTGTTATTTCTGAACGACTTTTGTGTGCGGGCCAAGTGATCAGTCCTAATTTGCTGTTTGAAAGGACAAAAAATATTCAAATACCACGAGGAAAATGTATCTGATCTCTCTTTAAAAAAAAAATTAAAATTCGTTTTGTTTTTTGTTTTCAAACGACTTCACATAAAATTTAGATGAGAAGGAAACTATTTGGGTGCTCTACATCAGTGTTAAAATAGAGATGTAATTTCCTATTGTACTGGCTGTTGTGGTAAGTCGCCATGTTAAGTCCGGGAATAGTTTTTCTTGTGTAGGTCTCACTCCTAAGAACTAGTAATTATTTTGTTTGTTCGTAGCCTCGAGATACAGAATTCGATTATTATCGTACTTTTCTTCGAGTCATATTTCAGACATAATATAAATAGTTATTATTCATTAATTTACAGTATAGATAACTAATAATGCCGTTTTTATTTTTGGAACAAATATTAGATCCCGCTTCATCTATGCCTGGTCCTCTCTCTTACCTGATTACTTTCAATAGAATAGTTCTTTCTTTCTTTTTTTCCTTTCTTTCACAAAGACACACGGTACGCCCTGGTTCCTATTCCGGTTAATTTTGTTTGTACTTCAGAATCTCTATTGATTAAGGCTTTGTCGGGCAGGGGCAATCCATAACCAATACCACGTTCCATTGTGGCCTGAATCAACAGTCTTGTAGGTGACTGATACCCTTGGTCTTTAGAAAAATCACCGAAATGAATTGTTGGACAGTGCAAGGGCTGTCGTGTAGGCCCCGTGTCTCCTTGTCCCTACAGAGATGGGATTACCATTTTGAGGGTGTCCGAGCCCCTTGAAGCCGCTCATTACCACAATGACTTATAGGTCTGCCGAGTTCTTCAAAGGTATAAGGTTGTTGTTCTTTGCTAATACGTCCCAAAATGGTGCGGGAAGGGGAGTGGGGAAAAGGTTCATCAAATCACCAAGAGCGGTTAAACAGCATAGTGACATATAGCTGGCTAAAACCGAGCATCTGTCGCTGCCATTATTATTATCTTTTTTTTTCTTTCCGAAACGGCTAAGCGTCTTTCAGTACATTATTATTTTACTAAGCCTGAAAAATAATATTGTAGTCTCCGGTAGTAATGTGATCTCTGTTATTATCAGGACCAGTGAAAAATACTTGCATATCGTATAAGAATAAACTCACTTTTAGAATCACTTTATTTATCCCAAGAGGGAACTTCTCGTTCACAGAACATACATTATGGTAAACACACCTTAGGCATCATTACGTAAACATATCATAGCTCAGTAAACTCAATAATTAACACATTTTCTACCATCACCCCCTGCAAGCGCGCAGTTGAATTTGTAGTTATAAGTGTTACCAAATATAGCACAATCAAACAGTTTTTTGTTTCTTTTTTCATAAATACGTTTTATTTTTCTTCACCAAAATAGCATACAGATGTGATAACTGTTACTTGTATAGATCGAAAAGATCCAAAACAAAACAAAAAAATTGAAAAAAAAAAAGTTTCAAAAAAAGTTTAAACAAAAAAAGAAGAAAATTCTGGTATAATGAAAAAATCAACAACAAAACATGTTAATTTGGCTTTATAAACTGTACGAGAGGGATACATTATCTGGCGACTAATTGAAAACAGATCAGTTATGTTGCAACAGCGAGCGACCAGTACATGAATTTTAATTCAGCACTGGATACCTAAAAATTTAATGTTCTTCATTGATACACAACCTTATGAACTGGCTGAACAAGGACGGTGAAAATAGTGTTCAGATAACATTTATGACTGTCTCAGACGTTATGAGTGACTGGTCGCGGTTTGATGAAGACACACACATTTTGTGTGGATGCCAGTTTCATGAAGGGACAAAGTTATAGCTACAGTACCGTGGCCTTTTCGTACTTGATGATGGAGGTAGTCGAGATCAAAGTATCCGAAACAATCATTAATAACCAATAACTTACATGGGCCTTGGCGGAACAACAACACACAAGCAACATTAGCAGCATGTGTGTGACGTGCTACGGAGAAAGACTGTATACGCCAGTCTAGGTCAAATTCACTTTTGAACAGCATTTTATAGAATGAAATATATGTTATATACAGATTATCTTTCTGTTTGGGTTATAATTTAGTCAACACAAAGTGGAAATTGAACAAAGGATGAAACAGGACGCAACGGGAAATGTTTTTTGTGTCTCCTGTAAAAAATGTTTTGGGGTTGGGGAAGGTAAACGGCCTTTTCCCAAAACACGTTAGAGCTGCGATAGGCAAACAACAACAACAACTGCAGCAGCAACCACAACATCAACAACAGTTACAACAACAACAACTACAACATCAACAACGACAACAGCAGCAACAAAACAACAATAACAGGTTTAGCGTGATCGTGATCACCGTGACGTCACTAGCCTCCCTCAACTACTAGGTCGGTGGCATCAATTATTGATACAAGAACGGAGGATGAAAGTTTCATACCTCCTATTGTCAAGTCGGTGTGGGTGTTGTGTTTTCACTGAGAACTTACTACAGTATCATGTACTACGACTAGCCATTTGGGATGGGAAACGAGCAGGACATTGACCTATATTATTGTTGAAGCCGTTGTTCTGTTAGAAAAAGGATTTGAGACTGTGAGAGGCCATATTTGCTAATGTGAATTTGGACAAAGTGGTTCCCAGACTAACTTGTGGCACAACCCAGGAAACCAGTGGTTCAGAGTATAAGTAATTATAAGGTGTAGATAATTTGGTGATATTATCCCAGGAAAATTTCCATTTTGAATCACACCCTTGAAATGTAGCGAAATTGATGTTGGAAGAAATTTTGCAGCAGTGGCCCTCTGTCAGTCTTTTTTTTTTTTTCAATTTCATACATTTTTATACTTTGCCTTTGCCTAGGGGAACAGTGGGATCTGATCCGGCGTATTGTCCGGAAGAAAGAAAGAATAAATGAATCGCCAAACTGTGAATTAACAATAATTAATTGCGTACATGTAATAACGGCCTGTCTGCGATCCGTTTTTGGGGGAAAATTCAGAAAATAAATAGTAAACCGAATATTGCCTGATGACAAAAACAACGAAAAGCAAAGTTCTTAGTAATGTGAGTTATAAACTTACATACTGTTGACCACGGTGTCTCTTATGGAGAAGTGTGATTAGATAGAAATTCAGGAAATAGGCTGTAAAAGGAGAGATTTGGCCCTGCTATGAGGTCACGACCAAATAAAGTGTGCTAGAAACGTAATTAACTGTCAGCTATTTAACGGCGATGCATTATACATGTAATTGTCTCTCCCTCTCTTGCCGCTGACGGGTAGATTTCCTTAGCGTGTTATCCAAAACTTTAAAATTAACCAGGCTTATATAATATATTTACAGTGAATTGAACATCCTTGTTAATGTAGTATTGTGACGTGCCTTCCATGATGTGCACGCTGTCCGTAAAGTCTGGATCCATAGACAAAAATGTATTTAAAAAAATTATTACAGTAAATGCGGAAACCGAGGCATTAGACGTGGTGACGCTTATGTATATATACGCTGAATACAAGAACAAGAAATTAAGGTCTAGTCGAATGGTGACACCGCTTGACTTTTTTCATTAAAGTCATTTGAAGTCGGTAGTCTATGGGAAATTTGGAATCGGTCCAGAATAACCGTTGCACTACAGGAGGAAATCGTCTCTCCATGAGACAACACTAGTTCTGCTGCGTTGAGAAATATTCAGTAATTTTGTATTCAGCGTATACACAGGTGTGGCGAAGTTTAAAACCGTCAGTATGAGAATTAACTACAATGAAACTTTTAAATTATACATTTTTGTCTGTTTATTCATATTTTTGGGCACTCACTGTTTGTGCCAGAGGTTTCCTTCCTTTGCACTCCCACCATTTCTTCCCCTTTTATTAGCAGTGGGGTGTTATCAAGAGTTGGTCTATATTTATTTCCCTTGTTTGGATTATCAGGTGTTTATCACACAAACCTTGAGTTACGTCATGTCAGTGATCAGCGATCATGGGTTTGAACAGTGACAGCTGCCAGTGCTGTAGCATTTGTTGTTGTTAATGCGCCCTGCGGGGCATGCAACGAACGCGGCATTGGATGGAAATTAAAACCTTGTTAATAGGACATAGATTTCAGATAAATCTTCATTAGTGATGTTCCACCAAGCCAACTCACATGACGACACGGACGCGAGATCGACCTATCGGGGCGAAATGTATTCATGATTCAGCTTTTATTGCATGTTTTCCTTGATCAGTGATTCTCAAACAGAAGGCAGTTGGCTCCCACTGGAGGAATTTCAAATCTTAGGGGGTGAATTTTGAGCAGGAAAGGAATTTGGGGGGTGGGGTGGGGTGGATTTCAGTCAGAAGAATTCCAAACTTGGAAAGAGTATGCCCTGTACACTGTACAATTACATCATGGGAAATAGCAATTTACACAACTAGTAGGGCGGTCACGAATTAATAGTTCACAAACATGCTGCTTCAGACTGAATCCCATTTGGGACTAGATCTATTCAGTTACAGATATTCGGAAAGCATGCTCATGTATGATGCTCGGGTGGCATTTGATAACGGTGGCTATTAAGAAGTATTATATTGTGATCCGTTGAAATAGGTATTTCTACGGTCATTTGAATGCAGTCATAAATTGTTTCAGTAATTACCGCTGTAAAAGTACACTGGTGAAAAAAATATCAGATGACAATCAAAAAGGAGGAGGGGGGCCGCAATGTGGACTGGGACTCTTGAGAACCACTGCCCTACACTGATCGAAGTACCAAGGGAGTATACAATAGAGATCTCAGCTGTTGTTATTTACTCATTTATATTCCACGGCTCCCGCCGACCCAGTGCTGATGTTAGAGACAGCGTTGCCAGACATTGTATGAATGGCAAGTCGCTTTCACGGCATGTTGTGTTTATTCAATCCGTGAATGAATTATTAATAATATGATATATGAGCCGTTTTTTTTTTTTTTTTTGCAATACTGCCCCGAGGCCTCCCATTTTTTTCTTTTTAAATAACGTTTTCAAGTTCTCCAAATATTTCAGAATCTGTGTGGAATTAATGGGTCTGTGTGGAATTAATGGGTCGGGTAAGTTAAACCTTAGCGCACCAAATCAAGTCGGTTTTGTTGACCATGTAGTTCAACGGAACTTGGCGATCTAGTGAGTCTGAAACATGTCTGTCACGCTAGTTGATTCAAATGAAGATCAAGTTTGAGTCAGAAACGACCCAAAACATACTTGACTCAATGCGCCACCGGCCTAATGCTAGTGCTAGCTTTTCGTTGACGATGGCTGTTTTATACTTTTTCCACTCAAAGAGTCCGGCGTGCCACGGCAGTTATGTTTTCGAAATAGGTTTGAATTATGTGTGCTGTAATTCAATTAATAGATCAATGTGCTTCTCTGATACGGCCATGTTAGGCTACTGCATTACGAATGACGTTAATTTTAAAAGCCAGTGTCTATTCGCATTGGGCTAGCTCTGATTTTCCCAGTTGTTGTGTCTAATGGTGGTGATTCCATTTATTCAGAGTAACATGTAATGAAGCTGGTGACATGAATTGTGTGTTTGTCAAACAGATTAGCGCTGTTCCAATCCTTGTAGGCTGGACCAGTCAGAGACCTGGTTCGTTTTGGTGAAATTTACAGGTGTTAAAGATTGTCAGTATTTGGAAGTTTAGTGTTAAATATATATTAACACTGGGAGTTTAGTTTTAATTTGCGTTGACTTGACAAAACATCTTCTGAGGTTATGGGCTAGGCTTTCGTGATTCGTTTGGTACAGCGAGTATTAGAATTGTCTTCACTTATAGAGCCTACAGCATCGTGATAATACAGGAGTCCTGGAAATATTTAGCTGTATGCGATGTTGTTTCAGTGATTTGAATATTATGTTTATCTGTACATTTTCTTTTCGTCATCACATACAGCCATGGTTAAATTAGTCAGGCTGCTGTTACAAAGTAGGGCCTGATGTGAGACAAGGCAGGAATATCGGAATTTGATTTATCCACGCTGTGGGTATGGTTGTTTCGGTGATTTTATTGTATGTTAGAAATTTTGGAACTTAATTATTTACAGTGAAGGATAAATCAGCTTTGCCACTATTACTGAATGAAGCTTTGTGGGAGAGCAGGAAGTAATGCACGAAAGGAAGGAAAGAACGAACAAATTAACAAAATAGATGTCCACCAAGGTTGAGGATATAATGTAGACATACTGGTCTGTAATGATAAACAGCCAGCGCTATTCTGGAACAAGTAGTGGATATCCTGGAGTGTCAGACAGATTTGTGACAAAGTCATTCGTATGAGGAACATTACTGACTGACTTTCCAAAAACAGTGCTGAAATTTTTGTATCGCCGAAATGGCTAAATGAATCAGAAAACGGAATTCTGAAGTGTTTTGTCAGCTTTACAAACATTCGGTAGAAAAATTTCTAGCTGTATACAGAAAAGTCAAGAAAGTCACTCAAACTGGAATTTCCTGGATTTTAGTTTAAAATCGGTTGTCCGGTTGATCTTTGAAAGCGTTTGAAAGACTGCTGAAAATTTTGAACAACTTGCTTGTGGTTTGTTGGTCAGGCTTGGATTAAATATGAACTTCACATGAAGATTGGCTGAGTTTCAGTCGATATGCTGCATCTAGAAGTCGTGGGTTCGAGCCCACGCCAGTCTGTTCTGAGGAAGCTGGACTACCTGGAGAAGCCACCGTCCACAGCTGGCTCGTCACAGGCTCAACTGATTCGGATTCCGTCAAGGTAAGACTTTCCAGTGACAGTAGGTTTAGTAGTAACATGCTAGTTACAGACTGTCTGTGCATCCAAAATCCAAAAAACCCTCCCTCTTCCCCTCCCCCCCCCCTTTTTTTTAAAAAATATGACCTATCGAGCCACACATAAGCACATATTGCTTGGATAGAACTTTCCTACGGAGTCTCACATCATTGCGCACACTGCCTGTTTAGAACACTTTAAGTGTTTTTTTTTGTTTGTTTGTAATACGAGTTTTGTAAATATGATGAAAAGGCTGTTGAATTAACTTGTAGATTTTGGCGTCGCATGCAAGAAGGTCGTATGTATGAGATTGCTGTGGCTGTTATTGTATGGTTGTTGGTTGGATGATCGCCGTGGCATATCATGTTGTATGGGTCAGACAATGGCTACTCTGCAGAATGATGTGAACAACAGTCAATGTGTCACTCTTGGGTTGAAAATCTTTATTTTGGGGGGGACCTCAGACCGAGGCTGTTGGTCCCTTATTCTTGATTCTTCGTCTGTTTCAGGTGTTCCTTGTTTGCTCTAACATTTCTTGTATCTCGTTCTTTCATTGCATGCTGTCCCCGTTTGTCAGGTTGCGTCACTCTCTGCATTCTTACTAATACTCACTCTCTCTCTCTCTCTGTCTCTGTATCTCTCTCTCCATACAAAACACCTTTTAAGAATTTTACTATAAAATTATATGAAAGTATGTAATTCTGTTCTTAAACGTAGAAGTTCTGAGTAAGGAACGTATACCCAAATAGACCGTAAAAGGCACAAAGTGGCCGTTATTGTGCCGATGAGCCGCAAAACTCAAACTCAAGTTTAACTCCCTCTGTCTATCTGTCTCTCTCTCTCTCTGTCAGTCTCTCTGTCTGCACAAAACGTCCATCCATATCCGTTCTATAAATAAATCTGCTGGCCCATGTTGATCTGTCTTCTTTTCCTAGCTCTCTAAGTCCTTCCTTAAAACTTTCATGTGATCCTTATCCTGCCAGCATCCCTAGATTAGCCCCACGTAGATTTATGTAGCATTTCCGTAGGGTCGGTAAGATTACTGTAGGGGCGGATTTCCTACATCAAGTCAACGTCACAGTGATATTGCAACCAGCGGATTTAATTAGGAACTATGTTGTTCCTATGAGCAAACTTGACCTCAAGCCTACATATAGGATTTCACTAGGTTTAGTGGCTGAGTATGCCTATTTACTTGTCACAGTTTGCTTTCTCCTCGCCCTAGCTTTGCTTCGCTCTGTCTCCAGTTTTTATAGACTCGAGGTTGTACCATATTATTTATGTTGAACCATAATATGACATAACAAAGTGTATTCTGTCATCCTTGGGAAAATCACGAAGACGTCTCATCTCTGGGAGTAAATTTTGAAATGTTGGAAAAGTTGATCTATTGAACAATTCCAGTTTCAACTACAAAACTTTACAAGCGATTTTCCGGAACCCCAGGTTGGTGGGCAATACTGGTAGGGCCTCCTCTCCCCTGTCCTATCCTTCTTTAGGGGCTGTTCAAATATGATATCACACTTTTTTGGGGGATTTTCAGACCCCCCCCCCTTCTCACACTTCCTCACATTTTTGCCAGACACCCCCCCCCCCCCCGTGATATCACACATTTGACAATATATAAGACATTATACGTTAAATGTTACACTACTTCGAAATAGTAAAATGCATTGATAAATTAAAGATGCAAAGGCATATTTCGCATAGAAATAGCTGAGACAATTTATTTAGAGACAATAGGCAAAAGCTGACAAAATACAAGAAATACAAAAAAATTATTCATCTAATACAAATGGCCCGCGCATGATTTCAACTATATTTAGTTGTAAAAGAAACTAAGAGTGCCAACACTTTTTTGGGCCTACCTACTACCTAGACATTTTGCTAGATCTATATCTTTAAAAACAAATTCCTAAGAAATCACAACATACAACAGGATTTTGCCATAGTCTTTAGGCCTATATAACTATAAGTATATGAACTCTCTAATTGCCTAGAGATTTGTGATAATCTGGAAGTAAAGATCTAGATCTAATCTAGACTTGTAGGCAATGGGGAGCATGGAATGTATTAAAGAAGAAAAAGAAATAGCTGTACTGTAGGTATTCAAATGGAAATTGACATACAACAACTACACAAATAACCTAGATTCTAGATATACTTACACGAGAGCAAATGAAAGTTAGTTTGAAATGTTTAAAAAATCTTAGTTTTCAATCTATTTCTAATACACTGAAGTAGGCTAAAAGGTGTGATATCACTTTTCCATGAGACCCCCCCCCCTTCCTCACACTTCCTCACATTTTTGCCAGACCCCCCCCCCCCCCCCTCCAGGCGTGATATCATATTTGAACGGCCCCTTATGTTCTGTCAGTCGTCTTGCTTCTTCCTTGCACAATCTGTCCAAATTCCAACTCTAATTCTAGAAACAAGTGGATGTGAAGATGGAATAAGTAAGACTGTCTGTGCATCCAAAATCCAAAAAACCCTCCCTGAGGTGACAGTATTTCTTTGACGCAGAACAAGAGCCCAGACAGGCGTATTTGCTGGTTGCCGCATAATGTATTTTCAGTGATATTGGAGGTGAAACTAAGACTCACTTCTTCTACTTATTATTAAATACAGGCAAAGTTTCGGTCCCTCTGAAGCGGGTGGTTGGTGGGTGCTTCTCGTAGGGTTTTCTTTCTGTTCCTGTCATTCTCTTATATTCTGTCTATCATCTTGCTTCTTCCCAGCACAATCTGTCCGTGAACGTGTCGACGTGCTTGCTCCAAACTCAAACTCAATCCCCTAGGCGAGAGCTTAGATATTGCACCTTGCTTAATATCCTTCATCTATGCAGTCAACACATCGCATGCATGCAACCATTAGTCATAGAAACTGTAGTGGCCAGAGCTGCTTTTTTTCGGGTGCCAGAACCATCGACAAACTTCAGCTTATCTTTATTGACAGGCGTTATGGCAGTTTCAAGCCAGAAGTAGGTCGAATGTCTTTCTATCTATAGGCTCCTTCTGCATCACAGTGATTTCTGGCGCATGGAGTCGTTTTGTCCAAACCTCAATGAAAGAATGATATAAAAGTGTAGAGGCAATGGGCTGTGTGTGTGAAAACAATACAAATACATCGACTAACAAACAGACAGGCGGACGGATAACAGACAGACAGAAAGGCAATCAGAGAGAGAGAGAGAGAGAGAGAGAGAGAGAAAGAGAGAGAAAAAGAGAGAAAAAGAGAGAGAAAAAGAGAGAGAGAGAGAGAGAATTTAAAAAAAAAAAAGTGTTGACCGTAAAATCGGTGGAGCGAATTGAACAACGTCAAGACGCGGTTGGTAGTGCCTTGTGCCCGGATTTTGCAGATTGTCGGATTATGACTAATGCTCGCTAATTCCTGAGGGTGCTGAGCCCCTAGCCCAGGGCACTCCGGGCTCCATTGTTGTGGTAGGACCTTACCTAAGCTCGTCCATAGTGAAACCACGTCACAATGTGTGGCACGGTGGGAAACGGAAAGTTAATTCCAGAATGAATGCAGTGAAGTGGTTGGGCAGTTATCGCTCTTAGGGACCCGGGGGGACGCAACCCATGCTAAAAGCCAGCAAGTGACAAATTAGCCGGATATTTCTTATGCTCAAATTAATGTGTGCGCATACGCCAGTTGTATTTTTGTTCAAATAATTTTTTTTTTTTATATTGGCAGAGGTGTGTGGTAACAATTGGTAGTGTTGCGGGCTCTAACGTAGTTTTGTAAACCAGGAACACAATTTGCTGTTTAACTTGTTTTGTCGTGGAAATGTTGATAAATTTTTGGTCTCTGTTTAGCAGAGATTACCTACAAGGCAGTAGGTTAATGCCTTCTCTGTTTGTTGACACGGCGTCATAGTAAAGAAACCTGGGGAGGTTCAGCATCAGCTCCTGCTGTTTTTTGCTTGCTGTCTCATTCACTATTGAACATTTTGGCGATCTTGTTTTAGTTCTTGTTTGTTTCAACACGACTTTTTGCACAATTAAGAAATTCAGTGTTTGCTGCTTTAGTATTGTGAGAAGGAGTTAAAAACAAATTGGAGCTGTTGATAAGTGCCACAATACATTTTAAACAAGTGTCAAAGTGTGCGTTTGTTATAACTCTTCCACATACTAAAAGATCTTCAGTTTTTCAGAAAATGGAGATAGAACTAGAAGAACTATGGTCGCGATTTGTTGTTATAAATGTTGTATTTTGAATTCCTGAACAGTGATGGGAATTAGGAAAAGGGAAGAGGAAGAAGACGAAACCCACAATAGACACACACACAAACAGACACACACACACATATATAAAAGGAGGGGGGAGGGGCGGGAAGAAAAGAAAAACATCAACAGTGACAACAAAACTGGCTCCCATTTCTTCAGGCTTAAAGGCCAGCGTTGTGTCACTTTCTATATTGAGATCTTTGTTTCTCGGGGGCTTGTTTCACATGTTCCTTTTTTTGTTCTTTCTTTTTTTTTAGTTTCTTGTTCTTTCGTTGTTCTCTCTCTCTCTCTCTTTCTCTGTCCCTCTTCTCTCTCTCTCTCTCTCTGTCCCTGTCTCTCTCTCTCTCTCTGTCCCTGTCTCTCTCTCCCTCTCTCTCTCTCTCTCGTGTCCGTTTCACCCCCCTCCCCCCACCCCAATAAACCACATCTTACTGTAAACCCGAGACAAACCAGCCTTGACTCAGTGCACCACCAGACCCGCCTACGATAGTACATCATCATTGCCTCTGACCTGTCTCCGATCCCCATTTGAAGATATATCAACCGAACAGGACACTAAAATTAATAAAGTGTTTTAGGTCTTTATTTTAGGTGGTTCGCCGCTCATGGCACTTACACCTCTTTTCTTGGTTTTACTTTTGTTGTTAATGTTTTTGTGTGTTTTCGTGGTAGGGATTATTTTTGTTAGTTTTTTTATTTTTTATTTTGTAGTTTTGCCCGGGCAGCGGCCTTATTATGCCTGCTCTTCTCGATTCCCAACTGCCAAGGTATCTTTAACGTGCGCAACGTACATACGGGCCCTCAGAATTTTTTCGTCCTTATCCGAGAAGACTAGGTGCTCGATCTTACTCTACCATAGGATCAGGGACAGGATTTCCCCCCAAAAAATTCCAACATGCCTGCATCGACCGGAGATCGAACTCGGTACCTTCAGCGTGAGAGGCGAGACCTTGCCTCTAGACCAACGTGTCCCATACACTAATCAATGTCCAGCTGGATCCTATTTTCTTCCCAGAGGAAGTCATGCCCTTGTTGAATGGTTTATGTGCATTGGTCCCGGGGGAGGCGTCCGTATAAAGAGAAGACCCAAGTCACTGACCTCGTAAAATATACAGATGATTTCTGTCCGGCCGTTGTTAATGTTGTCGTGCGGAACTTTGTACAAAGCAGATACAATAGGGGAGACTAGCACTAACAGCAGGACATGCCACGATTGCCTCCTCTTTGTCATCATGGTATGTGTAAGGTCACAACAGAAAAAAAAACATGACTTTCAATGTTCGGTTTGACTGATTAATTAAATGATTGATTGTATGAATGTATGTATGTATTTATTTATTTATTCATTGCCTCAAAACCGAGGCGTGCACTAATGGATTTTTATCGGTCAACTAGTTGGATGGTGCGTGAGATCTCATTGAAACTCAGTATCGTGACGTCGTCATCGAACTAGTCGGCCCTATCAAAATCTGCGGGCGCGTGCCTAGACAAATAGTCTGACGTCGTAGAACCTCTATTGGAACTAGATTTTCCAAAAAAGCATGTCCTTCAGAGGGAGAATCGGCTTGGTGGCATTTTTGTATGCTATGACATAATGATGTCAAGATGTAAACAGCGATCGAACTGGAATGGTCATTTTTTTCCATGCAAATCCAGGCATGCCTTTATTAAAATCTGTCATAGCTTTAAAGTACAGCCATCCGGACCAAATCGCCATTGCGAATCTGGTCTACAATAACACTGAAATTCTTTTTTTTTTAAAATTTCTTCAATGATCAAAAGGACCAGAAAAACAGTTGACACCCCCCCCCCCCAACTCCAACACTTAAAAACATTCCCCAAATTAAACATTCAGTTGCGTCTGTGTGTGTGTGTGTATGTGTGTTTAAAATCTGTATTGGTTTCGTTATTGAGCTCTTTGATTTACTGATCTCTCGCTTAATAACCATTTGCATAATCGATCGTCTTCGGGCATGATCTGCATGTGATCAAGATCCCATATCAAAAAGCCTCCAGATCTTTCTGACCATATAAATCCTGTCTCTTAGAAGTTCTCTGTGTTTAATTTTTTCCCTCACGCCTGCCCATTTCCTTAGGCACCTTATAGCACTTTGCATGAATTTTCATAATCTGTTTTTTTTTGTTGTTATTGTTGTTGTTGTTATAATGAGAGAGAATGAAAAAGATTTTGAAAGTGAAACCCAAGGATACCCATAAATTCTTGTGTGTCTTTCATGGGCATTGAAGTTTTCAATTGAAAAGGCGGCCTGAAGAGTTTATCGTATATCACTGAAAGCAAATATGTACATACATGTTTTATCTGGAGGTGATTAAAAGTGAAGTGCAGTGCATGATATAAACCTATCTGCATTGCTGCCAGTGCTTCTGAATTCAAGTTATAATTATGTCAATGAAATACATGTGCGTCAAAATACCATGTGCAATGTGAGTGTGGAACATGTTATGCGTTTTCAGTGCAACAAAAATGGAACTCGCCCGTGTAAAGAGCAACTTTATGTTTTTTTGAATGAAGCTTAAATGTGATTCATAGACATTAAACTTGAATGTGTTGAAAGTAAGTTTGACACATAAAGCTAAGGGGCGCTGTGATTTAATGTCAGTGTATTCATAAAACCCATACGCCTTTTCTTGGCGATTCTTTAGAGTGTATATGTGCTTCTAAGACATAAATTATGGGAAGGCCTCTTCCATAGGTCATTAACACATAAGGGAACTTTTCAGCACACCAGAAACGTTCGATTTTGAATTAGGTCGATAATACTAAAATATCCCGACCTTCATTATTGTTTGTTCTATCTCCATTTTCTGAAAAACTGGGGTCTTGTAGAAGATGTGTAACAAATGACACTTCTTTAAGATGCAATGTGACATTTCTCAAGCGGTTTCACAGTTCCAATTTATGGTAACTCCTTATCAAAAGGTTAAAGGAATTTCCTTTTATTAGGCTTTTACCTAGGGTTCAGTAGGAGAGAGAGAGAGAGAGAGAGTAGAAGAAGAAGAGAAACGGGCCTAGAGCCAGTGATGTCTTTACTGACATCCCACAGTGAGGTGCTGAAGTGTTCGTTGAAAAGCTGCCATTGCACAGCTTGGTGTATGACAACCGTCTATAACCCACACAAATGCTGCTCTTGCAAGTTTTTACCTACCTATAACTGTCATGCTGTGGCTTGAAGTGCAAGATTTATAAATGCTAATGATAGGCTAGGCCTATCTTCCACTTCCTTTACTGGTCTGTAATACTGCTGTAAAGCGGTGATGAGGTGTTGTTGACTTTAGTTGTCCCTTGGGTTGGACTTGACGATATTGTCTGGGTTAATTCCTGGAACAGTCATTACGGGGGTATCATACTAAGTCCGAAACGGCACAGTCAGCTGTTGGCAGACAAGAAGTGCACACCATACTTTCCTGTATTTTCCTAGTAAATCCGGGAAGACCCTCTCATACTAAGCCCGGTCAGACACAGTCAGCTTCTGCCACTATTTCTTGGGTGTACGCTTTGAAGGCAGCAACTGGCTGTGACGTTCCGGGATAAGTATGATACCCCCTTACTCCCCCAACTCCCTCAATCATTTACGGGGGGGGGGGGCGCAGGGCATCAAGCTGGACTACGCTGCCCCAGGCTGTAGCCCTGACCCATAGAAACAAGGACGCCTGTAGTTATAACTGTCTTTACCGAAGCACTTTCATCTTATTAGAGTTGGTCAAGAAAACAAGATTTGGAAGCTTAACTGTGCACTTTGTTTTTCATTAATTTATGCTTATTTCTAACTCCTATTGAGCGTGAGTTTTAGATTTTACGAGTCAGCTTGATTAATAACGGCTATACTGCGCAAGACACAGTTCACTGATCAGAAGTCTCATTCTTAAAACATGGAACGGGCCACGTAGCCTACAACAATAGCTTTCAGTTAAAGTGAAAAATGTCGGTATGCTTGTATAGAATAGGTAATGTCTCATAAGAGATAAAAAAAACACAATAACCCAAAGTTTTATTGTGGCAAGTCAGCGGCCAATCTTAAAATCAACATTCAAGTTGTACTGTATAGAGATAGGTTTGCTTTATTAAAAACACGAAACGCGTGATGTAGTAGCCTGCAATAAAGGATTTTCTGTACATATGAAAAATGTATGTACACAGAAGGGGAAATGTCTCAGTGACACAAAACAAGGTTTTATACTTTACTGAGGCAAGACGGTGACGTATGTTAAAGCCAACGTTTGATATGTTTTTACTGTAAAATAATAGTTCAATTTGCCTCATAAAAACAATATCACGAATTTCTCGTGATTCTGCGCTCTCATCTTTCTCTCTGTGCTTGTTTATCCTTCACTCTGTCAGTCTGCCCGAACGGTTAAGTGATTATCAGTCTTTGGCTGACTGTGACCGGGCCATTAAGTCTGCCATTGTGAGGGCAGGTGTGCCCGAGTACGTGCCTGTCAGTGAATGCGGCTGCGCTCACTGTTGTTTCTTCCTGTCCTTTTGTCATTTCTTCCCTATGTATGTGTGTGCGATTGTGTGTCTGTCTGTCTGAATCTCTATCTCCCCCCCCCCCCCCTCTCTCTGTCACTCTCTCGTATATGTCTTCATGAAAAATACGCAGTTTGCAAGTTTACAGCTAGTTTCAGGCCATTTCCAGCCAAATGAATATTTTCCAATTCCCATCTATGCTTAGTACTTTGAACACATGACTAATTAACCTGTATGTTTTGCTGGCCTTTACACGCTCTGCAGTACAAAGTAACTAGACCACAGACGAAACATTGACCACCAAAGGGGCTCTTTCTTCGTTTCTTCACTTTCTATTCCACCATCCAAATGACCATTTCAGTGATTTCTCACCATCTTTCGTAAAATCCCGCCCTGAGCAGGATTTGAATTTAGGACCTCTGGCACCCGGGTCAAGCACTCTAACCACCGGGGGAGGGGGTGGGGTGCGGGGGCAGCATTGCTCCAGTTACCGTCATTGCAAACCATGAAGTAGCTTCACATAATCGAGGAGTACTCGAGTGCAGGTAAATACGCAGCACGCACCCAGATATATGACACCCGCATTCAAGCCGCCGGCACATTTTCAAACACCCAACTTGTAATGTAGCTCTATTTTTGAAGAACTTAAACATTTCCAGTTTCAGCGTTCACCCGATGCAGACCAAACAGTGGTTAAGGGCCTAACTGCATTTTCTAATCCGTTCAACCCTCTGTCGACACCGCGGAGTTCTGTCACTGGCCTTAAATAAGTGGTCCTCAACCTGTAGAAATTTGCCAGTGAGTGAAATTTTCGATTTTTCAGGGGGATAATACCTAGCACGTGAAATAATGCTCATTGCATGTTTTGTGAGTACATAGGTTGCTTTTATTTTGCTTATTCCAGATTGCCTATAATCTATATATTAGTAATAATATAAAAGAAACAACCCTTGCCCAATTTTTTAACAAGGCCTGTCGTCGCTGATACGGCTTGGATAGGCGTGAAATTCTGAAAGTGCTTTTCTTTCGACATGTGGAGAGAGAGAGACAGAGAGAGAGAGAGACAGAGAGAGAGAGAGACAGAGAGAGAGAGACAGACAGAGAGAGCGAGATAGAGAAAGAGAGGGGGGGGGGGAGAGAACGAGAGAGAGATTACCAGGAAAGACGCAAAGCTTAGGAAGAAAGCACTAACACCGGGCGGCGACAGGAGCTGAAATTTCTTTAGGAAAAAAATATAAGGGAGGAGGGGACGGATGGATTGACGGAAGGGAGGAAGGGACGGATGGATTGACGGAAGGGAGGAGTAAATGGCTGAGACGTTTCAAAAATTCTGTTTCAAGTGCATCGATTCTATATCAATCGATCCTTCTAAACCAAATGAATATTGCGAAGGCGGAATAACCAGATTTTCCTATTTGGTTTTATATAATTTCAACTTTACCTCTTTTTTTTTTTTTTTTGCTGAAAGTCAGTAAAGTTAGTGATGGTTTTGATGAAGATGAATTGAAGAAAGATTCCCTTGTTGATTTGGAATTGCATTCATGAAAATTTCAGTATTGACCTGCGGAAATTAATGTTGGGCACCTTGAGGGGCTATAACATAGATCGCTTACGCTCGGAGGGTGACTTGACCTCCAGTATACGAAAGACGTACACGGTTAGGACGGGAGGGGTCTGTGGAGTGTACGTGCGCAATACCGAATTATGGTCGTGAATTAAAAATGTTCGGTTTTGTTTACCTCTTTTCAGCCGATTAAATTGTTGGTAAAAATTACGTCTCTAATGAAACTTCCAAATCGTCATATTCATTCCACAATAAATGGCCCCAGTCATGTTTCGGTGCTTTTTTTTTTTTGAAAATGAAAGAAAACTGTTTACTTCGAATATAGTGGTAGCTGTTGTTAGGGGAGCATAGTATTTTACATAGAAAGATATAGCTGAACGGTGAACATGTTTCGTATTTTCTCCATTTTACTTTGTAATTGGACGACGCTTCCTTAACAGCAGTCTGAAACAGTGATTTAGAGGTGGATAGGGCTGTCATTTAAAAAACACATATCTCAAGGAAGCAAAACATTGTAACTGTTGAGCGGCGCTGCGAATGAGTCTGATTAAGGTGAGTATTTCGTCTCAAAACACCTAAAAAAAATGACCTAGGTAATTGTAGAATGACCGTGACGAAATAGTCAATGCAAATGCAACTAAAAGTTGAACCTTCAAGGTCATGTCATCGACATTTACAATTCCCATGGCCTCACGCTCGTACAGAGGGGTTCGAATGGGCTGGGGGCCAGACGTATGAAAAGCCCATATTGGATGTCCCCTTTTGCCCTTTTATTGAGAAAGCATTTCTGTTTCAATTTCAAACTCATTAGTTAATTCCCCTATCCTGACAGGGGCTTTCGATTCCCCCCCCCCCCCTTCTCTGCAGTGCCCTGCAGCCGTCGAGGATCTATACTGAAAACTTTTTTCTCAATTTTCAATGCTTGCGATTGATTTTTACCGCGCATTCTTAACATCATCAATAGGTACCGGGGGAAAACCGATAAAAAAGAAATGAACTCCAATCTATCATCTGATTAGTTGATGGGAGGCTATGGTGACCTGTATAAAGTTGAGGGCGGAAAGGGAGAGGATTTGGATAGTAGTTGATCTTTCACGCCTGGGCTACTGGAGCGTGAGAGAAAGATTTCATGCAGGCGTGTAAGTCTTCTCGTCACCTCTTGTGTGAACCGCAACAAGCTGAGCGATTTTGCAGTTCTCAAACGTTGGAGCTGGAGGACCTTACAACTTACTTCCTAATCCTTAGAAGGGGGGGGGGGGCATAAAGTACATACATTCGATTTAGGAAAATTTTGCCCATTTGCACATCTATCTTTGGGGTCCCTACGCGTGCAGCGTACGACAACGCAAAGACTGAACCGATGAGCAAAATCAAGTCCTCCATGTCTCTAAATTTCTGGTAATTCGTGATTGGGTCTGACAAAGCCTAGCTAGAGGTGAAGTACACACCTTTTAAAAAAATCGAAATAAAATAATTCTGAGACGATTTCAAGCAAAATATTTTCTGAACTGAATGCAGAAATTTAATGCTTGATCTTTGATAGTCTAAACAAATGGCAATTTCCATTGAAAGTGATTTGTTTTCTCCTCTGGAGGGGTTTTGTCGAGAATGTGGTCTTTCACATTAAGCCCGATTTCGTCAGATGAATTCACATTTACGTTCTCCATTCTTGCCAACTGAAAATCAGTGGATGCGGTCCAACCCGGGGCAGGAAAGAGGGAAGGAAGCTTGAAACCTAGGCTCACAGCAGCCGATTTTGATCGGATGACAATTTGGATGACGACATTTTGACAGTTAGTTTTAATGAAATCCTGCCCACTAGCCATCTCATAGGGTCTCACGGAAACTCTTGTGTCGTGGCGTCACCTTCCTGCTGATCGGCCAATCAAAATTTGCTGCCTGGTCAAATGGCCACACTTGTGTAACTGCTCTTGTCCACAGCATCCGCTCCGTTCCGCTATTTTTACGGCTACTCTTTGCCTCTGTATACTTGTCCACAGCGTCCGTTCGCTTCGCTCCTCACAACTATAGAGGCAAAGCGTTTTTCATACGTCAATTCCCATAAAAATAGCGGAGCGGACGCTGTGGACGGGACCACTAAGTTCAAATCCCAATTCATCCACGCTGACGAGAGAGGAAGATCCTGAAACGAAACCCCATTAAACCTGGCTTGAGAACCATTGACGTAATGGTACATATGGTTTTGAAACCTCGTCATAATTTGTTATTGTCGCTTAGGAAGAAGTAACCACTTAACCACTAAATGACAAACATTTGCTTTTCGGTGTCAACCAACTGATTGAACAAAAACAGGTCAATGAAGTGTATCAATTTGTTTTGAGAGGGTTGGGTATTTCTCAGAGAAATTCAAGCAAATATAACTAATGGTTTTTACTGTTGGGTCAGATACGGGGAGTGGTAAATTTTTCAGCTATTGGGATCATTTCAGTTGACGTACCAGCTTATTCATCGGGGGAAATCTGTTACAAGTGCGAAAACAGTCCTAATTGGAAAATAACTTGGCAAGCCCTTCGATAACAAACTTGAGTGTTTGTCCGGAATACCAGAGACTTTGTAATGGGGGATCTTTGGTAATACCTTGCATCTGTTATAGGAGTAATGCCTGTGTATCAATAGAATACTTGTGTTTATTTAAATACCCCGAATTTGGTATTGTGTATGTATGAATTAAGAATACTCTCATGCGCATTTGCCCAATTGGACAGCACGCAAATCAATATTACAAGAAATGCAGTCTCCATTGTGGTACAAAAGTAGTTTTTAGTGACATTTTAGTGCTTGGAAGTGACACAGAGATAAGATGTTGTTACAAGTACATATGTCCGCAAAGTTTTTTTGAAGCACAGATCTGTGCTTCTAGTGAACAACTTGTGAACAGGGCACAAACGTTTCCGAAATTCTACATAGTAAGCGCTGGCCTCCCCAAAATGCCTTGCTGTACAGCGTACAACAGTCTCTAGCTCTGCGCATCTTAAAGCATGAAGTACTTGCAAAGTATGGCGGTCTTCATCAGGGTTTTGTTAACCTTAATGAAATATAACTGTAGAATCATAGAGCAGTGTAAGGCCCATAATGCTCTTGCTCAAATCTGTTTGCTCTTGGCTCTGTGGACAATGGGTTTAAACGGGACCTAGCGCACTAGTGAGACAGTAACAAGTCTTGTCTTGCCAGTTGAGTGAAAGGCAGTTCAAGCCTGAGTTACACTGAGTCAAGTGTGTTTTACGCCGGTATTGTGAACCATAGAGTTAAACAGGACCTAGCGCACTAGTGAGACAATAACAAGTCTTGTCTATCTAGTTGGTTCAAAGAAAATTCAAGCCTGAGTCAGAACCGACGCAAAAACAGACCTGACTCCGTGCGTTACCAGTCTTGGAATAGAAGTTCCTCTTTCGACCCAGCTAGCAACTCACCGATTTTTTCCCCCTTCAGTAAACCGAATTCATAAAAAAAAAGCTGGAAATACACTTTCAAATTCAGCCCATCTGTCATTAAGCCACGAACTCGGACTTTAGCCCCCAGCAAGATACGGCGATGAGAAAAAAAATATTGGGGGTGGGTGGGTGGTTAAGTATTATAGGAAGGGAAGGGGTCAAGCTTGGAGAGTGTGAGGGCCTGGTGAACTGTAACGCTATTTTGAGCAGCATGAACAAACGCGGCTTGCTATTATATCATGAGTTACTCAGTACCTCTCTGTTGCTTCACGCCAAGGGGGGAAAGCTGACTCGACCGTTCGAGTACTGAGTTAAAGGGGGCTCGATGCAATCGAACAGTTTGATTTGATTGATCGATCTCTGGAACATTATTGGTTTTCCTTTCTTTCTTTTATTCTTTTTTTTTTTTTCACGTTTTAAGTTTTGAATTGATCAGCAGAGCGCGAGTGGGTACAAACACATCAACTCTCAATCAGGTGCTCGCATGAATGCACCAAACAGAACCGAATTGCAGTGCTGGAAGAAAAAACGACTGTTGCAGGCAATCAAAATGTCACGTAATATCTGGGTCGACCCACGAACACCTTTTTTTGTCAATGCGAATGGGTAGCTGCCTTTTGCACTTCTGGAGCCCTCACTGCGCTGTGGTGAGCCCGGTCCTCAGATTCACCCTGGTACGTTTCCATAGCATTGCCAAACCATTAAATTATACTTGCGCGCCTGTATAATTTTTTTCTTTGTGTTGCAACTAACATGTAGCCGACTGCAGTATCTTTGCATCACAGCAGGCGCCAGATATTTCTCCACCATAGTTCCTGTTGGTTCCAACTCCACTTTTTGCAAAACTGAGAAATTCGACATGAAACATTTGCGGCTTTAGTTATTATGATTAGGAGGCTGAATAAATCGGAAGTGTGAAACAGCTTGATAAGTGCCACAATGCATTTAGTAAATAACGTTATATTATGATGCTGTACCATATTGTTTGTAATAAAATTAAATAAGTCATATACCTTAGACCAGATTATATTTCTTCCTTTCTTAAATTTTCCTTTCTGTCACTGCCTTCATGAAAATCAAAACAAGGCAAACAACAAAGACGACAATAATAGCAGTAGCAAAGGCAGCTGTGAAAAGGGAGGGGGGGGGGGGGGAAGAGAGAATTCGAAGGTTTTTGTGAAAATGTGCCGCTCATTAAATTCTTTGCCCACCCAATGTTACAGCCCAGGGAACGACAACTCTGCGTGGACTAAATGTCGATTGCTATTTCCAGCAGTTATCTCCTCTGTTATCCAGAAATCCTGTTTCGGCGGATGTTGTGTTCCATGACGACCAATTTGTCCTCCATGAAGGGGAGTGTAACAAAGCCTCACGTAAGAAATAATACAGAAACGATACATAGTAAAAAAAAAAAAAAAACAACAGAACAGAAAGCGGCATGCGATCAGTGACAGGAATATGAAAAAAAAAAAATAAGCAACACTAGAAAATCTGTGGGGTTGAGGACGTTGAATTTAAAAAGAAAAAAAAATGAAACCGGGAACCAATCAGTCCTCACGGGTCACTACTTTTAGAATCCAAACATTTCGGCATTGTTATATGACTAAGAGCGTCTATGTGTGTGAAACTGAAAGTTTATATGGATGAGAGTGCGTGTTTTAGTATGAGATTTGGAAAGTGTACGCATGAATTATTGATGCAATGTACAGCGCATTGAGTAATAATTTTATTAGAAATGCGCTATAGAAATTCTATTTATTATTATTATTATTATAAATACTTTGGAATCAGAGTTGGTGCTGTTTAATAAGCCCGACCACTCTGTCTCCTGCATTTCTGTTGTCGAGAGTTTTGCTGTGTGCTTCTGGTGTAATTGGGGCCGGCCAGACCTGGAGGTGCTAATTGTTGGTGTATACTGTCAGGGGGCCATCCAAAAAAAGCATGGTATGCTTGAAGGGGTAGAAGGGTGTTGTCTCCGGCGTGCGAAAAACGTTTACGGAGGGACTGGGAAGAAAAGTGGGGAAGGATGAGTGGGGAAAGGGGAATTCTGAAGAATGTATGCGCTTTTCCAGTATGGCAATGAAATAAAAAAGTTTGGTTTTATTTGCTGTTTTCAACAAGTTAAGTTGTTTAGATGACATAAGATAAGAATCAATGAGGGAAATTCGCTTTTACAGAGCGTTTGAGAGCATTCATGGTATACACATCCTAGGCATCTTTACATAAAGCAAAGATAGTATGCCTAAACATATTATGCCATAATTCAACAACTCAATAACAGGCATTATGAAGTGACATAGTAGTGAAACCTTAATGAAATATTATGGCACACAAATCTGATTGTATAAAAATGGTGTTTCTAATGAAACAGTCGCATAGGCCAATGCAAAATGCAACCTATTGTTTTCAAATATCAAGGCCTTGCCACCCACATGTACCATTCAAGTGAACAAGTGTCCTTGGGGTGCATACGTACCTATAAGAATAGCCCAAAGATACTCAAGTCGGCTATATATAAGTCGCAACGCAAAGAAAAAATTATATAGGGGTGCAAATACAATTCACCGCTTTGGCAAATGCCACGGAAACGTACCAGGGTGATGCCAACCGTGTGAAAAGCGTGCATTGGAAGGGGGTGGGGTGGGAAAAGAAGGAGTTTAAAAAAAAAACAAAGACCAAATCGAGTGTTACTTACTTTCTAGACGCCCCCTAAATCCACGATGGATTTCCAGTAAGCTTACGCACCAGATGTATCTCGCTCTGCTGTTGTGTGGGTGGGCAGGTTCTTACAACTGCATGTTCAATACGGCACCACGGCATTGTCTCTCCATGGAAACAAGACCTGATGTTTGCCAAACACACAAAAATGACGCAACAGAAGCCAGGCGTGGGCTAGCTTGTACCAGGGGTAACTGAATTCACTACATGGAGGGGCATTTGCCATATTGTTGTATGCGACTTTTTGTTGATTTTGAGGTTTTGGCATGAAAGTAGTTCTCTCACTCGTAATCGTATTGTGTATAAGTGTCATTCCAATCGGTTAAAAACTTTTCTAGATATGTATTTGTGATGTAATGTTGTATATGTTTTCCCCCAGATTTTACACAACTCTTCAAACTTTCAATCCTCATTTTCTCGAAAACGCAAAAAAAATAATAATGCACATACAACAATATGGAAAATACCCAACTATATTATACAGTCGAAGGAGGAGCGAGAGGGGGAAAAGTAGGTTCTCCCGAAGGATTGGACCATAATCTGCGATAATGAGAAATATTATAAAAACCACAGGAAGTCTGTTGGGTCGCAGCAAGGCTTGAAGAAAGTCAAAATATGGCAAAAAGAAAAAAGTAAGAGATAATACAGTAACGGTACAATAACACGCCAAGAAACAAAGAAAACAAATCGTCCCCTTAGAATGACAAGGTTCTAACTCCTTTCCGTCAACTTTCGAGAAATCGATAATTGAAGTTTGTTTCATGTGAACATAGCTTTAAAAGCAAAAAAAATATTTCTTTTTAGTAATACTTACAAATTACATACTGAATCTGCTCGATACTTTGACGCACAATGGAGAAAGCCCGTGGAAGTAGTGTGTAGTGTGTAACTCTGTTCAACCAAAAAGTGGAGACAGAACCTTGTCATCGTAAAGGGTCGAAATGAGATAATGTAGGTCACTACTGTGTTCAGAGATGGAACAACACCTCACCTCTTTTGCATAGATCTATACCTGTAAGCCAGGCTTAACCAACAACAGATGGTCATTAAGAAAACAACACACGAAAAAAAACAACAACAACAAAACCCACCATTATGCACGAAATCTCAAATACAGAGCGATGTTACAGTGAGATATTGAAAAACCATAACAATAACGACGACGGCAACAACAAAAACAACAACAGCAACAAAACTTTTTAGGCCAGTCGTCAAAATATTACTGTACATTTGTTTTGAACTCGGTTGTTCGTAGTAAACTGTTTGTAGTGTGGGTTGTTTGGAAGCTGTGGCAATATAATTAAGGTTTGACTGATCGGCAGAAGGTGCAGTGGCTGCTTCAGTGACCATGGTAGTAGTGACAGCAGTAGTTAATGGTGGTGGTTTAGTAGTTGTAGTGGTAGTGAGTTGTAGTGGTAGTACTAGAAAAGGTAGCAGCAGTAGGAGAATCGTTATTGTTGTTATTATTATTTTTAATAGTAGTAGCAGTGGTAGTAGTAGTAATGGTAGTCGGAGTGCTTGGAGTAATAGTAATAGTAGTAGTAGTAGTAGGAATAGTAAATAGTAGTAGTAGTGGAAGTAGTAATATAGTATTTGATGCAGTAGCGACAGGAGAAAAAGCAGTCGTTTTAGAAGTGGCAGCTGTGGTTCTGTGTTCTCGCTCTTTCAACAGTTCGATTTTGTTCCAACTTAAAAGTACCGGTGTAGTGATTGTATTAGTAACAGTGAAATAATGGGATTTAAAAAAGCGGCTGAGGTACTCTTTAGCCCTTGAGAAACAAATATGATAAATACTTGAGGCTTGTTCTCAAACTGGGTTACATCTAATCGCTACTGTTTGCTCACCCGTGTTGAACGCGACACTTTTTACCGTCTTGCGTGATTGTTCCGCACACGAACGTATCGATTGACCCACATTCTTCGTTGGCCAATCAAACATGTCCCGATAACCCAGTTATTTCTACAAATATTTTGGTTGGTTGATTACCGGTTGCTAGGGACGCTGCACCGCGTGTTAGTACATACAGTGTATTATCAGTGCGTGGTCACAAATGAAGGCCCGGGGTGGATGACGAAAGCGTGCGTGTACTGTAACACATGTGTGCCGTAGCATGTCGTAATCTGGCTAAAGTTCTGCGCCTCGTTAGGTTTTCATGAAATGTTGATTCACCGTAACACGTTCGGACTCATTCTAGCGATCATTACAGGTCTGATCCTTGTTTTCTTTTTCTCTCCTGGACAAGCCTTCAACTTTCACTTCATGCGCCTGTCTGTCCGCGTGTCTATACTTATCTATCCATCAATCCATCTTCCGTCCTTCCTTCCTTCCGTCCGTCAGTCCATCCATCCATCCATCTTTTCGTCCCACCTTCCATCCATCCATCCATCCGTCCGTCCGTCCATCCATCCATCCGTCTGCCAGTCCTTCCATCCATCCATCCACCCATCCAATCCTTACAATCATTCCCAGAAATTAAATATGCCGGACCACCGCCCGGTTGGAATTCGAACTTGACACCTCTCGCGCCTAGGTCCAGTGACCTATTCATTTGGCCATGGCACGGCTTCATAGTACGAATGAAGAAAAGACTTTCAAGTAATGTAAAAATTCAGAGAAGTATAAAGATTCTGCGGCGTCAGATTACAACCAATCCATTATTATGAAACTACTGTAGTTTGAGTAATTTGTCACTGGGAAGCTGTCCAACTGACAGGTGGGTGTAACAATAATGGAAGGGGGTTGAGGAGATTGAATGGCGAGAATACCTTAATGTGGCAAAACTGTATCTTTACCTGACCGTAAATCTGATTGTAACACTCCTTCAAAATTGGATCAAGAATGATGGCGTATTGAGCTGAATCTATTTTGTGTTGTTTGGACTAAGTGCGCGAAGTCTCTCTTTTGGCCAGCTGACTCGAGACAGTTTTGTCGCACCTGAACTAGCAAGACAGATTTGTTTCGATCCCACCAGTGGGCAAAGTCCTGTTTAACTCCATAGTCCACATCTCACACTGAGACCGAGACAAAACAGACTTGACTCAGTGCGCTACCAGCCATATTAATTCTGTTGTTACTAGATATAAGACACTAACTGAAAACAGAGGAGCGATTAATGACGTTTTTGGGTACAAAATAAGAACATCTAGCAGTTGCAGGGAAGATCGCAGGCAGGAAAAGCAGGGGCAGACAGAGAAAAACTTTCACTGAAAGTCTTAATTCACGAACAACAAACAAACGTCACAACAACAACTCCTTCTTGAGGTTGGCTGATGACAGATCCGAGTGGAGAGCGATGATCGCCAATGTCTGTTCCAGACAAGGCAACTGATGATGATGATGATGAATACTGTTTCATGGCGCAGAGTTTACCCTGTGGTACGAATTATTTTCTGATTTGATTGTTCGAAATCAGGCCAGGAATTGTACAGAAAATAAACGTTCCTTTGATCAGATAAAAGTGTCTCAAAGCTTTTCTAATTTCGACCGAGCACTTAGGCGTACAGTGACACTTTTTTTTTTGAATCAATGTTTGAATGTATACAATGTTTTGCTTGATTTTGGGTGTTATGTTGGTAAGAAGAGAAGCTGTTGTTTGAGGTGTGTTCCCTGACAACAGCAGATCAACATCTCAAACCCTGCTATGTAATCAATACTAAACCTACGTAATGTCGCTAAAACGCGTGGCAAAGAACACGGGAAAAAAAACCGGATGACGAATGCAGATGTGAATGAAATTAAAACGTATCGGGTTGCCGTGACGCCAGCACCGCAGTCACCGTGACACTCAATATTTACCATCTGTATGGCAAAAGAATAAAATTAGGCTAGTAACACATTTGAGTCAAGGCTTAATTTTGCGTCAGTTTGGACTCAAGCCCTGAACTTTCTAGAGATCAACGAGCGGGACAGAATTAATTGTTTCAGGCTCACCCGCGAGCTATGGCCCGTTGAACTCCATTCGACTTTTTAATTTCACTTTTATTTTATTTTATTTGTAAAAGTTTGAATGACTAAAGATCGAGCCAAAGTAAGATAAAGAAGGAATCCCGAAAGAACAAACGCCATTGTCCACATCTTACACTAAAACTCAGGCAAAGCATACTTGACTCAGTGCATGACTAGCCTTAAACATGGATCTTATCTTATATCTTATTATTAAACAAAAATAGTGGAGGGAGTAATTCATTGTGGTGCAATTTTGGTCCTATTTTTGCTCGACGCTACAACCCAAATGACAGTTTCAAAAATTTTTAAATTAATTTTATTAAGTGTCGACTAATCCAGTCCTATCTCCTTTGTATCAACCAATTGTGTGGATTCAGGTTTCAGGTATTTTTAAATAAGAAGTTGTAAACATGTAAAATACAGTGATCTTTGATTCGGCTCCCTATAGTAAGCCAACTGCATCGGAAACGATATTAATACGCGTGCACTTCCGTGCACAATTTCCCTATCAAAAATGAGTGCATAGTGCCCAGGAACACATGCATGGAATCTGTAGTAAGACTGTAGAATATGGGAAGCTTTGTAGACCAAAAAGAGAGAGATAATAGAACGGAGGGCTCACAGGTTTATCTCGGATAAAACTGGGAACTTCATTTAGTAAGAATAAAAATAAATAGATTATTAAAAAAATGCATACCAAGTTTTATGACGTCATTACCTCCAGCTAGTTACAAAACCTTCGGTCAATCAGTATTTTGCGGGCATTTCGTCACACCAAAAGACAGTGAAAAGTTCAATGGATGGCATTGAAGTCACTGACACCGTCTGACTTGAGCCGGAACAGTGGCGTAGTTGTCAGAGAACTCAACTGATTCACTCCGAGGTTAGATTCTTTCAGAAAACTAGAGTTCGTATACTGTACATGACATTTAAAAAAATGAATAAATACATATATAAATGCCAAATGATGGGTATTTAAACTAAGAATTTTATGATTTGAAATGGGTGTTTTTCGGATGAACCGGTCAAAACGGCTTATGTCAGTGAACACTTAACTTGAGTGCGTAAGGTCCAAAGTTCGAATCCCGCTCACGAGCTCCAATGTTATAAATTCCTCGCACTGTTTTTTTTTTAAGCCACCCACCCATATGTCGGCGGCATAATTGTCTCTTGTACAGGTTCATTGAAATAGTAATAGGAAGAAAAACCCCATACAAAACAAACAGGCCTTTCTTATTCGAGAAGATTCCAGCAATTATAAGGGCACAGTGCCACTAAGCATAACGAATTTAGCAAACAAATTTTGACAGTTTCGAAGCCCAGAAAAGCCCCCCGCAGCTCTTGATGAATCTCTCGCCCCACAACTTCAGAATTTTTATAATGAGTTTTCACATTTCAGCTGCCAAGAAACGCTCACTAACATTGCATAAGGAGTGTTCGAAATTAGGCTTTGGTTTTGTCATTATTTTAACCCTTTCAAGACCAAGCATTTGTATGAGACAGTTGTTAATGTGAGATCTGTTTTTTTTTTTTTTTTTTACTACTCTCCGTCCCCCAACTATGTGAGTGTACTCTCCGTCCCCCAACTATGTGAGTGGAGCACCAATACAGCCGGTGGAGTTTTTGATACTTCTGAATGAGTTTTTGGATACATTAGATGGGCGTTCGATACGGTTGATGGAGTTTTTCGATACAGCAGATGGGCGTTCATTACTGTTAATAAAGTGACTGGATATTACTGATGAAGTTTTCGATATTTTTTTAGAGACTGTTTTTTTTTTTTTTTAAAAATATATAGATGGTGGAGTTTTTGACATAGTTGATGGAATTTTTCAAAAAAATTGGTTCAGTGTTCGATACAGTCGATTGCATTTCTCGATACTGCAGGTGGAGTGGATGGAGTTTTTCGATACAGCCGGTAGAGTGTTCGGTAAAGTTGATGGAGGTTTTCGATACAGCCGGTAAAGTGTTCGATACAGATGATGGGGTGTTCAGAAAAGTTGATTGCGGTTTTCGAGGCACCTGCGATTTCGGAGCATTCAAAATAGCTGTGCAAGAAAAGACGACTGGCTTTCGGGACAGATTAGGCTTGCAGATTTTACATCCAATTCAGTGTATTTTTGTTAATTTGTTTTTTCCATAGATTTCCAGAACTGCCCGAAAGAGGCGCCATAAGTGATGTCATGACTTCATCACTAGTTTCATATCGGCGTCCGCAACTCGTACGTCCACAACTCGTACGTCCACTTGCGCCAAAAAGATGACCCAGCGTGACATTTTATATTGGCAGTAGTAAAGACTAAAGAACCTTTCTTCTGTTGATTGTCTTTCAATTTGGCGTCCGTTTTCTGTGAGAAAATATGGTACATAGACAATGATTGAATGTATTGGCCGAGATTGTTAGTGGGCGATGCAGAAATACTGCTTTGAATTAGTTTTACTTTATAATCGATGTCAGTCACCAGATTGCGACTTCAGTTTTTGTTTGTATCAACTTCACATTTTGCCCAACTGGGAAATTCGGTGTTGATCGTTTGCGGCTGTAGTATTTTGATAAGGAGTTGGAGTGAATAGGAACTGTGAAACATGTTAACAGCTTGATAAGTGCAGCAACGCATTTGAAACAAGTGTCAAAGTGTGCACTTGTTATACCTCTTCAACATGCTAAAAGATCTCCAGTTTCTCAGAAAATGGGGATAGAACAAACAAGAGCCAAGGTCGCAAGATAACATTTGCCACTTTTGTACTTCCATTTCCGACACATGACATGTGGCTGTTATCAAAGACGAAGATTGGATCCCTATCCCCGTCGCCGTCAAATGACTACCTTAAAAACACCCAGCTATATAATTATGTAATAAAGTGACGTTCATAATGCTGGATGAAAGTTTGGTTTCACTGACGCGACGAACTTTATTTTTTTTTTTAACTTTCCAATATTTTTTATTGCACTAAATACACCGCAAGATTTTATATATTTTTTTTTGTTGTTGTCAGCTATAGCCAGCATCCCGGGATGGATTCGAACCTGAGACCTGTTGTTCCCAAACCAAACACGCAAACTTCTGGGCCACTGCGTCGGCTTTAATCCTTTACTTGCCAAGGTCGGACAGTAGTTATGATTTTTATATTCCTTGTTCCTTTTAGATATATGATTAGTGCAGTTTTTTCAAGTCGTCATATTAATGAAACGTGTTCATTTTCTGTAAATGACATTCGTTTCTATAATTCCCAGCGATGGACAAACGGCGAAACATGATTACACATTGCCGGCATGTTAAGGGTTAAGCCGGGTTTTGCGTAATCCTGTAATGCCTGGCGTGTTACAGGGTTAACCAGGCCGATCACTGCATCTTTCACGATCGGTTGTGTGTAATGGGTTTGAACTAAACGAGATCTTCTCTGTACTGAAGAAATGCCAGGGCTGACAAGCCGATTGATTCTGTGAGCTTGGGTTTTTGTTTGATTGGGGGTTGTCACGGGTTGCCATTGAGAGCAGCTTGGGCCCCTGGAGACAAATACAAATACGTTTTTGCATTGCATCCATCCCTCCACCACCAGCACACCCCGTCCCTCAATCTACGCACTTAGACATTGCTATGTCGTGCTATGAAAAATTAGGGTATAGACCAGAAACAAAATTTCTAGATAGGTTTAGAAAAGCTGTTTCGTTTTTACAACGATAATGGAACTGGTGACAAAAGAAAAAAAAAATGCGCCTCGCTCTATTCTTTGTGTTTAGTTATTTATTTCAGGAGGTTCTCTGCCGGCCATTGGCAGTTACACCTCAACTTTTACTTGTTTGTATTTGTTATTGTTCTTGTTTCTGTGTATTTTTGTGGTGGGGATTAGTTGTTTTTTTCAGAATTTTGCCCCGGGCAGCGGCTTTGTTCGGCCTGCACTTCTCGACTTTTAAGTGCCAAGATATCTTTAACGTGCACATGAGCCCTCTGAGTTTTTCGTGCTTATCCGAGAAGACTAGGTGTTTGATCTTACCCTACCATAGTATCAACGACAGGACCCCCCCCAAATCCCTTTTTCCAAAAATAAATGAATAAATAAATAAAACAATTCCAACATGCCTGCACCGACCGGGGATCGAACCTGGCATGAGAGGCGAGCACCTTGCCTCTAGACCACCGTGGCCCATATTCTATTTTTTGTTTAATTTCTCTTTTTGTGATATTAGTCATACGAAATTATAGCCCAGATATAGAAAGATAAAGCGCAGTTCAGTCTGTAAAATGATGTTGGGAAAAAAAGTGAGTTTGATCGAGATGTACGGCCTTTTCTCGTCGTGACATGGCGGTGTGTTATTCCACTGTTATTTCTGTTTGACACCTAGCAACAAACTTGAGGTTTGCAGTCAGCTATTGTCTGGAAGATAAAGTTGCTGGGGGGGGGGGGGGGGTAGGCAAAAAAGTAAGGGCGGGTAATAAGGGGGAAGAAAGACGATGAAGGCCCCTTTGTTTTGTCGACAATAACAAAACTGTCATGGACATGTTGTTGGATGTGACGTCAAAAGGAATCAGGAGATGGTAGGGGAGAATGACGTGGAGAGCTAGAGTGTCCGGGAACAGGAGCTCTGCGGGTGTTTGTTTAGCATTTATAGGGGTCAACACAGTTAGTGACCTGTCCTGCTTTAGTATGGGATTTTTTTTCTAGTGTGTGTGTGCGTATTATTTGTTTGAGTGCGATTCACTGCAGGTAAGGATTCCTCGCTCGAAGTTTGGTGTTAGATAGGTAGACAGACAGACAAACAGAAAGAAAGACAGACAGACAGACAGAGAGGCAGGCGGGTAGATAAATAGATATTGATAGTCATGGAGACGGGTATGTAGGTGGGTAGGTAGGTAGGTAGGTAGGTATGTGGCTGGGTACGTAGGTAGGGAGGTATGTAGGTTGGTAGGTAGGTGAGTAAGTAGGTAGGTAGACAGATAGCAAAATAGGTAGGTAGATAGGGAGGTATGTAGGTTGGTAGGTAGGTGAGTAAGTAGGTAGGTAGACAGATAGCAAAATAGGTAGGGAGGTATGTAGGTTGGTAGGTAGGTGAGTAAGTAGGTAGGTAGACAGATAGCAAAATAGGTAGGTAGGTAGGGAGGTATGTAGGTTGGTAGGTAGGTAAGTAGGTAGGTAGACAGATAGCAAAATAGGTAGGGAGGTATGTAGGTTGGTAGGTAGGTGAGTAAGTAGGTAGGTAGACAGATAGCAAAATAGGTAGGTAGATAGGGAGGGACGGAGGGAGGTGATTAGGTAGTTTGGTTGGAACAGAAAACTAGGGGCGGGAGCGAGAGATTGTACCCATACTGGATGGGCATGTTGCAGTATCCGCTGAGATAAAGCCAGCTGATCAATAGTCACTGGATGTTCCTGCCTGATACCTTGGCCATTGATTCGCAGAGCATGTCAGCTCTTGGGAGGATGCTTCGGTTTATCACTGTCGACATTGACCCTCGGGGCAAGGGACTAGCACCGCGACCGCCGCTACTGCTACCATCACCAACACGACGACTACCTCCAACATCAACAGCAGCATGCAGCAACAACACCGCCCGCGTCATCTGTTCATTCATCATCGTCAGCCTGTCACAGTGTCACAGAACAAATCGCCAGGGTACCATCTACAGTGGTGTATTTGTGTGTCCCGTGTCCCAGACCTCACTACTTGTTTCTCTATTTGAGAGTGAGGAATCGGTGCCAGCTGGTTGATCAACACGGGCCGCCTGGACATTTCTGACATTGTAGCTCTGGGAGATTTTACGATCTTCCTCTGAGAAAGGAAATTGGTGTTTTATAGGTTAATGGCTTTATGGCTCTCCGGCTTCCTTTGTGTACTAAAGTGTAGGATATCTGAGACCACAAACCAGGTAGTTACGGCAGTCGGCGCGGCGGACTATTTTGTTGATTAGATTCGGAAGTTAAAAGTTCTGTATTTTTCTTCTCCTAAACATCAGTTTCTGAGGACTTCAGTGTTGCAGAAAGTTGGCGTTTTTGTCTTTCAGGAATCAGTAATTTACTCATTATCGAAACTGCCAGAAAATGTTACTAAGTTACGACTTAATACGGGGCAGCACCAGTAAATAAATCGACGCAGAACGTATTTCTTTGTATTGAATCAGTTTGATTTGTATGAGGAGATTTGATTTCTTTTTACAGATATACATAGGGTGAAAGATAAGTGTCATTAACATCTTGAGATTTCGTCCCCTTTGAATGACAAGGTTCTATCTCCACTTTTAGGCACGACCCACTACTTCCACGGGTCTTCTCCATTGTGTGTCAGACTGTCGAGGGGATTCGGTGTGTAATTTGTATGTGTTACTAAAAAGAAAAAAAAGTATCTCTAAAAGCTATGAGCACATGAATGTTCAATCATCAGTTTCTCAAAAGTTGACGGATGGGAGTTAGAACCTTGTCATTCTAAGGGGACGATTTGGAGTTGAAAGTTCTGTGAGAAAAGGGTTAAGTGTTTTGGATTTTAACCGAGTTCGCGCCGGTGAAAGTTGATCCGCAGTGACTAAGCTTGGTATTAACCAATGGATAGGTGGTTCAAAAAAGCTGTTTTGTTTTTACAACGGTAATAGAATTGCATTTTATTCACCGCGTGGAACAAGAGTTCTATATCAATATCCCCAGTGAAACTCTGAAGCGTCATTTGAATTGAGTGACAAATACAGAAAGATATTTGGATTTGCAGGCAGTGTATTGTTTGCCTTTCATTTCTTATCTTTGCCATGTACCTTTGAATCTTTTTTTGAATTAATTTCAACTCGTTTCGACCCCACTGGAACGCCAAGAATATTCTATTTTAATTCAGGATGTAAATATTGACATGGTTTGCGAGATTCATAATGAATCTAACATTTGAATACCTTAATCTCCTTTTTCTCCGTGATCGTCACGAAATTCTGTTTCACACAGCAGTTTTTGTGGCCGACTTTTATCAGTGCAAATACCTTGACTCACAGAAATTATCAGCGTGCAATATGATACAATAAGGAGGAAATAGGTTTTAGGCAGACCTTAACTCTTTCCGACCTAGATATGGATTGCCGCATCCAAAATTTCAGAGAAACGTGTCAAACCGATTCAAAGAAATGCAAAACTGATATTTATATATCGCGAAAACTGTTTGTTGATAATTAATTAGAAAGTATTCTTAAGGAAAAACAACAACAACAACAACAAGAACAAAAAATACAATGATCTTATTGAAACAAAAATAGTGGCGGGAGTAAGTTATTCTGGTGCAGTTTGGCCCTATTTTTCTCAACGCTGCAGCCCAAATAATGCTCTCAAAAACTATAAAATTAATTTTCTGAAGTGTCAACTATTCTAACATAATCGTTTTTTATCGACCTGTTGTGTTTGTTCAAGTTTCGGGCGGTTCCGATAAAAAAAATTTGTAAAAATGTAAAGTACAGTGATATCTTTTTGTGCTCCCTTTAACAAGCCTACCGCACTGGGAGACTGTATTTGGCAAGCGTTCAGTTGGTGCGAAAGGTCTTGTCGCACATAGTTCTTGAATTAACAGAGACTGTACATTATTATGGGGAATTGTCTAGATCAGAGAGAGAGAGGGAGAGACAGACAGAAGGGTGGGAACACAGGTTTATCCCGGGTAATACCGGTTACCTCATCTAGTGTTTCAAGAATGAAGCACCTGGCACAATCAGTTTAAGATCGATTCAGCCTCCAGTTTCAGACATCAGACATATTTCATTAAGCTAACGAACCGCGCTCCAGGACTACAGGGGATAAAGCGATAAGGCGTGTCCCGCTAATCGCTTTCTGAACCTCATCAGACAGTGGAAATTTGAGAAGACAACGGACAGATCCACCCGTTCAATGGTGATAAATCGAGTCTGGTTTTGTTTGATGTGCGCGCGTGTTGTGGCCAGGCGCTCGGGCGTGTACAACTGATTTTATGAAGACAGATAAATACATTTTGGTCTCAAATAACTGGCTTTGGTGTGATTTTGAAGTGAAATTTGTTATTTGTTTTTCTTCTCATGATTTTTTAGAGGAGAGATGTTGTGATAGATCTTAAACATTAACGTGTATATTCATTAAACAAAACATACAGCAAACTTTATGTCAAAGAGATATATCTTAATAAATAAAAAAAGTTATGAATTTTTAAAAATACCCTGCAAAACCCAGTGTTCAGGGGCACAATCTGAGAAATAGTCCCCGGGGCTCAGGGAGTTAAAAAAAAGAAAAGGTCTGAGATCTTTGTACACGAAACATGCGAAGGATGGAAGAAAATTTCCCAATTTCTATCGCTTATACCCTAATTTGTGCAAAAATTAGGTATTATAACGCCGAGTTCACATCAAGCAGCTGTTTTCTTTCATTCCAACAGGTTCTAAAACTTTGAAAATTTAATCTTGAGGGCGTTGGCTCTGAGTATGACAGAAACATAGCAGTTAGTTAATGTGACAGTCAATTGAAACGGAATATTTGTGTACCTTTTTACACTGTTGTAATTAATGATTAAATCAATTAGTGGACGCCCGAATGAATTGGTCTTAAAAGTTGAGTACATGTAGTGATTTAATTTTTGTTCTGACTTTGTGGTTTCCTTTTTGTTTTTTTTTTAAATTAGCTGAGGTCCCCGGCCCTGCCGGGGATAAATCGGTTTGAATATTGGTTTCAGTTCTGGGTGGTTATTATGGACCTGCTTCATCTGGCCTGTTCCTATTTGTTTATTTAATTTTTGTTTGTTTGTTTTTAAATAAGTCTTACTGCTCTGCCTTTGTGAGTTGACACCCTGCGCATCCCGTACAACTGCATGATTTGCGCACGGGTTAGTGTGTTTGATAGTGAACACATCGCAGGTGATGATAACGAAACCTTAAAATGGCGAACCATGACTCGAAATAGATCTGAATGATGGCGAAACAATAAATTTCCAATTAAAAAAACTAAAGCGATTTGAGACTTGTATGCCTACCGATAGTACGTTTTTTAGGGGGCATGCTGCATCAGTGCATGCTAGATCTAGCTCTCACAGACACTACTGTGATTATGAATCGAATTCCGGGGCCGGAAGTGGAAAAGCGATTAACAAAGAAAGAGGTCATTGGTTAACGAACGTACAATTCGGATCAAACGCTCTCGCAAATTTACTGTTCCATTCTTATCGCATTATTGGAATAACTCACGAATCCCATAAGCTTTTTTATGCCTATGTACATAGGAACACTGGTCAGTATCGTACAATTGTGTGTGCCAAATTTCAGTTCAATACGTCCAGTAGTTTTTGAGTCCATAGGGAACAAAGGGGTTTTCTTACATTTTTTTTGTATAGATGCAGCCTCTCAAGAGGTTTAGTCTTCAACTAAAGATGCCGGGGCGGTAAACATCTGTTATGTGGTGCTAAGTACAATCTCATGTGTTGTCTTAATATGAGCTCAAGTTTTAAACATTTCTAATTGTTTGATATAGATGTGGGTTGTGAAGCAGTAAATACTTTAGTGAGACCGCAGCACACCGGCTTGATGATTCTGAACATCCCGCAAGCTAGCAAATTTTTGCAGCTCACACTGTGATCTGTTTTGATTGACAAATCACTCTCGGATATAAAAAATGTCCTCTGTCTTACGAATCAGCCCTAGGCATTGGTGAGCCCTGAATTATTTCCATTTCACTTGAGTAACAGGGCGGACAGAAACTGAGTGGGCGGCATGACATTCCTGCTGATCTGTAGATCTATCATTCTAAGAATTGGCACCTGAAGACGTGAAGGTTGCAGTTTACGTATGACAAGTGTCACCACGGCCACATGACGGGTCCGCCACACGAGACGGACACCGGGAAGACCCCGGCCACCACCGCTCGCGACCACCCCATGCCTGAGGCTGCCTCTACCGCCACCCTGTACCAGCTATCCCTGGCGTCCGTCCTGCCATGGCTTCAGGGAGACCGAAACCTCAGGACGTCAAACATCAACGCCCCTGGCACCAGCAGCAGCCACAGCGGCAACAACAGTGCGGGGGTCGGGGGCAACAAAAGCCAGGTACTAACCGCCACTCTGCCGCCGGGTGGGTCTTCTTCTAACAGCCCAAATACTAAACTGTACACCTCGGCAGCCTGCAGCTCGAACTCGGCCCCTATCGGCAATCATGCTAGTGGTGTTGCGAACATGCACAGCGCCAACAGTGCACCCACCAAGCGTGTATACAACATTCAGTTGCCTTTACTGTACCCACCAGGACGGAGTCTCAGACCTTACGGTTCTTTCAGCTCGGGTAGTGCCGGGAGTGGTAGCGGGTCAGGTGGAGGAAGTAGCAGCACTGGACGCCCTGGTAGTGGCTACACTACTGGTATGTCTCTAGCACCTCCTGGCCCGCTGCCACAGCCCCCTAGCCTCTCCACACAGGGATTCGGCGTCGCTCGCCAGGAGTTTGCCTTGGTCGTCAGAGGGTGAGTTCATGTTTGTACTTGAAACTGGGACAGAGAACCGGTCGACTTGGCATCCAAATGCCCACATTTTATTGAGTTTTTCTTGCCCCTGTTTTATTATTATTGTTATTGTTAATTTTATTATTATTATTATTACTATTATTATTATTATCTGCACCGCATTTTCTCCGTGATGTCATTAACCGCTTTGCAGACCATGATGCAATCTTTAACCATTTGTTGTCATATTTAAGGGTTACTTCCGTTTGGTAACTTCGGCAGTAATAATTCTGTTTTACTGCCTTCTTTCTGACACTAAAATTTGAAAACTTGTTAGGTAGTCACGGTGTCACATCCAAAGAGCTGGTAGGGGAAAATACGTATATGAAAATACGAAAAATGTATAGCTAGGAGTGACAGAGCCGTTCTCGACCCCGTGATTTTGATGAACACTTAGAAGGGAAGAGAAGGGGCGAATAAGGATAGATAGTTTAAGACGCTTAGTCGCGTTCAGAATTTCGTGCATAAAATGTAGAAAGCACGAGGGTTTAAAGATTTCAGTAGTTGTTTTGACATTTTAAATTGACCTTGTCTGTTTTAGTGCAAGGCCGTAACCGACTTATACAATAGAATAAATTATACTGCGAGCTCAGCTCGGAGCTGACCGCACCAATGAAATCTAGGGATTTGGACGGTAGTTGCAGGTGGCTAGACAGTATAAAAGTCAGCCCAGACATATATCCTGCACTCCATACAGAAAACTCCAATCTGTGCAGGCGTCGGCACGATTCTGCCTGCAGAATCATAAAGCGTTGTACGACTTCATGTCTAGTCCACTATAGACATTTGAGATGAATCCATATGCCTGAATGAGATATGCCCACCGCTATTGTCCATCGTTCCCTGGTCTCTAACACCAGGGAATAATCGTAAGTGTTTGTCTATTGATGACTCAACCATGAACGAGGAGCTGAACATAAGTTATCCAGTAGGACAGGATTGCCGCATATACTAGGAGTGCTACCCAAGAATGCAAGATAAAGATATATATAGACTTGCAACTAGTATGAATGTATGGCATACACATCTGTGAATTGTGATTGATTTGTCTGGATGAGGCTGGGCATTGCCAGCCCATCCTAGAGTAGATCTCTAGACTTAACTACGTCAGTTTGTATTGACGGGCTCGATTATTATAAGCGTTAGGCACAAATGGCTGAGATGACATTGTCGCCAGAAACCATATTAGTGTATTGATTGATATATAGTAGGCAGACCAAATCTGAGATATATATAATTAGTACTTAGATTGTTAGTGAGTCAGAAGTATAATAATATTATAGGAATCTAGAGTAGAATTCTAGTGAGGCATTATTGAATTTGGATTTGATGCTGCTGATGTTGTCTTTACTATATAATAGATCTAGACAAAATTGTTAGGGTAATTAATGTAATTAAATTTGTGGCCCTGCAGGTCTGTTTATGAAACTTATTCAGATTGTTCTTAGTGTGTGGCATGGTACGAAAGATTAGATATTAAGTACCTCTCGTTTTAAATGCAGTCGAAACCTTAAGTAGACGGATTCCCCCCAAATCCGTAACATTTAGAATAGCAACATCGTAACATCCCGCTTTCGCAGGCGTTTGTCGATAAGGTTGTAGTAAGTTTCATTAAAACTAACAAAACCGATTCACTTTGATCTTTTATGATGTTGCACTAAACACCCAAAATAGGCGAACACCAGGCATAATTGGACCACCTCAATTTACTTATAACTTGTGTGTTTGTATAATTATGTACAAATAGAGGTGCGTTTTGAGTTCGGGTTTGGGTTTCAGTGCACTTTAGCGTGATAACGGCCGTATTGCGCGGTCCAGCGTAACTTTCCGGATGCGGACGGGAACGTAATATAAAAATAAAAATAACACTGCATGCAAGCCACTATCTGTATCTGGAAAGTTAGGCGGGGCTGGAAACTTCGTCTATTGCCATACTTGATGTCAGTGTTATCAACTTCATGGCTGTCTTGTATTTTAGTATCTACCCAGTGTTTGAGTTATTCGAATGATGCTCCATTGCTGTAGTCCTGTTCAGGTGGTTGATAACCGCCCATCACTGAATGTATTTATCGCAGGTAACGCATACCTCTGGATGGTCAAGCCCGTAGGTTTATGAGCAATGTACGTCAGACTTCTATACACGGGTTTTTTAATAATGGTTTAATCTATTTGATTACTGTTGTCATATTCACGTCCATAAACTGCCAATAAGAAGATAGGAAATACCCACGACAATTGAGACACGTATAAAATGGTCCCATTCATTCTGTATTTGTGTTTAGGGGGGTTAAGGCAAATTAGGAAAGATAGTGATTGGTTTATTATCTTGAATGAATTAAATTTATTGGTCTTGAATCGAAACATTGTATGTGTTGTATCTTTACGCCCTGATCATGCTTTTAAATCTTTTAGAGAAATTTAATTAAATTAATAGCGAAAGACACTTTGTCCATTTGACAGTGGAACTGTGAAAATCGCTGAATTGGCCAAGATCTATGTTGATAGAATGCTTGTGTTGCGCGTCATAAACTTCATGCTCCTGATGATTGTAATTCCCCCATTGCATATTATACACAACTATGCTGTTGTTCGTTCTCGATGCATGGTTGTCCATAGCCGTAATCATTTGGTGGTTGCCTGTTGTTTTGTCTTTACCGAAACGTTATAAATCGTCACATTTGCTGCGGCTGGCAGTTTTCATGCCGTTATCAATTTTTCACCCATTATTTTTGCGTGGGATTGTCGATGAAATTCTTTTCAAATTGTTTATTTTTCAGTGACGGGGGCTGAAACAGATATCAGTTCTCATATTGTTTGTTTTTGTTGTTGTTGTTGTTTTGTTTTTTAACATGGTATCGCTGTTATCCGACACATCCAATTTGAACTGCGACCGAACAGGTTTGTGTGTTAAGTCCACACTTGTCACTGCTGATACAAGAATTTTTTATGGCATAAGAAGTTTGACCGTCGGCATATTTGAGGTTTTTGGGGCGCTCCAAGCCGGGCGGCGGTATTGAAAAGCTCAAAACTCGGCGCCAGAGATGTTCTTTCCCCTCTCCTTTGGCGTTTTATTGTGTCGTTTCTGTATTATTTCTGACGCGAGGCTTTGTTACCTTCAACTTTTTCTTTTTGCCTCATTTTGATTTTGCTTCAAGCTTTGCTGCGACCCCATGTAGTTTTTTTGGGGGGGGGGGGGGTGTAATATTTTGTCAGCCCTATAGTAATGTATTAAGTTCCACAGTTATTGACCTATATTCTGCGGCCACCGTTATCGCGGGAATGCCACCGATCGTTTTCAGTCTCCAGTTTTTGTTTGTCTGTGAGGAAATAACAAAATCACCCGGACTTACAGTGTTGACATGTTTGGTATGACGTTTATTGAGAGAAAGTCTTCGATTTTCATTAATTTATTCATATTTACCCAAGAAAGCCTTGTAAAGTGTCCGATGAGATTTGCATTGAAACTTGGTTTTGTCAATTCAGAACGATTGTTAGTGTTATCTATATCGTGTTTTGGGTTATTCAGTCTTGGCCAAATCCACCCTTTCTTGAGTTACAGTCTAGACAAAAACGCATAACGATCGTGCGCGAAGCTGAATCTGAGTGACATGTTTACAGTGATAAGACAGAGGGTGTATTCTTTCAGTGCGATGAAGAAACTTTGCGAATTGGTACACCGTGAGATATTGGTTGTAAGATAACAGCGTGATGTGCGTTTGTTTCCAAGTACAGATGGGTGTTTATCATGACAGGGTGACGATTTGGGCTATGTTTTAGGATTTATGGGCACAGTCAAGTTTTGGGGGAACGAGCAGGGGTTAGGGTTAGGATTGAGTTGGGCTTGAGGGCCACAGTAACATTTTCGTTGGCGAAATGGCCACGGTAACATTTCCCAAGATGATTACGTAGGTACTGTATCACAGCCATGGAATTGTAAGGGAAAAATACATAAATGTCCCACTTTTGTGTTCCTTGAGCGATAGGGTCACAGTAAGTTTCATATAAACAACAACAACAATAAAACAACGGCTGTTTGACCTTTAGGGATGTTGCATGAAACACTGAAAATACGCGGATATCAGGCATGCCTGGACCACAGCGGTTTACTTTGATGGGCGTGTGTTTCCAGTTCAGATGGCTGTGACTATTTGGGCCATGTTTTAGGCCTTATTTACACAGTGAATTTTAGGGAAAGTGCAGGGCTTAGTTAGGGTTAGGATTAAGTGTGGCTCATGGGCCACAACAACACTTTCTTTGACGAAATGGCCAGAGTAACATTTCCGAAAATTGACCTGGTGACAAAAGGTCTACTGAGTATTCTAGGTACATGGCTTAAATTGCCTCAACCTTAATATTAACACATGGAGAGCGAGACGGTAGCTTATTGGTCTCCCGCCACGGTATTTAGATACGCGCGTATTTGTGACGCAAGGGTTGTGATAGCAGTTAAGTTTTATGTGGCACCTCCTGCCATTGTCCGCAGCCGGGTCAGTTAGCCATGGTCATCGGTCCAGGTTAACTTATAGGCCTGGTCAGTTGTCCAGCTAATGGATTTATTGATGATAGGCAAGCTTCGGTTGGGGGAGCCCTGAATGGATTCGTCCTGACTGTTTGAAATGGTCAAAATTGAATAACAGACGAGCGTACAAACACGTTGTTGCTTGGGAACTGGTTATCGTCAAGCTCCTGCAGCCCTCTAGGTTTCTTTGGGGTCTGTTTGGGACTTTGATAAGATTTCATTGTATCTGTACGGACCCCTGAGGGCTTGTAAGTACAGCGAGGGTTTCTTACGTCGAGGTGGCTATGGAACAATGAGGGATCGATGGACAGTGTGTATGTGTGTATGTATGTTTGATGTTCCCCCTGGTTACCGACGTTTTCTTTTTATTTTGTTGAATGAAATGGGGTTTGAAGTGGATAGAATGTTAATGATTATTCGTTTCTATACCTCGTATTCTTCTTTCACCTGTTTTATCTCTCCTTGGCGGGTGATTGGTAGGCGCTTCTGGTAGGGTCTCCTAGCGTCCTATCATTCTGCTAAATTTGTTTATTGTCTTACTCTTTCTTATCACAAAAGGACTGTTTTCGTATCGACGTGCTTTGTCCAAACTCAAACTCAGTAATGCTACATCAACTGTGGAAATTTCATGCTTTCCTCTCTTATTTGCACAATTCAGGGTTTTCATACTCCTAATTCCCTCTACTGCAAAGTCATTGGTCATCCCAGGATAGCCTTCTTTGCCCTTCTCACGATGAGTTGCCTTCCTGGCGACAGTGAGGCAATTAATTACACTATGTCAGTATTCATTTTATGTTTAGGAGGTTACCGGCTGTCCACCGCCTTCTTTTACCGTCTTGCTCTCTGAAACGATGAAGGTTACGAAACAAAAGCAAAACAAAATAACAAAAGGTATATGCTGAGGGATGAGATGAATATTTGGTGTTATGAAACAACAATAAATAAGTAAATAAGTAAAAAATAATAGAAACGTAAAAAAAAAAAAAACCCAGCTCGAAACGAATTTAAGGCGGGAGTTATGTTTGTATCAAAATCTTTCTACCACCCCTGTATTTCTACTGCTGACCCATACTGTGACTGACCAGTACCAGGGCGTGATAGCAAAATCATTGAGTAATAGACCAATCTCTGACTTGTTGGTTGCCACAGAGCAGCAGATGGTGCAATCTCTGGCAAGTGCTCATCTCCTGTGTGTACTCACCAAAAATCTAACCCAAGTAAAACAGCAACACGACTGACGACTGACATACCAGATTGTGTCCAGTAAAATATGCCGTGTCTTCCATTACTGGGTTTCTGGGCCTGCCCCCCCCCCCCCCCAAAACAACAAAAAACTTTTTTTTTCTATTGAAATTTCACCCCGTCTTCCACTTTGAGACATGTATGTCCGAAAGTTATCTGTTTGACTGAACATTTTCACAGCTTCGTTCGCCGTTAACATCACAGAATGGCCGTCTCCCCGTCGAGCCGTTTCGTCGGCGGAGAGCTGAAAAAAAAACTACAACCTCTTAAGTTCCACACTGCCATAGTTTTGCCGAGCGACCCAGCGTTAGAATTACCCCTTCGACCCACCCCTGAATGGTTGAATAATCATTGCTGTAGGTTCCAGTGATCTGATATTTGCTTCTCCATGTTCATTATACTGGCATATAAATAAGATTCGTGGCTCCTGACAAACCGCACCCTCTCTTACTATTGACTTGGCCTCGGTGTAGTCAAATATTTATCAACGTGCGCTTGTCGATACCTCCAGGTCACTCACTCCCCTCCCCCCTCCCAATTCAAGCTCCCCCATCCCCCCAGGGGCCATCCACAAAGTATGTAAACTCGATTTTAGCAGGTTTGCCCCCCCCCCCCCAGTACGGGCGCGCGACCATTAGAATGGTGAGTGTCCATGATAAGACCTTGATGTTCTGGCATTTTGCGTGCACTATTTGACTTGTTTCAGTAGATACATAACTATTCGATTTTTATAGAATCTAATAACGTACATTGTTGGAACAACAACAAAATAATTAAAAACAAAAACAAGAGAAACTTTCGTCTGTACCGTAATTGAAAATTCTAGGCAGGCTCTTTTTGACCACCTCCTCCCTCCTTTTCAATATGCTGGGGACAAATGCCTTCCTCGCCCCTCCTTTCTTCTCCTCCTCCTCCTCCCCCCCCCCACACACACACCGAAAAACAACACAAACAACAACAGTAACAGAAAATCCCCAACCTTTTCCAGGTTTTATGGATGGTCCCAACATTGTTTTTGGAAATTATTTCTACGCCTTGGCTTTTCGCGGGAACAGGGACTACTAAATTGTGGCTCTCCAGGGCAGTGTTTGAGTAGCCAACACACGGTAGCGGTGGACAGGACTCGTGTCTTTACGTCTCACTGTAACCTGGGGACTTTTGTTGAGAGGTTTGAGTCCACTTCCGCCGTATTGTGGTAAAAGACCGTAAATACGCCAAAAAACCAACATTTTACAGTTTACAACATGAATGTTGTTACAAGTACGTATGTTCCCCCAAGTTTTTTGCGCAAGGGGTACGTATTTTAAAGCCCTTTGTGACTCCAGAACTAGGGGGCTCCTCCCGGAAAACTCCTAACAACAGCTTTATTTAATTATTCTGTCGTATTTTCTTTTTTGTTTTCCTGCTGTTTTAAGGTTGAAAGGGCAGAGGGCAGGGTTTGGCGATTCCGTAAGATTTAAGGTTGAGGATAAGGACGGGGTTAGGGGTAGGTAGGTACGTATCCGTTAGCTCCCCTAGTACAAAACGCTTGGGGACAGTACATACAAGTAACACCAGCCTTACAATATTTGGCGCCAGGCCTGGGATTTGACTTCTGTTTATGTCCATTTTATGATGACTGGTCGTAGAAATTTACACGCAGGGAGAAAGATTGAGCATATTTTATTATATAACACGATGCAAAAAAGTGAATTTGGCCTCGAATGTCACGTACAGTGTTTTTCCGTAAAAACGGCAGAGTTAGAGATCGCTCCTGTGCCCCTCGGTAAGTGTATGTCTAACGGATTGTTCACCAGCTGTTACAGTAAGGGCTCTATTGTTGTACAGGAGACTTAAGGGGAAACGGGTCCGCCAGAAGTTATGACTTCCATATCCGTGACTCTTGCAGTCTATCCCCGGCTAATGGCCCTTGTGGATAGTCCCAAGGAAAAATAAGTTCTGTATGTGCGCGGATCTATTACGTCTGTACGGTCGTTTTCGATGAGCGCAACCCATTTAATTTAACAAAACCCTCTCTCAGCTTAGCCCGTTCGGTGTCGAGGCCACAGTAACTGTTAAAGACCCAGTAACTATTAATGGCGAGTCGACGTTGCACAGGCGTCAGAGGTTATGCGTGAAAGAACAGTATGCCTAAATTTAGAGGGGTCGAAAAGTACGCCAACTAATAATATTTACATTTCGACCTCTTAGAGTGACACGGTTCCAACTCCTTTCCACCAACTTTTGAAAAATTGATGATTGAAGTTTCGTGTGCTCATAGCTTTAAGAGGTACGATATTTTTTGTTTTGTTTTTTGAGTATTACTTACAAATTACACATCGAATCTGTTTGATGCTTTGATATACAATGATGTATAGTGAAACTGAAGGTAAGTCATTACTGTAGGATGATAATCATTTCACTGTGAAATTATGTTAAAAAACAACAACATGCATTCAAACTGCTGGATAGCACAGTATGATATCTAAATAGCTTGCAACGCTTCGAAATTGTAACAAAAAAAACAAACAAAAAATGTAGAGAAAAATCAGTTCCGAACGAAATAAAGGATGCTTGCTTTCAGTCATGAAAATCTATGTCAGGTTGGAATTGCAACATGATGTTGAAAACAAATTCAACGAATTATGAAGGGGGAAAATTTAATAATTAACTTTTGTCACGGTGAATAGAGAACAACAATGACCTCAAAGGATCAGCGCGAAGCATACACATAAATAAAAACACAAAAGTGCCTGGTCTGAAAGCCCAGAACAAATAAAATAGATACACGGGGTGAACGGTAGAAATTGCACCAACCTAAATGTAGATTTGATTATAGAAGTCCACATAACACTAAAGACATAATGTCTTTCAAAATATTTTATCGAACTTGTGGTGAAATCGATCGGCTCCTTGCTGGTTCAATTCTCTGGTTGCCTTATCTTCAATTCAAAGTTGAATAGGACGTACGTTTGTACAAAAGAAACGACTTTCGGAAGAGGGGAGTGTATGTGTCTGACGTCTGACGTATGTAACGTTTACTCTCTTCGGCAGCGCGCGCCTGTACGCTGTATGTTGGGCCATTCCTTTCAGTCCCCTTTGTCTCCCCTGAGAAGTGACGCCCAGCACCCCTTACCCACGATAAGCAAGATTGGAGATCCCTGGCTATAGTACTGTTGTTGGGTAAACGTAGCGTGACTACCAGGGTGTCGTATGGGGTAGCTGCTGTTGCTCTTGTCACCAGCCGACAAGGCTCTTACCCCCCTTGCATAGATCTACCACCACCACCACCACTCGTACTTGACTGTTGTAGTGTTCGGTACTCCTTGCTGGCTCCTGGACGCGGTTTAACTCTTTTGATATTCGGGGGAGGTTTGTTTTTCTTGGCTCGGCCAATGTATCGAGCTAAGTTCATAATGTGCCATGACACCCTCTGGCCATTAGCAGCCACACGAAGAAACGTTGACCAGTTAGTTATCCGCAGACCAGCCATTTGCTTGCCCGGTCAAATTATCAGTGCTTTGGTATAAATTGAGTGATAAACGCTGGTGACTATAATTATGGTGTTCTCATCGTGATATTTTTTGTTCCTGCACAGTTTGGAATAGTGCCCATAATTGTGCTTAATTAATTATGTGTTGAAGACCTATACAAAATAAGGGCTGACATGTTTCTGTACTGTTCGGAGTAGTGTCCATAATTTTGCTTAATTAATTATGGTTTGAAGACCTTTGTAAAACAAGGACTGAACTTTTTCTGTACTGTTCGGAGTAGTGTCCATTATTGTGCTTAATTGACTGTGCGTTGAAGGCTAATAAAAAGATAAGGACTGCGTCCGTTTGTCTATCTAGTAATCACTGTGGGAATTGTCCAAATATTAATCGCAGCAAGGCAAAATATGGCAAAAAGAAAAAGTTGTATGTTGCAAAGCCTCGCGTAAGAAATAATTCAGAAACGATACAGTAAAATGTAAAGGAAAAGGAAAACAGGGCAAGCTTTCGGTGAATAGACCCGTTTTGTCTTATAAAGGACACACAGAAAAGATAATGCTTTTTGTGAAAACTCGGCTTTATTGTTATTATTTTTGTATGTGGGAGCGACAGCAAAGCTTAACTCAGGCCAAAATGTTTTGAAAGTATTCGTGCGAACTTTAAAAGATTTAATTTTACCTTCAAAAGCCGTGTTGATCCGTAAGATGTGCATGTGATAAACATTTGACGGAGTGTGCACTTCAGTCGTTTTTTTTTTCCTTTTGATTACACACGAAATTGCTAGATTTTTTTTTTTTTTAGTGTTTAAACAAATATGAAGGGCAGTTGATTGTTAATTGAGCTTTCTGATAGTTTGAGTGACTACAGAAAATTTTAACATTCTGCCACGCTAGGTTCGTGTAACTGAAAGCACGAAGTTTTGTCGTTTTAGCTTTTCTGACACGTTTCAAATGAAAGCCGAGCCTTTCAAGTTTAATATTGAGTACGAATTAGATTTATGATGTTTGTGAATTTTTAAAATCAAATTGACTGCAAGGCTGCAATGCTTGGTAAATAATCGATTTCTTTGAAAGTGGCAGGAAATTTAGCCGGCCTAGTGGGTTAATGTAATATTTTTCATATTCTTACAGTATTGCCAGATATAGCCTTATTTATGGTAGTGCATTGAGGCGCTTTGACATTGGTTTTACCCCATGACATTAAAATAATAATAATAATAATTCTAAGAGGATAACAGAGCCGGGGTTTCTTAAAGCGTTATTTTTTTCTATGTGTCTTTTGTTAGAGAGGACAGTAAATCCAATGGAACTGAAAGTTCTTGAACATAAATTAGATCAAAACATGAAGTCTGTGGGTTGCAGTAGGGTTGTTGGGTATACGTTTATCTCCTGTGGCCAGAATACATTTTCTTTTTAAAACTGCATCTGAAAAGGTCAGCGGTAGAAACAAATTATAAGGAAAATGAGAATAAATCGGAAAGAATGAAGCAACATTTTGGCGACCTGGACTTTCTTCATGCTGAAAAAAAAAAAAAAAGTCAAAACAAACTGAAATCAGAAGCAATGAAAGAACAATTGAAGTTAGATTTGATCTTCGCAGTTTTGCTTAGCGGTCAAGGCACCACATTTTTCTTCTTTCGGCTACTGTGTTAAGCGCAGTCCAATTCGTCAGTGAAAGTACACACGTTGAACATCTCCACCTAAATATTACATTTCTACATGTGGGACAGAAAACGCCCGTAGCAAAATATGATAATGTTGCAAACAATTAGGGTCATAAGTTCATCTTGACGCATAATTCAAAACTGTATTCCTTTGGGCAGTGTTCAGTTCTCTGATTGACATGGAATTAATTGAAGTGTTTGTAACAAGAACTAAAACTTCGTCATCGTGAGGAAATAAAATAGAATTTTAAGATTACCGGCATACATAATTAGATCTAGTGGGTGTCTGAAGAGGCGAACTACTGCATGTTTTTCTCACTTTCTGAGTACCACGGTTGAAGCGGCGATTCTACACGAACAGCAGAAATCAATTTTTATCTTTGTGTGTCAGAGATATTGTGAAGAAAATGAAAAATGGCCACCTTTAACGACACACGCTCTATAATCTGTTGTGAGGTATACAACATACCCTGCCATGAATTCCTAAGAATGCGAAACAGTGTGGGTAATTGCGGTAAATATCTGATAAGCTTAGCAAAAAAATCGGCTCTGTGACTGACAGGACGAGAGAATTTGTCTATCCGAATGAAAAGCGTCTACTTAAGAAAAAAATGATAATCTTACACTGTGTTTTTAAGTTTTAATGTCGCTAGGAACGGGAAGTCCTTCGCCACCTGCCAGTGCAAGCTTTAGTGGAGTTTTTCCAGTGTTTATTTTGGCTTTTTACGTGTGCCAGATAAGATAAACAGACATTCTTGCCGTTGGATACGTGAAAAGTCGAAATTCATCGAATTCAATAGGAAAATATCATTCCATAAGTTCGTTGGAGGCCAGCTCGGATAAGAAAAGTGACGGCGTTTTGTCTGTTAAATTTGTTTCTGCTCAATGTTGTGTCTTCTAATGATTGAATATGTTTGCAATCTAGGTTATTTAGTTAGCCTTGTGGACTAAATTACGAGGTAATTTAGGGCTACAGACCTGTGTGATGTTTTATCGTTTTATTGAACTTCCGCGTACGGGAAATTACCTTTGAAGCCACGGGTGACCGTGAGTGGAAACATGCATCATGCATTGCAGCTGTGAGCTTGCCTTCACTTGGTGGAGGAAACACAGCTGTTTCTGCAGATATGGAGTACCAGAGTATACAACATTTACCACCGCCACACCATCAGCACCATCACCACCACCCTCACCTCTCCCATACCGGCCACCCCCGTCTACAGGCCAGTGCCAGCGTTGAGGTGCCCAGTGGACGATGGAGCGTCAACAGCGAGGCTACCGTTTCTTCAATCCATTTGACCGCGGCATCCTTGCCGGTTTCCTCTGGCGTGCGGTCAGTCAGTGTCCTCAGTGGTAGTGAGTACATTCGGGCCGTCAATGCCCGGGGTGCGCAACGTCTGGTGCGCAGAAAATTGAAACAGAGCGGTGTTCCGCCCACGGCAGTTTTGGGCATCGGTGCGAAAATCCATCAAAGGTTTGTTTGTTTGTTTGTTTTTAGTTTTCACTTGGGGGGGGGGGGAGGGGGGGGGGGAGATTATTATTATACCAAGCCAGGAACTTCAGCCAATTGTTGCCAGCAAAATGTACAACCCAAGAAATAATGGCTGAAGCAGAAGTATGGTAGGGGCCTCTCGGGTTTACCAAGAAAATAATAGGAAATGATGTCATTATTTGTAATGTGGAAGATGTTTCACCACATGATGATCCTGTGGGTGTGTTCGTATGTTTGTGCATTTAGCTTTAACTATTTGATGAAAATTGAACAGTCTCCTTGCATCAATATGAGTCATGCGCCAGTCAAGCTAAAAACAATTCCTCTCCCAGTACCAGCCATTTCATTAGTTTTATTTATTTAGCCACGCACGCGCGTAAAATGGTGGCTAAACTGTGAATGTTTCATCTGAGTCCATTGATTTGTACGCCGAGATGTATTGCTCGTGAGTGCTAATGAGTTGGTCGTTTCTTCAGTATAAGCGAGTAGTTGGTGGGCGCTTCTGGTAGAGTCTCCTACTGTTCTAACGTCCTGTTATTATTCAGTCCATTGTCTTGCAATGAGAGCGTTGTGGGGTGGGCGTGCTTTCTTCAAGCTCAGATTCAAACTTCAGTATAAAATATAGTGTTGCACCTGAAGAGGTGACCAGAACAAAATCAGTTGCGCTGGACGGAAACTCAACTGATTGCAGCAGGGGCCCGTCAGAGTATCTTGTTATCGTTGCATGAACGCGTAGATTTTGTTCTAGATCCTTGCAGTTTTTCGGAAGCTTGGCTAGGCTATCCCACAGAACAGAGAGGTATTTATTTATAAGGGCCAGAGTGTTTGTTCCAGACCCACGGAGCCGGCCGGATGCCTGGCTGTTCCACAGAATTGAGAACAATTTCGAAAAGTAATATAAATGCCTAGACTGTGCTTCAGACTCCTGCAGCCGTTCAGAAATTTGGCTGTTTCAAAACGATTTTGATACCGTACCTAACTGTACATAAACGGGTAGAATAATTTTGTCATAGAGCTCTGGAGCAGCTCGGAAGGTTGGCTTTTCTATAGAACAGAGAACGATTTTGCCAGAAAGCTATTTTTTAAATAATTAATTTGAATTAAAAAGTCCGCTGGGAAAGAAAAAATATTTTTCTGCTGTTGTTATTGTTATCATCATTATTAGTAATACAAATCAAGAAGATAGGTGGTTTGAATCAGGATTGTGTGTGCTGTATGGACTTCACCCGTGGCATTCGAGCTTACCTTTAGTTTGTAATTTCACAGAAACATCTCAGCTGATACTTTGGCGATAGTGCTGGCCCTATCATGAAACCGAAGATGTGCAAGAGACCCATTTTTTACAGGGAAAAAAAAAAAAAAAAATGTATTCCTTGTCGTGAATCTTAAGTAATTTTTGTTATAGAAATAAACAGTTTTAATGAATAGAAAAAAATTGTAAGGAGGTCATGAAGTATTGGGCAAAATTGAAATGTGGTCCACAGTGTGTGAATACACATGTAAGGTTTGTTGATAGGGCAGAGATATCCTTTCTGTCACTGTTTGACAGCTCGTCTCCCTCTCCCCCACTCCACACCCCCTACTTTTTTCTTTGCCTGTCTATTTTTCCTCCCATTCAAGCTGTCAATTCCCCCACCAGCAGGTTCCTGATTTGAGGTCTTTATTTTAGGAGGTTCGCTGCCCTTGGCATTTACACCTCACTTTACTTGTTTTATTATTTCTTGTTCTGGCGGGGGGGGGGGGGGGGGAGATGATATGAATAAATTTTAATCTATTAATTTCAATTTTGCCCGGGCAGCGGCCTTTCGGCCTGCTCTTTACGATTTCCAACTGCCAAGGTATCTTTAACGTGCGCAACGTGCACACGGGCCCTCCGATTTTTTTCGTCCTTATCCGAGAAGACTAGGTACTCGATCCTACCCCCCAATAGGACCAGGGACTTGAAAATATGAGAAAAATCCAATTTCCAAGAACTACTCGATCCTACCCCCCAATAGGACCAGGGACTTGAAAATACGAGAAAAATCCACTTTCCCACATGCCTGCACTGCCCGGGTTTAGAACCCGGGACCCTTGGCATGAGAGGCGAGCACCTTGCCTCTAGACCACCTTGTCCCCACCAGCAGGTTCCTGGCCCGGGGACAGAAGAGTATCCAGGCATGTTTAGTTGGCTGATTGCTTCTGGAGGCCTGACCATTGTGGAAGTGGTCATGGTACCAACGCACCGCTGATTTTTAGCGCTAATAAAACGTTTGACGCTTATCAGCGCCCATGAATAAGAGTATTGAGGAGGGGAACAGAAAGTACACATGCACGCTTTGTATAGGCCGCGTAAAATCTTTATTATTGGATTCTAGTTTGTATAGGGGGTTAATTCATAAATCGTTGGAGGCTAATTCTATGTGTTTTTTACAGGACAAAGCGTGTCATTTCAGAAGCATTCCTCTGTCTGTCTGTCTGTCTCCCCCCCCCCCTCTCTCTGCCTATCTGTCCGTCTGTCACTCTCTCTCTCTCTCTTTGTCTTTCTCTCTCCCTACTCCAAATTGCTCAAAACAATGCAGCGAGAAGAAAAAGAAAAGAGATTCAGCACTGCCACTTCTGCAGAGTTTGCACTGGCTGCCAGTCGAGAAAAGAATAATGTACAAATTGTCATCCATTTGTCACAAATGTGTCAATAATACTGCTCCATCGTACCTAGTTGATTTAACTGATTACTATGTCCCATCTCGTCAACTAAGATCATCATCTGACACTACAAAATTGAAAGTACCTAAAATGAATCTGTCCACTGTAGGAGAAAAGTCCTTTTCATTTCTTGGCCCTACCATCTGGAACACTCTTCCAAAGACAACCAGGGAAATTAATGACATTGGTTCTTTCAAACGCCATCTGAAGACCCATTTCTTTCAGACAAACTAGGCTAGGTGTTTTTCGGCAGCAGCAATAGTAAATATTTTTGAATTTCTTTTGTGTATGCGTGTGTGTGTGTGTGTAAGAGTTTGTTAAAGCGCCCAGAGCTTGTCATCGACGGGGTTGGGCGCTATATAAATGCAATATATTATTATTATTATTACTTTTGTCTCTCTCTCTCTCTCTCTCTCTCTCTCTCTCTCTCTGTGTGTCTGTCCCTGCCTGTCCGTCTCATTCTCTCTGTCTTTCTCTCTCCCTCCTTTTGTTTCTCTCTCTCTCTCTCTCCCTGCCTGTCCGTCTGTCACTCTCTCTTTGTCTTTCTTTCTCTCTCTCTGTGTTTGTTCCCCACCCCCACCCTGATTTTTTCCTTTCATTTTTAATAGTGGCTTTGCTGTATCACTTACAAGAAAGATGAAGAAATTTAACAGTGTCAGTCTGCATCTTGCCATTTCCAGTACCACAATGGAGGCCAAAGACTTTTTTTTAAAAAAAAAGAAACTTCTTCTTCTTCTTCAGCGTTCCAAGTCATGCTTTTAGTTTGGTGTGGGCCAGGAACTGGGTAGTCAGGTGAAGTTCTGCCTCACTGCCCCATAGCTTGGTGTGTAGGTCCGTGGGACTAGGCCAACAGTTTTGTCGTTCCGTCCTGTGGAGTGGACAGTCCTGGAGGACATGCTCTGGAGTCTCAGGGCCGGCTCCGCATAGACACTGGTTTGTCTGCGACAAGCCTATTCTGTGGGCATGGTGGTTGAGGCCGCAGTGTCCTGTCCGGAGGCGGAATATCTGCACCTGCTCTTTCCTTTCAAGGTGTCTGATAGGGTCCTTCCTATGATCATAAAAAAAGAAACAAAACTAAACACTTTTAGTAAAATGCCAGCAAATAGAAAATGATTCCCCATTCCAGATATCCAATCATGTTAAGCACAAACTAGTATTCGCATTTTCACTTGGTGTCCTTTTTTTTTTTTTTAAATCCTAGCATTTAAAATGCAGCCAAAATCAATGAAAGAACTATTCTTTTTTGTTGAATTGAGCAGTTTAAAAAACTATTCTTATAACGCCTCTGTCAGCCAAACCATTCACTTGGTGCATTGATCAAGCAAGATCGATGCCAAACTGACGTGTACACGAACGGTCTCGGTGGGACGCAAACTCCAGCAATGGCACTTGAAATTTTGTCTTTTCGTTTTTAACTCTGAGCCCCGGAGACCGTGTTATTGGGCAACCTTTGGCTTTAATCATTGGGATTTGTACAAAGACATGTTTTATGCAGATTTTCTGTTTATGCATGGCAAGCGCCGAATGTGCAACCGAGCGAGGAAATTACCGGCCTGTTTGTGTGTGTGTGTTAGTCTGAGTGTTTATATATGTGTAGGTATTTGTAATTGTGCGTGTGTTTGGATGTGTATCTTTGTTGTGTGTTTGTGTGTGCGCGCATGTGTTTGTGTGTATGAATCACACAAATTTGGTTACTCTGGAATTAGCGTTCTATTGGTATTTTTTTTTTGTTGTATTTAAATTTTGACACGACATAACTATTATTTGGCCCCAAACCATTTGAAAGACGTGGTGTTTTGTGCCAATTGGATGCCCCGGTAATGTAAAAATCGAAACGAAAACCATTATTGAAACAAAACAAAAACACATGAAGAACCCCCGGCCCCGAAAAACACAAGGCTGGTGGCGAACTGAGTGAAGTCTTGTTCTGTCTGGGTTTTAATGTAAAATGTGGACTGCGGAGTTGAATGGGACTCTGAGCACCGGCGAAGACTGAACCAAGTCTGTCTCACGAGTTCAGATGCTGTTACAAACGTGTCTTGAGTCAGCTAGCGGAAAGAGAGATATCGCACACTGTGTCAAAACCGACGCAAAACGGAGGGACTTGACTCGGTACGCTCCCACCCTATTAAAACAACAACAAAGACTGCGCAGGAGCTCACTGTTTCTCTTAATGATTCCAGTATGTGATTCTCTCACTCCCCCCCCCCCCCCCCAAATAGTGCTCACCAGCTTGCTCATACATGATCGTCTCTACAAGTCCTGCTAGAGTAGTTAATAATGCATGTATTGTTCGTTACGATTCATACATAGACCTATTCATAACAGAAGCACAGGTGACGGATCGGACAGTTACGTCAGTGAAAAAGGTTCCAAACTCCGGAACTGTGGCAACCCAATCAGACACAAATATTTTTTCCGTAACACTGCCTTATTGAATGCAGTTTAAACCAATGATTCCCATATACACAAATGAACACATCTGACCTTAGCCTCAAATATCCTTTCTGATCGCTCCCCCTTCCCTTTTTTTTCTTTCATTCATTCCTTCTGCACTCTTTTCTAGCCCTTGCATTCTTTCCAAGAAGCTAAATTTGTTTTTAAGGCGACCTATCAAACACAGATAGGGTACTTACACGAAGCGATATGCCAGTCTTCGTCATCGGGATAAAAATAGAAATCAAGGGTTGCATCCGAGACATAGGATATCGAGACGAATCAATTCGTCATATTCCGTCCGTCGCCTTGTGCGCGTATCATCGATGTCAACAGTGCAACAATTCTCACCACACCCTTACATAATTGAACCGTAATTATAACCGCGCGATTTGTGGACATATTGAATAGGTCCTTTCATGCTGACATTTTCTTGTTTCTTCTCTCGTGCCTGGATATGACATGCCAACGAATTGATCTCGGCGTATTCGCTCTGGCACAGGTTGAAACAGGTCAGATTTTGATATTAGAATGAAGAAAATAGATGTCCCCGGGCGCAGTTTCAACAAATGCGAAACCTCTGACCCAAGACTATGTGAAAAATGAAAAGCAAGTAAATGGCATGACCCACAGACTTGTTGATAAATGAGAACCCTTTCCCACTTTAGAACTGTGGCCAACGGTTGGCGTTTTCAGATAATTATGGGACACGAGCAGTGGAAGGCGAATGTGACTTGTCTACCACAGCCCCGACACTTTGTTTTAATGTAATACTGTATTTGAGAATCAGCCCTTGATACTTTCCAAACACCGCAGAATTGTGGCCAATACTCATTCTACCAAATGCTCACTGCTCACCAGGAAGTTTGGGAATAGGTGGCTTCTTGCTGAACATCCCGGGCCACTTTGGTCCGGAGCCAAAGAGGGCTTGAGATGCCAGGCCACTAATTAGATAGCCATTGTCTTGTCGCGGGGAAGACCGCTGCGGTCATCAGCGGATTGGTGCGAAAAGTCCCCGAGCCTGGGGCGTCCAATTGTCCAGCCAGATCCGCTTAAGACGTCAATAGTGCCCACTCGGCATGCTTTTCTTGATCCGCCTGCACAGCGCAGTGTTTTTGTGTTAACTTTCCCTCTGTCGTTTTTTTTTTTCTCTTTCCTCCTTGTATTATAGATTCACTCCGGAGATCTTTTAGTATGTAGAAGAGGTATACAACAAATGCACACTCTGGCACTTGTTTAAAATGCGTCGCGGCACTTATCAAGCTGTTTCACCGTTCGGATTTCTTCTAACTCCTTATCATAATATTAAAGCCGCAAATGTTTAACGTCGAATTTCTGAGCTGTGCAAAAGTGGAACAAAGAAGAACTAAGGTCGCGATAGTTTTATGGCTAGGGCATGGATTGGGGTTAGGATTACATTTAGTTAATGGGCGGGCCACAAGCACACTTCTTTGTCGGCATAGCCACAGTAAGTTTTTACGGCAGTTGGCTACAAGTTGGTGACACAAATCTTAATGTGTGACTACTTTGACCACACGGCTCGAATTACTCAGAATAGCACAGAAGTGAACATTGAGGCAGTCTGCTTTGCATGTGTTTTGACTCAGTGCGCCATGTCTGTCTTCCTGCCAGCCGACTCAAGACATGTTTTGATGCGGCGGAACCAGTGAGACAGACGTGTGTGGGTCTTGCCAGTGCTCACACCATCAAAACCGACACAAAACAGAGGGGACGCAATGCGGCGACCAGCCATATGCTCATCTCTGTGTTATTTCTGAGTAATTTTTAATTTAGAGCAACAATCCACACTAATTTAGTAATGAGCTGATGGTTGGTGGCATTTCTGGTTAGGTCTCCTTTTGTCTTACCATTCTGTTTATATTTTGTCTGTCGTTTTGCTTTTTCCCTGGTACAGGGTGACATTCGCTGTGCCGACGTGCTTTCTGCAGACTCTTAAGTCGAACCAAAAACCTCTTTGTGTATGTGTGTGTGTGTGTGTGTGTGTTTTTATGCATGTGTCATTTTTTGAGTGCTGCTATTTCTTTCTTTCTTTTTCTTTTTTTTTTTTTGGTCTTCTGTCTCTCTCTCTCTCTCTCTCTTTTTTTTTAATGTGCTTTGTGGTTTCTTTTCTTTCCATTGCTTTTCCTTCCGCCAGTCCATTCTGTGTTTCCCCAGAGTATTGTGTACTAGTCCCGTCTCATTCCAGGGGTCAAGTCGATGCCATTAGCTTAAAAGCAAACCCCATTATGAGGCCATGTCTCAGACGTATGTCTTCATGTCACGCGATGGTTATTGGATGTCCCCGTCCCCATAGCATGCTGGTGTAACCTGGTTGTCTCATCGCACGTCACACATTATCATTGACCAGTAGTATTACTAGTTGGTCCTTTGACCCCGGGAATGTATACAGATGTGATATTTGAAAATTGAGGCGCAGAACAAAGTTTCTGTCATACTTTTTGATTCTACTCGGAGGAAATGCTTTTCTTTCTTCCGGCTCAGTATGTCGGAGCACTTTCTTCTGTTCAACTCAGTTGTGGCTCAAAATCAGCGAAAGTTATTAAAAATATAGCGAACTTCAAGATGTTTTAAAATATGCGCACGTACATCTTCGTGTCTTTTTATGCATAATGTGATATTTTGTTGAATTTCAGGCTCAGCAGTTAAAAAGCCTTTCATGATTATATTGGAGGCCTTATCTCCTTTATAATATGACTATCAATTTGTTATTATTATCGTTAAGTTTTGTGATTAGATATGGAGGTATTTTTTTTCTTCACATTTTTTTTCTCTCTCTCACCTTTTTGCGTCTGTCGTCTCTTTCCCGCTCTCTCCGGTTCTCGTTCGAGTTACAGCCATCAGCCACAATGATTCATTTTCCCGTCTGAAATTATTGCTGAACATTTATGAATATTCATTGTGGGCAATTACGACATTGAATGAAATACGAGCATGGGTATAGAACAGTATTGAGACGTCATTCTGTTGTACAGGTTTTTATGACTTGGCGGAAAATACGCTGCAATCACTGGAAGTCGCGACGCTCAGAGAGAGAGAGAGAGAGAGAGAGAGAGAGAGAGAGAGAGAGAGAGAGAGAGAGAGAGAGAGAGAGAGAGAGAGAGAGAGAGAGAGAGAGAGAGAGAGAGAGAGAGAGAGAGAGAGAGAGAGAGAGTGAGTGAGACAGAGACAGAGACAGAGACAGAGACAGAGACAGAGAAAGGGAAAGAGAGAGTGTGTATGTGTTAGGAGGAAGTCCCGCATTCTCTTTCCACTCTTTACATTCCAGATACCTCTGGAAACGTGGAGATCGAATACGTCTATTCATTCGATAGCGTATGGTTGGTGGGCGTTTCCGGTAAGGTCTCCTTCTGTCCTATCATTCTGCTATATTCTGTCTGTCGTCTTGCACCTTCCCAGCACAGTATGGCCGGGTTATTATGTCGACGCACTTTTTCCGAACTCAAATCCAAACGCAGTTCATTTGATATTCACGACACGGATACATACCGTGTGGATCAGTGAAGCATAATGAAAGTAGATATGAGAAATGGTCTTAAATTCCATCTGCAGGAAGAAAAACTACGCTCAACGAACCCCAAAGCGACCGTAGTCATTTAGGAAGTTAACTTGAAATTATGCAGTGAAGAAATGAATTTATTGATTAGTAGTTCAGGCAGTTGTAGGAAATGTTATTGAGAATTCAAATTTTCTTTATCCCGAATTAAGAATCCCATTTGCATGTTGATATAGAGTTTAAATTTATTCCTTACTTTAAAAATTATGAGAACATGTTTAAACGTGGCAGTGGCGCATTTACATAAATTTCATGTCAGCTTGGACATGACATTGACAGGAAATTGAATCACACAACAATTTTTGGTATCATTATTATTTTTATTTTTTTTATTTTAAACTTGCAAAATAGCAGAAAAGGAAGTAGACTCCAGTGGGAAAATCGACAGGACATAGTTCGTTACTCATTAGTGCTGAGAATTATTCCGATTTCACGTTGCGACTTTAGCTCGTGAAAGCGGAATAATTCTCAGCGTTCATGAGATGTTCATTGACAGTGGAGAAACTAATGAATGTATTTACAAACAAATGTGAAATCTCTGCGCCTGTAGCAGCTGGTCTGGGTACTGATAATGTCACGTTATTAGCACAGTCAGAACGTTAATCCTTCGATAGTGTGCGAGGTCTTGCGCAAAATCACATGCGAAACTGTTGTTCGTGACAATAGATAGATTGCCCCTGGTGTAATATTGAGTGTTCACGGCAGTGTATTAGCAGTAGAATAGTATGAAAACTGCCCTGTTACATTTCGTACTTCAAAAGTTACCCTAGGCAGCAAAATGTGTTAATTTGTGGGCAACTTCTAATGTCAACAATTTTGTTACTTATGAAAGAGCTAGACATGACGCGACATTAGTTCTTGTTTGTTGTCTCCATTTTCTGGGGGGAAAAAACTGGGAATCTTTTAGTAGGTAGAAGAGGTGTAACAAAAATACACACTTTGGCACTTGTTTAAAATGCGTTGTGGCACTTATCAAGCTGTGATGTTCCGATTTATTCTAAGTGCCTATCATAATACTAAAGCCGCAAACGTTTAACGTCGAATTTCTAAGTTGTGCGAAAAGTGGAGTTGGGACAAACAAGAACTAAGATCTCGATGAGTTGAAGACCGCAAAGAGTTGAAACAAAAGCAGCCCGGAGCATACAAAGTCATGCACTATAATCGTGCACGGCAGACATTCTGGTTTTGGCCGCCACATTGTCTCTCGGTTGAACACCTAAACCAAACACTCTGGGAGTATTAAAAGGGGGGTTATCTGTGTAGTCATTGTCTTCTATCTTGCAATCCAATCGTCTGTGTACCCACCAGTACACTGCTGTCATCTCAGCCACTGGCGCCTTTCTAGCAAGAAGAGACAGGTGTTTTTTGTTCGGCCAAGAAAAATGCCAATTACTGAGCTTACAAATGGCTTCGGGTGGCCAACGTACCTGGCAGAAAGACCTAATGTTATCTTTCTCTGGCCATTTCATGTCATTTGTCGGTGTGTGGAATATTCCAAAGACTTTTTGTCTGACGTGGCCGGTGACGCCACAAATTTATTTTGTTGTGTGTCCGGCACCTCCGCATTAGATCTAGTTTTCTACCACCCGAAGTTTCACGATTGGCCGCGCCGCCATGCGCAACAAAGGGGCTTCGAACGGGCAACCTTCTTGGCAGAAAAGACAAATGTTTTGATTGAAGATTAATAACATGCCAGGTCCAGTGCAGATACGGGTGCTGGAAAACAGTTTTATCGAACCCCTTTGCACCCCGTTTTTGTCCGTAATAAATATACCTTTCATAGCGTGAAGCCAGGGAAATGCACTATGCTTTGTATGACAGGTTGATGCAGTAACATTTCTACGGGGAGAGTAAGAATATTCAGAGGGCGCACTGTCAGTTCTTGGTGGTGGTCAGGTTTTTGCTCAGAGGGATTTCTGGTATTGTTAAATTTGCGGGAGTGCGCGTACATAAACCTGCCTCGTCAAGGTGATATTTTAGGGCCCCATCCTCCACCACACGCGCTCCTTCCTTTAGCTGTTAAGGTGTAGGGAAAAAAATGATTAAAAAACAAAACAAAACAGACAAATATGAAAAGAAATAACGTCTTCACAAGTGCTTATCAATCTTTTAGTATAATATCTGCCTTTTACCGTGCTACTGCAACTGGTAGCATTAAAAAAAAAAAATGTAACAGAGGAAATCAGTGTTTTATCGGAGGTGCAAATTCACCGGAATTTTTTTTTTTTAAATCTGGATCTCTGGTCCTGTCCTTCATCTCTCTCGCCCCTCGCCCCCCCCCCCCTCCTTCCTTTTCAAGAGACCTCACACAAGTAAACAAGGTTGGAAACTATTTTAAAGCTTTGCAACAATGTGTTATAATTCATATTGTGTGGACTGTTGTAGCAAGTCCTTCCTAGTCCTAGGGCAATGTTTTGTTTCATGCGAAGAGATCTTTGTTTTTCGAAAGCCTCATGACTGTTGGCCCGCTGTTCTCGATTCTTGTCTAGTTCTGTAGTTTCTTCCGTTTCGCAGAATTTCTTGTTCGTGGTTCATTGTTTTTTTTTTTTTTCATGCCTAGTTCCCTCTGGGTTTTATGCATAAACAGTGTCATACTCTTCAACGCTAATCTTCACGTTTTATTTACTTTTGTGTTATTGCTCCAGCCGGGAATAACCTGTATATCATCTCCTTTCTTCAGGCAGACAAAAATGTACCGTGCTCTCCTGCTATGATGTCACAAATCGCCGTATTTATAACTGAATGTTCTGACAGATTTAAAAGAATATGGCGGCCTCTAATATAAAAGAGCCCAAGTGTGAAAGACCTTATTTTACAGGAAACAAAAATTCCTATCTTATTATTTATGAAATATTCTGAAGCAATAGAAGAAGTAAAATTCTTTCAAAGAGTTGATAAAATATTTGGCCAAAGTCGTGCGAATGTTTTATCACACTCGCGCCGTTTCCTGCTAACGCTGGGATAGGCCTTTTGTTTTGTTTTATTTTTTTAAATTTTATTCACAGGATAGAAATTAAACTACTTATTATTCGTGTGCACACTTCCATTCTAATATAATATTATGTTATGTTCACAAGAAATTGGCTGGAATGAAGGGCGGTTTCCTGCATATCTGTTATTATCGTGACTGGTGCGCGTTTATTGAAAAAACACTCCCATAAAAACCTGAAAAATCAATGCGATAGAAATTGTGAAATCAAAGCGGGGAACGCGGCATTTCAATTTCGTTCCAAAGTCGGGACCCCAAAAAGAAAGAAGAAGTCAATATGATTTTTAATAAATGTTTTTGAATATTTGGAAACTGATTTATGGCGAGAAGATCGTGACTGTATTGTGTGGAATTGTCCCCGTGTTTTTGCTGAATAGCAGCAGGATTCGCCGCAAGCTTGAGCGTGCACACCAGCTGAATGGTGCGTTTTTGTGCTGTTTTGTCTTGCTGTATTTCGGGAACGCTTTGATATGGGTGCGAAGTGTGTAAGTTTGTTGCCCCTTTGGGAAGGGGGGGGGGGCTGAGCACATCTTACTGAAGGGTTTTTAGTGTAAAATTTTAGGGAGATGTTCATCTTTCCGTGTCCATTCTCACTCCCTTTTCGAATCGGCCTTCTGTCGAGCTTCCATTCCTTCCGTCTGTTCGTCTCTCTCCTCCTACGGTCTCTCTCTTTTTATTTGTCTGTGTGTGTATGTGTGTGTCTCTCTCTCCATCTCCCCCTCTCTCTCTCTCTTCCCCCCTCTGTCTTTCTCTGTAGTTCTGTTTCTCTCTTTCTTGCTGTCCCTCCCTCTCCCTCTATCTCTTTGCCTTCTTCCCTCTTTCCTTCTCTGACTTACTCAGTCACTCACTCACTCACTCACTCACTCACACACCCACTCACCTACCCACTCACACTCACTCACTCGCACGCTCACTCACTCACTCACTCACTCACTCACTCATTCACTCACACACTCACTCACTCACTCACTCACTCACTCACTCACACACTCACTCACACACTCACTGAGTCACCCACTCACACACACTCGCTCACTCATCCACTCACACTGTCACTCACTCACTCACACACTCACTCACTCACACACTCACTCACTCACTCACTCATTCACTCACTCACACTCACTCACTCACACACTCACTCACTCACTCAGTCAGTCACTCACTCACTCACATACTCACTCACTCACTCACTCACTCACTCATTCACCCACTCACACTCACTCACTCACTCACTCACTCAATCACTCACTCACTCACTCACTCTTCAGCCCGTGAGACCGACTGTCCTGCGGATTACCTCATCAGCAGTAGAAAACACAACAACTGCACTGCTTGTTACTGAAACTGCAAACATTAATGCCGCTCAAACAGCTGAACGTCGTTCACGGTAAAACCGACAGGTCTCTTTATCTTGTCCTGTAAGAACAAAGAGCTGCACTGTACTACTCTGTGTTAATCGTTCTTCTGTTGTTGGCGGTTGGTAGGCAGGGGTCTCCTTCTATCCTGTAGTTCTGTTGTGTTCTGCCTATGGTCTTGCTTCCCAGGGCAATATGACCGCTGTCGTGTCGACGTGCTGTCTCCAAACTCAAATTTTAATTGTTTAATATCGTTATTTTATTGATGAATTTCTCCTTCCACCCTTCGGTGAAATTCTTCTTCTTTACCCTCTCTACTCCTCTTACAAGCCCAAAGTGTTCTTTCATGTGGTGAGTGATATCGATTGTTTTTTACTTCTCTACTGCTCATTTTTATCTCTAAAAATATAACAGTGCTACATTGTTATTTCTTTTCCTGATGTCTTTTAGTGGAAAATTTCTTCAAGAACGATTTAGTGAGCCGTTTAACTTCATTAGTTTGACACTTATTACCATTTGAAAGACATTACATTTGGGGGGGGGGGGGGTCACAGTGCCCCCCTCGGCATTGCCTAGAGATTAGCAGTTACTGTGCAATTTATTCTTGATTGTTTCAAGTACAGTTTTGAAATGAACAGAGGCAGGAACGTTCGGCAGTAATGATGTTCATGTGCAAATAATATTGGGAGTAAAAGAAAGAGGTTTGAGCTTCTTTCTGTCTGTCTGTCCAGCTCACTCTGTCCTGTCTGTCTGTCTGCCTGACCGCCTCTTTCTCTGTGTCGTGTTGGTCTGTCTGTCTGTCAGTCTCTCTGTCCCGCTGCATGTTTTTGGCTCTCTCTCTCTCTCTCTCTCTCTCTCTCTCTCTCTCTCTGTGTGTGTGTGTGTCTCGCTCTCTGTCTGTCTCTGTCACTCTCTCTGTCTTCCTCTCTCTTTCTGTTTCTCTGTCTGTCTGTCTGTCTCTGTGTGTGCGTGTATGTTTGTCTTTGTCTCTCTCTCTCTCTCTCCCTCTCTCTCTCTCTCTCTCTCTCTCTCTCTCTCTCTCTCTCTCTCTCTCTCTCTGTGTGTGTGTGTTTGCCTCTGTCACTCTCTCCTGTATCTCTCTATCTCTGTTTCTCTGTCTCTTCTGTCTGTCTGTCTGTCTCTCCCTCTCCCACTTCCCTTTGTAGAAATAACATTTCCTTCGTTACGAGGCAAAAGAAATAACAGAATCTAGTGAATAGTGAATGAAATGTGAAAGCTGACATTCTGAACAAGATGAGAATTGTTGGAGGAAAAGCCTAAGAAATAATAATAAAGATACAAATAAAAAAAATTATAATACAAAGTGGAAAGATTGGTTGTAATGGACGCAAATCACCCGTGTGGGAATTATTGGGTGATGTCAGGTTGGCTGAGTTAAAATCTGTATCGATGAAGTGCCACTTCATAGTTGCCTCTGATAAACCGGACTGGGCATGCCTTGAAGTTATCCGCCGCTGACATGGTTCTTCAGGTTCTTGCGCTGGTTCTATTATGAAACCGCGCAAGTGCAAATGAAAGAATTTTGAGAGAGAGAGAGACAGACAGACAGACAGACAGACAGACAGAGGGGGGACGAGGAAGAGGCAGACAAAGAGAAAGAGAGACACGGAAAGAAACAGAGACACAGAGAGAGTGAGAGACAGACAAACAGACGGACAGACAGAGAAAGAGATGGTTGGTGGACGCTTCTGATAGGTTCTTCCTCTGTCCTATCGCTCTATTATTTTGCCGATCGTCTTGCCTTTTCCTAGCAAAATGAGACCGTTATCGCGCGAATATGCTCTCTCCAAACTCAAACTCAAGCTCTCTGACTCAGCTCAACTGGATAATGTCTGCAGGTGGTGTAGGGATGATTTTGTGTTCGTGATAATGGCATGTTTTGAAAGATAATTGATCCCAGGTGACAATTCACTCATCCCGTGTTTGGTGTAGGCCGCCTATTCCTAGATGTACGGCGAACTCAGTAATCCCTCAGCTTCGTGTTTGTGACATTGGTGTTATGTGGCGGGCCCAGGTAAGACGGGGATGATTCGACCAGCGGCCTAGAGATAGCCAGTGGTCAGTGAGACGATAGGTTATCAGCGGGACGGACAGCCGGGGACAATCATGGAGTTATGTCGGGCTTGTCAGGCTTTGGCGGACACCGTCAACAACGTACTTGTCTTATCTAGCGCCGTCCTAGTGAAGATTAATGGGAAAAAAAGGCGGGGCGGGGACAGAGAGAGATAGAGAGAGAGGAAGAGAGAGAGAGGGAGGTGGGGTGGGGAATTGCCACTGACTGGAGTAAGAATGGAGGAAATGGAGAGAAAGAACACGAATTTTTTGTTTAAATGTTCAATTTCGTCAGACGTGAAAACAGCTTAATTGAAGCCTTTGAGTTTCAAAGACTCGGAATTTCTTTATTTCGTTCTTTCTCTTTTTCTTTCCTTGTTTTTCGTTTTCTTTCTTTCTTTTTTTCCTCATGGGAGGTTGACGGGCGCTTCTGGTAGGGTCTCCGTCGCTCCTGTCATTCGGTTAGGTCCTATCTCTCGTCTTGCTTCTTCTTGGTACAAAATGACCGCTATCGTGTGGACCATGCGTCCTCCAAACTCAGAGTATTTCTTTCCTCAGCACTCCCTATCATTATTATTATTTTTTGACAGATGAACACTGTAGCATAAACATCTATTGGTTATTGGCAGTTTGTCTCAAATTGTTCCTCATACAACATTCCCCATACTATTATCGCAGCTCAGCTATTGTCAGAATGAGCATTAAACCAAAGGCACTTCAAAACCCGTGATAGATGTAGACGGAAATAAGAAATTCCCAGTTTTATAATATATTCGCAAAATTGTTCACACAACCTTTCAACAGCCCCGTCTAATTCGAACCACTTTGTAGAAATAAGAGCAGCCCTTGTTGCACATGGCACTTGGGCCTGCCACCTCGCCGTATTTTAATTGGTTTTCGATAGGTATTGATTAAATAAAACATGAGAGCCGCTTCGCTTCGTCAGTGCCGTTCAAATCAGCGGTTATCAGTCTGTTAATAAAATATTATTTTAAAAGCACAGAAAATCTGTGGGGTGGCGACAGATCTTGAAGCAAAGTCATAATAATGGCAAAAAGAAAAAGATGTATGTAGCAAAGTTTCGTGTAAGAAATACATGTAATACTGAAACTATACAATAAAACGGGAAGACAAAGGATGGTATAGTAACTTTGGATGGCATGAGTGTGGTTCAGGAGTGTCGGATGTCCTGGTTTATAGTGGTTATTTAGCCTTATGATATTCTTCGGCTTTCAAGAAAAATCGTATGTCTTACAGCTTACCGGGCGGTTGGTAACGCCAACACAACTCGCTAGCCCGCTGGGACATGCTGACTTCCCGGTCAGCCAGAACCAATATCCGGGCAGAGAGTAGGCGGGAATTTATTAGAAAATAAACACTTGGTCTCGAACATTTGATTTTTATTGATTTTCACTTCAAACAGTTTGAAAAAGAAATATGTATTTTTAAAGATAATGAGCAGCGTCGCTCAATCGTACATGTCTACAGCGGTGAATTATATCTGTTGTAATTCGTTCTTGTTTTGGACTGTAGTAAAGGGGGACTGACAGCTGAAGCGAAACAGGAGTTATGAAACTTTTTGACTGGAACACCTATTGATTTCCCTACCAAAAAATACACCGGAGACCCTAATACAAAAAGAGTTGAAGCCCCCCGCTCTACAGACAGCGCAACACCACTTGAAAATCTACTTGAGCCCGGCAAACAAAATTGTTTTGTCTTGTATTTGGGAAGTCGCCTTGGTTGCACCCATTGGCAAGCATTGCCTGGAGTATTTTCACTGTTGCTTTTGATGTTTAGAATTTAAAGTTTAATGTCGGGGGAAACAACTGGCACCGGGGTGTTTGTACGGCTCAGCAGGGAGGCCTGAATTTTCACCGACCGTCGGGGGGCGGTAAGACATAAAATTTGATTGTGTGAAGCCAACTAAAGAAAAGCTGGAATTTATACAATGTCCACCTCAAGAGACATAATAAATTTTGAACACGTTTGAACACAACCGAAGGCCTTCTTTCCCCCTCCTCTCTCTCTCTCTCTTTTCTTTCTCTCTCTCTCCGTCTCTCTAGTCTCTCTCGCTTTGAAAAAATGAACAACAGTTGTTTTTTTCTTTTCTTTTCTACAGAAAGCCGAATGCTGTTTAATATTTTATCATTCATATGTTCGTTCAAGTGAAGCTTTTACCTCAAAATAACCAATGTTTGTGTGTTTGTAAATATTGCATACATTGTCTGTCAAAATCATTTCCACTTCACGTTTAGTCCAATAATGGAACTGAATAAATGAAAGGAATGGGCTGTAAAATATTCAAAGAAATGATCCCAGTCTTGTTGTGAAACTACTGAAAATAATTAATTGTTTCTGTCAGGAAGCCCGGGGGCTCGGGGAATGACATTTGGGAATGGGAATGATACTCAATAGACATCTGAACGCGCTGTAACACTCATACTTTGAAGCACACCGACCCGCCTGAGTGGTTCACATTAGTGGAGGTTTTTCGCAGTGACATTTTTTTTGCGTTTGGTTTTCAATTTCATTATTAAATTTAACTCTTTTTATTTGTAAGGCATAGCCACACTACACCCCTCTACTCTAGTCTACTCTACATTGCTAGGCTGTGCTCTACTCCACTTTACGATGCTCTTCTCTGCTCTTCTCTACTCTACTGTACTCTAGTCTACTCTTCTCTGCTCTGCTCTGCTCTACTCCACTCTACTCTACTCTATCATGCTCTGCTCTACTCCACTGTACTCTATATTTTACACTATCTATTCTATGATGTACTCTACTCCTCTACCCTACTCTACAGTAAGGCAAAATAACGTGATTAAGCAGTGCTGAACGTAGCACAACACAATTCAGTGTAACACAATGCAACATAAAAGTGTCTTAACAGAACGCAACACAACACAACACAACACAAGGCTGGTGATGCGCTGACTGAGATCAGTTTCGTCTCAGCTTTAGTGTCAGACGTGGACGGTGGGGGTAAATGGGACGTTGCGTATTGGTGAGACCGAAACAGAGTCTCTGTCATTAGTTTGGACGCATTAAAACTGTCTTGAGACAGCAGGGGGAAAGAAAGACCTCCCGCACTGAGTCGAAACATAATGCGCAAGCCATACTTGTGTGGTAGTTGCAATGAGAAAGACGATCCAGTTCACTTAGCTAGTAAAAGACAATTCTCCATAACTTGCTATTGATCGTACTATCATTTCTAACGACAGATTTACAGTTCTATTTCTATTGTGCGAGCTATACCGTACATTATATCTCTATAAATCGCCACTGAACAACTTTTCATACCAGTAGATGATAAAGATGAATCTTTCTCGTACGAGCGTCCCCAGTAGAACCATTAACAGCGTTGTTTATGACTAATTCAGAAAGAGAGTAAATGTTTATGTTTACTGCCAGATGCGTTACCATGGCAACTCCGCATGGTGCCCTTGAACATGATTTTTTTTTTTTTTCCCCCCGGAGATACAATATGTTTGCATTCAGCCCCAGGGTATCTCATACACAGCCAGTGGTAATTTATAGCACCTTGGGGACATCGGGTATCAATAGCCTATCTTAAATGCTTCATGCGGTATACACATAATGATAACTCTCTCACGGCCTTGTGTCACTCTGGATTGCACTGAAATGGAACAGCTTGTTTCGTCTTTCTTTGAGAACTTTTGTTTCCATAAAATAAACGTAGATCCACGGGTGAAACTGCATGTAGCTGTTCTGCTCTGACAATTGACATTATAAATCAAACTTGGAAAAAGTTGTCTCCCGAGACAGATATGAAAAGCATTATTGGTCATTGCCACGCAAAAGCGGCAGATGGGGTTAGCACAGACCGATGTCTTTGCGAAGGGCAAATTGTTTGTAGGAATTGATTGGTTTTAATTGATGGTCCACAGTCTGTCGGCACCTGAAAATCTGATGTTAAAATATGGAGACAACGCCAGAAACGAGAAGAAAAAAAAACAACAACAGGATAATTATGAATGTACATGAAGCTGACACATTGTATTATAAACAAACTTACATCTATTATCCTTGCCGAAACACAATCACAATATTGTCGGTCGGCTGTTGGAACCTCGTTGAGTTGAATTTTGGGCAAATTCGCTTTTTTTTTTTAAAAATTGATATCTGTAGCACGAGACACATCGGGTGCACTTGACAAAACGAAAAGAAATCTGCTCAGAAGTGGAGAAAAACGATTGAAAGGCGATTAAAAGCAAGCCTAATGGATGCTTGGTCTAGCATTACCACCACCAACAACAACTACAGCAGCAAACCGGCAGCGACACGCCGGATGCTAATATTTAATTAATGTCCAGATGTAAATTGCCTCGTCCAAAAGTTTTGGAAATTTTCAGAGTTGATGTACAGTGATAAAATGAATGCAAAAATATAATACTATTAAAATCACAAATAGTTATTTTTTTATGAACTGAATTGTATTCCAAATATCATGGCCCAATAATACATGTTCTAGATAGAATAACGCCCGGCATTACAGGCTGAATGAACATTTCAGTCCAGCTTTCAGGTCAGTTATCGTGGGTTCGTTAGAGATAATGATGGTTGTTTTTGTTCTGTTCTGGTGTTTGTTGACGTAGTAATATAGAAACCATCGTTATCCTAACTGTCTACGCCAGATGGTAATTGTCAACAAAACATCCTTACTTAATTAGCCTGATTATGGCAGTGCTTATAATGATGGCAGCGATTCATCCACGAGTATCTGCTGCCACTGCCTGGATGTTTGTCCATTTCCCTAGCCCTGTCATGAGACCGCACGAAGAACTCATAGATGGGTTTTTACTTTTCTATTGTTCAAGGAGTCAGGCACATCCTACAGTTTGTCACCGGTTCCTAAAACTGTAGTAATCGGGTTTTGGCTACTTTTTTCGGGAGAAGCCAAAAAAAACAACAACTGACTTGTCCACAGCAACCGTTCCGCTATATTTACGTGGAAACTGATGTATAAAAAACTCTCATTTCCTCTACAGCGGTGGGGAGCGGAGTGGAGCGGATGCTGTGGACAAGTATACAGAGGCAAAGAGTGTTTTACTTTTATAGGATACCTCCCGAAAACCGTTTTCTTGGTGTTTTGTATTTTTCTCTTCCGGAAAATTAGTGCTTGCCATAATTTATGTGTGCGTTTTGGTTTCACGATATGGCCAATGATGAGAATGCAGGCAACGATAACCATTATTTTTTTACTAGTCGCTAACGGTTTTGTCTGTCTGTGTGTCTCCACAGGCGGGGTCTGTCACGTACCCCCATCGATGATCCCCACCCCATTGACAACCTGCGGGACTATGACCTGTTCAGTCGGACTGTCGAGCATAATGTACAGAGAGCACTAGAAAGGTAAGTCAGTCACCAGGGGCGGAGACAGGCTCTAAAGATTGATGGTGGGTGGGGGGGGGGCACATAAAAAAAGGCGTCAGGACACGCACCAACTAATTTTTTATTCGTTCTACATTTTTGTTTTTGTCTTTAAAGGGAAAACACAAGGAAGCTACAGTTTTAGAGGAAGTCCATCATTATGTTGTATTTGAAATCGAAACAGAATTTTAAAAAAACAAAAAAAGAAAATTTTTACAGTCTTGTAGGCTCGGCTGGTAAATCGATATTATATTTAATTTCCAAACGTAGTAGAAACGCGTGTGTTATTCAATTATTTTACTAATGTAAACCTACACTGAAAACAAAGCGAAGCAATAAGAAAATTGGGGGGGGGGGGGGGGGGAGAGAAGGCTCAGAGGAGATTAATTAATTATTGTCCATCCAAAGCTTTGCGATAAAGTGAAACAAAAAATGAATGGCATTCTACTTTTATTCCACAAAGGTACTAAGAAGTTAACAGCAACAAAAAAAAAAAATTGCTTGTAAGGTATTGTCATTTTTAAAGGCAAAATACTTTGTTGTAATATTACTTTTAAAATCCGATGTCTGGAGAGGACGATAGAAGTAATTTGTAAAATATTTTTCACTTTTTTTTTTTTTTTTTTGCAATTTAGTGTTTTATCAGAAAAGATCTTTTGGCGAAAAAAAAAAAAAAAAGCTTTGAAACCCAGAAGGCAGAAACGGGGAATATGTCGAATTCATCCACATTTCATCACAGTGAAACACCGTAGTCATGGGAACCTGAATGTGGTGGTATCGAATTTCAAGCTGCCTGCTGTCATTTAGTCGTAATTAAAGCCTACCTGTAGATTAGAATGGCAGTAATGTGGATTGTTAATCAGATTGAAAGAGGAAAAAATAATATATTGGCTTCCGCAAATGAAATTATGCCTGGAGAGAGAGAGAGAGAGAGAGAGAGAGAGAGAGAGAGAGAGAGAGAGAGAGAGAGAGAGAGAGAGAGAGAGAGAGAGAGAGAGAGAGACTTAGATGATGGATAGAAACTAGACAGACGGACAGGCGGGCAGACGAATAGATAGATAGACAGACAGACAGACAGACAGACAGATAGGAAGGAGAGTGAGAAAGAACGAGAGAGAGAGAGAGAGCATGGACCAGCGCACTTGTGTTCAGTGTGGCGTATGTTATTAATTTGGTGGTAACTACGTTTGATGTCCACATTGTAGAACCACACGTTATATTTGTATGGCCACTGGTGAACATGCCGGGAGGTTCCACTGGCATGTCCTGCGGGACACTGTTCACCAAATACCCGTGCACTATACCACTAATAATACTGTCATAGCAAAACTAAACTAATTCAACAAACCCTCTTTCTGTTAATTTTTTAGCAGTTGCAGTGTCCCAAAACGTTTTGACATCCTGTCAGTTTATTTGTTGCCATAGCTACAGCATCCTCATGGCCAACAGGGTAGATTAGATACTGATACGTTAGCAACCATACACGCTCTGCAAACACGCCTATGCACTCCATTTAACTCAGCAGGTGGCAACATTTGAGGTGTTTTACGTTAAACTGTTGCATTTGAAGCCAAGCATAAAACAGCGTATTAGGAACTATCTGTTTAACTTTAAGAGGGTTTACAGACGGTAACTAACGACATAGCTGTTACTGGATTTGAACAAAAAAGATGTGAATATTAGCAGCTACTAGAACAACCGATAACTGCTAGAAATTGTACTCATTTTGGACATATTTAAGCCCACAGTAAGCGATTTCCATGGTTGAGTTATACCCCGTTTTGTGACAGGATTCAGTTCCCTTGTCATTGGCATTGCTTGCACCATCGCCCACCAAAGGGACGGCGCTTCCTGGTACACGTTGAAAGGATCTGCGCATCGTGATGTGCACATTGTTTGATTCGTGTCATTGATAGTGTCACTGATGAAGATCAATTGTTGTTCCATCCCATGCAACATAGCTGCAGCATTTTTTTTGTCTTTTCAAAACCAGTCATCCGTGTCGAAATAATAGCAATAATTCCAAAGGTTCGTTCGTTGTTTTGCCCCCCCCCCCGCCCCCTTCTTAGTTTTGAGTCCTCTGAAAGATAAAAGATATGTTGGATTTGCTGCAAGGATACCCATAGAGTCCACTTCATCGGTTCAGTGCAAGACATGGGCATATTCTCCTATGGCAGTGGAAATAATCACTTTTTACACTGAATTGACAATTTCAAACTAGCTGTTATCACTGTGTTCTGGTGTCGTTTTTTTTTTTTTTTTGGTCTGGTTGGCATTTTCTCAGTTTCATGTCGCTGTATTGATTAATATGATTATGTTGCCTGTGTTTTGTCTCTGCTTATCTCTGCGTGATGTAGCATTTTTTTTGTTGTTGTTTTGTTTTGTTTTGTTTTTAGATTTAGATCAGGCTGCCCTTTTAGCACTGTTCCAATCAAGTGGATGTTATGTCCAGACTTGATAAGGGGTTTAATGCCTAATATGTGATCTTGATGTGAAGACTGCTTAATAAGTTATTAAGGGTGGTTGGAAGCATAAATAAGGATAATATTGTGTAGTTGTTGTGTGTGAATGCTGAATATTATAATGTCACTGCTCTACAATAATGGCACATGTCAGACGTATGCCAAAAGGCAACTGGCGATTCATTGCATTCGTGAGCATGAGGGCTGTCAGATAATATTATAGAAACAAGAACTGCGCCAACAGCAAAATGTAATAATTCAATAGAATCATAATGGCATAAGTCACCAAATGACAGGAAAAGAAACACGTTTTTCTTAATATCTCAGAAGTGTCAAAAAATGACACATGTCCAGAAGAAAGAAAGAAAGAAAAAAATTCGTTTCATTAAGATGGGCTGTTATTTATCTTAATGTCAATCACAGGTACGAAAAGAAAAAAAGAAAAAAAAGAACAAACTCTTGAGAGAGCATTACCAGGCGCGGGGATCTTCGGAGGAAGAGAACTCTGTGTCAGACAAGTAAACTAATGATGATTACGAACTAATCATGGTGATTTTGTTCCCTTGCATTAGTTACTGTCACCAATCACGTTATATGGATGGATAGTGATGATTGGGGGAGGTTGGTAAGTCGCCTTCACGCAGTAATGGGCAATTGGTGGGCGCTTCTGATAGAATTTCCCGCTGTCCTATCATCCTGCTATATTCTGCCTATCCACACGCAATCTGCACATTATGGTAGAATTCAATGCGTATGTCTGTACAGTCACATGAAGGCGACGGTGTTGTAAATCATGAATATACCATACTGACACCAGTGCTCCAGTGAAAGAAAGCAGGGATGTATAGATGATGCTAGGTTGAAAAAGTACAGCGTAGATGTAAAATTTCACGCGTTCCACCGTTTCGAAAGAAATCTTTAACCTTTTGGTGCCCAGACATGAAGTTCCTTGTCCAAAACTTTTGAAATCTACGAACTTTAATTAAAATGAATGAAGAGAAAGAAAGCATGAAAGAAGGAGAAACCATATCATCAAGTGAAATAATTCATGGAGTGGTTAGATTTTGTCCAAAATGTAGAACATTAGACACCGAGGGAGGTATTCCAAATATGGCATCTTGGGCACCAGAGGATTAATTTACTTTTTTTCTATGGGTCTCTGAGGTTCTATATGTACATATATATACATATATATAAAATCATGTTTTCATCACAGAAAGTACCAGGCCAGTAAATGAGTGGTTTAGAAATGCAGGCATGCGAATGTAGTATTTCTTTCACCATCCCCGCTAAACCCTCCTCTTTGTTTGGTCTTGTCATGCAGATTCATTGCACTTTCGCGTTATCTTACAGAACACTAATCCTCAGCTCATAAAGCCTGGCAATTGAATGATTCAGACCGAAGGTATAGAAATGGATAGTGCCGTCGGTAGCAATTTCGGAAGGCAAGAACTGGAAGACGATATTGAATGAAAATCTGTTTCAGAATCTTCGGTATTAGAAATATCACATGGTGGGAGAAAAAAGGGACAAAAAGATATTATTTTGGATAGGTCTGGCGCGTCTAGATAGGATTATACAGAGACAAGTTTTGTCCTCCGGTGGGAATAGGTTTACTGCAGGAGAGTGGCTCGAGTGTGGCTTTGTTTGAGAAACAGTTTAGTGTCAGAAAACAATAGCGAGTTTACACCCGTGTACACACGTCTACCGTTCCTGGGACGGAAGGCAATACAATTCACAAGTCAAGTGTAAAATTCGAGTCGGTATTTTTCTTTCCCCGACATTATTTCAATTTTTTCTTCTGTAATCTGAATAACTTTTGGTATATATCCTTCACTTGAAGAGGCCTTAGCGGACATGTTTACATCAACAAGTAGAGATCATAAAAGGGGTTATTGACAAATTTTCCAAAGTATAACCCAGCTCTATTTTATCTTCTTGCTATGCTAGACATGCGGCACCCTGTTTTTTCCAAAATCTTGTATGAATGAAAGTAGTTTTCTTTTCTGGTTTTCAGTAATGGGCTGGCCAAGAGCAAATGAGCGGAAAGCTTTTCATTATTGCCACTTTGAAAAGATTGAATGTCTTGTTTAGGGGATCTTTGGAACCCCAAGAGAATCAGTAGCAAAATAAGCTACCCGAAAACAACGAGTTTGTTGTTCAGGGAGGCGACCTCAGTACTTTATCATGACATGGCATGGGGGTCAAAGCACACAAAAAGCTTTGAATTCTCAAATAGAATGAACAGAATGTCTTTAAAATGACCTTCCAGCATGTTTATCTGTACATTTGACTGGAGAGACAAAAAAATTCGTTGTTATAACATTCCTGAGTAGGTAAAACTGGTAGTATTTTGGTCAAATTGAAATGCGTCGGAATAATTTCTGACTGGTATAGACTTTCTCAATTTTTTTTTTTCTAATCGTGTATCAGTCTACATTTGGGAAGCTCAATTCCAGTACAATTTGACCGATAGTGTGCTCCCCAAAATTTTGTAAAGAGTATTCGCAATCAAGGGAGATTCATAGTCATGAATAAGAGCCAAAGACTACAACGTGTGATTTTTGCCTTTATCCCCCCATATTACAAGCTTGGTTCACGAGCCTCGTCCCTGCGAAGCCTAAGTTTGAAAAAAAAAAGAGTTGCAATGACAAAATGTTAGAACTCACCAATTGTAAAAGGGCTGTAGTGGACTTCCAACTTGAGAAATCGCTTTTGTCACTTTCACATTTTTATCAACTTAAGAAATAGCTTTTCTCAGTTTCGCATTTTTGTGCCGTTGGTATTATGTGTCTCCTGGGGTCTTCAAGATATGCACTCTTTTGATATCAGGATCAAAGTAGGAAAACAGATCTTTTATTGATGAAACAAATAGTCTATACAATATATAGGAGAGGTAAAGTACATAAAATGGCATAGTGTACAACTAAAAGGATAATCAGCTAAAGCCAAAGGAGGTAAAAATTCACATACAATCATTGAATAAACGCCAAATGAGAAATATACCAAAATGGGAAAGAAAACTGGCACAGTACATCTCTAAAAATGGTATAATATAACGTTGTATAACCCAGTAGGAAAAACTATACCGGCATTTCAGTGTTAATTGAGAGGAGACGATTAATTTAATCAAATACGACCTGACACAAGACACTGAATAGATGAAGCTGAGACAGTCATACACACTTACTACAGATGATTAAATTAAATACATGTATAGCAGTCACTAAATAAGTTGGTTTGCCCATCATTTGGATGATTTAACTTTGTCAAGTTTTTTTTTTATGTAAACAGTAAATAACACCACTACACGAAGTGTTTCACAGCGAAATATACACGGCCATCGACTTTTAATTTATGTTTTAGTTGTCAGTATTAAGAGCCATCTGTATATTTACGTGTTGCTTCCAAATGTTGCAGCGGAACGAAGGTTATAAAGACGTTTTCGTGGTTCTGCAGAATTGGGAAAAGTCGGTGCCCCCTCATTGTTTATTGGTTTCACACCTGAAGTGAAGAGAACGTGTATTTCTTCTGTTGATTCGTCTTTGTGTTAAGTTTCGTTTTTTAAAGTACATTTATTTATTTAAGTTAACTTTCTTGTGCTTGACAATTTAGTAGAATTTACAACCAGAGCATTGAGATTTCTCCCCTTTGATTTGTCTGTACCAATAGCCAGTTTGAGACACCATGCAGCAGCGGCCGGGCTTCCCCCACCATCACAGCCACGCAGAGTCCCTTGTCCGTCTCGCACGGCGGCTGGACAACCGGAGACACCACCGAAAGGAGCTGCAGTCTGGATTCGTCGTATTCCCTTGAGGTTAGTGATTATTTGTCTGGCCAGACCTAACTTTTTAGTGGCCAGATTTGGCATACTTGGTTAAATTTGCAGTGAATACTGGTTGCTTCAAGCAAGCAAAGCACAAACATTCCTGACATGATTGGAAAGATTATAAGACAAATGGCCCAAAGTGAAAGACGTATTTAAATCAGAGAGACATATGGGGCCCATCCCCAAAGTAGGCCTACGTAAGCTCAGTTTTGTTGACTTTGACTCCCCCTCCCCTTTGTACGCGTATCATACATTTGGCTTCACCCCCCCCCCCACACACACACCCCTCCTCTCGTACAAGGGTACAGCCTTTAAAATGTAGGATGTCCATGATTAGGCCTTGATATTTTGAAACTTTAAATGGCATTTTGCACAGACTATTTGCCTCTTTCATAAGAATCATTGCCAGTATTTGATTTTTATATAAGTTTACATCATATTTGGTTTAAAAGGAAATAAATAAATAAATAAATAAAAGCAATGTACACTTCACAAAGCACCCTCCTCCCACGCGCTTTTCATACGCCAGGCGCACCCCTCCTTTTCCTCCACCCGGGCGTACGTACTTTACGGATGACCCCTCTTCTTGACCTTGTCATTAGTTATCTGCATCGTTTTTATATAATGTATATACTTTTTTTTTTCATTTGCAGGAATTTGACAAACAGGCAGCCAACACAGTGTCCCAGCACTTCGATGAAATCAAATCTGTGCTGTTCGAAGGTCCGCGAGACGCCGTGAGGCAGCAAGCTGGCGTCTTCAGGGAGTGTCAGGAATGGAGCTCTCAATTCCCACACCTCAGGTCAGTCGAATCAAACCCCAGATTCAAGACATCATTACCTGCATTAGATCAGCAGAAAAGCATATTCATGTATAACTTTCATTCATCTCACAGAAATTGTGATGTTGGTCATCATGCAGTAATCGACCTCCATTTTAGGTTGAAGAAATTTAATTGGGGAAGCAAAAGTTGGGTGGCGAAAAACTGAAACAACGAATATGCTTGAAAACTGTGGAATTTCTGCCTAACACTCAGAGCTCCGCCCCCATTTCTGCTTGTGGGAAAATTCTGATTTTGCGAGAATTTGTTCTTAGAGACATAATTAAGGGGTTTTTCATGATCGGTCGCTTCATTTAGTGTGTATATTGTAGAAATTACTGAAAATAACTTTTCTCGCCCTGAGTTCTTGTGGGAACTTTAACCTTATTTTACTCAAAACTGTTTTTTTTTTATTTTTATAAATAGCCCACTTGTCTTTAAAAACCGACCACCGAGGCCTGGCGCGCATTTTGATCCGCGGACTACTTGGATGGTGAGGTCACGACCTTGGGTTACGATAGTCGGTTCGTGCGCGAGGCGCCATTGACGCTCAGTGTCGTGACGTCACCATCCAACCTAGTCGGCTGATCAAAATCGATCAGTGCGGGCCTAGGCTAAGGACAGGGTGGTGACCTTTGTGCAGTTCTGTGCTATATTGGTTTTAATTCTGTCTTTGCTGCAGGGTTCTGGGCAAGCAGGCTTGCCCGCCAAAAGACACGGGTTTCTATCATGTCCCATCTACTCGAGGTTCCCGACCCACCTCCTCAAGCATTCTTCTGGATGTGACGGACAATGACATCTCAATGTCTTCAGATTCTCAGGGGTAAGCATACTCTCTCTCACTCTCTCTCTCTCTCTCTCTCTCTCTCTCTCTCTTTGTGTGTGTGAGAGAGAGAGAGAGTGTGCGTGGGTGCATTTATGTCTGTGTATGTGTGTGTGTGTGTGTGAGAGAGAGAGAATGGGGGGGGGGGGGGGGAATTGGCATTTGGCATGAGAGATTGGAAAATAGAAATGTGTGGTGATACGGGTGTGTGTCAGAGAGGAAAAGAGAGAGGGAGATAGAGAGGGAGGGGGGGGGGGGGGAGAGTTGGCATTATATGTGTGAGATGAGAGAATGTAGAAAAAGAAATATATAGTGATATAATTATGTATGTGTGTGTCAGAGAGGAACAGAGTGTCTGTGTGTGTGTGAGAGAGAGAGAGAGCACATGACTGGAAAGAGAAAAAAAAATCAAAAAGTGATCGTGCGATTTTTAGGAAGTTGGCTATCCATGTTGTGCTTGTACTTGATTTTAGCGATTTTTATACTCCCTCCCCCCTCCACCCTTTCCACCTTGTACGCTTTTCTTGGGTTCAACACAGCCCCCTTGCCCACTTTCCCCACTTTTTAAAGCGTACCGCCATTGAAAAGTTTAATGTTCATGAAAAGGCCTCCATGTTTGAGGCTTTATATCGCAGTTTGGACGCACAATTTTGATTGTTACATCAAAAACATGGTCTAATTTGATTCTTATACAATCTAACAACCTATGTTGTTGAAAAAAACAAATGTTTCTAAATAAAAAACTAAATTTAAAAAAAAAATTCATTACCGCAATTAAAATTCGAACATACGATTCACAGCGCTGGGGGAGGGGGGGGGGCACACACCCCCAACTCCTTGCGAGCGTATGTACTTTATGGATGGCCGTAATTCATTTTTCTTGAGTTTCTCTGATTGTCTTTTCTGACAGTGAATGCCGTTATGTCTTCATTTACCTGCCTGTATGTCCTACCAACATAATCTACAAGTCATGTAATGAATATTATGTCCACTATACTTGTCCTTGGCCTTTCAGTACTGAAGCGAAAAGAGAGCTTTATGGGAAACGGGCATTTGGTATTGGAGACATACTTGAAGTAATATGATAACATGGCAGACACTTAAAGACATACCTAAATACCCCTAGACTCTAGTTCTTAGACGGTGGGATTAGGTAAAAATCCCATTAGTTTGGATTTTGGGGGGGGGGGGGGGGGTGGTCAAGGTTGACACGTATTTATGGGTCAGAATATGTCAGTGACACTAAAGGCTTGATGGCCCTGGGGTCTGTGGAGCCCAGTACTGGTCTGGTACCCGGGTATTGACCTAGCGGTGGCTGCGTTATGTCATACCTACTGACTTTACTGTCGGGTGGGCCGGGTAGGTGGTGCGGTGATTGTGCCGGAGAACACTTGGGGGGGGGGGGGGGGGAGGAAAGAAACAAGGGAAAGAGACATGGGGACAAGAGGAAGGTGGAGAAAGCGTTTGAAATGGTGAGATAGAGAGGTATATAGACACTGCAGAGATATGTCTTTTTGAGAAGCTAGGTCGTGGATGATAGACGCCATGATGGTGCGTGAACGGCAAACGAGAGTGAGAGAAAACCTAGCCAATTGTAATTTTTTTTTTTTTTTAAATGAAAGGCAATTAGAGAAACAGCAGAAGTAGAGTAGCTTTTAGAATGTGATGTGAGTTAGAGAAAAAACGGCTGAGAAGAAATTGGCTTTTATAATGGGACGGTGAGTTTCAACGAGAGAATTAAAAACCACGAAAAAATGTTGTAGATATATGAAGACCATAGCTTATTAGGCACACAGACAGACAAACCAACGGACGGAAAGACAGATGGATGATTAGAGATTGAGAGAGAGAGAGAGAAACGGGAGGAGGGAGAGAGAAAAAGAAAAGTGGGAAGAGAGGGAGAGAGAGAGAGAGAAGTCTAGGGACATGGGAATAATAGAGAAAGAAATCCTCAGTCGACGAATTCAGTTTAGAATTTCGGCTATTGCTTCTCTTCATTCTTCGAGCAACAGTACTTGTGTACGGAGCAGTGGATTCTCTGAATACAGTGTTGTGAATCTTCACAGCTCGTGTGATTTATGGGAAAGGAATAGTGTTATTAGAATATGACAAGCTTTTCTTGCGTTTGACAAGCAGTCTTTCTAGATGGACCGTTATAGACAGGGAAATCTTTTGAGTTTGGCATGACCAGTAGCACTTGAATCTATGTACTGCTGACTTGATATGGGCAAATACCGTATGCTCCATGAAGAAAATTTTCCAGGAGAGGCGAAAAATATTTGGCTTTTGTTTGTTTGTTTGTTTTGTTTTTGTCCAATTTCCACTTTGGGGTGACAGGGGAAATTTTGTCGTGCAAAGTTTTAACCCAGCTGGAAAGACAGAATAGAACACGTTTCATTCCATGCGATGGTGTTGAATGGTGAAGTTGACGTGTAGGATAGATTGGCTTATACAGTATTTTTCTGTAGCACCACAGAATGTTGATGCTGTAGAAAGTTCCAACTGGAGGTCTTTGTTTTGTATTATGATGAGTGATACCAAGCATTTCTATTAATTAATTTTTTTTTGTTTATGGAATCATGATCATAATATTTCTCTTCGCCGCTATTTTCTCTTCGGTCGTAGTATTCCGGAGGATTTGTGTGTGTGTGTTTGTGTGTGTGCGTGTGGGTGGGTAGGTGGGTGGGGACCATAGGTGAAAACAACTTTGATTGTTGTTGTTGTTGTTTTCCAATCTGCGTGTGCCACCGAGGGCGTCGCAGGAGGAAAGAGCTTTAGGTCTGCAGCCAGCTTGGATGCCTTTCTTGGCGTAATGCCGTTGGTCGTCAGAGCCTCATGACGCCACTGGTCCAGGCCTTCCTTGGTCTGCCCCTGGCTTTGTATCCATGTTGTATGCACAATAGGCCAGCTGGGAGATCGGCATTCACAAGAGGTGTCCAAAGCATTGTACCCTCTGCTGCCCTATGTGCCGGTGGACTGGTGTTGTTCCCACCAGTTCTATGGTCTTTGTATTTCTGATCCTGTTGCGTTTGGACTTGTTGCAAATCTTAGAGAGCATCGCACAACAACCTTGGTAACGACAAAACCAAGGGTACCGGGCTAATTAGGAGTGACTCCAGCACGAAGACTTGTAAAGCTTATACGAAGGAGAACAGACGGATAGTGTTAACATATCCTGCTTATTGTCAACCCGCTGTCTGTGTTGAGTTAAAGCACTCAGGGCAGGGAATGTGGTGGTTGGCCGGCAGAGTTAATTGAGGCGCGTTGTCAGGAGGGGAAAAAAAACATCAAGTTGTAGTAGGTCATTTCAGTGTTGAGCGAGTCTGCACGGAACTGTAGTAGCAAAATTAAATATCAGTCAACCGCCGATGTTGATTCTAAACATGCACGGTGAAGTAGTGGTGGTGGGTGGAGAGCGGTGGCCCGGGGGACGTTGTTGAGTCGGAAAAACCTGTTTATTACAGATCATTTCAGAACTGGGTGAATCAGCGTGAAAGGAGCGGAATTAAATGTAGGTGGATCTGACAAAAAGCAGACTAAAGGTGAAATTTGTATACCGCTCAATGTAAAAATCAACGTGAAATATTTCTAAAACGATTTCAAGCAAAATATTTTATCTGACTGCATAAAAAATGGCTAATCTTTCATGTCATAAGCAAATCTCAGTTTCCAGAGAAAAAATTGGGGAGGGTGGTGTCTCAGGAATTTGGTCTTTCACCATAAGCCCGATTTCGTCAGATCCACTCACAAATATTCACATTTTCAACATCCCCGTATGGACATCAGTGCGACACGCCAAATACACGATGAGCACAGCGTATCCCAAATGACGCCAGATTTCAGGATGGATTGGCCCTATGGGGGTTTTATTGTATCATAACCCACCACTTTTATACCAGGACTTGTCATACATTGCTAGTGCTGTTATGAACTCAAGGTTTCCTGGCAGTCTTAACGTTGACTTGGACAGGTTTATGGTATATTTACATCCCCCATTGATGTCTGGAAATGGAGAGAGCTTCACTGTGCCCTTGGTGACCTATATTCTGACGTCTGTCGCCAGAAACGTTTAATAAGAATTGACTTGAATGCTTTTTCCCCCAGAATTTTGTCTGTCATGTTTGTAAAACGGCCGACTTTTATTTATTTATTATTAAAATAAAATAAAATAAAACTGAATTGAATGCATTTTTAGGGGGGGGGGGGGGGGGGGTACCAATCCTGCCATTGTCTTTTCGGGCGCCACGCCTTGAGTCATCTCAGCTCAGATGATCACAATCTAGTATGAAAATACTTTAAGAAAAATGATCCTGTATATATAGTAGATAATGTTCATCGACAAATTGGTTGTCAGGAACGAACACAGAACATAAATGTGAAAAATGAAGATTTCAGAATGTTAAACGTAGATTGATTTAACCTCAGATGCAGTTTTTATTTTTCTATCTAGATTCTAGTTTGAGTTGTAGTGACAGTACATAGATATGTGGAAAGCTTTTGCAGTTTTCAGATTGTAGAGACTGTCCTTCATGGTGGGGAAATAATTGTGTGCCAACTGATTGTGTACCTTATTATTGTTTGATATAATGCAATTGCCCAATGGTGTCATTACAAGCATCCTTTGATCATCAGTATGTTGCCAGTTTTTTTTAATTGTAAAGACAGAAAAGGAGAGCTCATTACTGCATTGCCTGATTGTAATGCGTTTTGTCTGAGGCCCCGGACATTTTTACTTCGGTAGAATTGGGTAGTAAAACTACTTGATCATAGGCCGAGTGTTGTTGTCGTTGCCAGGGTAACCGTCACAGGTAGCTGCCTCGTCAATACGTTGCCAGGGACACTTTCCTGTCTCACTAACTCACAACTGGCATAGATTGTTATATGTGTTTAGATGTATATATATATATATATATTTTTTTTTTATGTTAAATTATATGGACACGGATTTTTCCAATTTGACATTAAACATGGAAGAGAGAAAAAAAAGCAAAACAACAGTCAATTAATTGAGAGAGAGAGAGAGAGAGAGAAAGAGAGAGAGAGAGAGAGAGAGAGAGAGAGAGAGAGAGACAGACGTATGGATTCTTTTTTTTTTGAAGGACGGATGGATACCAGAATTGGTGGGTTGACAGATGTGTGGTAGATAGATGACTATGTAGATGGTTGGATGGCAAAACAGTGAGTACGTGCATGGGTGGTTGAATGTGTGGAATGGAGGGTCTTGGTTTCCAGGAAAGTCTGGCATCAGGATGATTGTATGTGGATGGATGCACTGGATGACACTTTAGAAATACTGTAGTTGATACTTTAAGAATAATTTTTGTTTGACTGAGTTGTACTACAGTTATATTTATGGGAGTGGTTCTCAGCATGGGTAGTATGGGGGGCGATTTTGAGTGGTTGGGGGGGGGGGGTGGGTCCGGGGGAGGGGGGAGTGTGTGGGTGTGTGAAAATGAAGAAAAGGGCGACAAAGGGGCAAAACAATGAAGGGGCCGATGGGGGGTGGAGTGGGAAACAGATAAGGGTAAATACAGTGCAGCTACGGATTTGTTCAAAGGCATCCTTAAATGGATTTTGTGAACAGAAAAGGCCTATTTTTCTAGTGCATTTGATAAAGAAAGCTTTCTGGTTTGTATTGAGCAACCAACATGTTTATTGTTATGCATAAAGCTTTGACAAATTGAACATCATAATATGTGTTTGTAGTCCATCTGTTGTGAAATGTATCTCTTAGGTTTGAGTATGGATTTGGTGTGTGTGGGAGGGGGGGGGGCGGCAAGCGATGAAAGAAAAATTGAGTCGAAGGGGGCAATTGCTTGGAAAAGGTTGAGAACCACTGTTATATAATTATTTGAAAGTGACAAGATGGTATTAGATATCTGTAATGTGGCTGGTCCGGTGATGGCATGGGGAATCTCTGCTTGGCATAATGTGGTCATATTAGAATATTTTAACAAATTCATAGACAGTGAGTGTTTGTACTGTTACTTTGTTATGTGTTTTGCACGTGAATTTTACTTTTGAAATGACACAGGTACATTTCATGTTTTACTATATATACGTATCTCTATTTATTGTTTAATATTTATGTCTCTGACATTCATTTGAAATAGGGATAGTAGGTGCCATCTATAAAATATTGACAAAATATTAATAACAAAAAAAAACAACAGAAAATCTGCGGGGTTGCAGCAAATCCTGAAGCACAATCAAAATGTGACAAAAGAAAAAGTTGTATGTAGCAAAGCGCCTTGAAGAAATAATACACAAACGATATATCAAATGATTTGCTACATACAACTTTTTCTTTTTGCCATCCATGAACTGTGTGTGTTTGATCTTGCTGTTGTTTCGTACCTTTCTTCTGCTTCGCCTCCTGCTTTGTCTTTTTCTTCTTGTTCTTCTTCTCCTTCATCTTTTTCTTCTTCTTTTTGTCTTTTAATAGGGCAACTTATCTAATTGTTTATGGTGTTTTTAAGGTGCTTACTTATTGGTTTCATCAGTTACTGTCAGCTCATGTATTCTTTGGATATACATTTAAGAGGTGACAATTGTTTCATCTGTATTGCAGGCTGACACTCACTGGTTGTAGTGTCTCAGCAAGGCGTGCACCTGTGGGGTCTCTATCAGGGAATGACTCGGAGTCCTCAGCCTATTCTTTCCTAGTGGAGGAGGTCATTGAGGAAGATGGTGTTTATGAAGATGTCATAGCTGTTGATTATAAAAATATGTAAGTTTGGTCCTTTTTAATGAAGCCTTCGATGCAAACCTTTAATGTTTAACTAGAGCAAATGTTAATCTTGCAGCATGTTTCATTTGTCATTTGACATTTTTTCAGTAAAAAGAGAAATTCAGAAACAGCCGCGGGTATAATTTTTTACATTACATATTTCAGTGAATTTAAAATCAGAACTTCGTTTTTTTTCCAGCTATTGAGAAGGATTGTGATCATAGAGACATGCACTTTTAATTCCTGCAAAATGCATCGGAGTTCAAGGACTAAGTAAAGTAATAGCTGTTCCAAGAAAATGAAATCCTTTATGAGCTGTCTGTTTGTTTCTCTGTAGATATGAAGACAACATAGAGTATAAGAAACAAATAACTCCCCGTCGGCGGAGAGTTGGTTACCCTCCCATTACACCTAATGCCTGTGTGAAAGACAGTGTTATCAGTGGAGCTTTTGACCACATATGGAATGAAGTAAGTGGGCTGTTAATGTGGTTATAACCAAAGTGCTAATCTTGAGTGTTTTTACTAGTGGAATATTTTCTCTCTATCTTCAGTGCTATATCGTCACTGCTCTATGGAAATGGCATATGTTTGAATTATGCCAAGAGGCAACTGGCGATTCATTGCATTCCTGAGCATGAGGGCTATCAGATAATATTACAGAAAAGCAAATGTGCCAATAGGAAAGTGTAATAATCTAATGGAATCATAATGGCATAAGTCACCAAATGACAGGAGAAGGAACAGTTTTTTTCTTAATATCTGAACAATGTCAAAATGCCATTAGCGTAGAGCAGTGATGGTATTCCAAAATAGTCACAGGATAGCGGCTGCTCTCATCATGAGCAGCCACAAACTACCTCAGTGACAAGAATCAGACTTTGTTGTATGGAATTCAAACAATTTTGTTTACTAACATCATAATAGTTCTCAAAGGTTGAAAAGCCGTCATGTTACTGCGTCTAATCTGAACTGGAAATTTTCAGCCATGACTTTCACCCCATGACGTGCGTTATATAATAATAATGTATAGCATTTATATAGCGCATATCCATTTAAAATGCTCTATGCGCTTTACAGAAACAACATGTCAACCACAGAGCAGAATGGAGCTGCCTGCGAAGCGCTCAACACACTGCACTGCTTCTTTCTCTCTCCCTGTCTCGCTCACTCTCTCTCTCTATCTCAGAGCAAATTGTAACGCAGCCTGTTAGGCGCAGTTCACAACTCACAACAGTTGACAACTCACAGCAGTTCACAACTCACATCAGTTCACACAACACACAACTCAAATAATATTTGAATATTTATTAATAACAATATATATTTAATAATGAATAATAAATTTTGGCGGGGGGGGGGGGGGGATGATATGGATAAATTTTAATCTATTAATTTCAATTTTCAATTTTGCCCGGGCAGCGGCCTTTCGGCCTGCTCTTTACGATTTCCAACTGCCAAGGTATCTTTAACGTGCGCAACGTGCACACGGGCCCTCCGAATTTTTTCGTCCTTATCCGAGAAGACTAGGTACTCGATCCTACCCCCCAATAGGACCAGGGACTTGAAAATATGAGAAAAATCCAATTTCCAACATGCCTGCACTGCCCGGGCTTAGAACCCGGGACCCTTGGCATGAGAGGCGAGCACCTTGCCTCTAGACCACCAACATAGTAAATTATGTTGTTTGGTGTCAAGCTAAATGCATATTCTATATATTGTTTATTTCCATTTATGTCCTTCACCAGATTATGTCATGGATGAGGCAGCTGTTGAAAAAATATACGTCAGAAATCACAGGTAAATGTTTATATCATTTGTTAACATCAGAGAATTAAGCTCACTCAAGAGTTGTAGCCTATTGGTGTGAAACGCTTGTACAACAGTTCATGTGAGATGTGAATGCTGATGTGCTGAATAATAATATTGCTTTGTGTAAAATGTTATTACTGGTAAACTAACCCTGAAAAAAGACAAAAAAAAGCTATACAATTCTTGTTCTCTTTGTATTTTATATTTTGTGTCTAAATAGTTGGATGCTCGGTCCTGTATTTATATTGCTTTTTTTTTTTTTTAAATCAATGTTCTTCAGTAATGCCAGCTACATGCTGTTAGTGCTCTACAATAATGGCATATGCCAGACGCATGCCAAAAAGCAGCTGACGGTTCATTGCATTCCTGAGCACAAGAACTGTCAGATAATATAGAAAAAGAAATGTACCAATAGGGAAAAATAATAAAACAATAGAATCGTAATGGCATAAGTCACCAAAAGTGTCAAAAATGACGTATGCCATTAGTGTAGAGCAGTGATATGTACTGAAGTGGGTCATGGGGAGGGTCGAATCAATTTTTTTTGGAATCAAAATCTTGCTGGTCCAGTTAACTTGAGCAGTGAGACACATTGAACATTTGAGAGATGAAAGTTGTATAGTTCAGCATTATAACCTCTTTACTATAAGTTGCAACAGACTTGATCCTGGCTGACGCTGAATTGTCAGTGCACGTATGAGTGGGTGTGATGTATCAGACTAAACCATATTAATATCTTATGTATGTAAAATTCAGCTATTAGACTGTTTAGATCTGACATCTGATATCGAGGGCCATGTGGTACACTAGTGTAGCTGGACTTTAAAAAAAAATTTGAGGCATTTGGCATGCTTGTAGCATTTGAGGTCCTTTGGCTTCTCGGGGGCCTCAGCCAAGTGCTGTTGGCCCTGAAATGCTTGTAGCCTTCAGTAGCCCACAGATTGTGTTTTTGGTTGGGGGTTAAGTTCTTAAAACTAAAGGTTGAATAAACTAGAAAGTGGGATTAAGAAAATAATTCAGTTTTTTGCTTTTGAAAAAAGTGTCTAACAGTAGTTTACTATGCACATATATACTCTAGGAATATGTCAGCCATTACCTCCAGTGGAAAGTTTTTGTTGTGAGAATTTTGTTATGATTGAGGTTACATGGTGCCTTTGTTGTGGCGAGCTGTCTTTGTTATCAAACTGGCATTAAGTCTTTGTTCTTGTAACTCCACAGATTCCAAACATGATGTCATCTCCTTCTCTCCCACCAACCCTCATCAGTCCACACCCATCTCTCGAGAGCTTTCCCTCTTCATGGCCAATAGTCGAGTGAGTCAAATGTCCAGATATGCTCTTATCTATTTCTTTGCCCATGCATACATTATGGGGTTTAAGTAATAGAACTGTTGTAATTAAAATTGACAAAACTTCTGCATCATCTGACGTATACTGTGTTAGGGCTTCATCTCCCTAAGATTGGAAGAAAAATTTCTAAAAATTAAATGACAATGGGTTGTTATGTGGGCATCAGATGTTGTAGTATAAAGCAAGCTCCTATTCTGAAGAACTCAACATCATTTTGGATGCATCGTCAACTAAACTGAGACTCAGTGAATCTTAGGTTGCAATGAAAGAAAAGATGCATAAAATGAGTAATTATATTAAGTCTTTTGTTAAGCTCAAACCACAAATGTAGCAACATGAAGCTTATCTTTGCCATTTGATTGCATCAACATTCATTCCAACACCCCAGCACAGCTGCTGTCAGATTGATGCATCATTAAAGCTTATCAGAACTCAATGAATCTTAGGCTGCATTGAAAGAAAAGATGCATAAAATCAGTAATTGTATTAGGTAAAGTCTTTGTTAAGCTCAGTCAAACCATGAATTGTCACCGTTCCCTAAACTGCAGTAACCAGTTTTGGCCACTTTTCAGGAGAAACAAAAGACTGTTTCATTTTAGCATTACTGGTCTAGTTGCAATGAATTTTTGAAAGTTTGCTTTTCAGTTAGTTTTTGGTTTAAGAGTCTACAACCAAGATCATTTGACCACAGAACTTTGAATGTAGTCGAATATAATTGTATGAAAATTGATTTTTTGAATTTTTGAGTTACTCCAGTCTTAGTGAAGGTGATGAAATATAGCAACATGGAGCTTATCTGTACCATTTGATTGCAGCAACATTCATTCCAACATTCCAATACACATCTGGGTAGCAGTACAGACAGGTCAATAGATGGCATCCTCCACATCACCAGCATGTCACTAAAGAACCGGCACCCGCTGATGTAAGTTATATATATCTAAACGGCTCAGCCAGCGACCCCATGGAAATTCAATGTGTAGACTTGAAGTCAAGTTTTTTCATAGGAATGACATTGTTCCTAGATAGATCTCCTGGTTACGAATCACACTAACATCTGTTTGATATAGGGAATCCACCCCTATGGTGACCCTTCAAATCTCACAGAAATCTACATCTGACTGATGTAGGGTTTGCTGGCTGCTGTGTTTTTTGTTGTTTTGTATTTTTTAGTTCTCATTGAGAAATTAAGCAAAGCTAAAATGAAGTTGTCAGGTTTGTATCTCTTTAGTGAGTCAGCCTTGTTGTTTGTGGAGATGTGTCCTTCTGAGGGTTAACCTCAAACATATCAAAATTTTCATGTGCCCTCACCCCCATGTATACTGATGTATCATCGTATATTCATAGGTGGTTGGTGGGTACTCCTGGTAGGGCCTCCTCTTGTTCTAATGTTCTGTTATATTCTGTCTTTTCTCTTCTCCAAACTCAAACATTCAGACTTCATCATCATGTAATATTGTTGTTCCTAGTCATATAAACTCTGTTTTTTTGGTTTATGTTGTCTATAATTTTTATGATTATGTTGGTTTTTGTTCCACTAAAATTGTACAAACTTTTGTCGTTGGTTTTTGTTCTCTTGACGAAGTTCAATGTTTGAGGTTCATTTGCTATTTGTCTCTGCGTGAGTAATGCCAGTTTTCAAAGTAACAGATTTGATGGGGCATAATATAATGTCGTTGGTCGGTTGTTGGAACCTCATTATAACTACACTCAAAGGCTGTTGTTAGGGGACAGTAGCATTTTACGTAGAGAGCTATTGCTGAGCAGTGAACACAGCTCAGTTTTTTCTCTATTTGGCTTTGTAATTAGACTATGGTCCCATAACAAGAGCTTTTGAAGGTTAGTTTTAATGAGCTTCCAACAGCCGACCAAGAATATGATGCTGCCAGTAACTGTGTATGATTGAGGTGGTTTGTGCATGGATTTAGACACTAGCAGTGGGAACACAGTGGAGGGAGAAATGTTACAACACTGATCATTAATGAAATACAGAATTTACACACAGGGTAGCTGATAATTTGATTTGTAAAGCCTTTGACAAAAGTCTCCATGCTTGAAGACACTGTTTTTTAACTCTTTGGAGACGGTGGTAATTTGGATGTTATCCATCTAGAAAGACTCGGGGTTCCTGGACAAAAAAAATTGATGTATTTAAAACAGCAGAAGATCTGCCATTAATATGTACAGATCAGTAGATTTTATGAAACAAGCATTCTGATTGGCTACAAGACCATGACATGACTAACCAAAACTGCTTTCTCAGTGGGCCAATATTCGGCCCATTCGTTTTTTTCACAATAATACATTTGGGCCGATGATCGGCCCCATTGTCTTTTTCACTGCAAAATAATTGGGCTATCATCTTCTTAGGGCTAAAATATCATGCCATGATGGCTGATTTCCTGAATTTTCTGGTACAACTTTTTAAATTACTGTTTTTAATTCCAATCGTCATTGCTGGACCTTTCTCCAGGGATCCCACAGAATCTCATGTGCTTGGTTCAGTAAGACCAGGCTCCAGCATACAGTCCCCTGCCCAGGTGCGGCCAATGAGCAACCTGCGGGCATCACACAGAGGAACAAGAGGGGGGCGGCTTGCCCCTTTGGCCAAGACTCCAAATACGGTAAATCTTGTTTGTAGTTGAAGACCCAGATGTGAGAACAACCATAGACCAATTAAAAAAAATTTTGGTTATTTAAAAAAAAATTTTCAATGACTGTTTTGCCCCAAAAGTCCTGTTTTTTCTGCTTTGTCTCTGATGAAACAGGTTGCTATTGTTTATCTGCATTAACAATGCACCTGGGGACTTTCAAACTTAGAAAATCGATTTTTTTGTCAGTTTCATGGATATGTGACTATGGTTGTTTTTCCGTCTGGCTTTTTAGTTCTAATAACCATTGTTCGTCTTGATCTCATGTTTCTGTGATGAAATTAAGCAAAGCTAAAATGAAGTTGTCAGGTTTGTATCTGTTTAGTGAGTCAGCCTTGTTGTTTGTGGAGATGTGTCCTTCTGAGACATATCAACATTTTCATGTGCCCTCACCCCCATGTATACTGATGTATCATCGTATATTCATAGGTGGTTGGTGGGTACTCCTGGTAGGGCCTCCTCTTGTTCTAATGTTCTGTTATATTCTGTCTTTTCTCTTCTCCAAACTCAAACATTCAGACTTCATCATCATGTAATCATTAAAATAACAAAATATGCCAAAGTCTGCAGCGTTCTAGGTTTAAGCCTGTTGAGTAGTTCGAGTCCATTTTCAACCATATGAAGATTTTCCAGTTCCCATCAAATCAATTGTCATTTATATTGTTTGAAAGAGATGTCATAAAGTATGTTGACACAAATATATAATACTTCATGAAGCATTTTAACGTAAACTTGTATAGGTCTGAAGTAGCATGAGTTGATTAACCTGGGTGTGCCCCCCTCCCCTCCCTTCCCCCCTTCTCTGAAGATCTCCAATAGTCTCGCCTCCTTGGTTTCGGTTTATTATTTGTAGCTTGGGCTTGCACTGATCCCAGGCTAGGATAACTTCTCCAATCCAATTGGAAAGCTTGGTTTTTTGCTGTTCGGCTTCAAAACTGATCAATTGTCAGGTACCGTGGTTTATCAGCGATGTTAAATCCAGAGCAAGCCAGTAGGAGGCCATAGGAATCAATCATGCCTCAAAATGTGTAGGGAAGAAAAATTTATTCATATTAATTTTTGATAAGGCTGACATAATCCAGTGGCAATTTCACTGTCTACCAGTCCAGGGGCTTGGGAAGATATTGGGGCTGAGGTAGGTGATGTTGTCACAAGTGAAATACATGAAAAAAAAGAAGAAAGATATATGGAAGTGAGTAATAATGACTAAATCTCTTTAGTGGATTGGATTTCAACGAGAGACGGACACTCATTTGATATTCCTAAGTGTTTTGTTATGTATTTGTGTGTCTGTCTCTTTCGCTTTCTCTGGATATTTGTATGTATGTAAGAGAGCAACATAGAGACAACTGAGCAAACTGGGGAAAGGAAGGAAAGGGGAGGGGGGAGAGGAGGAAGGATAAAGGGTACAAGAGGGAGCCTCTGGTGGTGATTAGATCTTTGAAAGAAAGTTACAAAGCAAAATGAAGAAGGTTTGAAACCCAGTGCTGTAGTCTGTCAGGTTTTTTGTTTTTTTTAGGAGTGGGCCACGCACTGCAGTGATATACAGCATATGGGGGGGGGGGGTGGGAAGAAAGAGAGATCAGAGAGAAAAAGAGATAAGGGATAGTTTAATCCTGTGATGTTTATACCTGTTTTCACCAGTCCTCCAGTGATTAGCTTATAGACCTTGTGTGTGTGTGGTTTTTGTTTGTTCTCCTGTCACGAACAAGAGCATGTAGAGATCTTGAAATGTTGGTTTTCTTAAAATATGAAGTCTGTTATCTAGGAGTTGTTAAAGACAAGGGAATAATAAAAATAAAATGAGATTGACGGAAAGAAAGAAAGAGAAATTATGGGCTTCAAGGGACTGATAGGAATTGAAACAGGAAGAGGATTATATTTTAAATAGACACATTATTAGGAAAAAAAAAGAAAGAGAGCTATAAACCCACTTGGAGATTATATTTGAAATGAAAGGGATGTCTTGGCCCGATCCGACCCCGAAACAAATGACAACAAGAAAAGAAGAAAAAAAAGGTGGTATTAGAAAAGGCCAGATTGACATGAGTGACACTACAGCATTGAGTCTAGGGTTAATGCAGAATGCAAATATGCTGTTTAAAGATTGTTTGTGAAAAGTTGTCAAACAGGAAGAGTGAAATTGTCTCTCTTGGTGCTGATTTTTTCATTTTTTTAAAATGGTATTTCATTTACCAAGATTTTCAAGACCCCCTGTGTCCTGGATTTTTGTAGTGTGAGCAAGAGTGGATTATGCCTAGCTTTCTGGCAAAATGCAAGTTATTTGTTGTGTTCACCTGATTTTCAGGAGGATGAAAGACCAAGCCGTGCTCATGCTGCCATAGACGCCCTGCGGGTGAAAGGTCTCACACCTTCGTCCAATGACCCTTTACCTTCCCCTCCTTCCAATTTCCAAAGAAATGGTGCTCTCCCACCCCTGGATCAGGTGAGAGACTTGATTTGTGTATGTGTTTTGTCGCCCCCAGTACTGCTTTATTGCAGATGGTTGGTGGGCACCTGTGGATGAGTTTCCTCCTGTCCTGTCATTCTATTACACACTGTCTGTCGTCTTGTTTTTTTTTTCCAGCACAGTGTGGGTTGTTGGTGGGCACTTCTGGTAGGGCTTCCACCTGTCCTATCATCCTGTTACATTCTGTCTGTTGTATTGCTTGCCTTTTCATAGCACAATGTAACCATCACTGTGTCAGCAGGCTTTCTCCAAACTCAAACTGCTTTATTCTATCTCCAGTTTTTAGTTTGCTTTTTGTCACTGATTTCGCCCTTGACACTGTTTTTCCACAAACGCATATGCTCATGATGTTACCACTTACTGCTGATTGATTTGATTTTGTAAGAGGGTAACAAGCGAACATTTTTAAAAAAAGTGTTTTGGTAGGGACAGTAAACAAAAAACACCATATTTCTCTATTCAGCTTTTATTTAGAAACGTTCCCACCTCAGCACATCTTTCTTTTTTGCAAGGACCTCAGGATTAAAAGAAAAAAATTGTTAGTGAGTTATTTGCACAGAAAATCAGAACCCAGTAAATAATGCTGTAGTCATTTCCAGTTGGTGCTTGTGTCTTTTACCATTCATAGAATGGGACATTTACTGGTAATAACAAAAATACTAATAATCATAATAATACAATACAGGGTGTCTGTTTTAACTATACTATGATGATAATTGTCAGGTCCGTATATTTGAAATATATTTAATGTTTGTCTCTGTGCAGAGAAAACCACATCAGGGCTACAGGGCGACCAGCGCTATTGACAACAAAGACAAGAGTTTGCTAAATTTCCGAGAACGAGGTCATTTTGCAGGAGAGCCAGCCAGGCCCAACACAACTCATGCCATGAGGGTAAGTCAGGGCCACGGATAATTTTTCCCGCTGAAACAATACATTTACCAAAGGTGTTCCCTAACACCTGTTTTCTGAAGTCAACCCATTCTTGAATTGCATAAAATAGCACGAAGGGACAGTTATTCAGATCAGATAAATACAGTTGCAATAATTGTAGATCCTTAAAATGGGAACCAGAGTTACTTGTCGGTGAAAGGAAACCATTTTTGCATTGGGAAAGTATTATAGAAATAAACACTGGAATCCAATTTATCTATTAGCTACAGTACTGGAAATGTGGGATAAGCACCAAAAAAAGGAGTTATTGTGAATTTTATCAAGTATATTACTCATGTCATATAGACAATGTCTTACTATCAATCTCACTCAATAGCTGTCAGGTCAGACCGGGAATGAAGTTGAAGAAAAGTGAAGACGGGAAGCCACTTATTATATATATTGTCACCATTCCCTAGGACTATAGCAGCTCAAAATTTTGAACAATTGTCTCACGACCAGTCAAAATGAGACGTTTGTCGCTTTTTACTGTAACTGAGCTTTTGGTGTCATAGGAAAGCTTATTTATTGTACTTTCATGTGATGAAAAAATTTTTGAGCTAGCTTAATTGTAGCCCGAGATATAGCAGTTTAAAGAGACGGGGGAATGGCGGAAATTCCGAGAAAATCGCGATTAAAGATCGGTCATGTTCAGACCCGGTTTTTCCTTAGCAACCATGCATAAAAGTGTGAAAGTTGAAGTTGAACTGCTAAAGTAATATATTTACTAACTGATTTTCAGCATTGGCAGTAGAAATCACCATTCACACCTTAAAAAGCAAAGCAGAATTGAGAGTATCCCTTCCCCCTGTCCATCCATTTTCTAATGGTAAAATTGAGGAAAAAAATAGAGGATGCAGACCACCTTGGTAGTAGTAAACTATAGTAGTTAGCAAAGCATGATAAAACAATGATCCAATATATAGTCTAGTAGATTTAAAGGGATTTAAATGCTAAAAGGGATAGCAGTTTTGTCAACGCGCAATGCAAGTAACATAGGAAGAGGACGAAAGGTGGAAGATTAGTGCAAGGGAAAAGGGAAGGGGGAACAATGAAATACTAAAAGATGCAGATGTAGAAAACAAAGTACTAGATCTAGATCTACTTGCAGAACTTAAAAAAGTAATAAAAGTAGATCCAACTTACCCCTCAGTGAAAAACACCTCACGAAGTACACAGCACTAATTACCAACTCCAAAATCCAAGAATTCACATTCTCACCACCAGCGTGAGTTAAAGATCATTGAAATAACACAGTAGTTTCACCAACAGTGCAAGTTAATGATTATTAAAATTATTGTCCTCATTCCCAATGACTGATGAAGTGAACAGTTTGGCTATCGTCTCCTCGCGTGAGGCCATGATCAAATTCGATAAAATAAGTAAGAGCGTATACAATAAGTCGTGTCGCAATGAATGAAATGACTGAATGTGGGTGAAAACAAACCCGAAACAGTGGAGCGGAAGTGGTCAAAACGAAAAAGATTGGAACTCTTTTTGGTCATGTGATACGATCCAGCCAATCAAAGATCGCGTTGCTAGGGCAAAGACCCAAGGTCCTTGCTTTTTGTTTACGCTATAAAATCGTTTTCCATTGGCTGGATTTGAACTTGGCTCCTTAACAAAGCCAATGAGATGAAAGTACAGTAAATAAGCTTTCCAACGATACCCGTTGTGTTAGGGTAGCGGATATATGAATAACGAATACAGCTGATTGAAATGAGTCAAAATGACGGCAAAAATGAACAGTTTGGCAACACTAGGAGTCATACTTACCTCAGGAAAACCTTAATTTAACCAATTTATAGTCATAATTCGCCAACAAGATTAACATTTTCTTGTTCAGAAATGATTGTACTTTTCATTTCGAGAATAAAAAAAAATTCGATATCTGACTCCTCCATTATGTTTATCTCCCGATTCCTCCGTTCCAGACCAGCGACTTACGTCTCATAGTCACTGGTCGCAAGACAATTGATATTTATATATATTCGATTGCACTCAAAGCTGCATTGATGATCTTAGTGATAGATTCCAGAGTGCCAGAGTGAAAATAATCAAATAGCAACTTTCAAACATTCATCCCAACTAGATCAGTTATGCTAAAATAAAACAGTCAATGTTGTTACAGTTATTGACTTGCTGTACATATTTTTTTCCAGTCTGAAACTCCATTTGGTGGTTACCAGAGCCGCAGATCTTCCACACCCCTAGGCAATGCCATCATGACACGGAATTCTTTACTTAGTAAGCATTTTTTGTTTTTGTTTATTTTTTTGTTTTTGTTTTTGTGCTATTGAAACTTTTCCTTTTTCCTGGCATTCATTGTTGGCATTTTCTGCAGCTCTGCCAGTTTGAGTTATTGGTTTTTTTTTCCGTACAACTGGAGTTTTTTGAAAGTTAACTTTAGTCAGGTGTGTATGTGAATGTTTTACAACTTTTCCTCTTTCTTTTGTCAGATATGTTCATTGTCTTTCATGATTGTCCTTGTTTTACAAATTTTACACTTTTCTTGCATCAGATATGTTTTATTTGTCTCTCACAATTGCGTGCCAAAGACAGTTAAAAAATTAACTAGTGTCAATGATACAGAAGTGATACAATTGATCAAACTGATTTGTCTTCCCTTTTCCTTTGCGTTTTATTGTATCATTTCTGTAATATTTCTTACGTGAGGCTTTGCTACACACTGCTTCTTCTTTTTGGCATATTTTGACTTTGCATAATTTCATAGTATCAGTGGTGTAGTAGTCCTACCCATGTAAATCTTATTCATATTTCTGTCCCACAGCTAACAAATCTCTAGACGTGCGTGGCAACAGTTTACAGCCGAGCGGAGAGGTCGGTCACTTCCACCCAGACATCCAGGAAGACCAGCAGGAGAGTCCTGGAGAAGACAATATCTATAGGACACCATGGAGTAAGTCTCATGATGATGGCACTCACGCCTTGCACAGGAGAAGCCACAAAAGCCCACGATCTGTATGACTAGCTACTATATAATAGTGCTTAACAGAAACCACAAAAGCCCATGATCTGTTGGGCAGGTTACTACAGTGCTGAAGAGAAGTCACAAAAGCCCACGATCTGTTTGACTAGTTATAATAGCTCTGAACAAAAGCCACAAAAGGCCATGATTTGATGGACAAGTTACCATGGTTGTAAATATCTTGAACAAAAAATGGGACTGCAAAAGCTTAGAACTATTTGACTAGTTATTATAGTGCTGAACAGAAGCCACAAAAGTCCATGATCTGTCTGACTAGTTACTATGATCATAAACATCTTGAAAAAAGGAAAAAAGGACTGTTTAGGCCTTCTAGAGAAAAATTTGATCCAGGCATTGCCCTTTATGTGGCAGAATTTGATATCAGCATGCTACTTTCAGCCCTATTCTAAAAGCTGTGACTATTAAATTTTGAGTCCTATCAGTGTTGTCATATTGAGAAAACTTCTATCAGTGTAATATGAAGGGTGCACGAGGAACTTTATTGGTAGGATCTGGTTACTACATTAGAAAAATGATTGTCTATGGAAATATTGCCTATTGTCCATTTTACAACAAAGGTGAAAAATTATAGTGCAAGAGGGCTATCTGTGTTTTCTAATACAGGGAAGAGGAGAAGGTTATATGTTATAGCTGATACAGGGAAGAGGAAAAGACAAGCTTCAATATACATGCAAGAAATTATAGAACCAGGCTTTCCATGGTTATGTCTGAGCATGGCTATGTGCACGGGTTCTTGCAATGAATCTAGAAATGTTCGAAGCAAAAATAAGTCCTTGCAGCACCTTTACACTTCAGCAGAATTGTTATCTTCTTGTAAAGAATTTGTGATAAATTAATAAATTTGTTATGAAAATCATGATTTTTTTTCCTCTAGTCTAGCATTATTTCATTTTGGGAGATTTTTGTGTTCTTTGACAGTTGTTTACATTTTCTTATCTGCCTTAATTTCAGGTTTCTTTATTTGATTTTGGTGGTTTCTCCCATTGGCAAAATTTGATAGTGTCTTTCAGTTTATATTTTTTATTCAGCACTGTCTTATGTCCCTGTCAGTTGATTGGAATATTGTTCTTTCTTTTATTAGCGCTTTAAAATCATTATCAGCTTTGATGTCATGTTTTCAGGCTTATCCCCGAGTCCACGTTCAATGGCTCAGTTTTGAATTCAACCCTTGAAAACTTCCAACAAGTAAAGTAACACATGGCACTCGTGTGCAGTGGTTTTGTTTTCTTAAAAGGAACCCCTTGTTGTTTGCAGGACACACACACTGATCTTGCATCTTGCAGTGCCATCCATGAGTGTATTGCTGCCCTCCATACCTATTGCACCTGACTGATTTCTTTCCCACTGAGTTTGTCGAGTTTGCTCATTAACCCCCATGGACACAATCTTACATTAAATTTGATGACTCGAGTAGAGAAATGTTCGTCCGTTCATGCATGACATCATTTCAGTCCACATCTCTGTGTTACAGCAAATGATAAAATGATAGCCTCAGGCACAAATTGACCAAGTCTGGATAGGTCAACTTTACAGGAGGAATAAAGAAGTAAGGGGTGAAATACACCAGGGCTGGTGTAGCGCCAGACTGGTGGCTGGCCGCCTGTAAATTTTGCTTTACGCTGGCACAGTTGGCACTGCCTGTACATGAATTTTACTCCCCACTGACACATTAGGCACTGTCCATGCAGCGACTCAGCAGGATGCAATGGGCAGAGCCTATTGTGCTAGTTTGAAGCAAATTTTATGGGCAGCGAGTCACCAATCTGGTGTCTACACCAGCCGTAGTCTGTTTCATTCCTGAGATGTGATATTTTTAAGTGTGGTGTAGAACAAGGTTGTTTTTTTCTTTATAGTTCTCCCAAAAGTAAAACTGGCATATTGTTTTTTTTAAAAAAAAAGTTTGTGCAAGTTGATTTGTAATGTTGAGTTGGGGGAGCTTTTCTTTTTTCACCAAACAAAAGGCATATTCTGATCCAGTATTTTGTTTGTCTGTTGACTCTGCATTCCAAACACCTTACACAAAGACATGACAGAATATAAAAACCTCAGAAAATCTGTGGGGTTGCAGCAAGGCCTGAGGCAAAGCAAAATATGGCAAAAAGAAAAAGTTGTATGTAGCAAAGCCTAGCGTAAGAAATAATACAGAAATTTCCTTTGTGTTTTATTGCATTGTTTCTGTATAATTTTTTATGCAAGGCTGTCACTACGTATAGACTTTTCTTTCTGCCATATTTTGACTTTACATAAAGACATGATCACTCCAACCTGGTATTTGTTTTTTATTTTTTTATTTTCACCAAAGATTATGTTTATAGCATTGATATGAGAAGTTCATCCAGCCACTGGTCATTGGCACACCTGACTTTGATTCCCTCAGTTTTTGACTTTGCCATCTTATTTTAATGCCAGTTCAATTTCATTGACAATTGCTTATTTCTTCAGTTTTTACCATTCCTTCCCCTCCCTTCCACCTTTGTGCCCAGTGTTTTGTTTTCACAAACTGTTTGATTTGACAGTTGAGACATTTGACACCCTCTAACACAGAATTTGTTGAATAATGTTACACTGTTGTCCTGTTTTCTTGCTACTTGCTGTGTATTCAAGAAGATTCTGAAAAGACTTCCCACTCGATCATGTTTGCTTTGTTTTTCGTATCATGTAACGGTATAATTCTGCAGATGTAGGTCATTCTCTTCAACGTTTTATGGTGTTTAAAGAGAATGGATTTTATATAGTTTCTACATTTTGGCCTTCAGAATTTTTTTTCTTTGAGGTTTGAGTTTTAGTTTGCAGATTATTAATGTGGTCTTACAAAAGGTCAGCAATCTACTTCGAAAAAAGGCTCCTTCTTTACTAAATCTATTCTTATATTTGCAATACAAAACCAGTTTATTTGTTTGAAAGTTGTTCAGCATCATGACTTTTTTTTAGTCATCATGAAAAAGAAAAGATTCCAAAATTTACCACTGGATTTTCATGTGACCTACAAAATTTCTGTTTTTTATTTCTTTTGTTTGTAACTTGGACAGTTTTGTATGTTACATTAACTAATCACGTCACTGATGTTGATTGTAGTATATTTGAACATTTGAAATGTTGCATACTTAAGTTTGATATTTTGATTCCTTCACAGATCCCCCACAACCAAGCCATGTTTACCGCCGAAGTCGCTTAATAACTCTTTCACACAAAGAAGTGTCAGGACACTGATGGAACTGTTTTTCTGTACTGACGGTAGAGAGTTATTGAAGCACAAGAGTTTTTCAGGGAGAGCATACCTGAGACAAAGACATATTGCTTCGATTTCTGCAAAATCGTGTGAACAAACCTCAAAGGCAGTGTTTGTATCTTTGCTGTTGCAGAGACTCCATTAGAACTGAAAATGGCTGGATTGGATGTGCTTTTATATTGGACATTTTCAAAAGACGTCGTGTTTCAGGCGTAGACTTCAAGCAAAACAGTTATGTTATAAACGACATATTCATATGATTTTTACTGTAATCTTACGTTTTCCAGCTGTGAATTTCAACTGGAAAGAAACATTTGCTCTCATAATGTTCTAATTTCTGGCATCGGAGTACACATCATCATTGAGAGAGGATAGTAAGGTGCATGACTTTATTGTAAGGAAGTGATGAGAATACTGCATACATCATTGTGAATATGCTGTGTAAACTTACATTTAGGTGACATTTTCAGTCTCCATGGAAAGATGTAAGTGCTTGAGGATTGTAAACGTTGATCGCGTACAATTAAAATGTTATGTTTTATCAATATGTAAGCACCAGAGAATTACTACTTTCATCATTATAATGGAGTTGTCAGAAAGTGCTAGTGTGGGCCTAGAAGTAGAAATTTCTCAAATGAAAGATAGTGTTTTTTTCTGTGAAAAAGCATCCGGGACTGCATGTTGTGCATGTCTCCTCAGCATACATCTTAATGCTGTATATTCAACCAGGTTAGTTATAGTATGTTGGGAATGACCTGTATGGGTCATGCCGATTGGTTGCTGTAATGCCAGTCACTTTGAATATGGAGAGCTCAGCAAGGCATGAAGTACCAAACACTGGATGGCTCGCCCTAGAATCCTGATCCTGAGAGACCCGTGTTCGAATAAGTATAATAGTAATGCCTCAGTATGGAATGATGTATAGGGCACCAATGAAGAATTCAATTTCAAACCAAAAAACAACAGGCCAGATAACTCTATTGTCAAGAAGGGGAGGTTACAAGCAAATTCTAAAAATAGCCTCCAGACAAACCTGAGACACAGAATACCGAAACAAATCATCTTTTCTTGCAGTAAATGTCTGTGCCTGTTCAAACTGTGCACTTCTAAAGTTCTTGAGTGATTGTACTTACCACAGAGAGGCTTACTATTTTTCATTCTGCTATGAAGCAGAAATGCATATTTTTTTTACATCGTTGATACACACACAGGATGATGAATGGAATTTGGGTGAGTTGATTCGTCTCGGTAGGCCTATCCTGTGTCTAGGGATAAATATGCTTGTTTCCTCATCGCAGCTGATGCACTAAGATGTCACCTCACATAAATATATTGTTGTGTGGAAATTGAGGTCTGTTGCTACAATTGCTTATGAAATCAGCTTTAATTGTGTATTGATTTCATGTGAAAGATTGAAATGATTAGAAAGAAGCAGTATATATCAGCAGATTATATTGGGACTTCACTGCATTACACATTGTTGCTCAACTGGACACACTTTTGTTTTTGTCATCATTTCCTGTTTACCTCAGCTGACGATCAGAGCTGATTATGTCCAAACTTGGCATTTTGAGAAAATCGGTGGCACTAGTAGCATTTGGTGGTCCTGCTGCTTTAGTCCATCATTTTGACACTTTGGCAGATTCGATGCGGGTGGAATTGATACTATGAATGCTATAATTATTCTCAGCTCGGAATCACCGAGCTGTGTGTTTACTAAAAAAAACATCCCTATAAAGGGGATCCTTGTGGGGATCCATATACCTCCACAATTTGGCATCGACCGGTATTAAATCAGCAATTGAAGTGTCAAGATGGCAGACTGAAGCAGCTGGACCACCATACACAAATAGTGCCAATTCGGTCCATTCTGGCCCATTAACAGTTGTAAACCTTTCAACATAACATACCTGGAACTGGGTGTACAAGATTATTTGAAAAAAAAACACCAAAAAACATACATATTTATAGACGTTATGGAAGACTTTTGGAAAAGCCAAATTTGACTATAATTATAAAATCAGCCAAATAGGACATGGTCAGTTCTGGTTGTCAGCCGACACTTTATGTTTATAACATGGGTCATATTGTGACATTGAAAATAATGTCATGTCTCAGGTATATAATGAAGCAACAATCCATGGCGATAATAATGAGTAATAATGATCTCCCTTCTCATGTAGGAAAATCTTACTAAAGTTGATGTCTACTTATTGTACTAAATGTTTATCAGGCTTGATTTTATCAGATAATAATAATAATATGATCATTTGCCATAAAGTTGACAATGTTACTTGGTGTGCATAGTCAAGCCCTTTGAATAATTAATAGTAATCTCAATGTTAGGTGTGCAAGAAAGAGGGAATGCCAGAAATTGAAAAGCTTGTGAACGAGACATTGATGGATCATTTTATACAGCAAGTTCATGTAAGTGGAGTATACTGGTATGTTATGAAGCAAAAATTTAGCTTTCATAGTACATGCGTAGTTAGGGTACCAAGAAAACGAAGCTACTAAAGATGTAATACACACCAAGTGTCTTCAGAAAAGATACCTGCACAGTTCACTGGTTCACCAAATGATAAGTTAATCAAATAAACTAGCCCAGCTTATTTGCAAATGGATATATACAGAAGAGAATATACCTCACATTGACATATTGACCATAAGTGATTTTTCTCAGTTTTTAGGAAAGCGAACACAAAATTTTATCCAGTTATATCTAAGATATTTATCATATGGTATCAGTTGCTTTGTGCATTTTGTCATAGTTACAGCAGATGCAGCCATTTGACCTTTTAAAACCAGTGCACTCACAGAGGTATCAAAGTTTTGCAGATATATGTTTATCTATCACGGAAACCATTTGTAGTACTCATTTTCAAAGTTTGGTTTACTCTCAGCTATACGTAGTTCAGGTAGCAGGTCTCAGGTGTATTACCAGTTAAAACCAAATGCAGAGTTACATACTCTTTGCTTTACATTGATTTCTTTATTTAATAAAATCCTTCTTTTTTCTTTCAATAACTGCTAAATAATATGACAACATACAAGGGTGCACATTTTTACCCAGCCAATGAAAAAAGCTGGTGTCATGAAGTGTAACATAGCTGCCTGAATGCACTACATTATGCAGAACATCTGATAGTTTGCGACAGTAAGGATGATTCTTAAATAAGGATTATGATATTTTACTGTAATAAATTAGTTGATCTACCAAAACAGTGAGTTACCTCTTAGCAGCCAAGGGGAAAGAAACTCAGTTTAGAAGGTTTTAAATACAAAATCTGGTACAAAGCAGTTTATTACATGTACATGGAAAGAAAATTCAAAGGGCTTGAAGTTAAGTACACAAGTGACTACAATGCCTGTGCTTCGCAGTTGTGATGTTTTTCTGTGATTTTCTAAGTTTTGTGTTTTCGCATCATCCACCAATGACGTAACGGTCACTGAACCCGGTGAAATTATGGTGAAGCTGTAGACTTTCAGTTGAGGTTAGTTGTTGTTGTATATATATAATGTTGCAAAGAATTATTTCTAAGGAATTCAGAATGTATGTGGTGTTATATATAAACCGTGTAGTCTTAATTGTGGCATCACTGTAGGGGAAGTTTGGAAATAATAGAGAATAGAATAATTAATTCATCCCAAGATTATTTTGATTTCTGTTATGCAGACCTCAAAGATCCTTATAAATTGGACATAGGCTTGAGGGAAATATGATTGATTTATTCCCCGAGTGTCATAAATTTGTGAGAACAGCGATCTTGTAGTGATGGAGAATATGATTTGTCTTCAGCAGCTGGAGAGTTGAGTTGGAGAAGCAAATGGCCTTGTCATTTGCGGTTTCAAGAGGGTGTGAGGAGCTTCTAAAATTCACTAGGAAGTTAAAGTCACTCTGGTTATAACTGACTTCAGCCCACAAGTAATGTTTTAGTGAGGTGGGGGTCTGTGAAGGAGGACATGCAGTGGTGATTTTCTTTACTGATATAGTGCAAGAATCTGTCACCCAGTTTGCTTATTTAAACTGCAGAGATTTGGGAGAATTGTTAAACACACACACCCCTTGTTGCAGTTGGGGCAAGAATGAGTACCTATCAAAGAACTTTTAGTCTTAGTTACATTTGAATAGATCAGACGACAACAGGTAACATTTTAAAAGCTTCGTTAATCTTGTACATCATTGCAGCTGATGAGGAAAGGGAGAGGGATAAGTGATAAGTTGGTTTATTACTTAATATTTGTTATTACATCAGTCTTTTCATAAAGGTAGTTCATTTTTTCTTTGCATTTTTTGGAATAGTTTTCCGTTCTTTGTGGACAATAAAGTGAATCTATACCTGGCATGCCTTATACACTTTTCTTGGTCCTTCAAAATATCAGTATGGGAATTTACTTTTAGATTGCCAGGAGCCAGTTCTTTTCCATGGATTACTGATTTTGATTCAATCTAATGTCCTTAATCTTTCTCTGTTAAAATCTAACAATTTTATAAGTGGTGTACTGTAACTTTCAAGTGTATGAAGTGATGGGTGAATGTTCGCTGTAGGAGTTTTCAAAATGAGTTTAGTTGCTCACTAAGGGGTGTTATGTTCTCAGTCAGCCTGACACATACAGAGTTTGGGTGTGGTCACTCTGAGGGTAGGAACATAAACTGTTGACCTCTGGAAAATAATCACATGCATCCATATTAACTCTATGATACCATTGTCCACTTCATTATCATTTGCTGCATTTTAAGTAATTAAATACGACCATCATGGGGCAATTCATCGTAAGAACACACATAGCTTTCCTTTCAGCATATCCTCGCCACAAGATTGCTTTATTTTATCTCCACATCAGGTTAGCTTGAGAAACTTGCCTATAAGTTTTGTAGTTAAACTTTACAAACTTTTAAAAAGTATCGACTCCTATAGATAAAATACCTTTAAGATTTTCTTGTAAGAATAATAAAATAGACTGTTATATCATATTATGACCTTTCAATTTTCGTAGAAAGTGGGTATAGATAGAATAAAGCAGTACTTGGACGATTAAATGTGTAAATTTTGTTTGTTTTTAATTCAATGATTTGTTAATATATAAACCTGGTATTTATTACATTTTTAAGACGTGTATCTTAGGGACAGACAGAACAATGGCAATGGATGCGGTACTCTCATTTTCTGCCGTCACTCACCATACCTCATAATGCATAGTTTTATACAAAAGTGGACTCAATTTTGATTTCTTCATGTGCATAGTTGAAAATATATATATGTATATATTTATGCATTATGATATATTCAGATTGTATGCACATGTTTTTTCCCCTCCAGTAAGGCTGTAAATTTATGCAAATGTATTTAAATTGTTTTTAATTTATGTATATGAAATGATTTGTATCAGAGCAGTCTAGGTTGGGATATTTGTAGTTTAGTTGACCTTTTAATTTCTTTAAACTTTATCAGCCTATTACCTTGATCAGATGCTACCCACCATTGATATATCTCATTATGTATTGGATTAAGCAAAGTTCTGAAGCAGTTGACAGCCACAATGGAAAAATGAGCATAGTCCATTTTTGAAAATTTTTCTACTAATTCCTTTGGCCTAGTGATAAAATTTCACCTCAGGACAGATTGAAAAGAAAAATGGTCACACCCTAGAGCAGGGGTCTGCATCCAGCAAGCTGCATGTGGCTCTTTTGGCTTTCATGTGTCTCTCTTTCCTTTTCTTAATTGATGGTTTAAAAAAAAAAATTCTTGAAATAAGAGAAAATGCTACTGGAATAAATAGACTTTGAAGCATATTATGGCTCACTCTAGTAATGTAAATTCTTCAAAAATCTCAAATTTGGCTCTTCTTTACTGAAAGGTTGCTGACCCCTGCTCTTGAGAAACACATTTCCTTTCAAAATGCAAACAATGAAAGTGAGACCACCTTAAATTTTAAATTTAAGTCTATTTCACATGGGTTAAAAAGTGTGACTTTGATCATTTTTTCGTTGCGGCCTTCAATAAGTTTCAGCACAAGCTTTGTTTCTTCATGTGACTGAAGTAATTGTTCAAAAACAGTTTTGAAAAGCAGATAAGAAGTCAGTGAAAGATGAAGGTTTTGTCCAGATTAATTACGGGAAAAATTATCATTGTTGCAACAGACAAGATTACAAAATTTCTTGTTATTATCTGAATGTAATCTCTGATGTTATCTGATTTCTTGATTGAAAATATTAGTCTGATGATAAAAGTGTCACAGTAGTTCAGTGATTCTTTTAATTTTTTACACTTGACTTGTCCATTGGATTACTGATCCAAAACGTTAGGTCGCCTTAAGATAGGGCTTCATTTTTCACTTTTCATTTTTCATTTTTCACTCTTCAGTTTTCACTTTTCACTCTTCATTTTCTTGATCGTTTACATTGATGATTCACTTTTCACTCTTCATTTTCTTGATCGTTTACATTGATGATTCACTTTTCACTCTTCATTTTCTTGATCGTTTACATTGATGATTCACTTTTCACTCTTCATTTTCTTGATCGTTTACATTGATGATTCACTTTTCACTCTTCATTTTCTTGATCGTTTACATTGATGATTCACTTTTCACTCTTCATTTTCTTGATCGCTGGGGTTTTCCCAACACATATACACATGGTCTTTAAAACTTAAAAACTTAATAATCATATAGTATTTAGTATCAAACCACACTAGACTTTAATGAGAAATTCGATTCTGAACTCAGATTTTGACTTTGTGACAAAAAATGTGTTTGTAATGAAAGGAGCCACGCCCCCACCTCTCTTCATTCCACACTAGAAATGAGCTAGTTCATTCTTGTTGTCAGGAGGGCTATTCACTTATTCATTGATGAAGAGTGAAGAGTGAAGAATGAATCTCTATCTAAAGGTCCCTCTCTTTTTCTATATTGCCATTTTCGTTTCCTTTGTGAAGAATGAAGAATAAAAAGTGAAAAATGAAGCCCTATCTAAAGGCGGCCTTACAGACAAGTCGCAAAAGCCATTTTGATTGTATGAATTTTGAAACAAAGTTGGCAGTTTTTACTACAGTAAGGTTGGCAATGTGCTCATGAAATTAGCTAAATAAGAAAAACTCGCAGATTGTGATTTATCCTTTTGAAAAGGTCCCAGCATAGAACTCCATCTCAGAAAACTACCATGATGTTAAAATTTCTCTCCCTTTGTAAGTAAATATGTGACTCTGTTTGACTACATTGTACATTTACAAACCCAGCCATCATGATTGAATTACAATATGTTTTGTTTCCCACCAGTTGTTTTAGAGAATGGAGGATCTGATATTGATTGTAATTTTATGAATAATAATAATAATTAAAAAAAAAATTAATGGCATGATAGAAAACCGACTTTGTTTCTTTTTTTTGTTTTTCTCATGAATTGAGATGGCCCAGACATCAGTTTTCAATGTCCACTGACATAGTGTCTTGAAAGTATCATTCCAAGATCTGATCAAGGCATGAAGAAAGATCAGTTTTGGTGAGCGAGGCAGGTGTGTTGGAAAGTAAAGATTCTCGTACATGGCAAGATTACATTTATGTTTAGGGGGCGAGATCTTTATTTGAAACATTATTAATGATTACTACTGCCTTAAGCTTTTTGACCAACAGTCGCAGAAGAAAAGGTATACTATTGGGTTCACTTTCCTGTCTCATCACGTAAGTGTGGCATATGTGTTATTGCGCCTGGCGGCCATCAGCTCCCAACCATGGCAAAGCCAACACCAGATCCCCAACCCATCCTCTTGGAGTGACAAGGTTCTAGCTCCCTTCCGTCACCTTTTGACACATTGATGATTGTAGTTTCATGTGCTCATAGCTTTCAGAGATAAAATTTCTTTCTTTTTAGTAATTTCCTTCCAAATTACCAATCCGGGTTATGCTTTGACACACAGTGGAGAAGGCCTGTAGAAGTAGTGTGTTGTGTGCAACTTAGTGCAGCCAAAAAGTGGAGATAGAACCTTGTCATTCTAAGGGGACAAACTGTCGTCTGGACCTGCACTGAACTGACCACTCCAGTCAGCGGAGCCAATCTCTGGATGATGACATCAGATTATGTACAGTGAAGCTTGGACCCTCTTTTCTCATTCCTCCCCAGCTGGAGAGGAAGGAAGTGTTATTATCTGTGCAGCCTTTTGAAACTGAAGTGGGAATTGAACTTGATTACCCATACAATCCAGACCGAAGTCAATTTGTTTAGATCTATAATAAATGTTGAAGTTAAAAAAAAAAAAAAACTAGCTTTCCAGGGCAGAGGAGGATGATTCACGACTACAAACATCTGCCTCATTAACATAATTTTTTTATGTGACAACCACTGGGGAAAACCAATATGGTCATACAAAGAGATTTTTGAAAAACAGGTTGCAGTCATAAAATACTGGAAATCACCCTTTCTGTTGCAAGAGAAAAATTGTGGAATTTCAGTTATTTTAGAAACTGCTTTTCTCAGTTTCACATTATTGTGATTGTGGTTGTTTTGCCCTGTGTGACTTCATGTTGAAACAATATTAACAAGCAAAAAATACAAATTCCACAACAATGAAAATTATCTGAAAAATGGCAAAGTTATTTATTTCAAATCACAGATAAGATTACAAGTTCACACAGAATCAGTCCAATCATTTTTTCATTTTGTGAGGATTGTTCCAATCATTGACTTTTTTGGTTATTGTTGTGGGTTTACAAATCCAGAATCAGATCCTGGACTTTGCTTTCAAAAACCAGTAGTCGTTTGCTAACAGTCTCCAGTACTTGCTTATGATCTGATGTTGCCCAAAGTGTTGTGAAACAACTAAAAGAACATTTTCTTTGTCCTTGGACATCTCCAAAAAGGCTTTTAAAAAAATAAAAGAACTTTGAGCAGACATGTTCAACGAATCCTCATCTGTTATTTTGACATGCCAGTTCATACTGGTCAATTGACAGTGAATTTCTTTTATAGCTTTCCAGTTTTCAGCCCAGTCTTTATCACTCTAGTCAGCTTTTTCTAAGATCTGTAATTTGTATTTTCAATACTGACTTGACAAAGCAATTAAGAAGACTCTTTTTTTCTAACACGGAAAAAATTTTACTCATGTTTCAGTGATGTAAGTGGCCTTTCCGTAAAAAAAAGTATGAACGCTAAACAGGAACTGCCTGTACTTGTAACAACTGCATAACACATGGCAGCAGCGAACCAGAGGAACATACACTAGACCAAAGATACTTGGAACATTATGACCAAAGAACCTGAAAACAAACAAAAACCTGTAATCTTACATCCTTGTTGTTGAAGTGAAAGTCAAACATGAATTATCTAATCTGACATCATTGACTTGATAAAATATCAGATTCCACTAATTATACTTAGACATCAAGCATCAATTAAATCTGATATCACAATGGTACAGGCTTAACCATCCAAGTCCACATGTTGCAAACTCATGTCCTTCTTGTTGAAGTGTAAGTCAAAACATGAATTATCTAATCTGACAGATCACTGAAATGATCAAATATCAGATTCCACTAATTATACATGAAGACATCAAGCAACAATTAAATCTGATACCATAATGGTATAGACTTAACCATCCAAGTCCACGTTTATATCAGCAAACACTTTAGTTAAATATGATGCTGAAACATGACCAAACTGATTTCACCCTCTGTATCTGAACATCAAATCAGCAATACATAGCATCAGAACACATCTAATATTCATAATTCAATTTGTCATTATCATAAACAACTGCTGCGTCACTAAAACAAACTGGAAATTAAAAAGGCATGAGCCTTACATTTCTATACTTCAATATAAATTTTATAGTGAAAAGGTACACCCCAGTTTGGGTTCCACTGACTGATCAAGTCAAGCTTTTAGGTCAGTCACACAAAAATGACCAACCATTGCCAGAGTTGAAAATCAAATGCACCACAAAGTGTCGTGACCTAAATTAAAATTTGTGGCTTTTCAGAGGGTCGCAGAAGGTCGGTACCACATACTATCAAAATGTTGAAAATTGAGGGCGTAGAAGTGCAAAAACAGTTGAAAATCACACTGCACAACAAAAGATACCAAGTAATGGTTTTTGTGAATACTTTTTTCAAAAGTATGAGCTTTCCATTCCCATGTTTTGATTTAATTCCTCACGTCTACCTGAGAGTCCTAAACTGATCAGAATTATGATATTACTGCTAAAGTTCCATTTCTTTCACATCCTGTCTTCCTCCCCAAACATGTACAGTCAGGAAACATGTCATATTAGAAGTTAAGGAAGAATACTTAATGACCTCTAGGCATATAAGTAACTGGGATTTATTCAAACACTTTATGTTAGTCTGTGCACTGCGACTAGCTGTGTCTGTGGGAGTATTCACATGTGTAGTAAGTTATCTCTCGCTTAATATGTGTGATAAATACAGACACACAAACCAATCCACTAGAATGGCATCTTCTTCAGTTATGTAAACGTAAATGAAAATCCTTAATGAATCATGATGGAAACACGACAGTGAAAATATGAGGGGCAGTAACAACATACACAAATGTGGTCATAGTTTTGTAGCATTAAAAATATCATAACATGCAACAAGCAAAAATCTTTACAGAAGACTAGAATTGGTGAGTCAGCCACAGAAGCTTTAGTTCAATATCACAAAAGTAACTCGGAACAAGTCAAGTTTTAAATAGTCTTTGCACATATAATTGCTCTGATCCATGGCAAACTCACTATTTCAAGAATCAATGTAATTCTCCAAATCTTCTATCATTTTGCTCTCTGTGACAACACAGTGTAATCTATTATTTAAAGTTGCATAAGTAATTCATTTATATTATATATAACATGCAATGAGATCATGGATTTTGTTGATGATATCATAGCTTGAATCTTTGGAATGAACTGAATCTTTATAAAGTGTAAGTGTGGAGATAATGACTTTGTGTCATCTTTATCATGATTTTGTCAAGATGGTGATGAGTTGAAAAGCATGTTTATGAAAAGCATCAGCTTGCATCAGGTAAACTCCTGAAGGGCTCATCTCTAGTGGCTGAATTGGGCTTGACTTTTATATTAATGTTCACATTATTTTTAAAAGCGTTGTACATTATATTTAGCAAGGAATAAGCAATGAAGCTCAGCATGTGATCTACTGTATCCCAGTTTTAACTATTATAAACCTAGGATCTTACCGCGAATCTGTAAGGATACAGCAAATGTTTGATGAGGTATTTCCATTAAAACAGAAATCAATGACAAATTTTTTATCTTCAAATTCTGGTGGGAGAAAGAAAGTGATATCTGCAAAAAATATACATGTTCATGGGCTCCAGCTGAGAAAATGCCCTATGCAGAGGCTGAAAATTGCCCTGAAACTGCCAACTAACTTTTCAACAAGAGGTATAGTCAACAGTGCATTTGCTTCTTCAGTGATTCTCTTAAAAATACACAAGACTCAAGGAGACAAATTCTGAAAACCACTTAACTACTTCTGAACCATGCAGCTCATCAACAAATACCTACGTACACTAACATATATATATATATACATGTATGTTAGTGTGCTCTGTCAGTGGCAAGGAGCCAGTTGTGGAAACAGCAAAAAACGTAGAATTCCAGGAATCTGCATTAGTGTGAAGGTCCTTGAGCCCTATACACATGGTGAGAGTGTTCAACAGCGTTTCACCGCATCAATAAACCATATAATGAAAATTATTTTAATTATATACACCTAAGACATCTTTTCTGCTTTATCAAGATACTTTCCACACAAAAATAAATCAATTTTTGGACTCTGTTCACGCAAAATGCATTAACATTTCCTTCAAGGCTTTATGACATAAAACTCTGGGCAACAGCTAAGCACGAGATTATAAATTGGCATTGCATTTACAAGTCCTTGCATGCTTCCTTTTATGACTTTGTTTAGAATACGACTGAAACTGCAATAAGTACTTGTTTAATGCAAGACTGGGTATACCCTGGAAGTGGTAATAGTAAAGATTAAGGACATAGAACTGTCTATGAACAACATGGTTATTCAAGTAATTATGGCATAGTATGCTATATTTCAAGTTATGGCCAGAATCACTTTGCAACATAATATTTTTCCTGACACATATAAGCAAAAGTTAAGTAACTGCAGCAATGCAAATGGCATAAGAACACAAATTGTGACAGACATACAGTAACGCACGAGGGAAATCTCCAAATCTGTCGCATTCACAGAATTGCACAATGAAGGATATCAAAACTTGTTTGATTCAGATGTAAAATGTTTGTAAGTTATGCATTCAAATCGTCCACTATTGGCATCATTAGTACGGTGACGTCCCACAATAACATATACTTGTGTGATTTGCATACATCAGAACAGACAATTATGTACGGAAGAACTTAAATGCGACCGTTGAAATTTTCCTAAAAATCAAACAAGCCACAAAAGTTTTACCACATTTACAGTGACAGCAAGCACGTTTATTATGACTCTCTTGCATCAATTTCTCTCACTTCACATACTATGAGTGAAAACTGCTTAACTTAATGACATAATGATCTGTAATGTAATGGAAAGACACTAGACTGAATTTCCAGGGATTGACAAGCTGTAAACTCCAATGGTGAGACAAAAGTAATTATGAAAAAGCAAGTCATTTCTGGCAGTGGTACGAACATTTGCAGTGCCTTTCCACATTATGACAAAATTGTTTTTGGGAACTAAAAATAAACTAAATAAGGTAGATATCAATGCCTACCAGGCAAGTGAACAACAACAGTGTATACTTTGGTGAAGTTAATGTTTAGCATGAACTGATTGGAGGCAAAATGTATCACTCTATGCTCCGTGCCGATGAATCTATTGTGAGGGGAAAGCAGCATAGAAACATTTGTAAATAAATTTCTTCTACCTTTGAATTTGTTCAGAACTCTTTTCTGTGGAAAGTGACTAGAAAGTAGATGTGCCTGTAAACTTTCCAATGCCAGAGGACTCTTTAGGTGTCATGGTACCAGTTTTGGTTTAGGAGAAATTGAATAGCCTACATGTTGTGAATGCCTTTACCATCATTTTGATTCTGAAACTGCATTCATCCCAAGATGACCCAATCTACAGCAGGCTGCAAGATATCTGACATGATATCAGAGCCATTTCAACCTGATACACACAACCAAAAACCATAGGAATCACGAGTGAGATGGGGACGGAAAGAAAGAACACTGGAGATAAAGAACAGCCTGTCAACACACATAAAAAGAATTATCGTTGGCTATCAGCTAGAGATATTTTCTGTGCCTGTCCTTTGTCTTTTAGTGTGGCTCCAGAGCCTGGGCTACAGTGATTTAATGTATCAACGTTTCAACAAGCTACTGATAGGGTTAAAATTTCAAAGAACTTCTTGACCATTTGTTTTTTGCCTGTCTAACATTATTAACAATGAGATGAATAAAATTACTGGAAGATATAGGTTTGGTTCTCAGCTTGTGAACAGTACAGACTGTTTTCATGAACGTGATCAGGACTTTGCAAACTTCTGTTGTCTTTTTCCATTTCGGAATATATTTACAGGTGATTATGAAAATGAATTTGCAATTGTGCTGATTTTCAGAGGTGACTTCCTGCTTCAGTGCTAAAAAGTGGCAAAAAAATGCACATTTCTCAAGGATGAAAACATGACAGTTCCAAAGGAAGGAAAGATGATTGTGGCCACTAGACTTCAGTTAGCCTCACACCTCACCTCATTCCACGAAAGAACAAATTCTACCTGTCTTACAATTCATGCAAACCCTTTATCGGGAATATCACAAAACAAAAGTGGACTTCAACGTACAATAATTCTCAATCTCTGAAACATTTCACTCTGGCAAATTTCATTTCATAGTAAAAAAAAAAAAAATTGCCAATAATCAGCCTTCTGAGTCCTGGATATTTGTAATGGACATGAAAAACATGTAATAATGCTCTCTTTATTATTTTAAACATACATAATATCCTGTAACAAGTTTCATGGATGTCACCTATCTATTTCATGGATTTATTTTTTTTTACAATACTCATATAATGATCTTGAATGCCATGAGTGGAAGCGAGAAATAACAACAAAGAGCTATATATGAGAATGTTCGACTATACAATGCTGTTTCCATTATCATTTACATTTACTTGTATGTACTGTAGTAGACAGTTTCCTGGGCTGAGATGGACTTACATCTAACAAAAGATACCTCTGTTTGTTGGTGGTGCAACAGAACAAAACAAAGATAAAAATAATGGTTATAATATCACAGTTCACATTAGCCACAGACAATTAAAAAAACGAACAAAAAGCATACAGTTTTAAAATTTTGTACTCCTGGCACACACAACACACACACACACACACACTCACACACAAACTTGATGCTAGGATGAAAAGAAGAAATTAACAGCACGATTCACATCATAGTCAGCAGCCAAGGCTACTCGGGTCAACTCCTCACGTGGCACTGTCTCACCCACAATGTCCACTAACTCTCTGATACAAGTTTCCAGCCTGGCAGAATCTTCCACGAATGGCAGGTCATCTGAGGAGCTGGACATTGACAGGTCCATTCCCTGCAGGACAATAACCCAAGATGTTAATTAGCAGGCATGTGTGCACAAAACGAAGCCACAAGAGTTCACTTACAGGATTTTCAAGATGCTCATGCTCTTCATCGAGCCTGAAGACATTGGATTGTTAAGGGAAATGAAATGGCAACAGACACCAGAATAGTCTAATTCTGTGCATCATTTCTTCCACCCACCACTTTCCCAATGCATAAAATACATGAGGCTGAAGGCTCTTGTTCATGATACTCACATAATGTATGTTACTGTGTTCTGAATTTTCCAGGATTCCTATATTTTTGAACCAACTGTTCACTTTGCTCACAACAGTTAAGGCACATCTACAAGCACTGACACAACCGCAGAGAGCAGACATAGCAGCTTATCTTGTGCCTGAGGTTAGATCTCTCTTATGTTTGTATTGTTGCCATCAGCAGGGGAATGTGAAACCCACTAACATATGTTCCAGAAACGTATGCTTTTCCTTTTCATATTGATAGAAATATTCACTTTGGTGCAAAATTTCATTAAGTATCATTTTGTCCACAGAAACAATTGCTCCCACATTATTCTATTTGCTTCTGCCGAAAATGACATATGCCTCGACTGCCACTCAATGGCACGTTTTCATAGCATGGCATATGCTGAGACTGCTACTGTAAAGGTTAGTGATCACTTACTCTGTCTTGTGTAATATCAATATTTCCCACCAATTCATCCACTTCACTGAGGGTTGAGGTGGAGCTTGGAGTTCTTGGCAGGTGATGATGACCCCCTGAAGACAAGTTTCTGGGCTCCAGACTGGAAGCAACAAAATGCACAACAATTAAATATCTCCACATCGGTGAGTACAGCAGACATTTTGATGGCGTCACAATGGATTACTACCAATGAGAGGATCCATACAATTCAATTTACCAGAAGTGCAGTGTATCTTTCTGAAACGTAATATTACGGGAGGAAGGTGGTGATATAGATGAAAGTTTCCGACATTTGACCAATACAATTTAATGCTGTTCTCTCAATCAAGAAATGAGGTTTCCTGGATGTAACAAAACTTACGGCAACTGTCACAAATGAAGCTGCAAATACCACTTTATAATTAAGCCCCATCATTGTAATCATAAGGAAAGAACAGAACTGAAACTCTTGAGAAAGCAAGACTACTGGAGATATTCAAAGCAAACCCCATTAACCAGGCGTTTTGGCACTTGACTTCCTTACCCTCGTGACAAAAGTTGAAAAGCCATCGCAAGTAAATTCATCATTATTGTGATATGCACAAACACCAAGTTACAAATGGCAAAACAGATTTCACATAGCTACGATCAGTATTGACCTTTGCCGTAGGCCACTACAAAATGTGCATGGCGAAGGTCTTGATTTCTAATCGATACCACACAAGTATGGTGTCTGTCAGACCCCAGAATGCATGAGAAGGGAAATAATAATAAAATCCTCTTTAGGAGTGTGATGTATCCGAGGACGTACAACTAAGGGTATGACAATAAAATTCTCTTTAAAAGTATGGTGTCTCAGGGCTACCACTCAACTGAGAAAAAAACATATGAAATCTATGCACGGCACCTACATGGAACGTAAATTTTAAATGACTGACCGTATTCTGCACATAAATTTGATATAATGGACCATACATTACACCTACACAAAGAAATACACAACAAAATACTTAAATAATAGTAATAAATGGACATCGGAAAAATTACCGCTGATCTCTTCCACTACGGATTTCCGCGTTTCTGTGGAAGAGTGGGAGCCCTGTGTCTGTGACAGTGAGACCCCAAGGTATATTGGCTAGGAATAGTGCGTTTGTGAGCACGCATGCACATATCTTAAAATTTTAAAACTATGAAAAGATGTGCAATGATGCTATTGAGAAATACCTGGAATTTCAAGGAAAAATTCCCAGAAATAAATAATTACAAATGTTACTTGCTTCTGGATCCATTAGACCCATGACATATGGCCAAAGATCTAAAACAACAGGGACAAATTAGTAATCACCCTTGCCAAACTATTGCATCCTGAACCTCCTCCTTCAGATGGTCTGGCAGTTCATCATACACATCACTGTCAGTGATATCCTGATGTTCAACAACATAGCTTAGTGCTGAGTCCTGGATAAATAAACAAGTAAGATAGGTAAACAGTCTGAATTTTTTACATAGCTCAGTGCTGAGTCCTGGATAAATAAACATGCAGGACAGGTAAACAGTCTGAATTTCTTAACTGTACCTAGCACGTTGCAACTGTACACACAGACAAAAACTTTGAATTTGTGTAGAGAACAGATGTGACGATATAAAGGATGAAACAATCTCTGAATGCACGGAAAGTGAAGTTCGAGTTGGTGTATATTGTAAACAAGAGGCTAGGTAAATACGTCTTCAAAAAAAATATATATGGCCTTTGAGCTTGTGGTATTACTGCATTTGTTTTCTGTTTCCACAGATAACCATGCCAGCGTTTTGAGTTGATTAAAGCTCATTGAATCTAATCATATGAGTCAGCCATCCTTTCATTGTTCTAAATTGTCCTCGATGTATTCGTCGAAAACGTACAAAATATTACAGATCCCGCTTACGTCAATTTAATCAACTCAAGACGAGATGGATCGCCACCTGCGACCAGCTGTCTTGGAAACAGACCCCGATGCTCCCAACGCTGCCAAAACTTGGAGACACTGGAGCCGGACTTTCAAGAACTTCCTGGAAAGCCTCTCTACTGGACCCCAACAACCAAACAAGCTATCAACCTTGATCAACTTTGTGGGGCCGTCCGTCTACGAACTTATCGCTGACAGTGAAACATTTGAGAATGCTTTTGACGCTTTACAGATTGCCTACGACAAACCGAAAAATGAGATCTTTGCTCGTCACCTACTGTCAACTTGTAAACAAGAGCCTGGTCAATCACTCGACCAATATCTTCAAAAACTGAAGAACTTTTCTAAGGACTGCAATTTTAAAGCAGTATCAGCCGAACAGAACAAGAATGATGCTATTAGGGACACGTTCATCAGTGGACTACTGTTGTCCCGGATTCGGCAAAGACTGTTAGAGAAAAGAGACATGGATCTCCAAACTGCTTTTGAAAGCGCTCGGTCATTGGAAATGGCAGAGAAACAGTCCTTATCATATCATTCTCAACCACTCGCTGCTGCTGCAGAAACGTCGGGTCAGTCTACAAATGAGCACTGCACTGAAAACACCTAAGAACCTACGATTAGTGAAACAACTCTGGCTGCCACGAGTTCACAATGTTATTTCGGTGGGTTCAAGAAACATCCTAGAACGAAATGTCCTGCCCGTGAAGCTATTTGCAAGTCTTGTGGAAAGAAGGGACATTATCTAAAAGTGTGCCAGTCTTCCAATAAGTCCAAATCAGTGTCGTCTGCGATAGACAGCATACTTTGCACTACCTTAGCATCTGCCGGAGTAGGCCGCCTCAAGCAAGCCATGATCAAAGTCCATATCAATGGAGAAGAATTTGATGCTCTTGTGGACTCCGGCAGTACTGAAAGCTTCATAAGGGCTGACATTGTGAAAAGTAAAAACTGGTCTCACATTAAATCTTCCAAAACAGTCAGCATGGCGTCTCTAGCTCTAAGTAACAAGTCACTTGGACTCTGTTCCGTCTCAATGGAGTATCAGGGGACTCACTACGAGGATGTTCGACTCTCCATGTTGCCCAACGCTTGCGCCCAAATTATACTTGGACATGATTTCATAAACAAGCATCAAGAACTGAACATCAAGTTTGGCGGGAACATGCCCCCCTTGGTATTGGGCTGCCTGACTTCTGCAAAAGTGGAGCCTCCCTCTATATTCTCAAATTTAACTCACGACTGTAAGCCTATTGTAACAAAATCCCGGCGTCACTCCAACCCAGACGAGAGTTTCATTAAACTAGAGACTCAACGACTCCTCAAAGAGGGTATCATTGAAAATTCGACATCTCCGTGGCGGGCACAGGTGCTTGTGACGTCGAACGAAAATCACAAAAAGAGGATGGTTGTTGATTACAGCCAGACGATCAACAAGTACACTTACTTGGACGCTTATCCACAGAAAAGAATTGACTCCATGGTGGAGGACATCTCACAGTTCAAGATCTTCAGTAGCTTAGATCTAAAGAGTGCTTACCACCAAATTCCGTTGAAAGCTGAAGAAAAACAGTTCACTGCTTTTGAGGCTGCTGGTAACCTTTACCAGTTTACAAGAGTGCCATTTGGAGTGACAAATGGGGTGTCATGTTTTCAGAGAGTGATTGACAATATCATTGCAGAAGAGAATCTACAAGCCACCTTTGCATACACTGACAATATCACCGTGTGTGGGAAATCCAAAGAGGAACATGACCATAATCTACAAAAACTCCTGGAAGCAGCTTCGAAATATGGGCTTACTTTCAATGGCTCTAAAAGTATCATCGGTGTAGAAGAAATAGATCTCTTGGGCTTCAGAGTGTCGAATGGCCGAGTCCGACCTGATTCTGAAAGACTCAAACCCCTAAGATAAATGCCTCCGCCAACCAACTTGAAAAGTCAAAAGAGAGTGATGGGCATGTTCGCATATTACTCCTCCTGGATCTCTAAGTTCTCTGACAAAATCAGACTTCTGAACCAGAACGCAACCTTTCCTTTGCCAGAAGAAGTTCTTGTATCCTTCGAGAATCTCAAGGAGGAGTTGGAAGATGCTGTGCTCACTAGTCCGAATCTTAGCAACCCCTTTCTCTCTTGTCGTTGAAACAGACGCATCTGACACAGCTCTTTCAGCAACTCTTAATCAGGAGGGGAGACCAGTCGCCTTCTTTTCACGCACCCTATCCCGGAGTGAACGGAACCATTCACCAAGGAGGCCCAAGCTATTATCGAAGCCATAAGAAAGTGGAGACATTACCTCCTGTACACCTCCTTCAAACTGATCACCGATCAAGAAGCCGTGTCTTTCATCTATGATAAGAAGAGACGCGGGAAAGTTAAGAATGACAAAATCCAAAGGGGGAGGATTGAACTATCCCCTTACACCTATGAGATCATGCATCGACCAGGATCTGAAAATGCGGCACCTGACACTTTGTCTCGGTGTTGTTCGGTAACCACCAGAGACGAACTCCAGAAGATCCATGATTCTCTCTGCCATCCTGGTATCACCAGGTTGACCCACTTCATCCGCTCCAAAAATCTGCCATACTCGACTGAAGAAATACGGATAGTAACCTCCAGATGCCCAACCTGTTCTGAACTTAAACCTCGCTTCTTTCGGCCAGTACAAGGAACTTTGATCAAGGCCACACAACCAATGGAACGGTTGAGTGTGGATTTCAAGGGGCCCCTGCCGTCGACCTCTCGAAATCGATACCTGTTAACAATCATTGATGAATACTCGCGCTTCCCCTTCGCTTTTCCCTGCCAAGACATGACTGCGACAACTGTTGCGAACTGTCTTACTCAACTTTTTGCTATGTTTGGAATGCCTCAGTATATCCATTCCGATCGAGGCTCATCCTTCATGTCCCAAGAGCTGAAATCATTCCTCCATTCAAAGGGGGTAGCCACCAGTCATACTACGCCTTATAATCCTCAAGGGAATGGGCAAGTCGAAAGACTCAATAAGACTTTATGGCAATCCATCACTCTCGCCTTGAAATCGAGGAACCTAGAGACATCCCAGTGGGAGCTGGTGCTTCTTGATGCTCTGCACTCAATCCGATCTCTCTTGTGTACTGAAACCAATTGTACTCCTCATGAACGCATGTTCCAACACCAACGACGCAGCACCAATGGTAATTCACTACCTACTTGGATGCTCTCCCCTGGGCCCGTCTACTTGAAAAGGAATGTTAGGAATTCCAAGTATGATCCCCTAGTTGATGAGGTGGAACTAGTGGATGCCACCCCTATGTATGCTCACGTTCGTCATGCTGATGGACGAGAGTCAACAGTCTCCTTGCGGCAACTTGCTCCAGTAGGGGAGATGGATCATCGTCCTGATGGAGAATCAACGGCCATCTCACACGAACCAGAGGGAGAGACGACTGATTGGACTGATCGCCGCGTAAGTCCAGGCACTGATACGAGTCCGAATGTATCTCCGCCGGAACTTCCACTCAGTACGGTTGATGAACTCACTCCTCCTGCTCATAACATCCCTGGAGAAACTGCTCAGGAAAGTGTTCCACCTCCGAAAGAACTAGATAGACTTATGAAGTGGGAAACAAATAAGGGCTTCATCAGAACAACAAGTTACAATCTGCGTAGTGGCCACAAATAACATTCTGACGTTTGTCTTGGGATATCGTACAGCTAGTCCAGACCGTTTCTTTACCCGTCTCCATTTTCGTTGTGTGCCGGCAGTCTACCGGGATATAAATAGACGAGTGTGTGAAAGGTTGAACAAGTGAGTGAGTGATATGATAGTTTATCTTTTTTTGTTCACTTAATCCTGTCTACACAATTTATGTTTGCCATCTTGCTAATATAGATTACTATAAAAGACTAAAATCTCTATTTCAAAATCACAGGGTCTAATCTTCTGTTGAGTTCAGTGTGATTAAAAGACCACTGTCAAAGGAAAACAAGCCTGGGAGAATGTGGTATTATTGCATTTGTTTTCTGTTTCCACAGATAACCATGCCAGCGTTTTGAGTTGATTAAATCTCATTGAATCTAATCATATGAGTCAGCCATCCTTTCATTGTTCTAAATTGTCCTCGATGTATTCGTCGAAAACGTACAAAATATTACAGATCCCGCTTACGTCAGAGCTACGATTAATATCGTGAACTGCAGTAAGGGTATAAAGGAGCTGAAATTCTCCACATACCATATGTTGTTAAATATAATAAGTAATCATTTTAAAAATTAAAAATTTTTTTTTAAATTATAGAATTGTTCACACTTATCAACACCCACAGGTCTTCTCACTCCCTGGATAGGCAAATACAGACACCAAAACTCACCCGCAGATGTTGACTGTTGAGGTGATCAGCAAGGTTAAGAAGGCACAATGCATTTTCTTCATCCAGGTGAGACTTGAGTTCATATTCACATACTTGCTTCAGATTGTCCATCTGGGGAAAATGAAATTTATAATTACGTTTATATTTTGGAATATGGATGTCATAGCAAAGTACTATCACTTGATAAAGAAAAACGACAACTAAAACTAGTACAAAAATCCGTATGGCTCACATAAAAAATAATCAGACCACACAGCAGTAGGGGCTACAAACGATTTGCTCTTTAACCGCCAATTCCATGCATTTCATACGAAGAACTAAACAAAAATTGAGCAATACTGAGATCCTTTATCTTACAATGTCTTATTCTCGACTAAGTGTGTCCCCATCAAACAGAATAATAAGAAAACTTGGGAGTTAAAAATGAGCAGTTCAATTCAATATTCCTGGAAGAGCTTGAGATGTGTAAAATCTGACCACAAAATCTGCCTAACTGGATAACCTATAAACATGAGATTTTTTTTTTGTATACTTCTTTAATAACATTTGGGAAATTTGCCTTTGTGTCATTGCAGCCCAGTTACAACTGGAGCACGCACATCGTCGCCACAGTCAGCACCAACCGAGTTTTTCATCCTCATCCAAGAAGACTGGGTGCTTGATAGGATCAGGGACAGGGAAATATGAGAAAAATCCCAAAATTCCAACATGCCGGCACCGACCGGGATTTGAACCCGGTACCATCAGCATGAGAGGCGAGCAGCTTGCCTCTAGACCACGGTGTCCCACAAGAGATATGAAATAATTACTAAGGACATAATTTTGCCAACGTAAAATTCCTGCAGTGTACATGGAATTATATTTTTCATCAGATGAATTTTCACATTTCCATGCTTCACTACCAACAGCTCTGATCTAATGTACGTGCATTAAACGGGTTGAAAAAACATCACTGAACTCTACTATGTGTAGTCTTTTCATTTTAGGGAGTAAGAAAAACATAAACATATGCTAGCCATACGGAAAGCACTAGCCACTTTACCTCATATCTATCACATAGAGTCATCATGTCTGCCAGTTGCTCGGCATTAAGGCTGCTGGTGTCCAGGTGACCTGAATATAAGGCCTCGAGAAATCGTTGAAACAATTCTGGGTTTGTGTCATGAACAATTATTTTTCTGCAGAAAGAAAACAAGCAAAACATAAGACTCTAAGCCTGTATAAATATGTCACTTGTGAGGCAACTGGACAGAATGCTATTAAAAAAAAAATTATATACATGTAGCAGTCATTGAAATTGAGGCTGAGGCAAATGAGCAAAATGATGGTTATGACAAAAAATGACCATACTGTTCATAAAAATTGATAGCAGACATAATCATCAAAAGTGGAAAAATCGAAAACTCGATACTTTGAATCCCAACTGTCATTTTCATTTTGTGTTTCAGGCTAAAAATGAAGTTTCTCACATGTTGAAAATAGTTATGGAGAGAAAAAAACAGGTAAAAAAAAAAGCACATACTTTTATTTAAACAGAAGCTTACAATACTTTACGATGACTTGCAGATAATAAACTTTTTTAAAGAGGACAGGAAGTGATAAGTGCGAAACAAATTACAAAAATACTACCATCCCTCCCCCACCCAAATCATCACAGACAAAATTTAAAAAACATTTCTGTCAGGTGTCTCTCACCATAGCAGCAGGCTAACCATTATAATGCAGCCTGCAGTCTTACCTGTCTATTGCTTCTTTCATACCACTCAGCAAAGCTCTGCGAAACCAGTCACAACGAGCTGCAACAACTACACGATGAGCTCGGATTTCCTGAATTTCCACCTCTCCTTCTTCATGGTCAGCATCATTAATGTGACCTCCCACAGCACTTTCAGCTCCTGCACAGCCCTCCGCAATCGCTGTTGTGTGATCTATAATGATATCTCCACTCTCTGTGAAACAGAACGAGACTAGAACATATTAAAATATTCAAATACTAGATACGTTCTTTTAACTATAAACTCCACTCTCCGCTGCAACAATGGATGACAAAAAAACATATCAATACAAAATATCTGATATGTTCACTGTTTGCTGAAATTTCATTATTTAATAGTTATATATTTTCATAAAAAACAGAGATACTTGGCCTTTTCTTATTCATTACTAAAACAACATGAAATTTAGAAATTTTTTTTCAATGTCCCTCATGACATCTTCAAATTAAAGACATTTCCTCAGCATATAAGAGCACTGACCTTGAACACTGACCACTTCAAACACCATGTCTGTTTTGACTCTCTGTCTGAACAAATCCAGTGCCCTCTTTGCTGTGTAACTGTTGTTGGCAGTGGGGGGCACACATAAAGAGTCCACACTGCTGAGCTGTAATCAAACATAACAATATAATACTTAGAATCTATTTACTCTGCAGTAATGTTCTCCACAATGAATGTCTATAGTCAGATTGATATGGCTCACCTCCAAATCCTGAAAAAATAAACTGCACTCTGAACCCCCTCCCCATGATGTGTTCTGGGACATAGAGAGTCCTGGGACACTGTCACATCTGTCACCTGTCGGCTTCATCGTCATCGATGTTAGCTGCTACAGTGGATGTCACGACAAAATCTCCTCCACCCAATCCTGTCCTTAGCTTTCCTAGTTAGTTCACTTATTTCCAGCTGGCTGACTTTCTTGATGTTATCGTGATATGTAATGGGTGGTCTTCCTTGTTTTCTCTTTGTTTCTGTCTTTCCTTGAAGGATTGATATCATAAGGGCCGTGCTTTTGTTTCGGGCCGCGTGGCCGATGTATGCAAGTCTTCTTTTATTTATTTCAGGTGTTATTCTTCTGGTGGTGCCAAGCTGTTCTAAGATGCTTGTATTTGTTCTCCTTTCTGTCCAACTTATTCTGAGTAGCCTTCTGTAAAGCCACATTTCAGCTGCCTCCAATCTTGTTATGTCTGCCTTTTTGAGTGTCCAGGCTTCACAACCATATAGTAGGACTGGCCAGATCAAGCACTTAAGTATGTTCACTTTGAGGTCCGTTGGTGTGCCTCTATCCTTCCAAATGTTGTTTAGTTGAACCATTTTGTGTTTTGCCATTCCTATCCTTGTTTTTATGTCCTTTGAGCAGCTTCCATCTTGCGATTTATGTGATCCTAGGTATTTGAAACCAGTCACTTTTTCTAGTGCTGTTTTGTTTACTAGTATCTCCTGGTGTTCATGGTGCCCTGTTCCAGTATGCATGACTTTCGTTTTCTTAGCATTTAGGTGTAGGCCTGCTGTCTTGCCCGCTTCATCCACTCTGTGCAACACTCTTTTCATGCTGGTGATGTTATCTGACATAAGAGCTGTGTCATCAGCGTAGCGAAGGTTTGTGATGTTTCGGCCTCCGATCTTTATTCCCATATCTTCTATGTCTGCGTTTCTCATGATCTGCTCAGTATAAATATTGAAAAGATGAGGTGAAAGTATGCAACCCTGTCTGACTCCTTTCTCGATGTTGAAATATGGACAGTTCTCATTGTAACAAGTGTAATAATTGTTACCTGTCCTTAAAAATTTTCATTCTTCTCAAGGCATTAAAATGTTAAAGACTGCATGCCCCTTAACAGGTGTTTAAACACAAGTGTTGTTGGTCCTTTGAAATAAACAGTGAAGTGAAATCTAGCATCCTAAAATTTAACATGCAGCAATAATTAACCCACACCATGCGCGTGATGGCTCAAAGCCCGCTGTCCGGTCTGTGATCTTACTCACAGAGAATCGTGCCTGGATCGCACTGACCCTCGCCGATGTACGATGACCACACAACCGCTATCCACGTGGTTCGGTTTTTATTTGATCGGTATGAAACATTCGCTGCTATGCTTTATCACGCTTGATAATGCATTAACCAGCAAAACCTGTAGTTTTCGTGAGAACAAAGCATGATAACCAGCCCTGCCCCCCAAGCCCTAAACAAATGGTTTCATCCTGATTGACACATACTAATGAACCAATGTGGGCATTTGGCAGAAAGGTCATTTCAGAGCTTGTTTCTGATCGGTTCTTAGATACAGACAACTCTAGATGATGGCTTTTGATAGTGTGGGGAGAGCCTTTGAAAGCTTAGTCTTTGTGATTCCGACCAGTGGTTTACTGGTTAACATGTCCTTGTCACAATGCCTTTTAATTTAGAAGAAATACAGTGAGCAATAAGATGGTAGTTACGTCTCAAAGAGGACAGTGACCAGATGCGTGAAAATATGGCTTGCGTGCTGCGCTGTCAGTTTGACCTTGCTGTATTTGTACGCCCATGCAGAGTAAGTGCACAGAAAGTCAATGCCGTATTTCGACACCTTTCGCAGGGTGAAGGTTAACTATGCATCCCTGCAGTGAGACTAGAACTGTGCAGGAAAAAATCACATGAATGCCCCGATTAAAGTGAATGTGAGATACTGGGGATCTTAAACCGATCAAATATGGCTGTAGTAAGTTAAAGCCAGGACACTGGTTACACAATTTACAATTGGTAAAAACTGATTCTTTTATTCACGTAATTTTAAGACCTGTCAAAACCAAGATGTAGACTGGTCCCATGTATCATCATGTAAAAATACTAGCACTGGGATATTGCATTCTATTGACATACTTGAGCATATTTAGTTGCTTTAGAGCTGGCAGTGGCAGCAAATGATGACTCTTTCCCTGAGGGTGACTGAGAAGTTGTGGTTTCCCCTGGTGATTTGAGACCTAAAGTGACAAGAGATGCCACAAACTGTTCACTGCGGACAATATCACAGATTTCATCAATCATGGGCTGCAATGATGTGCGGCTGGACTGAACTTTGGCAAGACCCCACGACTGAAAGAAAAAAAAAGCCAAAAATGGAGCAGTCACGCAAACACTGCGGTACAATTCATTTCTGAAATTCAGATTCAACCAAGAAGTCTTTCATAAATCTGATTTCAAATACTTTAGTTCCTAATCCTAAATCTACACTGCAAATAAAATTGAATTCACCCAGAACAAACTAAATAAAAAGTCTTCTCTCTCTAAGCAATTTTTCAAATTATGGCAAGGATGTAAGCATTTCAAGACTGGCCTCTGGTGGCCATATGAAGAAAATGCAACAGCCAAATACAGAAGTCCCTAACAACATCGTCTTACTAATGAACTGCAAGAACTAAAATGAAACTGGCTGGATTGCTGAAATGCTAATGCCATCTTCACATTCAAGGTATCAGGTACCAAGTTTGTATCGACTGTTCACAACAAAAGCACAGGGGGTAAAAATTAATATCATAAAACACAATGGTTTGGACATTTTAAGGTATTTGTTCCTCTGCCTGATCCCTGAATAATATGTCTTGCCTAAAAATGGTGCAACTTATTTTGAAAATAACTGATCATGTAATTGAAGATTTAATAACAAGTTTAGACATCTACTTACAACTTTGGATGTAGCCATTTTAAAGAGATATTTCCATTCTTTCCATGTAACTTTCTCATCCAAGGCAGCGATGAGCTCTCTGAGTCGAATCACAAATGAAGGGAACTGAAACAGAATCAACAGTAACAACAAACATTAGATCTGGCGGATATTGGATATGACAGGTCAACTTATTTATCAAGCTGTTTGAAAACAAGATGAAAGATTTTAAAACATACTTGCATAATGTGACAACTGTACCTGACTAGAAACAATTGCTGGCATATACAGTGTCACGATGCAGGTAACAAAAAAAATGTTTTGGGGGGGGGGGGGGGTTCAATTTTTTTCCGAAAACAAGACTAGAAACAAATGTTAAGCTCTGCTTGGACATATCAGTTGATTAGACAACATGTTTCAAAAGGTCTGACGCAGTCGTGGAAAAGAAAATTTTGTCACCTTTTTGATAACTGTGAATTTCTCCATTCAAAGATATCTGTCCCCCACCTGATCACTAAATAAAATGTCCCACATTACGTGGTGCAATATATGGAAAAGAACAGTTTAGAAAATGTAAAAATTTTTATCAGCAAAATGATCTGGGTCCCACTGCATTTAGCCCTCACACTTAATTCAAATCAACCTCCTATTACCATGACTGGGTCTTCATCTAGAGCAAGTCAAGAGACTTCATATATTAAATTATGGATTCATCAGTTGTTTGCTGCACCTCCGTCTTCTAAAAATGCTTACGTTGATGCCAGTTGATGCAAGTGTTATCCATATTGCCAGTTGAATCACCAAGGATTTTACAGGTAATAATGCTGCCAACAACAAAAACAACAAAAATGAATGAAAGGACAAAAGGGCAGAAATAGCTAACTTACTTCATCCACCAGATGCAATAAAGACTGAGACACAGAGCGCACTTTGTCTGGCTGGCTCTTCATGTTGAAATTTTCCCTAAAACCAGAGAGTTAAATTTGTGCATTGGTGGTCAAAGTGCAAATATCACATCTGCAAAGAGACTTACTCTAGTTTAATGGCAGTCATCATTCAATCCAACTAATTTTAGAACCCATCTGTTAGTTACTCCAATAGTTATCTGACATGCGCATGAGTCAATCCATTAGATTTTCTTCCATTTCCCAATAACAATAAAAGTACTGGAAACAGCTGATTTTGTCATAAATAATGTGAAAACACATAATAAAGAAGTGATTTGCCTTGACCGACATATGATGCAAAAATGTTCAATTTATTACAAAATTAACCCTTTTCATCTTTGTGTATCACAAATGCAGACGGAAGAATATGAAATATAACGAGCAGAGACTGTAATGGCACACCTTTTCTGTCGCAGGTGGAGGAAACTGGAGGTGGTTCGTTCATGGAAGTGCTTCAGCTTTCTCAGTTCTTTCAAATGAAGTGCCTGAAGTATAAATGATGAAAACAGGATAAAAATCATTAACATGCAGATGTCTCAGAACTCAGATGTTTGAAGGTGAGAGCAGAGTAAGGTTTGTTACTTTGTGTGAGTGCGAGCACGATGAATTGATCTTATGTTAATCCTGTTTCTCATTTTAATTCAGCTCCTATGAGCACATCATTTTTTGTGGATTTGAGTGCTATACAAGTTAATTATTACATTAAATAAAAGACTGGAAGACAAAAAGAGATAAAAGGATGGCAAAACTTGAACAACTGCCAAACAATTTTATACTGCTCTCTTGTAAAAATACACTTAGCAGGGTTAAGTTCAGATCCACTGAAATATCCTGAAAAGTACTGGCCATACCATACCACCCACACATTTACTGTAACATTGCTAATGATATTATTTCAAGTTATTTAAAGTGTATCTGAAGGAGGGGTATGTCTGCAATAGGTATACCATTCCTGATCCACAAGATACTCCAGTCATCCAGCCAGTGCATTTATTATTATCATAACAGATATGCATAATTAAACACACAATGATAGCATTTTATACCACAAAATTACAGATTGTACTGTGAGTACATGGAAAGACAATCATTTCACATATTCACAAAATGGAGAAGGCAAGTGTTGATAAATAAAAGTATCAAATAACCTGTTTTAAAGTCCTGCCCAGAGCGTCCCCTACTCCACTCCTTTTTGACTTGTCAGCTTTCTCCCCTTTCTCCACAACTTTCTCATTACTGCTGGAGATAGCCTGTTCCAGGGCTACTTTGGTTTCACTGGCAAACCGAGACATTGTGTCTAAAATTGTTTCCATCTGTTGATGAAGACAATAACCAATGTCAACGAAATAAAAGTTATGATTAAAATTAAGAAAAAAAATATATACCATAATATCACAATTCAGTTGAAAAACTATTAATTCAATCTTACTCATCTGACAGACATCATAAAAGATTTCAGATGAAAATGAATGAGGTCCCTATTAAAAGCGAAACTTTAGAACTTTAAATAAAACAAAAAATACTTCAACAATTCATGACAGTCATGGCTGGCATCTCTTACTGACACATGACATGTCTACTTTCTCGAACGTACGTTTAATCAGTTTCATGTCCCCCTGCTGATGGCAACAATACAAACAGAAGAGAGATCTAACCTCAGGCACAAGATAAGCTGCTATGTCTGCTCTCTGCGGTTGTGTCAGTGCTTGTAGATGTGCCTTGACTGTTGTAAGCAAAGTGAGCAGTTGGTTCAAAAATATAGGAATCCTGAAAAATTCAGAACACAGTAACATACATTATGTGAGTATCATGAACAAGAGCCTTCAGCCTCTTGTATTTTATGCATTGGGAAAGTGGTGGGTGGAAGAAATGATGCACAGAATTAGACTTTTCTGGTGTCTGTTGCCATTTCATTTCTCTTAAAACAATCCAATGTCCTCAGGCTCGATCTATTATGAAGGCATCTATGGACAATTTCTTATAAGATATATCAACTAAAAGAAGAAAATGAAAACACATTAGAGCTTTAACAAGTGTTTGTAACCTGAGCTAACTCTAGTGACTTAAAATTGAACTAATTCATATTCTTGAAAGTTTGCAAAGCTAATCTGACAAGAAAAATATGAAGGAAGATGTTTAGCTTTACAATAAACATCTGAAATTTATAGGTAAAAAAAGTGAGTTTTTTTTCCTGCTTGGCTACCTTACCTTGATTTGACATATTTCATGATCTCATATCTTTCTTCTCTTGACAACTCATACTTCCGTTTAGAGAATAAATCACACATGATGACTAGCTTGGCACAAGCTGAAAACATAAAAATGTGAGAAATAATTCAAAGAAGAAAGCAGTTTAAATGATTCTGAGCTTACAATGAGCCTTAAAAATGTTTACAAACATGAATTTAATTTTATTACAAGCACAGGCACAGCACAAATTGTTTGTACAGTTTCTGCATATTTCTGCATAAAATGGAGATGAGAAATGTCAAATTCATGTTGGGGAACTGAGAAGCAATGACAAAGTGGACGAGCTTTGTGACAGTTATGTGACAATTCTGTAGTCTGTAACAGTAGACATAACCTAGACACTTTTTGCTGTAACCCCGATTGTGTGCAAAATAGGCTCAGCGAATCACACACAAAACAAAATCAGTTCTAAACTGAATTTGTAAACATGAGATGACTATGAAAGATTTCTGGTTCATACCTATAGCTTCTTCTCTCAAAGCTTGCCTCACAGTGTAACACAATTTTGCAGGGTTTGACCACATGGTCCCTTCTAATGTGACAGTATCTTTCCCATCCTCTACCATGTGTCCACCAAATAAATCATTGATGCGATCAGCACAGGCATGGATGTCCAACACCAGTGACTTCATTTCTGTTCATAAAGAGAGTGAAAACATTAGTGTCATTTATACGTATCCAATATGAAAATGATATACAGTGGAGAACGGTTAAACTGAAAATGGCTAAAATGAACTTGTGCTAAACTGAAGAAAAATAAGAATCCCCAATGTTTTTCTCCTTTATCTTTGTTAACAAACTAGTGCTGAACCGAAAAAACCCTATGGTTAAACCGAAAAGAAAATTGCTGGATTCAGTGGCCAGTCCACTGTGATTTGCCATAGATTGAGCCAAGTCACTGTATCACCCCACTACCCCCTCCCATGCTTTGTTCTGCCTGGTAGTATAGAGGCCTACATAGGAGCGGCAGCACTACAGGGAAAGGGGAAGAGGGAGGGAGGCCTATAACCTCACCGGTCCGAAATCAGATGGCAGAAGACATTATGTTTGGCGCATTTCCTTTCATGTAATATGTATGACATCAGAGAGGCAATACTAGTTATCGCGGACAGCGCCTTTCATGGCGACGGTAATCAGATTGGTGGGAGGGCGATTCTGTACTGTCCGTCCACACGCATGTCTCCCTGTTCTGAGAGTTAGTCCACATTCACCCAGTCAAAAACACAGAGCAAGCGAGGACGTGTTTAGTCTGTTTAGCCTGTGCACTTACATTATTTGTTCTCTATGACAGCGATTTTGGCTGCCTCTCTTGAAACTGGCATTTTTCAAGCCTCCTATTGCTAAACCGAAAACAAACCTGTGGTCCCGCCGATTTCGGTTTAACTGTTGTCTACTATATATATATATATGGTATACGGCAGGGGTGCTCAACCAGTCGACCGTGATCTATCGGTCGATCTTCAAGTGCTTGGCAGTCGATCGCGGGATGAATGTAGGACACACCCGCGAGGTATCTATACATATTTTTTTTATTTGTCTTTGTATTTTGGCAGGTCGTTTTTCTTAGATATGGTGGGTTTGTGTTAGTTGTATGTTAAAGTGAATAATGCCGATAGGCACACCAGCATAGGTTCGGTTTCTTTGATTTTTTGTTTCAGGGCTGGGAAATGTAAAAGTAGATCCTATGTCAATAAAGGTTGAGCACCCCTGGTATAAGGGATCCAACTCTGCATCGTGGCAAACAGACTGTTTACATTTTTCAATTTAGTAATTTAATTTTTATGGATTTCATTTCTGTCCCTTACTTCACAACAGTTCATAAAATTCTAATTCTGACTCCTGTGTTAATGCCCTACTTACTTTAGAGTGAAGTAACAAATGCTGAGACAAATTACCATTGCAAGATGTGTCTCTGCTACACAACACTTCACCAACAGTCACTGATCAAAATCAATTTCAATTGAACAAAAAAAGGCCATATATTTTTCATGAGTAAATGCTAGATTTAAAACTACACTGGGGAAAATACAAAAGATTATCCTTTTGGAGCTTGCTGAATGTAGTTTGACGCAGTGATTAACTTTCTGTACTGTTCACAACTCACACACTTTGGAAAACAAAATGTTTTTGCGGAGATTTTACAAATGTACAGAGAAACAACAGGCCCTGTTAATGACAGAATCATGTACAATTTAGGTAATTTGTCTGCTGAAACAGACATCGCATGCTAAAAGTACATACAAAAATAAGACTGGGGATTATGAAAATTGTTACTCATTTTAAATTTTCAATCATGTCAAAGGATCAAGTCCCGTTGAACCTCGGGATTAAATGACATTTCTTCATACTTACGCTGTGTTAGAGCCGTGTTTTTCAAGAAGGTTTCACACATCTGTCCGAATCTTGTAAAACCAGGCAATTTGCCTACCATGTTGACACATCTCTGTGCAGTTGCTTCACTCAAGCCTTGCGGTAAACATTCTGTGTATAGATAGTGCAAGGCCACATTCAACACATCTTCTGGTAGACCTGTCAGAGGGGTCACCGGGGCTGTCCAGTCGAGTTCAGGTGCACTCAGTTGCAAGATGATAGAATGGACTTTGAACTGTGAATAAAAATAAATCAGCCACATGAATTCTTGGCAGCAAAATGTTTTGCCGCACTAAAAAATACCATCAGCTGTAGGCAGGGTATGATGTGGTCAAAATCAACTACTAGTCGCAGCTCAGGTAAGTGTCCTTGGCTCAAACAAAAATTGGAACAATAACATTTGTAACTGAACAGCCTATATCTTCTTAAGTTTCAAGACAACAACATCTTTAAGTTTTAAGTTTCAGGCTTCTGACTGCTAACTCTACACATCCAAATGCAGTAAAAATCCTCAAAGTTGTTGAGTATCATGTCATATATTGGGGGAAAAAAACATCTGAGAAAAACAAAAATAAAAACCCTGTTCAGTCTGAAGTACCTCTTTTCCAGAATCAGCCCGCAGTACCAAGTCTGAAAAGTAACCATGCTCTAAGGCACTCAAAAATGAATATGGAGTATCCTCCTTCCTGGGGCCTTGTGACACCTGTATGGAAAAGTGCACATTTTCACTTAAAACATTATATGGAAAATGAGTCAAGACAGAGAGGGCAAGGGAGGAGAGCAGAATGATGAGAGAGAAGGAGAGTGAGTAGGCGGGTGACAGACAATGAGAAAGAGGAGGAGTGAGAAAGAGAAAAAAAATAATCTGATATTACAGGGAGATCTCATGCAAACAACCACATATCTTCTTCTTCTTCTTTCGTTCACCTATCTAAATCTGCAGATTTGTTCTTTTAAGAAAATCTATGGTTTTCTGCAGTTCTGGCAAAGCACCATAGAGTCATATCCACATATCAAAGTAAACATTAATTAGAGTGTATTATAACTGTCATGATAGTTTAGTTTGTTAATGATAATATATTCCATATTTGCAAGGGTAAGGATTCTTTCCACATTCAATGCCTTTTAAACTGTCTTCTTTTAGTAGCACCTAAATTACTGTAGAACAACATGTTAACAAGAATGCAAAACTGATAAAACAGACTGAAAATCAAAAAGTGAACACCATTTAGCAAAATTTGCACAATTTCCATCCCGAGCTGAGAGAAAAAATACATCAAAAAATCCAAATAGATGGATAGCATGTTGTGGCTCACCTTCTGACACTGAAGCATACAGCATTTCTCATATGTCAACAGCATGAGATCATCTGATATGTCTACCTGGGATTTAGAGAAATATAGTTGATATTAATGGGTTCATGGATTGCAGTTAACGGGAACTACTTTTCTTGAAATTCCAAAATGTTTGGTTTAAGTTTAGGTGCGTACACAACCGTAATAACTTCATACCTACACCATGAAAAGCAGATATCTCAATCATTTCAGTTTGAACAGTCAAATTGAAAATGCACAAAACATTTTGGAAAGTGGACATGTTATTAGTGTTTAGATTAAAAATAACTATTAACTTCAAACAACTTGACAAATCAGAAAATAGATGAATGATCCAGATTTAGCAGTACTGAAAACCTGACACAAATTACCTTAAATTCCACAACATGTCCAGCATATGTGCCTATAAATTTCAACAATGCAGGTTCATTTCCAGCGGCAGGACACACCTGAAATCAACAACAAAATGAAATTTTCATACAGAAAATACTGATAAAATCAGTCTGTTTACACACAGAAATGTGAATAATTTAGTAACAGTTATTCACATATTTAATTATACACTTAACAATACAAAGAACAAACAGTTTTCTTTTATTCCTCTTGTTTTTACTATTCCAAAAGAAGTAAACAAGATTTAAAGAAAATGCATGCTTCAAATGTGTCGGTTTCTATGATAAACAAAGGTGGCAGTGTTGTGAGACCCCAAAACTTTGAATTTGATGTTGACTGAAATTCAACTGATTGTGAAATTGACATTAAAACACATTCAGTGTTAAGAAACTGGCCAATGAAGTCTTTCATCAACAAAACATCCGTGAAAGGGGATATACAATTATAACAATTCCAATGACAGAAAAAGTAACAGTGAAAGTCAGAGACAGATTACATTCTGCTGTACCTCATATGTTTCACAGTTGAAAAAAGGTAGGGCCTCTGCCTCATCAGGAACCTTCCAGGACACATCACCATTTTCATCAAGAATAAATTCAGTTCTGAAACAGAAGAATAAAATAGCTGATGAAAATCGGTTTTCATAAATTAATTATTTATTAAAAACAAGATCAGAAATGGGGCTTCATGCTCTTAGATTGGTCCAACAGAGAAATCAATCTGCAAAGCCAAGAAGAACCAGTGAAGAAACGGTGCCTCAGCTCCAACATAACTTGCTGGCTTGCCAAATTTTCATGAGATCTTTTAAAAAGCTAAACCTGTCACTCAAAGTTTATTGCTTTCGCTGGGTAACATGAATTATCTCACTATATATAACACCTTTGAAAACATTTACATCTGAAATAAGAAACTATATTATATCGTCACGGACACAACACAACTGCCTAAATCATGTTTTTGTGTTTTTTGAAAATCAAACAAAACTGTTTACTTCCAATATAGTGGTAGTTGTTGACAGGGAGCATAATATTTTACATAGAAAGCAATTTAGCAGAACAGTGAACATAACCAGAGAGTATAGATGTTTAGAGAGATCTCACTTCCGCCAAATTGCGAAACTAGGTCGCTGCAGTAAAAAAGAAATTGGAGAATTGAAAGAGACTGCCTTCACCAAAGATAGCGTGCATATCAGTTGACTGTGGTTTGTTCATATTATTGGGCTGATCGAAACTATTTAGAGCCGTTTGTAAGAATGTAAGCTCCTACGCCCTGCAGGAATGCACAAACCGGTATTGTTTACCGCAGCGACCTACTTCCATGCTAACAATGGTTTCATCATGGAGCCTCCCATGTCTCGCAGTGCAAATCGACCAATAGTGACACCTCTCTATACATCTATACTCTCTGGTTTAGGTGAATGCGGGTTTTCCTTTAAAACTCATGTCAACGAAACAAAACAATGTAACTGTTGAACGGTGCAATGTGACTATCTGATTAAGGTGAGCATTTCATCTCAAAAGATAAAGAAAAAATGACTTGGGCAATTCTGTAATGACTGTGACGATATTATATAATGTCTTCTATTTAACTTTGTTTATCTCTTCTCATCCACATTAGGAACTCTTATTCTTATGCAATTCCATAAAGTGTATCAAGAACATGTCCAAGGTAATATATATATCTTTTGTACCATTTGCACTTCATTACAATAGAAGTACACTCACCCTTCAATGCCTGTTATTTCCACTTCACCGGCGACTGAGACACACTCAATAATCTAAAACAGATAAAAGATGAAGATGAAATATGTAATATTCACTAAAAATACCTATTGCATACAAAAAATACCTCTAGTTCACTAGAAACATAAATTTTGATCATAGACATCATCATCCATGGGTTTGAGTTGGGGTCCCAAATAACAACATGAAATAACTAGAACTAATGTAAAGAAATCAGTTCATGGTTCTTGACTTCAAAGGGGCTTTCACTTCATGGTACAGAATAGATTACAGAGACAGAATAATCTGGCAATAAGCTGCATTTATTGTGCAAAAAGCTGTTATAAAAAAAAGGGTGTGAAAAGGGTTCTATGATCCCAATCTGCATCTTTTTTTAAAACTGCTCTCAACTTGTTACACTTTTTCTTTTGCTTTCAAATCATCCTGAATTCTTTTCTTCCCCTCTCTACCTCAAGCTTCAATGAACCCATCCTTTAAAAGGCTTACTTTTCCACTGCTCCCTCCACCCACCTGGCCACCATACATTCCATTTTGTCTCCACATATTAATTTTTTTTCTCCGGCCCACATTACTAATTACTGATGGCTGGTGCACAAACTAACATTAACAATAGTCGAATCAGTTTCCTTCCATTCCTGCACTACACTGACTTGCATGAAACAAGGCATAGACATTGAAAAATTGTCGATGAACTGAACCTAGCATTTCCAATCAAATTTGAAAACATAGCCTCCCGACATTAGCTAACCACCAAACCCCACAATACAATAAATGGTTGAAGAGCTCGGCATGCATGGTCTTTAGCATCACTTTGAACCCTTACACTAACTTAAGCCCTATTCACATGTAGACGTTTTTTGTACGTGCCTACTTTGTAAGCGCGCCTTTTACACGCGAGTGTTTTGGAGATACGAGCAGACTGCTGTCCACATGGATCGCGTCTTGTAGTCAGTTTTTATAGACGGTGTTTTTGCCACTGTGGTGTACTTCAGTGCACAACTTGAGCTATGGCTGAAAGCAAGATCCAACGCTTAGATCTGCTCGGCGTTTTACTAGAAGTTGTAAACAGTAATGATCTAATGATATCTTTACTTTTAAAACCAAGCTCACATGTTCCAAAAAATGGATGTCGTTTCTGGGTGCATGATATACTCAGATATAGGAAACGATATGGTGTGTTTTATCATCTGGTGAGGCACTTAGAACTGGACAGTGATAAGTACATTGAATACACATGGAATTCTCCCCAATCTGTTGAAAGATTTTTTCCAGGTGTTTTGCCTGAGCAGCATGTCTTTATGTTGTGGAATACTGCTGTCATACAGGCACAGATTGCTCCGAACTAGTTCTGTAAGTTCCTCATATAAACTTGTACAGAGTATTTCATTTTGTGGATACTATACACGAATAGACCTTTATGCAAGCTTGTGCTGATGCACAATATACCCGGTATTTCTGGTATTTAAATTTAAATACCGGGTACAATTGTGCCTCAGCACAAGCTTGATGGTATAATGTAAACGGGCCTTCGGTCGGACAGAGCGAATAGCTAGAAGACAGAGGACACCAGCAAGGTGTGTCGCCTTTTCTTCCCTTCCTCTGTTCCAGAAAAAAAAGCCTCAAATGAATATTTCAGTTATCACGCAATAAAAAGGGGCGCTTACGCGTAGACTTTGCATACCTTGAAGCGCTGATTTCGAAAATGCAATTGTTTTTCCGATTTAATAAAGATTTGAAAATTTAAAAAAATCAATTTTAATTTATACAAGTTCAACAAGATAAAGTTCACCCACGGGAAGTGATGGCTCAGGTGACACTCCCCTTCTAGTCCATCTACCGTAACAAAAACAGTGCCAAGAAGCAGAGAAAAATCGCCTCGGGTAGCGTGTACATTTTCAAAACACTGCAAACAGCTAGCACGTTTCCGGCACGTGTTTCAGCTTGCATATGAACAGCAACAAATATTAAATGCATGGGCGTTATTTGTGCAAAAGACATGCATACATCTACTGCGCTGAAAACAGCTTACATGTGAACAGGGCTTTACAGTTTGGGGTAGGGATAAAGACTGATTTAGGGATAGATTTAGGGTTAAGAACAGAGTTTGGGGGTTTCAGAAATGGTTCGATTTTAGGATTAGGTAGGCTATAGGAATCAAGTTAGAGATTCAAAGAATACAATAATTACCATGTATCTTGACTGGGTGGTCAGGATCTATACAACCCTTCCCAGATAATTAAAACCAACAGGCATAGCCATGTACTGTAGGCCTAGATCTAGGTCTACATGCCTCAAAATTAATGCAAAGTAATTTTGGGTGCGAAGGTCTGTCCTGTCTTTCTTTTTGAGATCTTTGATTTCTAATTTCTACATTCTGAATTGTAATTGCCATTTTGATGACTAATTCGAGGACATTGTCGCTATCAGAGCCTTGCTTTTATTGTTTCTGCTACCCAGAGATGAATATATATAATAGTAATATAGATCTAATCTATAGTCAATGCACTAGGTGCAGTCAGCATATTGGTGCGGTCAATATTTGTTTTTCCATACAGTTTCATTTACCGGTGTTTTTGTGACTAATCCATGTTTTGTGACGTTCTTATCAAGACATCACAACATCACACAGCATATGACTGCTGTCTAGGCTTGTATTTTGCCTTGGATAACTTTTCCAAATTTTGTGTCCCCACAACTTCTATCTTGAGTTCAAAGATAAATATGTGACCCTACAGTTTTCTCCATTTAGTGGTCTGGTGTAAGCTCACAAAAGTGCTCTGGACACTCTACTTTGGGTGGATTTTCATTGAAAATATGTTTTCTGGGGATTTTGAGCGTTATTGTGCACATATAATATATGGCACTGAGTGCACTGACATGCATTCATCTGACACCCTGCATGAGGTGCAGTCACTGGTAATTGCAGTGTGACATCAGTGTTGTTTGCATCAACTGGGATCACTAGCACCATTATTATTTATTGTTATTAATATGATAACATGATGTATTCAAAACAAGAGTTCAAAAGAGCCACTGCACACCAGTTAATAGTAAACAACTGACTTTAGGCCTAATGAGAAACAAAGAATAATAGTGGTAAAATCCACATAGGCCTACATAGGCTATATTTTAAGGCATTTTGCAACTTGATCAAAGAATAGGTCTAGTAAGGCAAAATACCAGCATGAGGACGAGAAAGAGTGGGAAGACAAAAAATTAGAAAGGACGAGAATGGGAAGGTTGATTAAAATATTAGATCTATTATGATATTCATCGCACAGAGAGCAATGGCACTTACATGCAGGTGACTGCACGACCAGCAACTTGTGACTGCACCACCAGCAGGTGACCGCACTGAATGCAATTGATGCTTAACATGAAAAGTGTTCTGACTAGCACAGATTAACTGAGAGAGAATTTCAAGTGTGCACTGGCAAGCCCAAAGTTCAGTGGTTAAATTGAGCCAGTCAGAAGCTCGTTGGACTTTGTTTACTTTTGGGCATTTACCATTTACTGCCTTGTGACCGCACATAGCGCCTAACATCTAGACTAGAGTAGAGTCTAGTCTCCAAGTCTAGGTCTATCAATAGTATCATGCTTTTTGCTCGCATGTTTGTTGATGACAAATAACTTGCAATGTCTTCTCCCATTTAGATCTACGCTCAAAGGTCGATGACCAAGATTAACAACATGTCATGAATCATTGCAGGTGACATCTATTTTCATGTGCTTAGTAAGTGAAGGAGAGAGGAGAGTGTTGTGATATAGATCTAGATCTAGATCTAGCCTAATCAAAACTTTGATTAAAAAAACAAAAAAAAACAGTAACTGATCACTGAAAGTTATGAGATTTATGTCATTGCGAACTCCTTTCTATACATAAAAAGCCATCTGAACTGAAGTCCCATTACAGCTAAGAATGATCGCGGCATAAAGCAACCATCCAAACGACAGCACAGGCATAATAACAAACCTTCCAGGTTCCATGATAGGCTACTTCCTCAAGCGCAGCCATCTTGATGTTTACAGAATTCACGCATGCGTTTCAGATGTTCTGTTGGTCCATTTCCGTTTACTAGTTAGCACTGATGTAAAGGGACCGAAAAATTACAAATTTCTAAAAATAGGTTTATCTGTCCCCAAACCAAGTGCCTTGTGTGCAACAATTTCCCTCAACATTCAGAACCTTTATATAATTCATTTGTCTATGTAATTGCTATAATACTATTTGTTAAGTATATATGTAAATAAACTGCCCTTTCAGAGGATGATAAACAAAATAATATAAATGAAATAAATGAATTTTTAAAAAAATTGAATGTTTACAATTCCTCATAGTTACGTTTCATAATTAATTTGAACTGTACGATTTTCGAGGCACAGCATTCCCCACACCCTCCTTCCCAGTTTTTAGGGCCTTATAAAATTTACAGATTAAGGCTTGATAGCAGGGTGAATTTCTGTGTGAGACAGATTATGACACTTAAAAGATATAGACACCTCCTGTCACCTGTCGGCTTCATCGTCATCGATGTTAGCTGCTACAGTGGATGTCACGACAAAATCTCCTCCACCCAATCCTGTCCTTAGCTTTCCTAGTTAGTTCACTTATTTCCAGCTGGCTGACTTTCTTGATGTTATCGTGATATGTAATGGGTGGTCTTCCTTGTTTTCTCTTTGTTTCTGTCTTTCCTTGAAGGATTGATATCATAAGGGCCGTGCTTTTGTTTCGGGCCGCGTGGCCGATGTATGCAAGTCTTCTTTTATTTATTTCAGGTGTTATTCTTCTGGTGGTGCCAAGCTGTTCTAAGATGCTTGTATTTGTTCTCCTTTCTGTCCAACTTATTCTGAGTAGCCTTCTGTAAAGCCACATTTCAGCTGCCTCCAATCTTGTTATGTCTGCCTTTTTGAGTGTCCAGGCTTCACAACCATATAGTAGGACTGGCCAGATCAAGCACTTAAGTATGTTCACTTTGAGGTCCGTTGGTGTGCCTCTATCCTTCCAAATGTTGTTTAGTTGAACCATTTTGTGTTTTGCCATTCCTATCCTTGTTTTTATGTCCTTTGAGCAGCTTCCATCTTGCGATTTATGTGATCCTAGGTATTTGAAATCAGTCACTTTTTCTAGTGCTGTTTTGTTTACTAGTATCTCCTGGTGTTCATGGTGCCCTGTTCCAGTATGCATGACTTTCGTTTTCTTAGCATTTAGGTGTAGGCCTGCTGTCTTGCCCGCTTCATCCACTCTGTGCAACACTCTTTTCATGCTGGTGATGTTATCTGACATAAGAGCTGTGTCATCAGCGTAGCGAAGGTTTGTGATGTTTCGGCCTCCGATCTTTATTCCCATATCTTCTATGTCTGCGTTTCTCATGATCTGCTCAGTATAAATATTGAAAAGATGAGGTGAAAGTATGCAACCCTGTCTGACTCCTTTCTCGATGTTGAAATATGGACAGTTCTCATTGTTCCATCTAATCGTTGCCTTTTGTTCGTGATATAGACACATACGGTCAAAACTATGATAGGTGTGTGAGTGATATATATATGGATATGAGGATCGGGAGTAGATAGATGTTGGTAAAAGTATGATGTTTTGACCCTGTATGTGTGTGAGTAATTTTTGCAATCTGTAGGACATATACATCCAGACTGCAGCCTAGAATGGTGCTGTAATGATGAGGTAGAAAGCTTAATGCAGATGGGACAGAATTATTTTTAGTATTTTCAGGTAAACAGCTGATATTCTTGTTCTCCGCTTAAACATCAGACGATCGTGGAATATAATTTTTTCGACACGTATCATCTCTTGATAAATTCCCCTTTTTGCAGCACAACATGCTTAGAAAAAGAAAAGAAGGGAACTTCCAATACGAATAATTTAAATCTGTTTTCTTTTTTGCCTAACCGGAAGACTTTCCCGATCCAACATTTTAAAATCTTGCGCCGGGAGATTGAAAATGGCGACATCAACAAGTAATGTAATAACTTTGAAAGGTTCGACCGATATTGTGGCGGAATTCTTTCGTAAGTAATGCCTGTTCATTCAAGCCGGCAATTCCTTTGACATTAATGACAGTAAACATATCTTTGGGTCCTGCAATAACTCACATGGGACATCATGTAATAATCAAAACATTTGACTGGGCGAGACAAGAGTAGTTCTAGAGATCTGTCATTCTGTGTCTAGAACTAGAAGTAGAATAGTAAAAGTACTCTAGATCTAGACTTTAGATCTACCAAGCCTGTGAAGACTTACACGTTTGTGACAAGAACTTAGCCTTTGGGAGGAGTTCCGAATGCGTTACATGCTAAAAGAGGGTTTATTTTGAGGGCTGGGTATTTTATAGGGATTTTCTAAAAGTCTAAAGAAAGAGTTCAGAAACAATTAGATCTAGACTCTAGATCTAGACTCTAGATCTAGATTCTAGATCTAGAATTCTAGATCTAGATCTAGATAATCTAGTATCTAGATCTACTCTGTCTCTAGGCCTAATTCATGGCATGCTTCGCTTTCTCTTAAGCATCTCTCTCCCCTCTCTATGTCATTTCGATCCCATCTCGATTTCTCTGTGCTAGAAACATCTGAAAGAAAATAGGCCTACATGCATATAATTATTATAATCTATGACAATAGCCGAGGCCTACTCGGATCCGCACCCACACCCTTCCGCTCCAAAATTAGGCTACACATCCTTGAAACCCTTTTGCCACGCAGGTGGGTTACCACAATGTTGGTAATGATTTACTAATACCCACAGTCAGCACCGTTGACCTAAAGTAGGGAAAGTTACTGACCTTGTTAATTTGCATAGTTTTTAAAAATTAAAAAAAATTTATGAATGCGAATCGGCTTAGTAGCGTAACAATCCGATTTCAGCTGCTCGGAGATTGCATGATCTGATCTAATATACTTGAGTGTATGTCGATCGCCAATGGCTACCTCAGCCCCTTTTCACCTGATTAGTCAATCTGACTACCGCCCATTGATACAAACTGACTAGACCCTCACGCCCCCAGGTCCATCTGACCATTCCATGTGTTGTGAGTTTAAATTCGTGAACACCATACCAAGTTTTGTTTCAGCAAACCTTCACTACTCGCGCTTGGTAAATTCTGTTACCTTGACCTCTCCCCAGCAAGTTTCAAAATGGCAGCTGTTTTTGGATTTTATCTCACTTCAGACTTTTTTAGAGTACTATTTTTCTTGGCAAGTGTGTTACAAATGTTATTGTGAATATGAAGTGATAATTGGCCATAAGGTCTGGAACAATGTGTGTTCTAACAGTGAGCTTTACTTAAGAGCGGTAAAAATTATATGTAACGCATACGGAACTCTTCCCACCTTTGGATTCATCTTTAACACAGAAACTGCTCAACCACAATTCATTTGAAATTATTTGAAAACGAGGAAGGAGCACCATACAAGTAAGAAGGTGTACACCCACTTTTAGTTGAGCGCCTATTTCATGTTCTGATGGTTACTGAGTGTTAGACTTAGTAATAGTAGAGTTGCTGAGCTGCATGTCTCTTAACCGCCATGTTGCGCGAGGCGTCAAAATATGGCACCAATTTCCCAGGTGTTCACTCTGCACAGGCATGTAAATATGGCAAGGTCAAACTGACCGTGCAATCTCAATCTGCAATGCGGAAGCCGTATTTTCACATATATATCAGGTCACTGTATCTCTTTTAAATCAAAGGCATTGTGACAAGGACATGTTAACTAATTTCTCCCCGCGAACGGGGCATCCCCGTTTTCGCCTTTCGTGCGAGCTGTACCGCGAACGGGGAATCCACGTTTTTTACCCCAACCTTATATATATATTTTTTTTCAATTCTAATTTACAAATTACTACTTTATACCTTTAATACAATAATAAAAACAATCACAGAATATCATAAAGCATTCATTTATAAACACTTCCACCAAATCGAATTGAAAAATATTATAAAATAAGCGAGTAATGAATTTTTTTCTAACGCACCCTATAAAAGCATGAAAACTGCAAAATTTACTTGGGCCAGCTGGAGCAAGTTGGCCAAATTTACTTGGGGAGAAATGAGTTAACCAGTGAACCACTGGTCGGACTCAACAAGACTAAGCTTTCAAAGGCTCTCCCCACACTATCAAAAGGTGTAACATCAACATGCTAACTGCTGCTCAACAAATTTGCAGTATCATAAAATATATATTTTCTCATTATAAGCTGACCATCATCTACTGATCTAGAGCTGCATGCATCCAAGAACCAATCAGAAACAAGCTCTGAAATGACCTTTGCCCAAAATGCCCACATTGGTTCATTATGTGTCAATCTGGATGAAACCATTTGTTTAGGGCTTGGGGGGAGTGGCTAGTTATCATGCTTTGTTCTCACGAAAATTACAGCTGTCAGTTTGGTATCATAAGTCAGATCAGGGATTAGAAACCAGTATCTCACATTCACTTTAATCGGGGCATTCATGTGATTCTTTTTTGCACAGTTCTAGTATCACTGCAGGATGCATAGTTAAAATCATCCATTCTTCTAGAAAGACTTGAGTCTAAATCTAACCAAACTAAAGATACCACGAGAAACAATATGAATTTAAGACAGGACAGCTTGGGGGTTTTGCATTTACAGGTTCGGCAGCGTCACCCACATTGAATGCAAGGAGAGATGTAAGCAATGGCATATTTTACAAAACTGAACAGACAAAATGCTGAATTTTTTCACTGATCAACCATCATTCGAGATCTTACTAGAAGTTGTTTGCTTTATTATAACTTAATTTGTTGTAGGAAACTTCAGGTTATTTTTTTTTCCTTTTTAAATGTGGCAACATTGTCAATTGTTTTATTAATTTACCACAATACCAAAGAATCTAGTATATTTTCAACATGACATGGGACCAAAGTGGGATTTTCCATTTATAATGTTATTGGCAGTCGCATGCCCTGTCTCCCAGCGGCAAATGTGAATAAGAAAGTAAACAATAGAGGGAACTATAAAAAGTACAAAAAGGATTTAGAAAACTCAGAACTGTTAACACAATACAGGCTAACTTTGGGAGGAGTTCCATTTGAGTTACACAAGAGGGATATTGATATTATTACAAGGATGTGACTTTAGGGGTGGGGGGTTTCAGGAGGCCAGCTGCTGCCGACCCCCACTTTGACACTTTGGTTTTTCCTTCTTCTCATTCTCCCCCCCCCCCCCTTTCTTTTCCTCTCCAAATTCATGAAAAATACATACATGCATCACCATCGGTAAACACATTCGGTGCATCAGAGACACATAAAATAGCAACGTAGCAGTTCTAACACCAGCAGTGGGCTTTCAAGAGCTATCGGTAGGCTAAATATAACTCATCATAGAAGAGGCTGTGGAAATCGCATATAGTAATACTAGATCTACGCCTGTGCCATCTTGTGAAAGATCTGTTTCTCCCTCTTTCTTCTTCCTTCACCCACCTTTTTCATGCTTGGCTTTGTGGAAACACTTTTTTTTTCTTTTTTTGTGGAAACACTTATTTTTAACTAGATAATGCATATATATTTTGACAGTGAAATTGCCTATGGAAGTGATAGCGATTGGTGTTGAGGTCTTATTTTCTATTAGATGCAGATCCATTAGTACAAAGTGCTGGCTCTGCGTGCTGGATATGGATGCTTTTTTAACTTTTTCCCTATGGTACAACACACACTGCGCCGCACCGAATGCCTGGAAAGTTTTTGCCGTACTTCAAAGCCTCTTGCAGCGTGAGGGTTAAATTAATTAAAAAATGAAGGAGATAGTTCAAAGAAGAAATGCCATCATTTTTTTTTTAATGTGAAGGGAGACAATTGTGTTTAAGAACTACATGTATTCACTTTTTAAGAAGAAGCAATTATGGGAAGAATTTCTAGGTAGAATAATGTAAATTTTTTTGTAATCCAGTGGACAACACTGAAAGTCTGTATTTGAGACAGCTATGGCCATGGAAAAGACTTCCGATTAATTTCATGTCTGTATTGCCAGATGCATAATTCACATATATCCACCTTTGAAAGCAATAGGCTTTTTTATAAGGCCACCTAGTAATAATTAATAGTAACCAAATTTTGCATTAGGTTTCAAATACCGTGGAAGGTACACTGAAGTTTGGATATTTTGATTGCTTTTGTTTTTGTTTTGTTTTTTTTAGTTTGCTTTGTGTCACTGACTGCTTGTCTCCAAACCGTTCTTCATGAGCACATGACCAGTAATGTCAACACTTCGCGTTGGCTGATTTAGACAATTCAACATGCTCGTGGCTAAAATTAGAACACAGGAATACCTTGCTACTTGCTTTGGGAATTATTCAGTCGGCCGAGACAGATAAAGAGAGAGCAGAAAATGACGGGCAGGGAAATGGTTGGGGTGGTCCACATGGAGTGCGGCTTTCATTACTTTCAAGCTTGTTAACTATAAAATCATCCCTAAAGAGGACTAAATGGTCAGGAGCCAGTTCAGTTGACACAAATGGGCTAATATAAAATGTTTTCAGCTAATAATTGAGTTCAGATAATTATGAAACATATTTAATGGATCAAATGGAAAATGAAGGAAGAGGGACCAAGTCGCTTTTAGTCAGAGTTCAGTGCCATGTCCACTATGTGGCCTGTAGCATTTAATTGGCACCTCTCTCATATGTTGCTCACTCAGTGGTAACTCTGAAAGGTGCACAGCTCTGTCTAAAGTGCTAGTACAATGAGTAACAGAAAAACCCCGAAACTAAGGAGATATGGCCTTTAGCGTCTTTACAGACGGTCTTAGCAGCTAGAATATTCACTTTCACTTTGACTGACAGCTTCTCTCGTGGCTTATTCTACCAATGTTTGACCCGAGAGTGCGATGGCAGTGATTGCAGGTCAGTCTTTTGGGTTCACTTTGGCGAGTGTTTTCATTCCGCCTCTGTCGTTTTGTCAGGTATGTTTCTTTTGCCTTGAAGTCTATTGCGAGCGTGCCACTGCGCAATTTTTGTCTCCATCTGCTTCGATCACTTGCAAGGTTCTCCCATTCATTGGGGTCGATGTTGAATGCTTTCATCGTGACCTTGCAAGTGTCTTTGAATCGCAGATGTGGCCTACCTCTGGGTCGGTTGCCAGTAGCAAGTTCCCCGTAGAGAATTTGTCTGGGGATGCGATCATTTTCCATACGGTGGAGATGTCCAAGCCACCGCAGTCTTTTTTTGCCTAGGAGAGCCTGAGTTGATGGAATGTTGGCTCGGCTCAGAACTTCGATATTTGAGATCCTGTCTTGCCACTTGATCTTGAGAATTTTGCGTAGGCAGCGCAGGTGGAAGGAGTTGAGGGATCTTTCATGTTTGGAGTAGGTGGTCCATGTCTCTGAGCCATACAGCAGGGTGCTTAGGACGCAAGTTTGGTACACGAGTACCTTTGTTTTGATGGTCAGCTTGCTATTGTTCCACACCCTTTTTGAGAGTTTGCCAAAAGCTGTGGCCGCCTTTCCTATTCTGGCATTTATTTCAGTTGTTATGTCTGTGCTACCACTGATGGTTGAGCCTAGGTAGCAGAATTTTCCCACTTGCTCCAGAGGAGAGCCATTCAGCATGATTGGGTTGGAGTTTCTCAAGCCTTGTGTCAAAACTACAGTTTTTGAGACACTGATCTTTAGCATGAATTTGTCACAGGCTTTGGCAAGGCTATTGATGAGAGCCTGGAGCGTGGTTTCATCGTGGGCCACGATTGCAGCATCATCTGCGAAGAGGAGCTCTTGTAACATAATATGCTCTGTACGAGATTTTGCTTTTAGTCTGGCAACATTAAAAATGGAGCCGTCCACTCTGGTGTTAATAAGTACTCCACCTGAACATTGACCAAAGGCATTCTTGAGTAGGGCTGCAAAATATATACCAAATAAGGTAGGAGCAAGAACACATCCCTGCTTCACACCGCTGTTTACAGCAAATGAATTGGATGTGCAGCCCTCAAAGTTGACACATGCCCTCATGTCAGTGTGGAAGGATGCAATAAGTTTTAGCAATGTTGGTGGACAGCCTATGGATTTAAGGACTGCATACAGGCCAGATCGGCTTACGGTGTCGAAAGCCTTTGTTAGGTCCACAAAGCATGTTATAAGCGGCCTGTTTTGTTCTTTACATTTTTCTTGGATTTGCCGAAGTGCAAATATCATGTCAATAGTTGATCGTTTGCTTCGAAAGCCACATTGTGTTTCTGGTAAGACTTTTTCCGCCAGTTGTTGAAGGCGGCAGAGGATGACGCGAGCAAAAGCCTTTCCAGTAATGCTGAGGAGGGATATGCCTCGATAGTTGTTGCAGTCGCCTTTGTCTCCTTTGTTCTTGTAAAGTGTGACGATTTTGGCGTCTCTCATATCATGTGGTATCACGCCTTCTTTCCAACACTGCAGTAACAGATTATACAGGTGTGGTAAAAGTGGGCCTTTTAGGTCTTTTAATACCTCTGCAGGAATGTTGTCACTTCCTGTGGCTTTTCCAGCAGACAGGTGGTCGATTGCATTGGAAAGCTCGACTAAGGAAGGTTCAGCGTCAAGTTCGGCCATTATTGGCAGTTTTTGGAGGTGTTCCTCAAAATCTGGTGGAATATTTTTCTCAGTTGAATACAACAGAGAGTAATGCTCTACCCACCTATTCAGTTGTTCATTTTTATCTGTGATGGGTTCACCATTTACAGACTTAAGTGGGGCGCTTTTGGTGATGATTGGCCCAAGGGCTACTTTCATCTGACTAAAGGCGGTTTTCATATCTCCCTTTTCATTTGCCTCTTGTATGCTGTTACACAAGTCTGTCCAGTATTTGTTGGCGCAACGTCTTACCTCCAGCTGAAGTTTAGCTTTTGCATTTTTCAAACAAGTTTTTGTACTCTGATTGCAATTTTTGTTATACTCATTGAAAGCAGATTTCTTTTGCTCAATGAGAGGTAGGAGAATTTCGCTGTTCTGGGCTACCCAGTCGTTGTTTGAAACTTTATGCTGTCCAAAAGACTTGATGGCACAGTCATGAATTTTTGAACTGAGAGTGTTCCATGTTTCATCTACCGAGTCGCATTGGGTGACATTATCCATGCTTTCAGCAAATAACTTTTCAAATGACTTTCTATTTGATTCATCTCTGATTGCTGTTACATTGATCTTAGGGATTGAAGGGGCTTTTGATCTGTATATTTTCTTGGCCGAAATTTTGATTTTGCTGACTACCAGTGCATGGTCGGTGTCACAGTCAGCACTGTGGAGGGAACGAGTTATTTTTATACAGCCCAAACTCTTCCTCCTTGAGAGAATAAGATCTAATTGATGCCAATGGCCAGACCTGGGATGGCGCCATGATGTTCTTTGGCATCTCTTAAGGTCAAAGTACGTGTTTGTAACACATAATGAGTTTACGGAGCATAGCTCCAGAAGGCGCTGCCCGTTTTCGTTGATGTTGCCAATGCCGAAGTGCCCAATGCACTTTGGCCATGCGGAGTGATCTGCTCCCACTCGAGCGTTAAAGTCACCCAGAATTAGCAGGCCTTCGGTGAGAGGGATGTTGTGGAGAGTCCTCTGCAATGCCTCGTAGAAAATGTCTTTGGTTTCGTCAGAGGAGGTAAGTGTTGGGGCATAGACACAGATAATGTTGGTAAAACCAGACCGGGTGTTCAGTCTGAGTGTCATGATGCGTTCTGACACTCCAATTGGAGTTGCGATCGAATTGATAAGGGAGTTTTTTACGGCGAAGCCCACGCCGTGGATTCTCGGCTGTTCGCTGCTAAGGCCCTGCCAGAAGAAGGTGTAGTTTTCTTCTTTGACTGACCCGGAGTCGGGAAGTCGAGTTTCTTGAAGGGCAGCGATGTCGATGTTTAGTAGCTGAAGTTCTCGATCAATAATTTGGGATTTCCTGATGGAGTCAATATTAGTGAGATCTTGCTGTTGCAAGCCTGGGCGCATTGTTCTGACGTTCCAGGTACCAAGTTTTAGTATTTTTCTGTTTTTGCCAGGTGCACACTTTACGTCAGCTTTTTGACTTTTGGTCTAGCTCCAACCACCTTATGAAGCAGGCTGACGTGGCGGAACAACACCCAACTGCCTGGGGGCTGCCCAGGTTACGGCGGGCGGTAGTTGATCAATGCAGCTGAAAAGCCGCTCCCACCGACAGAGGGGACCCCTGGCGCTCATCCGTACGCCAAATGGATTGAGCTTATCACCGGTAACTGCCACCTCCCGTGTTGTGCCCATCCGTAACGGATGGCTGGAGTGTCCTCTCCAAATCGGAAATGGGTGGGCTTATAGAGGAGAGACAGACGCTTGCCAAGCCCGAGCAAACGCCTCCTCGTTTTGCTGCCTTGCCTGGGCTATTTTTAAGAGATGGTGCTTTGCCCAGAGGCACCACCCCTCTCTCTGCCATTCTAGTTAAACCCAAGGGAGAGACCAGGTCAATACATTTGGAACTAGTCCGGCTGCAGGAGATGCTGGAAGCCAGTTTGATGCAGTTCTCCCTGACAACCACCTTCGGGTCTCCACTCCTGATTTTCTGTCTGGGTTTACTCCCATAGCCTTTGCTATCATAGCAACACACAAGGCAGTGTGGTATTTGTATTCAGGGTTACCTTCCCCTAGTCTTCCTCTCTCCCGAGATGACCCACAAGACAGTGGGGGTGACAGTAGCAGGCTGTATTGTGTACTGTCATACAATAGCAGAAAACTCTGGCCTGACAAAAGAAACTAAGGAGAGGACTAGAATGAAATAGAGATGTGGAAGACGTGTCAGCAAACCTCAAATTAGGGGAATAGGAATTTGATCAGAGTGATGTGACATACATAAATTAGAAAGTCAACTTTTAAGATTAATGAGCATGATTTCTTATGGCTAACAGTATGCAGCCTAGCAGTAAAATAATGATTGACTGGAAGTGTCAGTGTGTAGCGCAGACTGTTAAGCCTGAATTGAATGGGTGGGTCTGGCATCTTCCATTTCTAAATTAAAAATATAGTTGATATTAAATTATTTCCACCTCCTTTTCATCTTGAGGGATGAGGTTGTTTAATGTCACAACTTTTAATTTAAGCAGACACTAGTCCTGCTTATATATTCCGGTGGTTGTTTCAACAGGTAAGAAATGTTCATTGTAAGTAACAAATGATTTTTTAAAAATTTACAGACCATGTTTTAAACAGCATCGTTTCTGCATGTAAGAAATATTCATTGTAAGAAATAATAATTTTTTTTTCAATTTACAGACTATGGCTTAAACAGCATCCTATATCAGAGGGGCCTTTATCCTCCTGAGACGTTCACTCATACTCAACAATGGGGACTGACTATGCTTGTCACCTGTGACAAGGATCTACAGAAGTTTCTCGACCAGATTATTTCTCAAGTCAAAAGTAAGTGCACTTGGTAATTACAAGTAAGTAGCAAACAGTTTGATTTGTATAGCATAACCACATGTAATAAATCTGTGAACTGGTTGTACTGCAGTGACCAGTGATCCAACACTACATCAAATGGAAAACATTTGATCAGAGTAGATGTTTAAGGTAAAGCCATTAAATATTTTTAGGATTTATTTTGAGTAATTATGTTAGATTACACAGTGTATAAATCAGTGCGAGCAATGTCTCATTACTATTCTGACACAGTGACAGCGCATTCACTACTATCAGTTATTAAAAATATTGACTTGATGATTTTTTACCTCTGTCATTCTGATGGTTCTGTCAAGAAAGAAATGCAGCCTTAATTAAAAGTGAGATACAGCATAGGCAGGGTAAAATGTAAACATTTTTATCACCGGCAACATATTTATGGCTATGAAACTTGAAAGAATGAAAAGTAAAGCTTCAGTGCCGGGCAGCTAAAAACAGTGTTCTGATTAAGTCACTTCAGGTAATGTGTGTATTAAGGAAGATGAAGCCAGTGAGTGTGCACACTGTGAACCAGAAATAGATACTGAACAGTCTGGAGTCCATAACTTGCTTGAGATGATTTTACTGGGAAATAAGTTATTCAGATTATTTGTAAAACCAGTCACTGTATTTTGACAAATAAGCATAGTTTCTGATTTGCAATGAAAGGATCGATATGAGGGGTGGTTCTAGTCATCTTGGGTTTATTAGGGGTGATGTGCCAAGTGTTCTGCATAGTACTGAATTGTCTGTAATAAGTTTTATGAAAACCAACTTTTTGATTTTCCCAACAGCCTGGTTGACTGATATGACTGTGGAGAAATTAGTGCTTGTGATTAAGGATATTGCTAACAATGAAGTAGTGGAAAGGTGGCAGTTTGACATCAAATGTGACAAGACAGTGAATAGTAATACGTGAGTGTACTTTGTATTTTTTTTTATCTGAGATGTTTAATAATCAGTTTAAAACTATAATTAACAATGCATTGAGTGAATCAAATTAGATTAACTTTCCATTGGAAATTTTTAAATTTAAGATGCTACTGATGACTGGATCAGAATGTAATTATTCTCCAAACACATTTAATAAAATGAAAGATAGAAAATGGAAACATTTGATGCATGCTCAACCTTCGCCGTACGTTGCTAAATACTACCTTTCCTATAGGTCATGGGGTATATATGACCCCTACTTTTATAAAGCAAAAAATACTTCATCCCTTACTCGTACTTCATGCATGGGGTATTATATGATCCCTACTTTTTGTATAGCAGAAATACTTTCTTCTTCTGCACACTTTGACAACAGCTCTGTTACTGTGCCTGTGAGTGTGAGCTCTGTCGGCAGGTTAGTGGAGGAGCTCTTGCGCCTGACCTGCTCCTTCACCAGCTCCTGGGGTGTGATGGCAAGGTGAAACAGTTTCCTGTTATCACTGTTCAGCTCAGTGCATCTGCATTTGTGTCAGAACACCACCAGAGCAGCAATATTGTCTACATCTAACTTGTTCATGAATACATGTAGTCTCATTGGCCAATGTTTTGTTGCTGTCCTTGTGCTTAGTGCCGCTGCCATCTTTGGCCATGACATCGACGCCACTTTCGTTGAGTTGTAACGGCTGTCAGTATCTGGTATCTTTTTGTAGCCTATATTTATAGTTTGTCTGTTGTGCATTACCTAGCAAAATGACATTCTTCTTACTCCCAAACTTGTAACTCATTAGTGTTGCTTACTTATGAAAGGCCAATATCGACTTATGCTTCTCAATTTTGTGGGTCGTTACGGTGGTGCAAGAAATCTTGTACTTCCTCCTCACAGTTCCAACCACTGTCATGCCATTCCCTTAAGTCCTTCAGCTAAGTTCACATATGTGAAGAAATTATCACATGTCAAATTTCGGCCTGTGTTGAAATACGGAGAGCATAGTGTACTATCGATATTTCATCCTGCGAACTGCTGTGGCCCCCACCTTTCTTTGCCTAGGTGGGTGATTTCTTTCAGGGGGTAAAATGTCTTGGCATTAATGATCCAGATTATTTTTAGCCGATATTTCCCTGGTTTACAGAGTAATACTGCAGGAAGTTGCATCGACCTCTCCATGTTACCAGTTGTTCATCAGCGCTGATGAGAGGCCTTGGTACACAATGTTGTTTAAGTTCTGGGAAAAGAGATCCCATACATATCTGAAGGGTGCAAAAATATCTCTGGCCCTTCAAACTGTTCGGAATTCTTTGTCATCAAATTGTAAGGTTTGGCACAATTACAGAAATTGATTTCTGCTCAACACTGCTCCCACAGAAGAATTGTCAAAGGTTGTGTCCCAGATTTGTGCTGTTGCCATAAGCCCTTTGTTCATTGCACCCAAGTTGCAAACTGTGAGCCCTTCCACTTCAGCTTCATGGGTGTCAATCTACTCCCCACCTCTCTGCCTTCATCCTTCCAAGGTTCGTAAAACTGACTATGTTAAATATCATCACACCAGTGATGAGAAGACTTAACGCAGTCCTGGCAGTGATGATTACAAGTCATTTCCCACTTTTCTCTATCGATGCTTGGAAAACATTGCATCCTGGAGTATTTGTTGGTTGTGGCAGATTGGTACTCCACTCACTTCCAAACTTTCCATACATGATGTTTGATATTGTCTTCACGGTTGCTTCTTGGGCTTCTTCGTCTCTCCTCTGTGCGTCCAAAGTTCCACAGATGTGCGCTCTTCCTCTTCTTCTTCATCTGACTGTACTGCGTCAGACTCATGAATTCTCCTTCGATGCTGGTGGCGTGCTCTTGTCTTCATTCTGAGTCATGAGGAAGTGGGGAAAAAAAGGCTCAACGTGGAATCGAAATGAGGACCTCGACTTGAAGAGTCATACTGCTTGTTTCTTGGCTGATGTGGCTAAGTGAGAGCGCGCTGACCAAGCGTGTGAGTGGGTACCATTATTGCTGAGACAAAACGAGTGACACGTGGAAAGCTCTGTGCGTGTGTGAAGGAAAGGGGGGGGGGGGGGTTGCATGTGTATATGGGATGGAAGGAAGGAGTGGACAGAAAGGCTTGATCATCATGCCATGAGCACAGCCTGTGTTCATCCAGACTCGTAGACCATTGACCGAGACTGTAGAGGGATGGCTGTGGACCATGATGTATTATACATGGTTCTGAACTATCCCCTCTCCCGCCTCTCGGGGTTAATATAACAAACTGATGAGATTGTAGTTGGGGGGGAGGTTACCATAAGTTATTAATAGTGTTAATGCTGTGATAACATCCAGTGAGCAAAGGCTGTGGACATCTTGATAGGTAGCTGAGTCTTGCCATTTTTTTTTTCAGTAGTAAGAAGAAAAGATGAAATCGAATAGAGGGGAGAGAAACATGTGAGGGGAAAGAGAGAAAAAGAATGAGTGTGAGAGAATGGAAGCGATAAGAATTGTAAGGTTTGTAATACAGCTTATTTGATATAATGTAACGCAATCTACTCACATTGTTTTTGCACAAGAATGAAACTGACTTGAAATGGTACACAGCGGTTTTCATACAAGTCACAAGCTTTGAAGAATACGGAACTAAAAACTGACGGCATTAGTAGGGCGAATTTTTACGAATGATGACAAAATCTCAGAAGCAGTAGCAGAGGTGTGTATAACATAACACTGGTGTGAACAGAATGGTCTTCTGTCCAGTGGTCCCTCATGGTCAAGCCCTTCTGCAGCAGCTGAGATGAAACAATAGCCGTTGCATGATGGACACCAAGTGCCACACATGTATGTCTAGCATGATAGTTGATCCTACGTATATGAGTAAGAATTAATTACTATGTTATTGTGGGGTCATATTTACCCCCCCCCCCCCCCCCCCACCCACCCCACGTATGGGGAAGGGTATGCGAATAAAATACTTTTTAGGAAAGTACGGGAAGTGGTACTAAAATCACACATGTAATGGTGAGCACATTTTTGTACTTTGCTCACCACAAACATACTCACGTGTAGGACTTGGCAAGATTGAGGAATACATGAAACCTAAAGACACTGGTGCAAAAAATGAAGAAGCTGCAGGACTCTTAAGAGGTCATTGGGATCAGTATGACCCCAACGTACGGAGATGGTTAAAAAATTGTACTAATACAACCTGTATTGAAAAACTGGCATATAATGCCCAGATTGACTACTTATCTTTAAAAAAAAAAAGCAAATTGAAGCAACACATTTGTAAACGTTTGCATAGGTCATTTGTCTTTTCTTGCTTCTTGGCAATATAACTGAGCACTGGTCCTAAAATCATGAAACTCACCACTGTATCCGATCTTGTGCAAATGAAATCATATTTCTTTTTACTAAAACCATGGGAAATGTCTCATATGTGTGCAATTATGATTTTCCATGTTTCAGGAAAAGGGAAGTATCAGACAAAGAAATCAAGGATGGCATCCGCTCAGTCATTCGACAGATTACAGCATCCATTACTTTCTTACCCCTTCTTGAGTCTCCGTGTAAGTGACTTTTTTTTTTTTCAAATTTTTTCTCACTGAGCTAAGTAGTTCTCAGAATAGTAACTGTGTGTATGCGACATAACATCTCAATAATCATACATGTTTGTATCCTGTGTACAGGTGTCTCTCACCAATGGTCACAACAGCATTTTCATTTCATTCTCATGCTCTGTCACCTGTCCTGGCACAGTAAAATACCCTGTTCATTTCATTTATATTTCTTTCAAAGAAATATAATTTTGGCCTGGGCCTATCTCTGTCTTTGGCATGGAAAGTTCACATCAGCATTGAAAATTTCACAAGTATTTCTGTCATTGTAATGATATACATGTAATATAATATTGTAGTGTGTTTCAAATCCTTTCAATCCTGCAGGCTGCTTTGACATTTTGGTGTACACAGATAAAGGCCTGGAGGTTCCAGAGGCATGGGGGGAAACGGGTCCACATCTGATTTACAACTCGGAGGAGGTGAGGCTCAAATCTTTCTCCACCACCATTCACAAGGTCAACGCAGCTGTGGCATTCAAGAAAACAGACTGATCAGGGAGTTCCTTCTGCTTCTAACTACGTCGGTTCACCTATTGGTGCTTGAAAGATTTAAAGGGACCACTGGAGTCAAATGAAACTTGAAATTGTTGATGTAAAGTGATGTATGGTCACAAACCAAGTTTTGAACAAATTAAAGTATTTTCACACTTATTTCATTTTGCATAGTCCAGGTTTATTTCGGTATGCCATGCTAAATTGATTTTATTCATAATGTGTTGATCTTCATCTAATCATTTTTTATTTTTGAGAACAGTTTCAAACACATAGGTAGTCAGTCACTCAGTAGTTACTGTATTGCTACCTGGATTCCGAACAAGATGAGCTGTCATATGGCCAGTGATAAAATAAATATAATTGAAATTTATAGGTGTTAAAGCTATATGTGTGTGTAGGTTGAACATGGATAGTGCAGGAATTGTGAGAAAATCAAAATTTCAACCAAAGTATAAAGTTCCTTCTATTTTGTTGAATTCTCCGTTTGGTCCAGTGCGACTGCCGTTGAGGTTAGTGGGGCTCGCTCACATTTGGTTAAAAAATTTTGATGTGGGATTAGGGATGACTCTTTAAGTGTTGCTTGTGCTCTTTGAATCATTAAACAATTAAAAAAACTGAGAATGAAATTGATATATTATATGTCTACATCCATTGCCAAAACATTCCCGACACATTTGTACTTGTAACTTTTTTTCTCAAGAACTGACTTTTTGCACCCTTCATGGTAAAAACAGACTTTTTTCAAAATACTAGAGATATTTGAAGAATATTTAAACCTATCTCACTAGAAAAAGCATTTCTTTGTGCTAAAGCATTGAATTTTGGAAAAGAACGTGACATTGAGACTTTTTCCTTTTACTTTGGCATACACAGGTAGCATTGTCACTGAAAAGCAGTCAAGTGCTTGATGTGTTATATATTACAAGTTTTTGAAAAAAATAGTGCTTGCAGTCTGAGGTAGGTTGTGAAAATGGCACAGGTGACAGGTTTTGTATGTTGGAAGATTCATCTCTTAGTGATACTTGCGTGTGACTGGAGTAATCAGAGATGTACATGTATTAAGATAAGATAAGATAAATTTTGTTCGTCCTTGTACAAGGAAATTTGTTTTGATCATTGAATGCATAACAATACAGTTACAGAAATTATGATACATAGCGCACACACACATATGTATATATACGCACACACTACTAAATAAACAAAATTAACAGTGCGCACAATATGCTTCCGTTACTAAAACACATTGACCTGGCATGCAAGACACAATTCAACTGTACACAAATTACGATCAAGATGACGACATTATTGCAACATCCTAGTTGATGATGGAATAAAGGATTTAAAGTAGCGCTCAGTTTTAGTTTTCTTTGACAACAGCCTTAAACTTCTTACAGATCTTATGTATTCTTTGTTCAGGGGATGTTGGGGGTCATTTATTATATTATTAGCTTTTTTAATACAAGCACCAGTATACAGCTCATCAAAATATGGCAGATCACAGTTACAAATTTTTTGGGCTTTTTTTATTAAAATATTGATCTTATTTTTATCTTTTTGTAAGATGTTACCTCCCCAATAGACAACTCCATACATTAAAATGCTCTGAATAGCCATGGTGTAAAATATTTTCAGAAGGCTTTTGCTAACTTTTAAAGAGTGGAGCTTTCTGAGGAAATACATGCGCTGGTTGGGTTTCTTGTATACATGTTACATGCGCATGCCAGTTAAGCAATGAATCAATAGTAATGCCAAGATATTTGGCCTCTGTGACAATTTCGACCTCTTCATTGTTGAAAGTAAGAGGACAAACAGGGTCATTGTTATTTTTCCTAAAGTCAAAAACAAGCTGTTATGTTTTCTTAACATTCAGTAGAAGGTAGTTGTTATTACACCATTAATAGCTATTTGTTTCTTTAATTTTTCTCGAGTTTTTGGAGACATTGTTATTCACTTTCTTCACCCCAGCAAGTACATGTAATTTTGTCTCAGGAGAGTCAAAGCTTGAAAGTTTATTGAATCACAGTCTATTGTGGTGGCTGCTTGTAAAATTTTGCAGTGATGAAAATTCAACATTTCTTATTTGTTAATGTTGATCACAGTTATTCAACTTATTGTCACTGTTTTTATCTTGTGAAGAGAAAACATGTAGCTCAGAGATTGTCTTTACTTAACACAAATGTACATGTGCCTAATTAGTGCCTTAAATACTCTTTGCAAGTTCAGGTGACACCTCTGTTTCATTTTCATTGTTCACAAACTTCCCAGTCTTGTTACTGTATACTTTTCTTGGGACCGGGAATAGAAACTATGTAGTTCAGAGATTGTCTTTGCTTAGAGGCCATCCATAAAGTACCAGTACATAAGTACATGTACTAATTTTGTTTTTTTGCAGTCTTCCCCTCTGTCCTGTCTGCCTGTCTCTCTCTCACTCTATCTCCTGTTTTGTGTCTCTCTCTCACACATACACCATACCTCCCCCACCTCCAACCACCACCATGGACATACAGCCATTAGAATCGTAAATACATGTAGTTTGTGATAAAGCCATGATGTTCAACAACTTACTTCCTCTTTTCCATCTGTTGTGTTTCTTAAGTTGTTGTCGTTGTTTTCATTCCCCTAATACTTGGGTGTAAATAAGCTTTCCCAGAAGCCACTCTTCATGCTAATCTAATGAACTTTCTCCGAGCATACCTACTTTATGGATGGCCCACTAAGGCAGTTGTGCTTATTTGAAGTGCCTTGACTAATCTTTGCAAAATTCTGTATTTCTTTTCATTCTTCACAAACTGCCTTATCCTGTTCATTATACTTTGTACTGTTTCAGATGCAATAAATCTACCCTGTTCCCTTGAAGACTGTTTTCCTTCTTTCTTTTTTTGTTTATTTCAAATTTTGTTTTGTGGGTGTGGATGTTTTGTTTTTTTGTTCTTTCTTTTCCATGTTCTCTTTTGCTAATTTCAGGGATGTACTATGTAAGTTTGCCAATTTTTGTCGGTTTCTGATTTTTTTTTCCCACATTATGCTAAATATCGTTGATTCAGTATGTTTTTACATGCATTTGATTCACAGCAGCTGTGTTACTGGCTGTTGCACATCAGTTACATGTTTCTGTAAGAATATTTCTACTTTTTGCTGAAAGTTCAGGTATATCCTGGTAATTTTTTTTCTTCAGTAAACTCTTCCCATCCAAACATAATATTTTGTTGCCTTTAAATAGCGTACATGTACGGTACTATGCAACCGTGGACACCAGCTACAAGTACAAGGCGGCTTTTTTTTTTGTGTGTGTGTGTGTGTGCGCGTGTGTTTTTCCCCCACTTCAGTCTTTTTTTTTTCTTTCTTTTCAAATCTCTGAGCTGGAAGCCAGAAGGAATGAATGACTGAATGAGCAAAGGTGGTACAATGTAGAATGGGATTTGATGAGTACAGGGTGGACTGAGTGGTAAGCAATCTCAGGAGCTTTGCAAGATGCTCTTGCAGATGCACTGTTGTGTTGCCCGTAGTCAAAGGGAATGTCTGTCATTAAGGGGGAATAACCTTTATTTTGATGTTGATAGTTTTTCTCAGTCCAGGCGGGTAATTCCCCTTTCACTTCCACCCCCTATTTCTCACTTTTCACTCGGGGTTTCTACAGAAGAGATCAGCGAAAATGCATTTTTAGGCGTTTTATCCATCCATCCATTTATCTATCTATCTTTCCCCACATTCATCTTTCTGTTCATTCATCCGTGCACTTATCTATTTTTTTAGTTTTAGTGTTTATTTATTTACCTACGCAGTTCTTCCAACTTTCAAAATACAACGTACATCTAAAAATGTATCCTTCAAGCTGCAACTTACATATTATGTAGAGAACCTGTTGTTTATGAAAATGTGGGCCTACAGAACCAGTCACTTTGGTTTTTGATTTAAACAGTTATGACCCAGCAATATACAGCTTGGGGACACGGTGATTTAGAGGCTGAAAAACCTCTCATGCTGAAGGTACCGGGCTCGATTCCCGGTGGGTACAGGCGAAAAAATTCCTGTCCCTGATCCTAGGGTAGGTAGGATCGAGCACCTAGTCTTCTTGGATAAGGATGAAAAACTCGGAGGGTCCGAGTGCATGTTACTTGTTAGGCACGTTAATGATATACTTTGGCTATTAAAGATCGAGAAGAGCAGGTCGAAGAAAACAAAATTCTAAAAAAAAACAAAAAACAATAAATTTATCCCCACCAGTACCACAAAAACACACAGAAACAAAAGCAAGAAAAATAAAACCAAGAAAAGCGAGATGTAAATGCCAATGGCAGCGAAACCTCCTACACTAAAGACTTGAACACAGCTGGGTGATACACTGATTTACATGTAGGCCTACCCCCTTCGTTTTACTTTTACACAACGGAGATTTAACATACAGTTTGATTCAAAACTGTTTTTCATTTTGTCAGAACAGTGTGCATAATGTGAACAATGAAACATTTTGTTTTTTTTTACTGTGTACCAGTTGCAGCCTAGGCCTTTAATCATACTACACCATCTGGTATGGTAACCTTTAGCAGCTCGTAAATACAAATTTCTAGTGACACAAAACAGACGGGACCTGTCACAATCATTTGATAACACTGTTATTAACAGGCTGTACATTTGGCCAAATTCCAGAACTCAGAAATTTTGTGAGACTTACTAGGCCTATATCGCGGACTGGATAGCCCTCTTGCTATCCTTCTAGTGGCAACTATGTGGTGCATTTTTGACAGTGTGTCAAAGACTCTCTGAGAATCCTCCTTCTTCCTACGGGTGATTCAATTAAAGGACTTTTCACGGCGATGCCGCCAAACGGGGCATTTTAAACACGTGTTAAAGTGTGCATTTGTTACACCTGTTCTACATACTAAAAGACCTCAAGAACTGAGGTCGTGATATACCGCAGGGTAGTAAACTTTCGTTCACAAAGATCTAAGAAACGGTGTAACTAAGTGGTCTTTGTATACCTAACGCTCTCCCAGAAGAGAAGAATAGACTGCCATTCAGCAAGACGAAAAAAAAAAAGCAGCGCATCATGAATTCTCAACTAGGAACACGGCCTTACATTTCAGTGAACACTCTTGTAGGTAAGCTTAAAATAATGTTACAAGAATAGACAGGCCACGTTAAGGTGTATACTCTAATTAAGTGTGGGTGTTTTTGTTTATCAAGCCATCAACAACAGAAGCTGCTAAATGTCCTAACATCTCGGAAAATCTGTACAGGTTCTCGGCACCTTATTGTTAATGAATGGTTACTGAAACTATTTACGGACAGTATTGAAAGCTTCAGTATTGCCCCAGCCAGCAACCCGTCCTTATGCTTATTATAGGGCTACGTAAGGTTGATAGGGGTACCCGTAAAGGGGCGGATTTCACACATCAAACTGATAGATGCACGATGCCGTAACCAGCAGGACACACGTCGGAACGATTTCATTCCTTCCTAGGTAGTCAGAACGACGTAGAGTTGCTGACAGGGGCCTTGCCCGACACACTTCCCTTGTAGACACGGCGTTCAGGAAATAACATTTAGTAGGCTGGCAAATATTACTCAGCTGGTATTTTTTATTACAATACAAGCAATACATGTATTTATACCGACTGGGGGTGTTCAACTGAACTACATCAGTACATCCCATGGTAGGTAGGATCGAGCACCTAGTCTTCTGGGATAAGGGCGAAAAACTTGGAGGACGCGGCGTGTGCACGTTGCTCAAATTAAAGATACTTTAGCAGTTGAAAGTCGAGAAGAGCAGGCCGGACAAGGCCGCTGCCACGTGCAAAATTAAACAAAACAAAAACAACACTGATCCCTACCACAAAACACATAGAAACAATATCATGAAAAATGGAAACAAGAAAAGTGAAGTGTAAATGCCAAGAGCAGTGAATCTCCTAAAATAAAGACCGAAACACTCATCTTAACCACATGTAATTTCATTTCTCGCCTCCGTGTTCAAGACACTCACTCGCTGCCGGCTGTATTACGTGTATTAGAGCCTCATTTCGCTGAACTTTGACGCAAAACCCCAAAGTACTAACACGAATATTTGCGGCAGCGGTTTTAATATTAAGCATTATGATGAAAAATGTATGGAAAATGATCGCATCCCCAGACAAATTCTCTACGGGGAACTTGCTACTGGCAACCGACCCAGAGGTAGGCCACATCTGCGATTCAAAGACACTTGCAAGGTCACGATGAAAGCATTCAACATCGACCCCAATGAATGGGAGAACCTTGCAAATGATCGAAGCAGATGGAGACAAAAATTGCGCAGTGGCACGCTCGCAATAGACTTCAAGGCAAAAGAAACATACCTGACAAAACGACAGAGGCGGAATGAAAACACTCGCCAAAGTGAACCCAAAAGACTGACCTGCAATCACTGCCATCGCACTCTCGGGTCAAACATTGGTAGAATAAGCCACGAGAGAAGCTGTCAGTCAAAATGAAAGTGAATATTCTAGCTGCTAAGACCGTCTGTAAAGACGCTAAAGGCCATATATTATGATGAAAATCACAGACCCACGTAGTATGTACCAGATCATCGTCCGGGACTGATACCGTACTTTTGTACATATATGTAATTACAATTGGCAGCTGGAATCATGGGAATGTGACGTGAAGGGGGAATAATCAGTATTATTATGACCGCTGACGCTGGCTGTAATGAACATCTCGAACCAGTTGCAGATTTCCATCCAGCGTGCGTAAGGAACGTCAGGAAGGAAGGGCAGCAGCGTAATTTGTGCTCTTGTTGGTGGAGAGAATTACTTGTTATCGGACCTGTCTCGACATTACGTCCACGACCAGGTATCATAATCGGGATCAGCAGGAGGAAGACAGGGAGTTGCGAAAGGTACAGATTTGAAAATAACCCAGCAGACAAAGCACGGAAAATCTCTTGTTCAATTAGATCTATAATCATTGTTGATTACGAACGCATTGCGAAATATAATAACAGTGAATACACTAAATTTACGCACTCTGGCTTCTAAACTACTGTACATAAATTATTGGCTTGGAATAGTTAGACGCATTTCTTTTGGACTACCCCTCCCCCCCCCCCCTTTTTTTTTTTTTGGCTATGATTTATTTACCCTTTCTTGTCCAAGTTTTATGTGGAAACACCAAGACGTTCGATTTATTCTCAGCGGTTTATAATATCCCCACTGAACTGTTCTGATACTTTGGTTTCCAGTGCTGTTGATGACATGGAGCATTGTGCTTGGCAGTTCAAAAAATGTGCAAAAAGACTGCACTACATGTGTTTTGACAGTATTTGAGAACCACTGTCTGGGCAGTATTACAAGCACCATAGCTTAAGCATGAGTCTTCCTCGCATCTTCATGTTTGTTCCCCCTACTTTTTTATTGTGATTTTACGTCTCGCCAACACTGCGCCTGTGTTTTACATGACTCAAGCTTTTAGCGAAAATATTTTGGCATTTATTAAAACAATTTGGCGGGATATTGAAGGAGCCATCTAAAAAGGCTTTACACAAGCAGTCAACAGGTCGTTTAAAGCTTTTTGAAGGAGGTGATGGCAGGCACTTTACAGCATGTGGAAAAATCATGATGTTGCAGTACATGTGGGGCGTAACTAAGTTTGTTATTTTTTCCACTTAGCCTTACTTTTCTCTCGTGACTCCCCAAGTGTACCTTTTTTCTGTTGTTTTTATTTTCACTGTACTATACGGTTGAACTTAAGCATTTTTGATTGAAATGTGCTGGCAATCCAAGGTTCTGTTTCGACATACACCTTCGTAAGATCTTTTGGTGCAATTTTTAACAAGGGGCCTGTGAGCTTTATAATAACATGTAATTTATATTATAGCTCAGGGCCTCACTATATCTAAATCTGGCACTGTTTGCACCCAATTCTTGTCTGTTCGGGAATTTAAAAAATTGTGTAACACAAGTGAACAATCGAAGGGCATCTCGATTGTGGTTACAAAGCTCCAGAGCACCAAAGTCTTAGCACTGAACATTATCGACCAGTGTTTTAACCGTTACGACATACAATGCCATTTTAAAGCTAGTTTATTTTTCACTGTGCTGGGCATGGCTTTTTTTTTTTGCTCACACGGGTCTGACTGACCCAAATTAGTTTTTTTTTTTTTTTTCTGTAGGCCAAGGTAAGGCGAAGATGTCTCAAGACTTCAACACAAACCCTGAGGGTGACCACTAGTAGATCAATCTGATACTCCCGTTCAGATATATTATATACCTCTCTCTCTCTCTCTCTCTCTCTCTCTCTCTCTCTCTCTCTCTATCTCTCCCTCCCTCTCTATGTCTCTCTCTCTCTCTCCCTCCCTCTCTCTGTCTCTCTCTCTCCAGTTCCTGCCACATTTTCTCCAACCGTTGTTACGACAACTGAAAGATAACCAAACCCAACGAGGATGGAGATCTTCCAAGGCTTTTAGCGTACGGCGATGACAAAGCCAGTTAATTAAGGGGCGTTAACTCCAGCCAGACCTCCCAAGACAAATGGCGCCTTGCGTCACGAGAACAGGAAATATTATGAGAACTAATGAAGATAAACGTATACCCCAAACTGTCAACACTCCTCGAGATTTGGCATGACACTTGTTAGGCTAGGATGACACGAGCAATTAGTGGCCTCAGGCGGGCTCATCTTCGCTGTAGATTGAAACTAAGCGCATTGATCATCACGGAATTTGTCAATGGAACTTTATTACCTTTGCTTACTGTAATTTTTAAATTTTGCTACGTAAAAATCCATTGACTACATAGCCAACCCATCAGTTTTGCATGCAATGTAGTTATCAGACACCACTTTGACCCGCAGAGTAATGATTATTATTTCTCCAATAATCCCATTCTGCCCCAAAGCCGTGCGTCATTACAAACGCCTACGTCAAGTTCAGTCCCATGCCTCGGGGCTTTTTCGGTAGTTTAAAGTAAGAATAGGTCAGCGTAAGACATTCATCTCATTTCTAACTTCCACCTTCCTCTGAATGACATTAGTAGACATGAAATAGTAATTTCAAAAAGCTATGACTGCGTCAGAGGTAATAAAAAAAAAATGCTAAGAATGGAAGAAAAATCATTGTAATTTTTCTACAAAGATCTCGGAAGAGTTTTTCAGTAATGCGGATTTCCCTCACGGCGTCGAAATGATGAAATCCGTTCTTTAGACTTAACCAGCTCGATCCATATCTCCGGTGCTCTAAAAGAGACAAGGTTGGTCGTTGTTTTTTCTGTTGTTGCAGACAGTTATGCCTGGTATGCAGACAGGAAGGTATGCTCAGTGTGCGATATATGTTTGTGCCATGCAGTCGGAATAACCATTAGTCACTCGGCGAGCAAGATTGATGAATGTCTATACCTCGTAACACGCTGCACTTTGTCTTTATGCATACATGTACTCTTGGTGGATTCTGAGCAATGACACCGGAGAATGTAAACAGATAAATAAAACAGTCTGACCCGTGAGATCAAGACTATCGAGCTGTGTTCCTTCTAAGCTGTGTATATGCGCACGACGTGCAATAAGTCAACCCCTTAGAACGACCAGGTTCTGACTCCCTTCCGTCAACTTTTGAGAAATTGATGATTGAAGTTTCATGTGCTCACAGCTTTTGGAGAGATGACTCATTTTCTTTTTTAGTAATACGTGTGCTTACAAATTACACGTCGCATCCGCTTGATACTTCGACATACAATGGAGAAAACTTGTAGAAGTAGTGTGTAGTGTGTAACTCGGTTCAGCCAAAAAGTGGAGATAGAACCTTGTCATTCTAAGGGGACGACGTGTTGCAACGGATGCACAAAAGGAAACTGATGTATGCTCAAAAGATTAGATTAGTCAACTGAAATAATTTTGTCTGCTAATTTTATTTAATGGAACAAGCACTGAACTAATTGGTTCAAAGTATAGAATAAGATCTAACCTACATACGCCACTGCGTAGAATGCAATCTTAATTGTGTTATATTAAGACGTGCCAATGCCGTCTTATTAGCTATGATAGATGGGCGGTGCGAAAATTATTTTTAAAAATGATCTCAAAAACAGTGTCCAAGGTTTTATCTGCACAAGCATTCAGAACACACATACCGTGCTCACAGGGAAGAAAATGACCTTCACTGACATTATTAACATTTTCAAAGGTCATTGGTCTTAATAACAAAAGCTGAATGCTGATTTTAATCACAATAACATCTCTTTTGAAGCACAAGTACAGCTATTGTTTATGTTTTTTGATATATTTCCAGTTCCAATTATTAGTATTACGTATAATATACAATTTTTGTGTTGATAGTAATTTTTTTTCCCCCTCTCTCTCTCTCTCTCTCTCTCTCTCTCTCTGTCTTCTCTCTCCCCCCCCCTCTCTCTCTCTTTCTCTCTCTCTTCCTCCCAATCGTAAGTTATTCGGTACCTTACATGTTCTTTCGATAAGACTTCTCGTTAGTAAATCGTGCACGGCGCAATAATATACCCTTTATTTATCCAGCTGGCGCACTATCAGAGATAGTCAGGTAACTCGTCAGACTTACTCTCGTCGATTTGCTCTGTGGACGATGAAGTCCCTCACTTTAACAATCACCTTCAAACTCGCTCTAGTTCAGCGAAGAGAGTGAGTGGAATAATGTAATTCCCACCCGGTGTCTGGAAAAGGCGCACACCATAGCACTTCTCGAGCGCAACATACCGTCATCATTCTTGCTCATTTCAACTCTCAAGACCTTTATTATCTATTTATAGCTATCTTTAATCTCCAGAAAGAGACAACTGTTGAAATAAAATTGATACAAAACGACCTGAAAATGAATGCTCTCTGCTTTAAAATTCTATTTATGATTATTTTTTTTCAACCACTTTCTTATATACACGCGCGAAAAAACACCTGGGATTTCGTTTTCTTCCCAGAATCTGTTGATGGTTTTGAGCCGCGGTTGTCGTCCTGGGCGATATGCCCCTCGCCACCCCCCACACCCCCCCCCCGCGATTTTGGAGCGACAAGGGAGCGAAAACGTTGGAACGAGGTGGGGAGGGACGAAAATATGAACGGAGAAGATTTGGGGGCAAATACAAGACAGTCATTGACTTTTTCAACAGCACAGGTTACATCAAATATGAACGGAGGAGATTTGGGGGCAAATACAAGACAGTCACTGACTTCTTCAACAGCACAGGTTACATCAAATATGAACGGAGGAGATTTGGGGGCAAGTACAAGACAGTCACTGACTTCTTCAACAGCACAGGTTACATCAAATATGAAAGGAGAAGATTTGTGGGCAAATACAAGACAGTCACTGACTTCTTCAACAGCACAGGTTACATCAAATATGAACGGAGGAGATTTGGGGGCAAATACAAGACAGTCACTGACTTCTTCAACAGCACAGGTTACATCAAATATGAACGGAGGAGATTTGGGGGCAAATACAAGACAGTCACTGACTTCTTCAACAGCACAGGTTACATCAAATATGAACGGAGGAGATTTGGGGGCAAATACAAGACAGCCACTGACTTCTTCAACAGCACAGGTTACATCAAATATGAACGGAGGAAGATTTGGGGGCAAATACAAGACAGCCACTGACTTCTTCAACAGCACAGGTTACATCAAATATGAACGGAGGAGATTTGGGGGCAAATACAAGACAGCCACTGACTTCTTCAACAGCACAGGTTACATCAAATATGAACGGAGGAGATTTGGGGGCAAATACAAGACAGTCACTGACTTCTTCAACAGCACAGGTTACATCAAATATGAACGGAGGAGATTTGGGGGCAAATACAAGACAGTCACTGACTTCTTCAACAGCACAGGTTACATCAAATATGAACGGAGGAGATTTGGGGGCAAATACAAGACAGTCACTGACTTCTTCAACAGCACAGGTTACATCAAATATGAACGGAGGAGATTTGGGGGCAAATACAAGACAGTCACTGACTTCTTCAACAGCACAGGTTACATCAAATATGAACGGAGGAGATTTGGGGGCAAATACAAGACAGCCACTGACTTCTTCAACAGCACAGGTTACATCAAATATGAACGGAGGAAGATTTGGGGGCAAATACAAGACAGCCACTGACTTCTTCAACAGCACAGGTTACATCAAATATGAACGGAGGAGATTTGGGGGCAAATACAAGACAGCCACTGACTTCTTCAACAGCACAGGTTACATCAAATATGAACGGAGGAGATTTGGGGGCAAATACAAGACAGTCACTAACTTCTTCAACAGCACAGGTTACATCAAATAAGAACGGAGGAGATTTGGGGGCAAATACAAGACAGCCACTGACTTCTTCAACAGCACAGGTTACATCAAATATGAACGGAGGAGATTTGGGGGCAAATACAAGACAGTCACTGACTTCTTCAACAGCACAGGTTACATCAAATATGAACGGAGGAGATTTGGGGGCAAATACAAGACAGTCACTGACTTCTTCAACAGCACAGGTTACATCAAATATGAACGGAGGAGATTTGGGGGCAAATACAAGACAGTCACTGACTTCTTCAACAGCACAGGTTACATCAAATATGAACGGAGGAGATTTGGGGGCAAATACAAGACAGTCACTGACTTCTTCAACAGCACAGGTTACATCAAATATGAACGGAGGAGATTTGGGGGCAAATACAAGACAGTCACTGACTTCTTCAACAGCACAGGTTACATCAAATATGAACGGAAGAGATTTGGGGGCAAATACAAGACAGCCACTGACTTCTTCAACAGCACAGGTTACATCAAATATGAACGGAGGAGATTTGGGGGCAAATACAAGACAGTCACTGACTTCTTCAACAGCACAGGTTACATCAAATATGAACGGAGGAGATTTGGGGACAAATACAAGACAGTCACTGACTTCTTCAACAGCACAGGTTACATCAAATATGAACGGAGGAGATTTGGGGGAAAATACAAGACAGCCACTGACTTTTTCAACAGCACAGGTTACATCAAATATGAACGGAGGAAGATTTGGGGGCAAATACAAGACAGCCACTGACTTCTTCAACAGCACAGGTTACATCAAATATGAACGGAGGAGATTTGGGGGCAAATACAAGACAGTCACTGACTTCTTCAACAGCACAGGTTACATCAAATATGAACGGAGGAGATTTGGGGGCAAATACAAGACAGTCACTGACTTCTTCAACAGCACAGGTTACATCAAATATGAACGGAGGAGATTTGGGGGCAAATACAAGACAGTCACTGACTTCTTCAACAGCACAGGTTACATCAAATATGAACGGAGGAGATTTGGGGGCAAATACAAGACAGCCACTGACTTTTTCAACGGCACAGGTTACATAAAATATGAACGGAGGAAGATTTGGGGGCAAATACAAGACAGCCACTGACTTCTTCAACAGCACAGGTTACATCAAATATGAACGGAGGAGATTTGGGGGCAAATACAAGACAGTCACTGACTTCTTCAACAGCACAGGTTACATCAAATATGAACGGAGGAGATTTGGGGGCAAATACAAGACAGTCACTGACTTCTTCAACAGCACAGGTTACATCAAATATGAACGGAGGAGATTTGGGGGCAAATACAAGACAGTCACTGACTTCTTCAACAGCACAGGTTACATCAAATATGAACGGAGGAGATTTGGGGGCAAATACAAGACAGTCACTGACTTCTTCAACAGCACAGGTTACATCAAATATGAACGGAGGAGATTTGGGGGCAAATACAAGACAGTCACTGACTTCTTCAACAGCACAGGTTACATCAAATATGAACGGAGGAAGATTTGGGGGCAAATACAAGACAGCCACTGACTTCTTCAACAGCACAGGTTACATCAAATATGAACGGAGGAGATTTGGGGGCAAATACAAGACAGTCACTGACTTCTTCAACAGCACAGGTTACATCAAATATGAACGGAGGAGATTTGGGGACAAATACAAGACAGTCACTGACTTCTTCAACAGCACAGGTTACATCAAATATGAACGGAGGAGATTTGGGGGCAAATACAAGACAGCCACTGACTTTTTCAACAGCACAGGTTACATCAAATACGAACGGAGGAAGATTTGGGGGCAAATACAAGACAGCCACTGACTTCTTCAACAGCACAGGTTACATCAAATATGAACGGAGGAGATTTGGGGGCAAATACAAGACAGTCACTGACTTCTTCAACAGCACAGGTTACATCAAATATGAACGGAGGAGATTTGGGGGCAAATACAAGACAGTCACTGACTTCTTCAACAGCACAGGTTACATCAAATATGAACGGAGGAGATTTGGGGGCAAATACAAGACAGTCACTGACTTCTTCAACAGCACAGGTTACATCAAATATGAACGGAGGAGATTTGGGGGCAAATACAAGACAGCCACTGACTTTTTCAACGGCACAGGTTACATCAAATATGAACGGAGGAAGATTTGGGGGCAAATACAAGACAGCCACTGACTTCTTCAACAGCACAGGTTACATCAAATATGAACGGAGGAGATTTGGGGGCAAATACAAGACAGTCACTGACTTCTTCAACAGCACAGGTTACATCAAATATGAACGGAGGAGATTTGGGGGCAAATACAAGACAGCCACTGACTTCTTCAACAGCACAGGTTACATCAAATATGAACGGAGGAAGATTTGGGGGCAAATACAAGACAGCCACTGACTTCTTCAACAGCACAGGTTACATCAAATATGAACGGAGGAGATTTGGGGGCAAATACAAGACAGCCACTGACTTCTTCAACAGCACAGGTTACATCAAATATGAACGGAGGAGATTTGGGGGCAAATACAAGACAGTCACTGACTTCTTCAACAGCACAGGTTACATCAAATATGAACGGAGGAGATTTGGGGGCAAATACAAGACAGCCACTGACTTTTTCAACAGCACAGGTTACATCAAATATGAACGGAGGAGATTTGGGGGCAAATACAAGACAGTCACTGACTTCTTCAACAGCACAGGTTACATCAAATATGAACGGAGGAGATTTGGGGGCAAATACAAGACAGCCACTGACTTCTTCAACAGCACAGGTTACATCAAATATGAACGGAGGAGATTTGGGGGCAAATACAAGACAGTCACTGACTTCTTCAACAGCACAGGTTACATCAAATATGAACGGAGGAGATTTGGGGGCAAATACAAGACAGTCACTGACTTCTTCAACAGCACAGGTTACATCAAATATGAACGGAGGAGATTTGGGGGCAAATACAAGACAGTCACTGACTTCTTCAACAGCACAGGTTACATCAAATATGAACGGAGGAGATTTGGGGGCAAATACAAGACAGTCACTGACTTCTTCAACAGCACAGGTTACATCAAATATGAACGGAGGAAGATTTGGGGGCAAATACAAGACAGCCACTGACTTCTTCAACAGCACAGGTTACATCAAATATGAACGGAAGAGATTTGGGGGCAAATACAAGACAGCCACTGACTTCTTCAACAGCACAGGTTACATCAAATATGAACGGAGGAGATTTGGGGGCAAATACAAGACAGCCACTGACTTTTTCAACAGCACAGGTTACATCAAATACGAACGGAGGAAGATTTGGGGGCAAATACAAGACAGCCACTGACTTCTTCAACAGCACAGGTTACATCAAATATGAACGGAGGAGATTTGGGGGCAAATACAAGACAGTCACTGACTTCTTCAACAGCACAGGTTACATCAAATATGAACGGAGGAGATTTGGGGGCAAATACAAGACAGTCACTGACTTCTTCAACAGCACAGGTTACATCAAATATGAACGGAGGAGATTTGGGGGCAAATACAAGACAGTCACTGACTTCTTCAACAGCACAGGTTACATCAAATATGAACGGAGGAGATTTGGGGGCAAATACAAGACAGTCACTGACTTCTTCAACAGCACAGGTTACATCAAATATGAACGGAGGAGATTTGGGGGCAAATACAAGACAGTCACTGACTTCTTCAACAGCACAGGTTACATCAAATATGAACGGAGGAGATTTGGGGGCAAATACAAGACAGTCACTGACTTCTTCAACAGCACAGGTTACATCAAATATGAACGGAGGAAGATTTGGGGGCAAATACAAGACAGCCACTGACTTCTTCAACAGCACAGGTTACATCAAATATGAACGGAGGAAGATTTGGGGGCAAATACAAGACAGCCACTGACTTCTTCAACAGCACAGGTTACATCAAATATGAACGGAGGAGATTTGGGGGCAAATACAAGACAGCCACTGACTTCTTCAACAGCACAGGTTACATCAAATATGAACGGAGGAGATTTGGGGGCAAATACAAGACAGTCACTAACTTCTTCAACAGCACAGGTTACATCAAATAAGAACGGAGGAGATTTGGGGGCAAATACAAGACAGCCACTGACTTCTTCAACAGCACAGGTTACATCAAATATGAACGGAGGAGATTTGGGGGCAAATACAAGACAGTCACTGACTTCTTCAACAGCACAGGTTACATCAAATATGAACGGAGGAGATTTGGGGGCAAATACAAGACAGTCACTGACTTCTTCAACAGCACAGGTTACATCAAATATGAACGGAGGAGATTTGGGGGCAAATACAAGACAGTCACTGACTTCTTCAACAGCACAGGTTACATCAAATATGAACGGAGGAGATTTGGGGGCAAATACAAGACAGTCACTGACTTCTTCAACAGCACAGGTTACATCAAATATGAACGGAGGAAGATTTGGGGGCAAATACAAGACAGCCACTGACTTCTTCAACAGCACAGGTTACATCAAATATGAACGGAAGAGATTTGGGGGCAAATACAAGACAGCCACTGACTTCTTCAACAGCACAGGTTACATCAAATATGAACGGAGGAGATTTGGGGGCAAATACAAGACAGTCACTGACTTCTTCAACAGCACAGGTTACATCAAATATGAACGGAGGAGATTTGGGGGCAAATACAAGACAGTCACTGACTTCTTCAACAGCACAGGTTACATCAAATATGAACGGAGGAAGATTTGGGGGCAAATACAAGACAGCCACTGACTTCTTCAACAGCACAGGTTACATCAAATATGAACGGAGGAAGATTTGGGGGCAAATACAAGACAGCCACTGACTTCTTCAACAGCACAGGTTACATCAAATATGAACGGAGGAGATTTGGGGGCAAATACAAGACAGCCACTGACTTCTTCAACAGCACAGGTTACATCAAATATGAACGGAGGAGATTTGGGGGCAAATACAAGACAGTCACTAACTTCTTCAACAGCACAGGTTACATCAAATAAGAACGGAGGAGATTTGGGGGCAAATACAAGACAGCCACTGACTTCTTCAACAGCACAGGTTACATCAAATATGAACGGAGGAGATTTGGGGGCAAATACAAGACAGTCACTGACTTCTTCAACAGCACAGGTTACATCAAATATGAACGGAGGAGATTTGGGGGCAAATACAAGACAGTCACTGACTTCTTCAACAGCACAGGTTACATCAAATATGAACGGAGGAGATTTGGGGGCAAATACAAGACAGTCACTGACTTCTTCAACAGCACAGGTTACATCAAATATGAACGGAGGAGATTTGGGGGCAAATACAAGACAGTCACTGACTTCTTCAACAGCACAGGTTACATCAAATATGAACGGAGGAAGATTTGGGGGCAAATACAAGACAGCCACTGACTTCTTCAACAGCACAGGTTACATCAAATATGAACGGAAGAGATTTGGGGGCAAATACAAGACAGCCACTGACTTCTTCAACAGCACAGGTTACATCAAATATGAACGGAGGAGATTTGGGGGCAAATACAAGACAGTCACTGACTTCTTCAACAGCACAGGTTACATCAAATATGAACGGAGGAGATTTGGGGACAAATACAAGACAGTCACTGACTTCTTCAACAGCACAGGTTACATCAAATATGAACGGAGGAGATTTGGGGGCAAATACAAGACAGCCACTGACTTTTTCAACAGCACAGGTTACATCAAATACGAACGGAGGAAGATTTGGGGGCAAATACAAGACAGCCACTGACTTCTTCAACAGCACAGGTTACATCAAATATGAACGGATGAGATTTGGGGGCAAATACAAGACAGTCACTGACTTCTTCAACAGCACAGGTTACATCAAATATGAACGGAGGAGATTTGGGGGCAAATACAAGACAGTCACTGACTTCTTCAACAGCACAGGTTACATCAAATATGAACGGAGGAGATTTGGGGGCAAATACAAGACAGTCACTGACTTCTTCAACAGCACAGGTTACATCAAATATGAACGGAGGAGATTTGGGGGCAAATACAAGACAGCCACTGACTTTTTCAACGGCACAGGTTACATCAAATATGAACGGAGGAAGATTTGGGGGCAAATACAAGACAGCCACTGACTTCTTCAACAGCACAGGTTACATCAAATATGAACGGAGGAGATTTGGGGGCAAATACAAGACAGTCACTGACTTCTTCAACAGCACAGGTTACATCAAATATGAACGGAGGAGATTTGGGGGCAAATACAAGACAGTCACTGACTTCTTCAACAGCACAGGTTACATCAAATATGAACGGAGGAGATTTGGGGGCAAATACAAGACAGTCACTGACTTCTTCAACAGCACAGGTTACATCAAATATGAACGGAGGAGATTTGGGGGCAAATACAAGACAGTCACTGACTTCTTCAACAGCACAGGTTACATCAAATATGAACGGAGGAAGATTTGGGGGCAAATACAAGACAGTCACTGACTTCTTCAACAGCACAGGTTACATCAAATATGAACGGAAGAGATTTGGGGGCAAATACAAGACAGCCACTGACTTCTTCAACAGCACAGGTTACATCAAATATGAACGGAGGAGATTTGGGGGCAAATACAAGACAGTCACTGACTTCTTCAACAGCACAGGTTACATCAAATATGAACGGAGGAGATTTGGGGACAAATACAAGACAGTCACTGACTTCTTCAACAGCACAGGTTACATCAAATATGAACGGAGGAGATTTGGGGGCAAATACAAGACAGCCACTGACTTTTTCAACAGCACAGGTTACATCAAATACGAACGGAGGAAGATTTGGGGGCAAATACAAGACAGCCACTGACTTCTTCAACAGCACAGGTTACATCAAATATGAACGGAGGAGATTTGGGGGCAAATACAAGACAGTCACTGACTTCTTCAACAGCACAGGTTACATCAAATATGAACGGAGGAGATTTGGGGGCAAATACAAGACAGTCACTGACTTCTTCAACAGCACAGGTTACATCAAATATGAACGGAGGAGATTTGGGGGCAAATACAAGACAGTCACTGACTTCTTCAACAGCACAGGTTACATCAAATATGAACGGAGGAGATTTGGGGGCAAATACAAGACAGCCACTGACTTTTTCAACGGCACAGGTTACATCAAATATGAACGGAGGAAGATTTGGGGGCAAATACAAGACAGCCACTGACTTCTTCAACAGCACAGGTTACATCAAATATGAACGGAGGAGATTTGGGGGCAAATACAAGACAGTCACTGACTTCTTCAACAGAACAGGTTACATCAAATATGAACGGAGGAGATTTGGGGGCAAATACAAGACAGCCACTGACTTCTTCAACAGCACAGGTTACATCAAATATGAACGGAGGAAGATTTGGGGGCAAATACAAGACAGCCACTGACTTCTTCAACAGCACAGGTTACATCAAATATGAACGGAGGAGATTTGGGGGCAAATACAAGACAGCCACTGACTTCTTCAACAGCACAGGTTACATCAAATATGAACGGAGGAGATTTGGGGGCAAATACAAGACAGTCACTGACTTCTTCAACAGCACAGGTTACATCAAATATGAACGGAGGAGATTTGGGGGCAAATACAAGACAGCCACTGACTTTTTCAACAGCACAGGTTACATCAAATATGAACGGAGGAAGATTTGGGGGCAAATACAAGACAGCCACTGACTTCTTCAACAGCACAGGTTACATCAAATATGAACGGAGGAGATTTGGGGGCAAATACAAGACAGTCACTGACTTTTTCAACAGCACAGGTTACATCAAATATGAACGGAGGAAGATTTGGGGGCAAATACAAGACAGCCACTGACTTCTTCAACAGCACAGGTTACATCAAATATGAACGGAGGAGATTTGGGGGCAAATACAAGACAGTCACTGACTTCTTCAACAGCACAGGTTACATCAAATATGAACGGAGGAGATTTGGGGGCCAATACAAGACAGTTACTGACTTCTTCAACAGCACAGGTTACATCAAATATGAACGGAGGAGATTTGGGGGCAAATACAAGACAGTCACTGACTTCTTCAACAGCACAGGTTACATCAAATATGAACGGAGGAGATTTGGGGGCAAATACAAGACAGTCACTGACTTCTTCAACAGCACAGGTTACATCAAATATGAACGGAGGAGATTTGGAGGCAAATACAAGACAGTCACTGACTTCTTCAACAGCACAGGTTACATCAAATAGGTTTTATGAATAGAAAAAGACTGTTCTTTCTACAGTGTATGTGATAAAGAATGCCTTCTGTGCTATAATGAATAATCAAAAGACCTATTGTCATTACATGTACGTATAATACAGCTTTGAAAAACTTAACGTCATAATCTGTGTGTAATCTGTATTCTTGTGAGATGTGTCTGTTGGGTTTGAGTCGGGATTAAGGGAAAAAAGGGGGTGGGTTGGGGTTGGGGGGGGGGCGAGGCCATGGCAGACAATTTGCAGTCTCACTGCTCTTGCCCACAGCATCGCCTCCGCTCTGCTATTTAAACGGACGATGACGTAGAACGACTCTTTGCCTCTGCATACTTGTCCACAGCATCCGTTCCGCCCGGCTCCTCGGCGCTATCGAGGCAAAGAAAGTTTTTCATAGGCCATTTTCCCGTAAAAATAGCGTAGCGGATGCTGTGGACAAAGCCGCCAAGAGGGTGATTGCCTGAAAAAGGTTGAGAACCACTGGTATTGTGTGTGCGTTATCCCAGCCAAGGCGCTGTACGTTTTACCTCTGCCGTATCCTCTGACAAATGACTACTGCAGCGTATTGTTTTATATTCTTCACAATGAGTGTGAGAGCAAGCTGTGGGTGTACTTTTAAGGCTGGTAGCACACTGACCCAGGTCTGTTTAATGTCGGTCTTGGCGGGAGATGTGGACTGTGGGGGAGATAAACGGGACATCGTGCACTGGCCCAGACCGAAACAGATCCGTCTCACTAATTCGGGCTCGTCAAAAACTATTTGGGCTCAACTCGGGGAAAGAGAGACCCTCGCACGCCTGTCTTGTAGTGAACTTGTACGAACCTATAGCTATTTAGAATGGAAATTGCCCATGACAACGCCGGAATGTTCAAAGACTTAAAGAGGCATTTTGCAGGCACTATTTAACTGTTTCATTGGAAACGTGATAGAGTTTACATATAATATAATCCTACAATTTACCGTCTTGTAAAAAAAAAAAAAGGGGGAAAATAATAAAGCCCAACACTGTTTAATTCTGTCCTTGATCGAAAAGCGTATTTACGCTCGTCACACCCGTCCTCTTGTGTGCGATTTTCATACACTGGGGACACCCAACTCCCTCCTCCCGCCCAAAAGTAGGCATTTTACGGATGGCCCTAACTTGTTTATCTCCCCCTTCTAAATTTTTTTTCGTGTCTTTCTTCACTCATTTTGCGCAGTTTTATTCGCTGTTTTTTTCTTTTCTACTCCTTTTCCTAGTGGCTGATGGGATAATGTATTTGTATTAAAGGCTGACTGCTGATAGCTTTGCCCAAACACACCGTTTATAAAGGGGGAGAAAACCTGTCCTTGTTATTGCTCCAAAGTTTACAGCACCTGTGGGGTTTTTTTCTAGGGGATTTCCCTCCCCTGCCAGGCTATGGCGTCAGAGTACCTGGTTCTACATGACGTCACGTGTACATTGATTGGAAGGTTATGGTAAACAATGTAGGAAAAGTTGCCCGTGACGTCTGTAGAATCCCCTCATTTTGTTTTTTGGTCCACACACGTGCCAGGTAGCTGAAAGAGAGTGGGTGAAAGAAACTGTTTGAATAATCTACAATAATTATCTTCATTAATGAATGATGAGGGAGGAAGAATCCAGTTAATTGCTTGTTTATTTAGTATTCTGTATAACAGGGCTATGATCTGTGATCCAGCCATAATATTTTGAATTTTACAAGATATCACCATTTTGCATTTTTTTTGTTTAAAGTCAAATTGTCACCTGAAATTATCAATAATTCGTTTTTCACTGTTAAAACATAAAATTTAAAGAACTCTTTGGCTTCTTATAGTTAAAATGAATGTTACTTAAACAACCAAGTGTAGAATTAGTCATATGTACTAAAATCAAATTAATCGTGAATATATACACCGTCGGTGTCGGAGAAGACATTTCGTTTCCCTTGCTTTAACAAAACATCATGGAAACCATTGTATTTTTCATGCTTCGGGATTATATGATTCTCTTCAGCCTGCACGTCAAATATGACGCGGGACACGTTGGTCTAGTCGAAAGGTGCTCACTTCTCATGCCGAATGGTTCGATTCTCGGTCGGTACGGGCATGCTGGAATTTGTGGGGGGAAAATTCCTGTTCCTGATCCTCTGGTAAGCAGGATCGAGCACCTAGTCTTCTCGGATAAGGACGAAAAACTTGGATTCCCGTGTAGACGTTGCGCACGTTAAAGATATCTTGATAGTTAGAAATCGAGAAGAGCAGACTTAACAAGGCTGCTGCCGGGGCAAATAAAAAAAACCAAATCCCTACCGCAAACACACACCAAAAACATTAACTAGAAAAAAAACCAAAAAACACCAAGCAAAGTGAGGTGTAAATGCCAAGAGTAGCAAACCTAAAACAGAGACCTAACATCAAGATGAAATCCTGACAAGGCCAGTGACTAACTAAAATGATGATCTCACCCGTGGACGTTGAGGAAAATAGAGCTTTCTATTTGTGTACATGAGCTCATGCCTTCAAGAAAACTCACAAGCCAATCATTTACAGTTTTGAGTTGCCGCTGATCAAGATATTTACGGCAGGCAAATACATGTATACCGGCTGATGCCAACCCTTGAATTGAAAACGTGTGCGTGTATTGTGTCTATGTGTGTGTGTGGAGCGGGGACGGTACAGTAGGGAAGCTGACGCTATGGTAGCCTAAATATTCGCCCAGGGGGTGGGTGGGTGGGGCTACAATGCTGATGCCATTGAGACAGGCTCTATAATCACCCGTTAGAGTTTACAATGTAGAGGCTGACGCTGAGGTAGCCTATGCCATCACTTCCTGCCATGATATATAAAGCCCGGGAGCTTCATAGTCCTCGCCTCTCATGTCCAAAGTATCAGGTTCGATCCTTGGTCGGTGCAGGTGTGTTTTAATTGTCTTTTGGGGGGGGAAAATTCCTGCCCCTGATCCTATGGTATGTAGGATCGAGCACCTAGTCTTCTCGGATAAGGAAAAAAAATTCGCAGGGTCCGTGTTGGTGTTAAAGATACCTTGGCAGTTGAAAGTTGAGATGAGCGGACTGAACAAAGCTGCTGCCAGGGCTAAATTCTAAAAAAAAAAAAAGAATTAATCCCTGCCACAAAAGCACACAGAAACATGCACAAAAAAAATAAAAACAAGGAAAGGAATAAGGTGCAAATACCAAGAGCAGCGAACCTCCTAAAATAAAGACCTAAACACATGTCAACAACAACAAGAGTAATATCAACTGCAGTTATAAACAGCCCGTACATACGTAAAAATGCACGAAAAATGATAATAATCAAGTTTGTCTATGATGGCATTGAGTGGGGAGTAATTTGTTGCAACTACATGTACTATGGTGCAGTTGTATGTAACAAAGAACCAGATGTCGGGAACGGTGATTCCACACACTATCCCTTCACATAAATTCTATTATTAAGACCCGTTTCGGCATCCGTTTGATGGTTTTAATTATCACGCGGTTCCTGCGTGTACCCACTGTTACTCATTTTCGGTCGACCTACACCACCTCAAGCACATGGCATATTACCTGGCTCGCTGCGTAAGAATACGAAGTGTTTATTTTCGGACATATTTAAGCTTACAGCCTAGTGATTCTCGAACTTTCAAGGGACACGGTGGTCAAGAGGCAAGGTGCTCGCCTTTCATGCCGAAGGTACCGGGTTCCATCCACGGTCGGTGCAGGCATGCTGAAATTTTGTTTCGATGGAAAAAAAATTCCTGTCCCTGCTCATGTAGTAGGTAGGATCGAGCACCTAGTCTTCTCGGATAAGGAGGAAAAATTCGGAGGGCCTGTGTGCACTTTGCGCACGTTAAAGTTGCCGTGGCAGCTAAAAATCGAGAAGAGAAAGCCGAACAAGGTTGCTGTCCGGGCAAAATTGTTAAGAAAACTAACCCCTACCACAAAGGCACACAGAATCAAAAACAAGAAAAATAATAGTAAAAAAAACAAACAAACAAACAAGAAAGTGAGGTGTAAATGCCAATGGCAGCCCGACCTCTTAAAATGAAGTCCTAAACACTTTCTCGAACCTTTCAGGGCTAACAGTCATCGATTCACTGCACGAACCAACCTACCTCTTGTTTGTTCTATCTCCAGTTTCTGAAACTCTTGTACACGTATTAGTAGAAGATGTATAACAAAAGCACTACTCTGACACTTATTTTAAATTCGTTGTGGCACATATCAAGTTGTTTCACAGTTCCGATTTCTTCTAACTACTTATCATAATACTAAACCAGCAAATGTTTAATGTCGAATTTCTCAGTTGTGCAAAATGTGGAGTTGGAACAAACAAGAAATAAACTCACTATAGGCTGGGGCCCCGAGAAATAAAGACATCGTTCTCGTACTATTATTTTACTTTCTCTTCAAGCGTGTGTATTTGTAAAGAGCGTAAATCACGGCGGTTCGATTTTTATTACATGTGACATGCATCAGATTATGACAAAGTTACTAATTAATATAGAGTTATAGATTTTAAAATGCTGCAGTGTAAGGGAGGTTCACAGATCGTGACCTTAGTTCTGGTCTTGTTCCATCTCCATTTTCTGAAAACCCGGAGATCCTTTAGTATAGAAGAGATTTAACAAATGCACATTTTGACACTTGTTTAAAATGCATTGTGGTACTTATCACGCTGTTTCACAGTTCCGATTTATTCTAATTCTTTGTCACGTTACTAAAGTAGCAAACGATTAACGTCGAATTTCTGTCAGTTGTGCAAAAAAGTAGAGTTGGAACAAACAAGAGGTAAGATCACGCACGAGACGTGTTCACGTTTGCCTACTACAGAAACATTTTTCTGTGGCCCGGGAGCAGAATGTTAGAACCGCTGCTCTAGCCAATCAGTATTCTAATGAAGTCGCGATGCAGACCAGACCAGACCAAGGTTACGCATCTTCTGGAAATCGGAGCGTTTGTTGACTCTCAGCTTGTCAGAAACTGTATACTTTATTTACAACATCCGAGATCCGCGCCAACAACCATTTGTGCAGCAGGAGGAAGTAGATCTGTAGTTAACACTGATAGTGAGCGGCAAATTGGCTCACTGAAAGATTTCGCTGAGTCAGTGCTTTGCATTTTGCGGTTTTCTACCTTGGGCAATGCAGTTAAGATCGCAATGAAGTTGTACCATGGCCGCTGGCGTGGAGTTTTTTTGTTTTTTTTGGTAGTTTTTTTTTTATTGTTCTTAAATTTTGACAAATTCGCCAACAAACGGTATAGCACAGACACACAGACAGACATTTTACTTGACAACTCCAAAGAACAATAATGATTTAAAAAAAAAAAAAAAAAGCAACCACACGTCTTCTTCAGCCGAAACAATTTACCATTATTACTTTCTTTTTATTCAGTATAGCGGGCGGAGCAGAAAAACTGTGGGGTCGCAGCAAAGCTATATACAAAAGTCAAAATTTGGCAAAAAGAAAAAGTTGTATGTAGCATAGCCTCGTGTAAGAAATAATACCCAAACGATACAATGAAACGCAAACTAAAAGAGAAGACAGAAAATGGTCGATATTTCGGCGCAACAGCCTTTTACAAGGAAAAAAAAAACACGAAAAAACAACATTAAAAAAAAAAAATGAAAACTGAACTGATAAAACAATCGAACAATAAAAGATTTGAATATGAAAAATATAGAATTTGCATGGCAATTCACCTCTCAATTTTTATGAAATCAAGTCAACATATCAGTATTGTGTCGTGTCAGCGAGTGTGCTCTAAAATTCAAAATACAATCGTGATGTCCAACATTTGAGCCTTAGACCTCTGGCAGTTTGGAAACTTTCAAAAGATGGAAGACAAAACACGGAGCTTCTTCAGAACAAAAGATAATAAAGAGATCCCTCTCCTCCCCCAGATTCCTCTTGTCATCTAAGTGTTCTATTTTTTTTATCCTCTCTCTGTCCCCCCCCCCCGCCCCCGCCTTTCTTCCCCCGCTCCCTCTATCTCCCTCTCTCTTTCTTTCTCTCTTTTTCTCCTTTACCCAACCTCCCCCCCATCTCTGTTTCTTTCTTTCTGTCTGACTCTCTCTATCAGTTATGTTAGAACAGGAAATGATCAGGTGAAAGCCAAGTAACAAGAGATCATTAAGAAGCGGAGATGTCTGCCAATCACTCAACCTTATGTACTTTAGGCTGGCTTGGATAAATTCTTGCTCCTACATGCAGGTCATCACAGCTGCACGGCTGTCGCTCGTCGGCCTTTGCTGTTATAGTGCTTAACCCTCTGACTGCTAACGCAATAAGGACGATTATATTGTCTCTGTCTCCTGACCTTTACATAATATTATTATTATAGCAACCACTTCACTTTGCAAGTGTATAGCATGTATATTATGATTCTGGGGGCAAAAGAATTAGCAGAGACAGAGGACCCTAAGTACGGCCCTAAGGGTATATCCACATGTAAATCTTGGAAACTTGTTAAAAAGTTATACCGGAAGGTCTCTCAAACGGGCATGCCGAAACAGAACCTAGGGGCACTTCAAAGAAAAAAAAATTCAAAACATGAAATTATATGCCTTTTAATTATTCTAATAGCAGGAAATCTAGACGAAAAAAAACAAACAACAAATTATTTACAAATGACTGCAGGTAATTTATAAGTCTGGGATGTTGGAGGGCCCTTCGGATTGTTCCTGCCATAAGAAGCTGTGGCTTGTTTAGCATATTATGTATAAATCCGTGACTGAGCAGAGAAGTAAAATGCGCAGCCGACCATAATAGTTCGTCACAAAATGTACGCAGTTCAAGACTATATTTTAAAGGATGAAGGAAAGAAACGACAAATTAATTATCACAGGTGTATTCCATTCATTGATTCTTTCTTCTTCATCTAAATTGTGCCATTTTCTGACACGTATCAAAATCTTGAACTCCTGGGTCATGTTTTGACATACAAACATAGCAGGCAGACACAAGCGGGCAGACAGACTGGCAGACAGACAGACAGGCGGACGGACAGACAGATAGGATATCATTAACATGACAGCTCCACGGTAAAGAAGCTTATTCTTTGGCCGAAACATTTAATATGTCGCATATTATACTGATCACACCATATTCATTAGTGTATCATCTCTTGCTATAATAAATTATGTGCTCTACCAATGGACATTCAAGGCACACCGGGAAAGAAGTCTCCCATGCTTTTCGTGTGCGTTACCTTCACCCTATACTCTGCATTTCTTGGAAAGGTAACGTGCCCACCATGGAAGCTGTGTGCCGTGCAAAGATCTCATCCATGTCCTCACTCTTCAAGCACAGGCGGCCCATCTCAGCTTGACCAACTCGCCGTTTCCGGAGACCTGCAAAAGCATATACATATATCATAACATAAACAAACGGTAAAGTGCTGCAGCACCAACGAGATGGCAAGAGGAATTCCGATTGGTCGTAAAATAGGCTATGTATCCATTGTTTGGGCCAGACTCAAGCAATGCCACCTGGGAGGGAGACTCACTTTGTTTGAAGTATCAAACTGTGCTAATGTCAGGGTAAAAGGCGGTGGTAAACATATTGGTATCCATGCTGATAAAAAAGAGGCGAAACCAACAGACAAAGCAAACTGCAGAAAAAAAATCAACAACAAAAAACATGATTTATCTTCCATAAAAGTTAATGTGCCCTCTCTCTACATTGATTTTCTTCTGTACTCTATTATCTTGCCTGAAATATTTGCAGATAGGTCTATAATGCTGTGCGTATCAGGCAAATATTTTCTCTAAATCTATGCGGATTCTCAGTTGCGATTTTCATGCATTTTTTTTGTTTTGAAAATGCCCCTCTTCGGTCATTTACCAAGTCATGTTTTGGACGTGCTTACTGTATTGCATCTTAATTTTTTTTAAATTTCACTTGAGCTTATGTGTATTACTTTAGCCAGCTCCAGGGATCTACCTATCTCAGGTAATTAACTTTTTTACAGTGATATTCCCCACATAAGCATACAAACAAGCACACACACTCGCGCAAACACACTCTCAAAAGCCCCAGCAATCGCATGGCATTAACAGGGTCGAATTCAGCAATATCAGTGAATCAAGCGAGAGAGAGAGAGCTTGAATGAGTGAGAGAGAGAGGGGGAAAGAGGAGAAAGAGAGAGAGAGAGAGAGAGAGAGAGAGAGAGAGAGAGAGAGAGAGAGAGAAAGGGGAAGGGAAGACAAATAAGCGGGAAAAATGAAGGAAGGAATGAGTGGACTGACAATTTAAACATTAAAATTTACTGCCCTAAAACAGATTCCTTTGATCAACATAGCAATGTTGGATCTTGTAAAAATGATTTAAAATGGTAAAATGAAAGCAGATACAAAGAATGTGGTCTTTGCTATGGACAATCTCCTTGTTGTTCATAGGTTAGAAAATATTCCAAACACAGAACACTGTACATCCAGAGACGCATTTAAATAGTTTTAGAACACCGGGCACTATAGGGTTAATATAGAGCCTGACGATACCAGGAAATAAAATAACGAGGCCAATGCTCTCTAAATAACCATCAGAAAATTGAGGGAAATAAACTAAAGAGTGACCTGAACAGAAAACCTATATTAGTAACTGTACATGTTGACATACCGCACATGTAGTTACCCATGTTGAGCATTTCTGGACATAGAAATACTTTCTTAAGTTGTTTTCACATTAAGACTCTCTAAGGAACACTTGAAACAAACAATCGAAGGCTGTGTGCCCGTACCTGACATCAGTACCATAAACAAGTCTTAACCTATCTTAATGGCCCTCTTTCCCGGTCGCCTTGACTCCTAAGTGGCATGACATCCAACTTTTTCACCTCAGGCAAAAATAGCGTTGTCACTCCAGTGCCCACTCGCCAGGAATTGCTGTGGTAGAGTCCAGACGTGGAATCAAGGCAACAAATTTGCTTAAGTGCTGTAGGAAGTGAATATTTTGCTTGTCTTTTTTTTTTTTTTTCTTCGCAAGAGATCACTTCATTTGGAACTGAACTTTGCACTGCGTAGGTTCTCTGCAATGCCTTCAAAAGTATCGAAAAGTTAAAAAAAAAAAAAAAAATCTTACCCGACGGCGAAAAGTGTGCAAACGTGCACAAACCAAAAATAATAAACATTTAGGTATAGTAAATTATATCTTCTGCCTTTGGCAACAGTGTCGAGAAGACCAGATTGGAAGGGGCACAGCGGCTTTATTCTTTAGAGGAGTAGTGACCGGGATTGAGATAAAGGTTGGCGGCGTGAGTGAGGAAGTGCAGAAGACTTGTTTGCCATAGAGGATTCAAAGAGTGTGTTTACGTCTTTATTTTAGGAGGTTCGCTGCCATTGACCTTTACACCCAACTTTTTTTGTTTTTATTTTTGTTGCTGTGGTAGGGATTAGTTTTTTAGAATTTTGTCACGGCAGCGTCCTTGTTCGGCCTGTTCTTCTCGATTTCCAACTGCCAAGGTATCTTTAACGTGCGCAACATGCACACGGGCCCTCCGAGGTTTTCGTACTTTTATCCGAGAAGACTAGATGGTCGATTCTACCTACCATAGGATCAGGGACAGGAATTCCACCCTCCACCACCCCCCCCCCCATGCCTGCAACGACCGGGGATCGACCGAACCTGGTACTTTTGGCATGAGAGGCGAGTAGATCACCGTGTCCTTGGATTCAAAGAGTGTGATTCCTGCGACGTTTTAAGAAAATATATACGATATAAATGTCTTGCTTTTGATCAGGAGATAGGAATTAGGTGGGTGGCGCACCGAGTCAAGTCTGTTTTGCGTCTTTTTTTCCCCAGCTGTCTCAAGACAGTTTTCACGCGCACACACCAGAGAGACGTACTTGTTTTCAGGGCTGAATTAACCAGTAAGCAAAATGAGCATGTCTTTAGGGCATCATGGGAAGGGGGGGCATCATAGAAATTTTTCATTACCGGGTTTGACATGGACCACATGGGGCAAAACTGCAAATGGTGCAAATGAGACAGGATCCACTAAAAGGGGCCACCATAATAAATGCAAAAAATTGAAGTATTTGCTGCCGTGCAAGACTCGTTTTTTTTTTTTTCGAATTACATACACAGTATATGGGGGTACCAAAATCTTTTAAGTGCTTAGGGCTTCTAAAGGTCTTCATCCAGCCCTGCTTGTGTCAGTCTCGCCAGTGCACTGAGGCCCATAGCTTTAAACTTCATTGGCCACATCTCACACCAAAACCGAGACATAAGGGATTAGACTGTGTGCGCTACCGGCTCCCGGCCTTATTGTTTCGAAACTAATGTCACTTAACATTTCGTTTGCACATTAAAGAAAATGAAATTTAATAAACTGTCCAACTGATTTCCTTATCAGATTTTTTTCTGGGCCTGAAAATCTGTGAAATTTCCTTTCACCTCACACACCCTTTCCCTCCCTTTCCATGTTTTTTTTCTTTTTGTGATGATACGCAAATTAAACCACTCGCATTTTCATGAGCTAAATTGGGTTTTTACACCAATACTGAAGATTAATCCCCCCTTGCTTGTAAGCCCTAATTGCCATAACAATGGAAAACCGTGAAGGAAAAAAAGCTGATAAATACGGCCCAGAGGCCATTGATCAAAGAGTAACATAAAAGGTAATCAATAACGAGAAAGCAAACCGAGGCTTTGGTCTGGTATTGAATGCTTTACCTGGGCTTTAACTCAGTGTGTAGTGAATTAACAGGGTCGATGGGTTTTCAGACAGTTTCTCCCTAATCGATGTAGTCACAAATCCCTGTAGAAAACACAATTGCTGGCCCCATTATGAAACGGCATAACTGGAGGCCTATTCGTACAACTGCTGATGACAATTTCTTTTTTGCCAAAAATTCCTTGAGCTCCTTGAAGGAATTTAGCCCTTTCTATGGATTAACAGGCCTATTTCAGATATTTATAACTAATATGTAGCCAGATTTAAGGAATACATTTCAAGTAAAACGATTTTCCCCTGTCCTGTAAAATTAGATCTTTCGTACTTACATTGATTCGTGACAGAACTAGTGATATGGCCTGAAAACAGGGATTGCTCATTCTATGTTGTATCCATGTACAATCTGTTGAATTACTCCCTAGGGCAAGTCTTCGTCAGAATACTATACAGGTTAGCTTGAAGACATCATAGCAATCTTCTCCCTTTGGGAATTTGCTGGACAGGCGAAAATGCTGAACAATTTTCCTTATCACCATCTCCTGTCCGACTACAAAAGCTGCACGTAGAGTAACATTGGTCCTTGATGGGTTATCGGCTTTGTGACATCCGTTGAATGTATGATTCAATACCTTTCTTAAACATGATAGAACAAAGAAGAGAAGAGCGCGACACCTTTCATGTATTATGTCCGCCATTAATCAAACAGGAGATCGGCATATTGGTGTCATTATTATAGATGAAAATTAATAGCTATAGTTAATTTAGATATCAAGAGCGTAATCATTATTTTTATATGTTACACACCGCCCTTATTGTTTGACATAGGGACATCTGTTCACGTAATGTCAAGGCAGATGGAGGTCAGTGGCACTATTTCAGGACATTTGCTATAGTTTTGCGCTATCACCTTTCTATCATATTATGAAATGGACCAACTCGCAGAACTGACCTATACAGGCACAGCGCTCCACTGTCAAAAAGGCGTGGTATTGTGGCGCTGTTTCTAGTAGGTAGACAGTTTGCAACAGTTTTTGCAGATCTGTACACCTCTCCACGAGATTATCATACAGCCTTTTTGACAGATCCGACTTTCATTGTTCAGGACCTCCGGTGATTAGTGGCCAAGGCATTCGCACCGCAAGTGTCGAAGACGAAATAGAACTAAAATGCTGGCGAGAAAGAGATTGCAGTTCAGAGGAAGAGAACCCCTGTCAACCAAGTTTCGGCCCTAGACTCGTTACAACCTATGGCATTCGGGCCATATCCGTGTCATGCGTATGGAAGATCTCCTACAGTCTTTGGGTGGCACTTGCATTCGAACCTCAACATGAACACTCGTAAATCCAATAATCTTTTTTAGATCACTTCGCACCACAACTGAGTGACCCACTTTTACAGCCAGCCGATAGATGTGCTGTGCACTACAGCTGAGTGACTCTCAGCACAATTTTTCACAACGCGACGCTCAAGCCCGAACTTCCTAAGTTTCTCCTTACACACTGGACAATGTATGCTTATGTACGAAAACATTTTTATAGCCCTAACTTATCGCCCGCTCTTAGTAAGCTATGCACTGATACTGCTTGCCATATTGTAGGTTTTCTAGAAGATTTTTCAAATCTACCCACGATTAGTTCATCTACAGGTGATAATAATATAAATCATAGAAGCATTCAGAGGGAAGTTGAAACATGTGTGCTGTGTGATGTGAAAAGATTGGCTAAGGACAACATTTTTTTCCTACCAACTTTTTAGATTTCAGAAACTTCCAGCTGAATAAAACAGTCTACGCATGAGTCAGGTGTAAAACTGCAGATTTCCGAGGAAACTTTTACACGAGAAGGAACTAGACCAGAGAAGGAGATATTCTTTCTGATGTTTCTTGAACCTCGCGTGACGAACTTTGAGTTTGAGAATCTGTGTGCACAACTCGGGTCTGAGAAATGTATGATTGAAGTCTAAGGGACTGGGCGGCAGCCAGAGCTCTTGTAGTATAATAATAAAAGCATATTACGTAAAAACTGAAGGCAAGTAAAATGAGGCACATTTAAATATTTTCTTCGACAAAAGTTACTATTATTATTATTAACTGTTCCTTATTTTCTAAGTTGGACTTCAAGCCCGTTTTTCCGCCTAAGTAAAAAGAGGAACTTTCAAATAGTAAGCTCGCGTCTATTAATACTAAACGCAAAATTTCCATGTTTATTTCCTTAGTCCGCTTTGTCATCACAAAGAACGGATGTTTAGCTACAACTGACTTGTTTCAATTTCAAAATGTCGTATGCATCATCTGTTGACGCAAGACGCCAATTTAGACTGCACTCATGCGTCAACAGTGCATCCATAACAAACTCAAGTCAAAACGTGCCAAAATGCAAAATGTTGTACGTAGCGAAACCTCGCTTTTAAAGAAATAGTATAGACACGATACAATCAAACGCAAAGGAAAAGCTTTCGTTATGCTTTCTTTAAGAAAAAAAAATGTGACATGATGGAAACTTATTTTTAAAAAAATAAAAAATCACAACACTTTACTTTTTGCCATGTCTTCACTTTGCTTCGAGCCTTTCTGCGACCCCACAGTGTGTGTGTGTGGGTTTTTGTCGGTTTCATAACAAAGTAGCACAGAAAGACAAAGAGTGGATGAAGGCGAAAGCTTTGTTTCTATATCTTTTTTCTGCGTGTACGGTGCTTTGCCATTTGACAATATTACAGTAAGGCATACATTACAGTAATAAGCGGTGTCAGTTCTTTCCACTTCGGTAATCGATTAAAAAGTCGATATTTCAACAACCACTGCAAAGTTGGAGCTCTAAAGCTACTCCAAGAAGAGTAATCGATTACGAGGTGCTGACAGAAGACTGTAATATTTCGGGAGGTCTGGGGCTGTTTGTCCGGACCAACAGCAAACATTGACGTTATGGTCAAACATCCGGTTTTAACAGAGTATAAAGGTTAAAGGTCACCAGAGGCTGTGTGTGGTCTCTCATGTTAAGGGTTCTGTACACTAGCTGCATTTGTGGTTGGAGAAATTGTTCTGTCAGCAAAAGTTAAACTTCTTCATACGGCACCAAAAATTACATCCATGGTATATTTAAACAGTGTAATTGTAATAAAAATATCATGGTTGGACCCTTTGGCAAACCAGCGATTCTGCTAAATCCCAGATTTCAGACAGACGCTATTTCAATGTCTTATATAAGTTGTATTGTTCATTATACCACCTAAATGGAAATGTATTACCATTGATCTGAAATACATGAGCAATCTATTATTTACTGAAATTTGTTTTTCTTCATTCTTTTAAACGAAATATTAAAATCTACATCAAATGTGACTGTGATTATTGGGACTGCAGGGTGAAAATACCTAGGCCATTAAATGATACACAATCCATGTATTGTGAAACTACAAGCTCACTTTTATTTGTCTTATTTCACACAGCATTCACCGTAGTATTTCAAATAATGCGTCAAATCAATCTCTGTTGCTCAGTTCCATGGAACCGGATCGCACTGTCATATCAGTGTTGTTAAGTCTACGGAATCAACCTCAATTTCTGTGGGAAAATGAAGTTATGCGACGTGAATTCAGGGTGGTACAGGTTCGGAAACATTAATGTACAGTCTCTGTGTCCATATCCACGGCTTGCCCATCCTGTTGTAAAACTGGTAGAAGAGTTTCTTTTCTTAACGCAGGCAAGAACCAAAACAACCTAGCTTTTGGTCATGAATTATGAAGTTGTCAAAATAATGAAAAAAAACAACAAAAACAGCCGGTGGTCCATAGTTCAGGACACCTTTCTCTGAACTACAGTGGTGCTTAGTTGCTAGGTCACAAATTGCCAATACTGAGATGCTGTACAAAAATGGTTTTTCCTACTTGTTACGGCTCTGAAAACTTCTGCTCTTTCAAGGTGTCTTACTCTAAGAATAACAGTCCTGGGTTGACGTGGTTTGTACAGAACACAGTACACTCACCCATCTCTATGAACAATTATACTACTTTGTTTTAGAGCCGAACTGGGCCTAAGATGGGAGAGAACTAGTCCCTGCCATTAATGATTATTGATGTACTTTTATATCGTTTTCTCGGAAAGGAAGATGAACATTGGGAAGACGAAGGAAATGGAAAAAAAAAGATGAAACGATAGAGTGACAATGCTCTTCACCCTGAGAATTTACAGAACCGAACGAAAACTAGCGACCAGGAGGCTTACACGTCTGTGGTGGTATAATACACTTCATAGCCCCCATCTATTTGTCTGACAGTCTATGTTAACCACAGGTAGACGTAGCGGGAAGAACTGGGAGGCTGCCATTGTAACATTTTCAAAATCCGTTTCCGAGACTTTTGGTCGTGAGCGTTGCCAAACCTACAGGTGAAAGGTATTGATTTTGATGGGTGGGGTGATCCGGGGGTGGGAGTGGTCTAGATCTATGAAACAAAACAAAAAAAGCAACAAAAAATAAATAAAATGGAAACGACAGCTAACCTCAACAGCGGAACGACCGAAGTTTCAAAGAAACGAAGATACCATGGGATTCTCATCAAACTCGTAGAGAGATCATAATCAGGTCTGTAGAGACAGACCTTGAAGGAAAGAAGAAAGAATGAGGACATTTTACACTGTTTCATAATTGGGGTTGTTTTCGTTTAAACCCGAGAGAAACCCGAAAGAAAACCTTACGGGAGTCACAACTACCAGGTGAATTGTAGAGAAGGAGAGTTCTTTTTTTATGAGTCAGTCTAAGTCTAGTCAGTTTCTAGAGATAGCATAGTTTTATGATGAGGGGAAAAAGGACATGTGGGTGGGGGCCAGCAGGAAATATTGGAGTTTTATTCTCTTGAAGAAAAAAGAAAAGGCTACCGGGAGGTGTAGGGTAATATCTTAGCAACCGGGTTAACGCCCGATAGATGGATGGCTTTGAGTACAAACTTTAACAATGGTAAAAAAAAAAGTGAAGTAAGAGTAAGTGCTTGTAGATACTGACTGTAAACAACGTCTTCACCATTTGACGTAGAAGCAAAACAGCCACAAAAGCAACAATAAAAACAACAACGACAAAGCGTTCTGACCAGATCTCAAAATTACGAATTACAACTGGCAGAACTGTAACCAAAATCGTTGGCCTGGAGTAAACCACTTCGAAACGAGCGCTGTGCTGACTCTCGTCCCATTTTATTATGTTGCACCGGAAAACAAATTGCCACTTTCCTTGTTAATTTTCGAGGATTTGGCAGATTCCCAATTTCCCCCAAAATCTGGACACCTTTACCATGGCATGCCAAACAGTTTAATCGGAGTTGAATAAGCTCACTCCATGGAAAACTGGGAAACACTGGGATTTTTTTTTAGCAAGTTTGAATTTTTTACGAGAATATTTGCTTTCATGCAGCAGCCATTTGTTAAGCTGAGTTTTCATGTGTGCGGAAACCGGAAACGGCAACGGAAATGTACAAAAACTTTTCAGTAATGAACTAGAAAGATTCTTTTCATTTGTATCTGAACGCTGTTTCCGCCTATATGGAAACGTATTCTTTCTTTTTACTACTTGGCTGATTTTGACATTTCCGTTGCCGTTTCCGTTTCCATACACATGAAAACTCATCTTAAGGCTGGAGACACACTGAGTCAAATTTCTTTTGTCTCGCGGTTTTATCGTCTGTGGAGTTCAACGGGATCTCGCACACAGGCGAGACCGAAACTAGTGTCTCAGTAGCCTGGGCGCGTCAAAGCCGTCTTGAGTCTGCTGGTACAAACAGAGGCTTCAAACATTAAGTCAAAACAGACGCAAAACAGATTTATTTTCAATGCATCACATTGTGGAGTCCCAGGCAATGGGAAGGCAGACCAACTGGCCAAGGAGGGCTCTGGCCTGGAGCAGCCACAGTGCCTCTTAAACTACTGTGAGAAGAAAAGCCTCATCAAAAACAACAGACGGCAGCAAAGAACCAACAGGATAAATATCATCTCCTGAACAGGGAGGATCAAGTAATATTGTTCAGACTAAGAACTGGCCACAATAGGCTCCACCACCATATGTTCACCAAGTTTAAAATAGGAACATCTGCCATATGTGAGAGCAGCCAGCCTCCTCAAAACACGGAGCATAATTTTATTGCAGAACTGCACACTCTTGTCAGCACCGAGAGAAACGTATTGGCCTCAACCCACCGGCCTGAATATCAAACTCCATGGTGCTCTGCCAGAACTACAGAAAACCGTAGATTTTCTTAAAAGAACAAATCTGCAGATTTAGATTGGTGAACGAAAGAAGAAGAAGAATGCTCCCTCAGCTTTCGGTTGTGAAATTCACTAGGGAGAATGGAAATTCTGCGTTCTGTTTTATTTGATAAAAGTCATGGAGATGAAAATAACGTTGGAAAAAGGACACCAAAGGCTGCTGATCTCTGTTATTGTTCCGCATTTAGGCAGCCTGTGTGAACATACGCAGACCTGGGATTTCACGCCTCTGCTTCATGGCCCAAAAAGGCTGGGATTTGAATGAGATTACTGGAGGATTTGTCTTCCCTTTTTCTTTGCCTTGTATTGTATCGTTTAAGTAGTGTTTCTCATGGCAGGCTTTGCTTCAAACAACTTTTTCTTTTTGCCATATTTTGACTTTGCTAAGCTTGGCTGCGACCCCACAATTTTTCTGTGGTTTTTGATACTACTGAGGAACTTGTGTGACAGTACATTGTACACCTATTTTATTTTTATTTGTTAGTTTTAATGATATAATTACTTTTTTACTGCTTAGAAAAAAAACATAAAATATATTATGAATAAATAAAACAAAGTCACATAAAGTATCTCTCCTAGAAGCAGTTCAAAATCTAATCTCTATGAAGTCCTCCTGTAATACTGTATTTTTTGGACCGTGGGTCCAAATATCCAAATTTGTACCGGGAGTTATACCGGCTTATATTGCCTATAATGTCACACTACGTCCCCTTAGAATGACAAGATGCCAACTCCCTTCCGTCAACTTTTGAGAAATTGATGATTGAAGTATCATGTGCTCATGGCTTTTAGAGATACGACTTTTTTTTTCTTTTTTATTAATAATTACAATTGCACATCGAATCCGCTTGATACTTTGACACACAATGGAGATGGCCAGCCCTATAGAGGTAGTACGTAGTGTGTAACTCTGTTCAGCCAAAAGGTGGAAATAAAACCTTGTCACTTTCAAGGGACAACCGGCTAATAACGGTGCGCAGTGGCAGAGCTAGCGGGGAGTAGGGACAGACCGTTCCCCCCTGAGCACGTTTTTTTCAAAAGTGCTGCCTTTTCAGCAGTTTTTAACTCCTCGGTTCCCTCTTGCGATAGAGCTTGACTCTCATGTTCTTTTATTATTCTATTTTATCTTCATTGTGTTTTGATTTAAAAAATAAAATAGCAATGAAATACTTCGTTTAAGGGTGTATCTTTCCTTGTATTTTCATGTTAAGTACAAAATAAATTCTGTACGTGTTCTGAAGCCCCTTTCATTGTCCTTGGTCTCTCAAAGTGGTCTTGTCCCGCTCCGCCATTTTACGGAAAATGGCATTTGAAAAAGCAAAACTCTTTGCCTATAGACCCTTTTCACTTCCGCGTTATGGTTGTTTGCGGGGAGCCGCACGGCTTCGAAAAGCACCGTGTAGGGCAAAAACCTCCACTTGCCTTAGTGATGGCATCTGAATATGTGCACAGTCTAAGCAAAGATGCATTTTTATGCCAAAACCAGCACGTAACAGGTTTGTACAGTTGGGTGCCCAACACGAGGATGGCATCGTTCGACTGTTGTTCACCGCTTCCGCCCTACAAATGGGGCACGCCGCCATTTTGTTTGCAAATCACGTGGTATGGAGGGCGGTAAATGAAAAATGTCTATATAGCAGGGAGGGGCGGAGCAGAACGGATGCTGTGGACAAGTATACAGAGGCAAAAAGTCTTTTCCTTTTTCATACGTCATTTTCTGTAAAATAGCAGAGCGGAGCGGATGCTGTGGACAAGTATACAGAGGCAAAAAGTCTTTTCCTTTTTCATACGTCATTTTCTGTAAAATAGCAGAGCAGAACGGATGCTGTGGACAAGTATACAGAGGCAAAAAGTCTTTTCCTTTTTCATACGTCATTTTCTGTAAAATAGCAGAGCGGAGCGGATGCTGTGGACAAGTATACAGAGGCAAAAAGTCTTTTCCTTTTTCATACGTCATTTTCTGTAAAATAGCAGAGCGGAGCGGATGCTGTGGACAAGTATACAGAGGCAAAAAGTCTTTTCCTTTTTCATACGTCATTTTCTGTAAAATAGCAGAGCGGAGCGGATGCTGTGGACAAGTATACAGAGGCAAAAAGTCTTTTCCTTTTTCATACGTCATTTTCTGTAAAAAAGCAGAGCGGAGCGGATGCTGTGGACAAGTATACAGAGGCAAAAAGTCTTTTCCTTTTTCATACGTCATTTTCTGTAAAATAGCAGAGCGGAGCGCATGCTGTGGACAAGTATACAGAGGCAAAAAGTCTTTTCCTTTTTCATACGTCATTTTCTGTAAAATAGCAGAGCGGAGCGGATGCTATGAACGGACGTTAGAAGCTTGCTCCGCCCCTGGGATTACCGTGGGCAGTGCTAGGGATGGTGGGAAGGATCAGTAGGTTAGAACAAGACATCGTATTTCATGGAAATTATATCATTTCCCAAAGGTCAGAAGTAGATATCACAGTGATTAATCTCTTTTTCTGAGGAGAGACACCTCCATGATGAGATTACAGGAATTTTTGCTCTGTATGAGGTGAAAGCGCGTGAGCAGACTAGGAAAATGAAATACACACTGACAAGGGCACGGTAAGCGGCTTATAAGATAGATAGATAGATAGATAGATAGATAGATAGATAGATAGATAGATAGATAGATAGATAGATAGATAGATAGATAGATAGACAGATAGATAGATAGATAGATAGATAGATAGATAGATAGATAGATAGATAGATAGACAGACAGACAGATAGATAGATAGATAGATAGATAGATAGATAGATAGATAGATAGATAGATAGATAGACAGACAGACAGACAGACAGATAGATAGATAGATAGATAGATAGATAGATAGATAGATAGATAGATAGATAGATAGATAGATAGATAGATAGATAGATAGATAGATAGATAGATAGATAGATAGATAGATAGATAGATAGAGGGAGGGAGGGATGGACGGATGAATGGATAGATGGGTGGGTGGGTGGATGGACGGGAGGTGGTGGATGGATGGATGGATGGATGGGTGGATGGATGGACGTACGGGTAGATAGATCGACGGATGGATACATGGATGAATAGATGGATGGACGGATGGATGGATGGAAAGATGGATGGGTGGATGGATGGATAGATGGATAGATGGGTGGATGGATGGATGGATGGATAGATGGGTGTGTGAATGGATGGACGGAATATCAAGATACCAACCTCTCACTGAACGAGGACAGGTCTCCCCCACCGCTAATGGAACACAATCCCAGTTCGGAAATATGTGATTTGCATGAGTCTGTCCCTCAAAGAGTTGCCCCGTTAATAGAATTCTTCTTCAATTTTCCGGCCATCAGCCGGCCCTGTAGACCACAGCCATGTTACTCTCTCGGCGTCTCTCAGCCTCACTCTCCCTGGAAACACAATTTTCTCAGATCCATTTTTCAAAGGCTGGATGAAAGAAAGACGAGAACTTGAAACAAGAAAAGGACAAGCAAAGTTCGCCAGTTTTCTCCGGTCAAAGTAATCTTTTTTTTTTTTTTTAATGAAAGTCACTTTTTTTTTTTCATAAGTACTGAAACATACCAGGTGAGTATGCTGGCTAAGACTAATTATCTCCAGACTTATTAAAATGCGTCTGGGATGATAGGTGATTAAAAGGAAAAAAGCGAAAAAGAAAATGTTTATTTTCAAACATGACTTTCTTTCATTTTTCATCATCAAGGCATTCTTGTATCAACTTCAGATCTCTTGTGACATGGGAATTTTTGGGGTTCTTTTTCTTTTTTTCATTTTTTTTTCTGTTTTGGTTTACAATCCACGCTGGCAACATCACGGAGGTGGTTCCTGGCATTCTCAGAGCATAGCAACTCCCGCATGCAGTGGCGTGACGTGGGTTGCCAGCGCCCAAGGCATGGCAAGACAAGTATTCCGCCCCCTGACCAGCGGACCATCCTGAGTCCCTTCCACTAGTCCAATAAGGAACCCTTTACTCCCCAAGCACGAGTTTTGTATTTTAAGAAAATACTGGTGCAATTAAAGTAAAATGCTACTAATGTAGTAATGCTAGTATACTCAAATTTATTTAAAATGCGTGCTATTTTTTAAAAATTAATAATTACGACTTCATAATTTATTAACACCATCATTATTATTATTTTTACTATTATTACTATCATTATTTTGAAATTTTGAGCCCCTAAGAATTTTTACCCCATTCCTCCTACGCCACTGCCTGGATGACCCGGTCTTGTTTAACCCTCTGTTCCTGCTCTCCGCAAACCAAAACTTGCAGCTTTTCTAAACAATGGATGCCACCCTTGTTATCGGCACTGCAGCCTGTGGAAAAAAAAAATTCTGCCTTGTTGTTGATATCCGGTGTACAATGAAAGAGGTAACTTATGGAGGAATGAAACATCAGTGTATTTTTCGTTCTCATTCTATCTCTCTCGTCGGTTTTAAATCATTGTATTGCATTAGGCATGCCAGGCAGTGACAGGTACAGGCTTTGTGGGGTCTTAATCATCATCATATTATAAAGGACGTAAGGCCTCCAATGTAATCATGAAACGCTTCTTAACCGCTAAGCCTTAAATTCCACCAAATATATTATGCGTAAAAGGACGTGAAGGTGTACGTGGGCATATTTTAAAATGTCTTGAAGTTTGCAGTATTTTTAATACTCTCGTTGATTTTGAGCCACAACTGGCTTGAACAGAAGAAAGTATATTTTGAACCGGGAACAAAAACAGACGCATTTTCTTCGAGTAGAATTAAAAAGTATGACAGGAAATTTCGTTCTGGACTTCAATTTACACATCAGTGATCAAAACTCAACTTTAAAAATCCCGTCTATGGGGGCCAACTAGTCTGTATAAAGCTTGGAGCTGGGCTGTCTTAACATCGTTATGGGCTTTTGCGCAGATTCTTTTGTAATGCTCGGGATAATCTCCCCCCCCCCCTTTCAAAATCCAATGTAAATTTGCATGCGTGGGGCCTCCCTAAACCCTTGAGGCCCCGGGCAACTGCCGAGTGCGCCCATGCCTACGTCTCTGGCCTGGGGGCCTTTTGTTAAAAATTACACCAAAAGATATCACAGGTACAAAAATTTCGTGTCGACTTTTTTCAGACAAAATTCTCTATGAATAACTGAGATGTGGAGCTGAAATATTTGTCACCTTTGCCTCTCCGTCTCTTTCTCTGAGTCCTCCCTCCGTCTGTCTGACTCGCTGTCTGTCTGTCACTCTGTGTATTCCTTTGTCCCCCTCTCTGTCTCTTTCTGTCTTCTTCTCTATCTCTTTGTCTATCTCTCTCTCTTTCTCTGACTCTCTCTTTCTCTTTCCCTGACTCTCTCTCTCTCTCTCTCTCCCCCCTTCCCCCGCTATCTTTCTCCCCCTATCGCCCATCTCCCTCCTCCTCTCTCTCTCCCCTCTCTGCCTCGCTCGTTCTGACTGTCGCTGCTTATCCTTGTGTGCTAGTTAAAAAAAAACAACAACCAAAATACAACCAATGCTCATGAATTATTTAGCCTACATCATGTGTTAAGTGTGATAATGCACGCGAAAGGAAAAAATCACCATGCCCAGCCATATTATACTACAGAGGCAGTAAATAATGCCCTTGAACAACGCACATTGTTTATACATGTGGAATATCAAAAGTGAACTGGGAGGCCTCTCTCTCTCCTTCTAGTAAAAGGTCACAATCCCAGTTGGAAAATATACGATTTTCACGTGGCTATTTGTCAAAGAGTTGCCCGTTAATAGAATTCTTCTTCAATTTTCCGGCCATCAACCTATTTCAACAGGCCTGAAAGAGGCCATAAGTACAACGATACTACATCACAAAACAGTTCAAAAGTCGATGATCCCCCCCTGACGGTTTGTAAAACCACCATTATCCGGGGAGCTAACTGCATTCCTTCAACATTGTCAGTCACACTAATTTCACGTTTCACTGCCGTTTAGTTCTTTCTGAAATGTTAATCTGCGCTCTCCAATTTGGCTTATTTAGCACAAGCATAATTACCCTCTGGCTTTGCCCAGTATAAACCTGCTTCCGCTATTCTATCTCCCCCCCCCCCCCTCTCCATAGTCTCACCGTCTAAAGTATACATTTCATGCTTTCGCAAAATGGTGTCGCATCGCCATGTGTTTTCATAAATTAATGCCGATCACTATCAGCAGTCAAAATAGGCATATATCTAGACAGTAAATGCGGACCAGTTTTAAGTAGAATTTTGATGGTCAAAGTTGATGCATTTTGTTTTGCCGGCTCGGGACTCTTCCTGGGTGCCATGCCTTTGCCACAGCACTCGCTAATATAATAGAGACTGTGCACTTTGCCACGAAAGTCAGCTTTCGCTGGGCATAGAAAACCTTTGCTAAAAACTTTTGTACTTGTACGAAACTACGCATCATTAGGAGGGTATGATACTTATCCCGGAACGTCATAGCCAGTTGCAGCCAGCAAAATGTACACTCAAGAAATAGTGGCAGAAGCTGACTATGTCTGACCGGGCTTAGTATGATAAGATCTTCCCGGATTTGCTAGAAAATATAGGAAATTAAGGTATGCATTTCATATCTACCAGTAGCTGACCGCGCCGTTCCCGGTTTAGGATAATGCCCCCCCCCCCCAACCCCCTTAGTTGGGCTTAGAAAACTTTTGTTTATAAAATTTTGTACTTGTGTGAGATTACTCATTGTTAGTATATTGTAATCTCTGTGCGATACACAGCGTGAACTTGAGTTTGAACTTCTGTATAACTAGATGAGGTACCTGGCATTATCCTGGATAAACCTGTGAAGCCACATTCTCTCTCTCTCTCTCTCTCTCTCTCTCTCTCTCTCTCTCTCTCTCTCTCTTTCTTTCTTTCTCTTTCTCTCTCTCTTTCTTGGTCTAGAAAGCTTCCCATATTGTCTTACTACAAATTTCATTAGCACCAGAACACTACGCACTCATTTCTGGTAGGGAAACTGTGGGCATGGAATTGAACGCATATTAATATCGTTTCTGGTGCGTTGGGATTACTATAGGGAGCCAAAACAAAGATCACGGTATCTTACATTACAGCTTTTTAATTTTAAAAATACCTGAAACTCGAATCAACACAATCGGTCGATACAAAAGCGATTGGGCTGGATTAGTTGACACAAAAGACAATGTATTCTATACTTTTTGAAAGTGTCCTTTAGGCTGTAGCGTCGAGCCAAAAAAAGAAAGGGGGTCAAAATTACGCCACAATGAATTACTCCCGCCACTATTTATTATTTTTTTTATAATAAGCTATGTTGAAGTTTTCAGATCATCAGTTTAATTGTGTGGGTGTGGATTTGTGCGTATCTAAGTTCTACCCTCCACCAGCACAAATTCATCATAGCCACGTGATGTTGACGTTTCCATCATTAGACGCCATTAGAGTGACATGCAAGGCCTTGAGAGAACTACGGAAACCATCCTTTCAAATGTGACGGAAACAAAGCCCTAAAACCTCAACGTGGACTTCACAAAGGTAAAGTTGCCTAAAATCAAGAGTTAATTAAATTGGGATAATTAGTTAATGAGTCACTCCATCATCTGCCTAGCTTGGTGTTCTTTTTGTGTTTTTTTTACCCTGGAGAAAGTCCTCATCAGCTAATTAGTAAAGCTAATCAAGCTGATGACATTCCTGTTTTTCTGCCCTTCATTTCCACGTGAAAATCTTGTTTTTTAGAAATCCCGAGATGTGAAGTACAACATGACCTCGTGATCACACTTTTGCTGTTGTGAACTTTTGGCTAGTTTAAACACTAGGAATAATCCAAATTACAATATTTGTTATGCCCCTCCCCCCACCCCTCGTGTATATATGTTGAGATGCAGATTTTAGGCAGTGAAATCAAAGATACCCTAATTGGTAAGATTAGACAGCCAGTGCTTTTAGCATGCACAGATTTCGCACCGCCACCTGGCGGCAAATGATCAGAAGTCATGAAAAGTGCTGTATTTTACAAAGCCGATTAGGGAAAATATTGAATTTGGTTCACTGTTCAGCTATTGCTCTAGGCCTTGATTGACGCCCCTTATTGTGGAATTATAACCTCATTCGCCGCGGGAAAACTCTGGCTATTTTTTTTCTTTTTTCTTAGTGGCAGTAGCACTGTCACAATTTTGCATCACAAATTTACCATTATATCAAACATTCTTTCATACTATGCGCCATGGGCCCCGCCCCCGATGAGCACGCAAATTGTGTGCACGGTTTTTTAGTGGTGCGAAGAAGACAGTGTCTCATCTTATCGTTTCTGGAAGCTTTGGTGAAATGCAGCGTGCTTTGAGTACTTTTATTTTATAAATGACTCGACTGTGCTCACACCAGGTTTATTTCTAGCGACATGGCATACAGTACCATTTCATTTCAGTGACAAACGCACTATTCATTAATTTAATTCGGTTGCCTGATTGTGAACCTGAAAATAGTGGCGGACCTATATTTTTGGGACCCTGAAGCATGAACAGTTATGGGGCCCTTCGCAACCAACAAGAATCCAACCGTCTCTCATTAAAAAAAAGTTTCTTTAGGGCCCCTCCGGGATTAGGGGCCCTGAAGCTTAAGCTTCATTACCTTCATAGTAGATCCGCCACTGCCTGAAACCCTTGTCCAGCGTTCATTGTCTCTTGTCTCGATGGGTTGTTTTAGAGCTATAATATTCTGCCTTACAGTCATTGCTTTCAGTTCAGAAAGTCTACCCTTTGTATTTACTTCTGCCATTAAACATAGTCAACGCTGGAATATCTCGTGTATTTATGCGGGGTCAGTGCATAACCTAATGTAGACACGATTTACTTCATAATTTAATAAATAAAAAAGAAATGCTATCGTTTTGATCATTACAAAAAGATCGACTTTCAAGCCCTTTTCAGTTCAAGGTCCTTTTATTGTCTCGGATGTGAACATGCAGATAATTTTCTTCTTTAACAAGTCTACGCAGGAGTTGATAGGCACTGACTATGCCAGGAACCTCCACGATGTTGCCAGTGTGGGGTTTTTCCAGTGACAGGCGCCATTTCTTTGGTCTGGGTGAAACAGAAAAAAATGCAATTACAATCAACATACGGGTAGGAGAAGTGCGAATAACATAATAAAACAACGTTTCAGATCCAGCAGAGTTATCGACATGCATTTAGTTATCGACATGCATTCCCTGCCCCGATTCCTGTGGTAGGTAGAATCGAACACATAGTCTTCTCGGATGAGGACAAAAAACTCGTCGGATTGCCCGTGTGCATCGTTAAAGATACCTTGGCAATTGGAAGTCGAGAAAAGCAGGTCTGACAGGGCCCGACTGCCTGGGCAAAAATTAAAACAAACACACACACACCACACACACACAAACCTACCCCCCCCCCCCCACCAATGGAATCAAACAATTATGCAAATACAAATACAACAACAACAACAAAAACACAAAAACAAGAAAAAAAACACTAAAAAAAAAAAACACACACACAAGAGAAAGAGAGGCGATGCAAATACCAAAGGCACAGACCCCCCGAAAACAAAGACCTCAAGACGTTATCGAAATGCAATGTATTGTATCTTTCCTGAGAACAGAGCTGACGTCATGCAGACTCAGACTATTGGCGATCGGACCCAAATATATCAGGCATGGGATTATCTCCCTCAGACGGTAGATACTTTCAGCTTTACAGACATACTCGGTATTAAGTGGCTTGTGAACAACGACACATCTTTTGAAAACGCGAGGCGTGGTAAAGTTCGGTTCTATCCGCGCTCTGCAAAAATAAATGTACTCATGATTGCCAAATGCAAAGTAGAAAAGAACAAAATTATGTACGTGAACTTTTGGTTTACGCCCTCGAGGGTACAAGCAGAATGAAAAACAACAACAATAACAGCAACAACAGCTTTTGGTTTCTGGATTTTTTTTTTTTACGAGACTTGATAGTTGAGTATCGAGAAGAGGGAACATGCATGAAGTATCTGCTCTCTATTTTGGCTATTTTTGCCCCCCTCCCCTTCCAGTGTACGACTTTCACACACTTCGTCACTTGGTTTCAACTAACTGTTCCCCTCTTGTTCGAGAGTACCGACCATTAAAGTGTTGAATGTTCATGATATTATTGGTATTTCGAAGCTTTTAATGGCATTTTGCACTGACTATCCGTTTGACTAGAGAAATATTGCCTGTTTTTGATGTTTATGTCATCCTATAACTTATTTTGTTTAAAAAAAAAACAACGAATTAAACAATTCCTTTTAATTCATTGCCACCACGTATGTTTCACAGACCCCCCTCCCCCACCCCCCCTCCCCCCACTTCCTACAATGCAAAGAAAGAAAAATCCCCTCCTGGCGTTCATACTTTACCGGTGGTCCTCCCCAGACTGAAATTGTGCTGAAGACAGTTCGGGGAAGACGGCAATTAACAGTGTTACCCCCAAATCTTGTCTCCCATCGGTGCTGGGCTGCTCTTAAGATCAAGGTTCACCCTTACAGTTACATTACTCCATAAACACTCCCCGCCCTCTTCTTCCCTCCCCCCTCCCCACACACACACACCTACACACTTCTTCTCCCCACATACACCTTAATAAATCCACAGAAGCCCGACAAATGCGGTTCAGTTTGTAGTTTTTTGTTCTTAGATCTTTTCCTTAAAAAAACATTTTAACACCAAACAACGCTTTCCTGGCCAGCATCCAATGCCTACGCCAAAACGAGGCAATAAATAGGGCCAACTGAGGGAATGTGGAGACTTGGGCTTAGTATCAGAGACTTATCACTGCATCTTTCAACACCATAAACTCGGATTCGTATCAAAGGTGTACGCCTGAAGAAATTGCACATCAAACCGAGAATCGTAGAGAGCTTAACCCAGATGCAAGAGGTCTAGGCTTCAAATCCCACTCGGGTTCGGGAGTCCGGTCTGACTAATCTCTCATGCTGTTTTTAAAGTACTTACTCGTTGGCAGCCTGATGGAGGTTCTAGCCATGTCTCTGATATAATCTAATGTTGATGATGATGATGATGAAGATGTTACTTTGTCCATCGTTCTCGATGATGACCATGACTTTATCTTCTATTGGCTGGCGGAGTGGTCTCGTCCACGGCATCCGCTCGGCTATTTTTACGGAAAATGACGTTGGAAAAAGTCAAACACTCTATGCCTCTGTATACTTGTCCACAGCATCCGTTAAGCTCCGCTCGAAACCGCTATAGAGGCAAAGGGAGTTTTTCATAAATGATTATGGCATTTCCCGTAAATATAGCGCAGCGGATGCTGTGGGCAAGACCGCTGGGGTAGCTTCTAATCTGACTGTCATAACAAAGGGATGTAATAGCCCTTCCCTCTCCCTTTCTTTCCCGTACACAAACACACAGCGGCAGCAGCAAAAACAACAACAACAACAACAACAACAACAACAAACCCAAAGCAAGAAAACCAGCGACACCAACAAAAGGTCAAGTTTGCGTGACCGCATAATCACGTGTATTTTGTAGGACTGTAAGTGGCAGCTGATTTGTTTGGTGTCTAAACTTAAAGAGGGACGAGTACAAACTATACGATAAAAACGCATTGTTTAGTTCACACCTGCAGCGCCCCCATGCTCTCTTTCTCTTTCTCTCTTTCTCTCTCTCCCTCTTTCCCTCCCTCTCTCCCTTTCTCTCTCTCTCCCTTCTCTCTCGCTCTTCTCCCCTCTCTCTCTCTCATGTGTGTCTATCTATCTATCTATCTATCTATCTATCTATCTATCTATCTATCTATCTATCTATCTATCTATCTATCTATCTATCTATCTATCTATCTATCTATCTATCTATCTATCTATCTATCTATCTATCTATCTATCTATCTATCTATCTATCTATCTATCTATCTATCTATCTATCTATCTGTTTCTCCCTGTCTCTCCCCCTCTCTGTCTCTCTCTCTATCACACACACATTGTGATTTCCCATGGAAAACAGGATAATGGTAATAAATGATATTTACATAGCTCTTAATCCCTTAGTACAAATTCTAAGCTTCACAATTATTCTACCACTCACAATCAATTCACAAAGACAGGAACCTACTGAAACAAGTGACAACGGTCAGAAATAAATCAGAAATAAATGTGGTTGCATTTCATCAACTGAAAGCGTGTGTTTCAAGATGTTTCTCGAAAATATTGTTATTTTATATATCTTTTAAGTTTTGAGGCAGCGAATTTCAGTTCTTGATCGTTCACCTAGTGGCACAGTAACTTGGAACTTTTTGTTATATCCGCCGAAGATCATAGTTGGCGTGATTGAATATAATAAATTCAGTAATTCGATAACGTAGAATGGTTGCATTGATTAACGTCGACGAATACTATGCTTTTATGTTATGTACGTGTGTATGAGTGTGTGTGTATGTGCGCGCGCGCGTGTGTGTGTATGCTTTTAGTTCGACCGTACCCAAATCCAATGTGGCAACTGAAACGTCGGTCAAGCGACCCGGGTGCTAATGCAGGTGGCACACGTGCCAGGAAAGACAAAACGATGCGAACTAAACTGAGAGTTATGGCAAGATCGAGTGGCAACGAACTTCACTCCCGTCCGCAGTAACTCGCTAAATGATGGTTTACATTACAATTAGAAGAAGAGAAGACAACATTTGTCTCAATTATTTGCTCAGCTCTTGTGATTCCATAGTAAATATATTATTAAATTTATGGTGGCAATCCAATCTCTTGCCCTACTTATAGCTATGAAACCGTGCAATGTGTGTTCCTACGACTGTTGATGACAACTTTTTATTGTTTTTTTGTTTTTTTTGCCAAATGTTTTATGAACTCCATCGTGGAATTTTATTACTATTTATGTATTGATTAGAGAGCAGTACAAGGTCTGGAACGTATTTGGCCTGACTGAAAATGTATTTAAGATGAGTGGTAAGAAACTCCTCATATCATGTGGAGCGAGGCAGATGACGATCTTCAGAGAAGAGTGGATTCTTTCATTAGATGTTTCGGCCTTTAACTTCCTGACATCTTCTAGAACCCCGGCCACACCGAGTTCATGACTCTCGGCCTTTAACTTCCTGACATCTTCTAGAACCCCGGCCACACCGAGTTCATGACTCTCGGCCTTTAACTTCCTGACATCTTCTAGAACCCCCGGCCACACCGAGTTCACGACTCTTGGTGTTCGTCATCCACCTTTTTTTTTTTTTCGTCCCCAGGCTCTTCTTTGGATTTGAACCTGTACCACTGGCTTCTCTTTTTTTGTGCAGGTGTCTTATCCATTTTTTAAAATCTATCTCAATTCAAACCGTTTTTTTTTCTTCTTCTCATGAAAGGCTGATGGCATACTGAGTCAAGTGTATTTTGTCTTGATTTTACTGTGAGATGTGAACTATAGAGTTTAACGGGGCCTGGGGCACTGGCGAGACTGAAATAGTGGTCTGTCGCACTAGTATAGGCCGCCTCAAACTGTTTTAAGTCAGCTGGGGGGAAACAGAGACCTGGCGCACTGAGTCAAAACACACGCCAAGACAGACTTGACTTAGTACAAACTCTACGATAAAAACGCATTGTTTAGTTCACACCTGCGCTCCCATGCTCTCTCTCCCTCTCTCTCCCCTCTCTCTCTTCCCTATCTCTCTCTCCCTCTCATGAGTGTCTGTCTGTCTCGATCTATCTATCTATCTATCTATCTATCTATCTATCTATCTATCTATCTATCTATCTATCTATCTATCTATCTATCTATCTATCTACCTATCTACCCATCTATCTATCTACCCATCTACCCATCTACCCATCTATCTATCTATCTATCTATCTATCTATCTATCTATCCATCCATCCATCCATCCATCCATCCATCCATCCATCCATCCATCCATCTATCTATCTATCTATCTATCTATCTATCTATCTATCTATCTATCTATCTATCTATCTATCTATCTATCTATCTATCTATCTATCTATCTCGGTCTTCGACCGAGCTGTTGGAACCTCGTTCAAACTGGCCTCTGATGCTGTTGTAATGGGAACCATAGTCTAATTACAAAGCCAGATAGAGAAAACACTAAGTTATATTCGCCGCTCAGCTTCAGCTTACTACGTAAAATGCTACTTTCCCCCATCAATAAAAGCCTGACAAGCTAGTTTTACCGAGGTTCCAACAGCCGGCCGACGACTTGTGGTTTCATGGTAAGGCCAGCGTTGTGTAAGGTCGCGTTGTCGCTTGGATACAAATTCAACCTGCAGATTTTCTTGTTTTCATAAATAGCATAATATCCCCCCCCCCCCTCCGAAATTTCTGGTACATAGAAGCATAATATACTGTCTCATGACTTCCAGCATTCCATAGTTTGCCTACGTCAGGATCGGGAAGTCACAGTGCAAAATCTCCCAAAGTAAAAATAAGAATACTGTACTGTATGACGTGCCCTGGGTATTATTATAATCTCATCTATTCCCATCAGCGCTCGGCTTCATTCGACTTGGCAGGGGGGGGGGGTATAACAACATAAACAACATGCTCCCCTGATCCATCCATCAAACTACGCTGCTGTGGTATGGGAAAACCCCGTATATCGCCTAGGCTTGTCCAGCGTACGGCCCGCAGGCCAAAATTTTCATCCCGGCGAAGACTTCCGTATCCGGCCCAGGCAGAACAGCAAGCTTCCTCTGGTTTTCTGAACAAATCAAATGATTAAAAAAAAAACATTATTTTTTTAAAAGAATACTTTTGGTACCGCCCAATTATCCTGACATACAACATTCTAAGAATTAAAGCTCGCTGGCCCACGATAGGACTAAAATTTGAGTGTGCAGCCCTTGTTCAAAAGAAATTGAACAACCCTGGTGCATGGTGAACGCCAGACTGGGTCAAATTCATTTTTCAGTATCATTATGTAGAAAAAAATGTGCCATGTCTTTCTGTATTTGATTATAGATTTGTACGATGAATGGTCTTTTTCTTTGTGGTCTTTTGGTCATCACAGGATGGAAACTTGAACAAAGAGTAAAGCAGACAGGAATGCCGGGAAATGTTTGCCCATGGTCAGTCTGGACATTAGCAAAGGGTACATACTGCTCATTTTTCTATTTAAAATCTTAATATCGAATAATATCAATGGTTCACAGCTTATGTGTCGTCATGACCACTGGTCAGTTTGAGGATCACAACGGAAAGTTAAATGATTATTGCAAAAGGCCTGTGGAGCATCACTGTACTACTAATATTTAAGGAAATGTTAAAAAAAAAAAATCCCTTTTCTTTCAGTTTTTCTGGCCCTGAATCGATTTCATTCAAAATACAAAGGCATATAAAGGAAATCAGAGGGCATTTTGAGGTGGTCATGGTCATCTGGTGAGGTGATTCTAGATCCATAATTATTTGTATGCCCATCTAGAATATGATAAGTTTTTGCCTTTACCGCCAGATGCTCAATTTTTGTCCTAACTGACTACAAATTCTGCAAATTTGTCTTTTTGACGCATACGGTATTCTTCCACAGAATGGATGCACAAGCTCATGCCCTGGATCTCATATGTCCACCAATAATAGCAGGCCGTTCGTTGAGGGGGTCGCCCCTGAGTAAATCAGACGGCACGCGACTCTGCCGTGATTAAGTGTAGTTAATACTCTTAGAACCATGGCATTAAGTAGATTTAATGATACGGCTTTTTCCGGCCGATGGGTTCGGGAACTAACGACAGGTCAGTCAGAGCTTTGGCTTGTCATGGCTGTAGAAATAAGTCTCAAGTCAGCGTTGTACATCACTCAACGCCCACTGAAAACCCCTGAGTTCCACTGTACAGCAAATCATCTGCGTAGAACGAACGTCGTGTGAATCGAAAAATATCGATCTTCAAAATTTTACTCTATTGTTATTATTACGTGTATTATTATTAATATTATCATTACCGTTATTATTATTAGTATCGTTGTTATTGTTTTATTATTATTATTATATTATTATTATTATATTATAAATAAATTGTCGGACAATGCAAGTTCTGCATTTTGGTACCGATCTCACTATTGTATTAGTAAACTGTGGGCATAATGGAAGCTTGTCTGATTCCACCCATAGCATTTCTGAGAATGAATCACGTATGTCGAACACGTTTCAAGAGCTGCGCTATCAACATTCTACAGTCCTTAGTACGTGCAAGTTCACCCCCGCCCATGCACCAGAAGGACCTGTCTCTATCTGCTTTTGATCATGGACACTGGAAGAACGCTATGACTCCCGCAGATTCCTTCGGTCTGCTCCTACAATGCGTCTTCTGTAATGTCAAATCAGTGGCAGAAGATGAAAGGCATAGGCCTAGAGAACTGACCCTGATGTCCGTGTGGTTTGACGGAAGACAGAAGGCTGTGCAATAAATAATCCTGTAGTTAACCTGGCCGGCCGACGGATTCACGAACTCACTGGCTAACTAAGACGAAAACTGGCAAAAAAGAAAAAGTTGTATGTAGCCACGCCTCGCGTAAGAAAAAATACCGATACGATACAATAAAACGCAAAGAAAAAGGGAAATTTGCTTTGAGGCTTGCTGCGATCCCAAAAGTTTTTCTGTGGTTTTTATAACAGGCTAACTAGTATACCAACTCACTAATTACTTACAGGCTCTCAGAATTTTATTGTGTCTTCTTCATAGTAAATTCTACAGTACAAGAGAATGTTATGTAGATCTGATACGGAATAAAATATAGACTCGAGATTATAGTACACAATGGTCAGAGTATCCAGGACAACACGTGACCAGGTCAACTTCTGGCAAATAAAAACCAGAGCTGACAAGTCCTTGAAAAATTATAAATCATATATCAGATAAGACGGGAAAGAGGCTGAGAGGTTGATTAGAGGATTTGTAGTTCAATGTCTGTACTACTTTCCGTGGCTGCAGTGGCGTAGCAATAGGTGGAGTGTTGGAGTAGGGAAAGAAACAGGCGACCCGGGCACATAGAACACGGATACCACCAGAAGCGACGCAGCGCAGGAGTACGTCATCAATTTTTGATTACTCTACGCCATTTTGGATGAGATCGATTGTTCTTAACTGGGCACGCGCGCAACAGTGTTGAATGTAATATATTGCAAACGCTGACACATTTTCCCTCGAATCTTGGATATTCATTTTCGTAAAAGAATTTGAACTTTATTTACACCTTCCTTTGTCATTCTTTTTCGCATTAGAACTGGAGGACGGGCGTATCAAAAGAACAATCACACTAGTCACAAGTAAAAATGTGTCAGCCAGGTGTCGCCACTTCGGTTCTTCTAGCTAATTCTAATGTGGGTCTAGATCTACAATACACTCGCTGATAGTGCAAACAAATTAATAAACATATCTATAACAGTATAAATTACTGTATCTCCCACTCACCTTCATGATGAATCCTAGTTTGCAAATATCAGGGCGCAAGATAAATAACACCCAAAGCGATCGTCAGTGAATCACTGAATGAGTCAAGTGAAGTTGCAGCTCATCCAAAATGGCGGTGCGCATACTTCCTGTGGGCATGCAAAGTGGCTTATTTTGCTTCTGGTGATTCCTTATTCTGTGCCCGGGAAAGACAGCGGCGATTTTCGGCAGTAGGCTAAGAGAGTACAGAACTTCATTCATTTGTTATTACATGTAGTATTAAGTAGTATCATGATAGCCGCAATCCAAGGAACACATTGTCTCCTCTCTCTGGCACTTTGAACACCGGCCACGCCACTGCAAGGCTGAACTATTCAGATGCATGCAGTTGTCCTCTGGCAAAACATTCCAAAAGCCAAATTTGGAAAATGTTGATTTTCATCTTTAAACGAAGAGTAAAACGTTCTAAAAAAAATCAGTATTGTAAGTGTGAATTAAATGATTTTAAGACTTGTCAGATTTTGTCTGATGCGAGCAAAAGTAACTTCTCAACATAATGATGACATGCCCCTCCACTGCCTACATAGTTACGTCCATCAAGGGATAGTTAATCCGGCAATTAAAGCATTTTATGACAGCACTTTGTGGACTGAAAAGCTTGTCTAGTTTATGGTGGATAAAGACTAAAGCCAGCTTTCAGTATGTCAGTCTGTAAGCTAGCACAGGGGTCACTGACCTCGTTCTAAATTCGAAGTAGTGCAAATATCGTTATGGAATGATAAAGACAGAATGTCCACACCGGTCATACAAACAGGTTGTTATTTATAACCCTGCAGATAGATCCCTTGACTCAGCCATCATCGTTTATTAACTGGCTGATGATTATATTTTAGAATTAATTTTACCTGTTGAGTTTGGGTTTTACACGGCGGGTCAGTACATGCTGAGTGGGTGAGTGAGTGAATGAGCTAGTGATGAATGATTGAGTGATGATTGACTGACTGATTGATTGATTGATTGATTGGTCGATCGAGTGATTAAGTGAGTGATTAAGTGAGTGATTGAGTGGGTGAGTGAGTGAGTAAGTGAGTGAGTGAGTGAGTGAATGGAGTGAGTGAGTGGGTACGTAGTATGTGGGTGATTGAGTGAGGTTGAATGAATGGTGAGTGAGTGAGTTAATGAGTGAGTGGGTAAGCGAATGAGTGAGCGAGTGAGAATGAGCGAGCCAGCGAATGAATGAGAGAGTACATTGGAGATTGTCACAAATCCCAGACTGGGAGATGCGATGGTTATAACAAGACAACAATCACGAACGAACAAGTATAACATTTAACAGAACAACCCATCAGACTCACACATTTATTAACATAAGATAAAGATAGAATTGCAATGACATACATTATATTACTTAAGTAAACTGCCGTCCACGGCCTTCTTCCGTAAGCACACTTCCTCGGGTCCACAACCCGGTAATTACTCTAAAGACACCTCGGCCTCAGCCTCTCCACTCCCGGTCTTAATGACACACTAATATTCTTTCACTCCACACTCTCTCAATAGCGCCTCCCTATGGCAATACACCTTAGCCTCCTATACGCTTCACGTGGCCATAACACGTTAATACTTCAATTCACACAGTAATACATCCATGTCACAGTAGTACATCTTAATAGCACATTACAAGCATATATAATACACATCCCTGTCTGTGGCCAGACTGCCACGACTCATGTGCTGCGACTGTCCTACACGACAGCGTCACTCCTGGCCTATGTGTGGCCTTCGGCCCTATGCTGGCCTATCCCCTGTGCTCCCCGACGCGGCTCTTCGGCCCGTCCCCGGCACCTACAAGAATAATATTACATTGGTATAATACCATACCATTTCTAATCACTTCACCCCTCATTACAACTCATGAAGCGTACACACAATAGTTCACATTTCACTCACCAAACCTCTTACGGTAACACACCTCCACCGTAGTACACAATACTCACTCTCGCTACAAATCCATGAACTCACTTTCATCTATCGCTCATGGCGCACATTGCTATATACAGTATCAAGGACTTCCACATTCCTCACATATACTTATTTACATCATGGTCATAGACGAATATAATACATCAATCATCATAATTATCAATCATCGTTCCACCTACCAGTCATCACTGGAAAAACACTACTCCCAAGTCTTCCGACTGCTCTCCTTATGTTCGCCCTCTGGGGCTCTCTTTTGCGTCCGCTTTCTTAGACGTCTTAGTGTGCAGTGATAGTAATACAGCGCTCTCGCCTCATTCAGACCCCCCCCCCCACCCCACTCACAACATGCACGCTTTCCCCTCTTCTCGTAACTACTGATCCTCGCTCACTCGCTCGTGACAGAGATCATAAGAGAGAGAGTAAATGGATGGACGAATTGGTGAACTAGGGGATATCAATTCGTCAGCGACTAAGCGCATTACTACCTGAATCGTTTAGAGAAGATGACAGAGGGAATCAAGTAAATGATTTTTAAAATATCATCTCAGACAGCCAGTCCACAAACAAAAAGAAACTTTGAGCGGACAAACCAAATATCTGCCTGTCAACTGATTTACATTCTTTCTAATTCCGCTTTAACCAACTTGTGATACGCCTCTGTTATTTTTTATTTCGCTTTTGCCTGGGGCCTTCATCGATGTCCTTTCTCCTTTCCCTTCTTCCTGCCCATCATAGATTCTGATATCCTCTACTCTGACCCCCTTTCTTACCATCCCCTCCCTCCCTTCCCGCAACCTCCCCAGCCAGGGCTGCCCTCCATGACCTGAGTGAGGTGCCTTGAGGGCATAGTTTTATGTTCTGCTGAGGCCAACGTGCAGTGATTGAGGAATATTGTCAAATAACGACCAGGCCGCTTATAGCATGGGAGTGGGGAAAATTGAATACTGGGAAGGGCGGATTAGAAGCGAGAGAAAGAGAGAGAGAGAGAGAGAGAGAGAGAGAGAGAGAGTTTGTAGAAAGCACATCCACATGATATCAGTCACATTGTGCTAGGAAAAAGCAGGAATACAAACAGAATATAACAGAATGATAAGACAGAAGAAGACCCTACTAGAAGCGCTCACCAACCACCCGCAAGAAAGAAAAAGAGAGAGACTGAGAGAGAAGTGGAGAGAGAGAGAAAGAAAAAGAGAGAGAGAGAGAGAGAGAGAAAGGAATGAGGAGAAAGATCTAAAATGTTCGGAAAAGAGAGGGAGGAAAATGAAAGAGAAACATTTGAAAAGGAAGACAGATACACCGAGAGTTATCAATTTTCTTAGAGATGGACAACTAGCAAATGGATTCCACATCAACCAACCATTGGTTGAACGGGACGTATTGCCCGGGGAACCGACGTATTGCCAAGGGAACCGATGTTACTCGCCGTTGTCAGTCTGATTTTACCTTTAATCTTTGAAGGAGTAACAAAATGACTGGACTGTGCGATGATCGTCTTTATTATCCATTGTTCTCCTTTATTTGTTCATCATTTATATTATTATTTATTGATAATCATAGGAAGTAAGGCCTTCAATGTAATCATGAAAGGCGTTTTAACCGCTGAAACTTGAATTCTGCAAAATGTTATATTACGCATAGAAAGATGTAAATGTCTACGTGGGCATATTTTAAAAAAGACGTGAAGTTTATTACATTTTTGGCACCTTCATTGATTTTAAGCCATAAATGAGTTGAACAGAAGAAAGTGTTCCGACATTTTGAGGTGGGAAAAAAAAAGGCATTTTCTTTGAGTAGAGTTAAAAAGTAGGACCGGAAAGAATCGTTTTACGCTTCAATAACTCAACTTTAAAAATAGCATCTGTGTATTCCCCGAGTCAGCGGGCCAGCTAGTAATAATATTCGACATATGGCATATGGGGGGGGGGGGGTGGGTGGGGGGTGGGGAGGGGGGCATACTAACCCTGGAACATCACGTCCAGTTGCTGTCAGCAAAATATACACCCAAGAAATAATGGGAGAAGCTGACTGTGGCCAGAGAGTATGTATTTACAGAGAGATCTCACTTCCGCCAAATCGCGAACCTGGATCGCTGAGGGAAACAAGAATTGAAAGAGACCGCCTACACCAAAGATAGTGTGCATATCTGTTTACTGTGGTTTGTTCATATTTTTGAGCAGATTGAAACTATTTAGAACTGTTTGTAAGTTCTTACGCCCCGTGGAAAACGGCTACTGTTTACAGCAGCAACCGACTTTTCGCTCCATGCTAGCAATGGTTTCGCAGAGCCTCCCGTGTCTCCCAGTGCAAATCGACCAATAGTGAAACCTCTCTATACATACATACTCTCTGCTGTGTCTGACCAGACTTAGAATGATAGTTTCTCCCTGGATTTACTAAGTAAATACTGGAAATTATGGTGTGCACATCTTATACTGCATAGCGCACACGTCCCATTTAAAATAGGCTCTGGGCGCTTACAATTTAAAAATAAATGACAATGACAAAGGAACTGATCATCATCAGTTGCCCTGTCTGGAACAGACATTGGCGATCATGGCTCTGCACTCGGATCTGTCATCAGCTAAACTCAAGAAGGACAAAGGTACTACTCACTAAAAATACAGTTACGTTAAACAGATTAACGACAGCATAAATACTTGACATTTTGAAATCAAAAATGAAAGATGGTATTATTTTGCTAAATATCTGACGTCTGAGCATAGGTACACTTTCCCATTGAGGTTAGTCCGTTGACTTGATGAATACAGGGCTGTGCTATTATATTTACTGTTGATTTTTTTGCCAGCGATGTGTAAAGAGAGGCGAAGAACGAAATTTCCGATCGCACTTTTTGATTCTACTCGAGAAAAACGCGTCTCTTTCTTTGCCGCTCAAAAAATCGTAATTGAATTATACAAAGACTGACTTTTGTCCAAAACGGATGAGTCCACGCAATTTACAGTAAGGCTTGCAGCAGTACACAAATGTTCATAATTTTTTATCACTTAGTCACGAGGTTTCAGGTGCTTGTATGTTCACCCTCCGGCTCCATTATAGTATGATGATAATGTTTCAATTACTTTTTTTTTGTTTCAGCAAATTAAATTGTTGGGTTATAATATAAAGATCAAGTTTCTAATGAAATTGCCAATATAAATTGCAACATAACGTTTTTAAACGTCTAGGCCTTAACCCTTTGAATACTGACGCCGTGAAAGCTAGATTTTCCCAAGTCCAGTTTATATTAAGATTCACGTATTTCAGTTATTTTCAATGTTAAATATGAATCTTAATCAGGCTGTTGATCTATATTTAAAAGCTGGTAATGGAGATACAAAACCTGTAATTGATGTAGCGGTATGTTTATCATTCTGTAACAGCAATGTTATTTCAGTACTGAAAGGGTTAAAGTCGATATTCAACATTTTAATGGACATTCTCTCGTACAGGGAGGAGGGGGGGGGGTGTGGTGTTGAGGCCAAGCGTGTGAAAAAGTGTGGGAGGTGTCTCAACAAAACCGAACTCGAGCGTGCCTACACGCTTTATTGATTTACCCCCCCCCCCTTCCTTTTTCACCTAGATGTAGTTTTAAAGTACATGTATACCTAAGTACAGACACACCTTAAGCTTTAGCTGTCAATCCAGGTCAAGCTTCGCGTGATATATAAATTCACGTGAACAATAGGACAGTGGGAGGACATTAGAGAATGTATTGGAAATCAGCCAGAAATGTTTTACTTCATCACCATGAGACGATCTATTATGTTTTCTCTGTGTGAAGCTTTGTGTTATTGTAAGCTCGGGGAATGAACTTTCATGGAAAGTCAAATGGAAACAGAACGAACAGGCACACACACACACACACACACACACACACGCACACACACACGTACACACACACACATACGCACACACACAAAGGGATGGTGTAAGAGAGAAAGGAGGAGAGACGGGCACTGGACAAGGAAACAGAAGAGGGAGGGAGAAAGAACGGGGGGAGGGGGGAAGAGAAAAGGATAAAGAGACACACACACAATACAGACGCAATGGGAGAGTGGCAGAGATTAGAGAGAGACAGAGCGAGAATAGGAAGAGACAGGGACAGAGAGAAAAAGAGATAAGAGGCAGAGAGAGAGAGAGAGAAAGAGGGTGAGACGGAGAAAGAGAGAGACACCCAGATAGATGACAGACACATTGTACATACACACATACACACACACACAAATAACACATAAAGCCACCTATTTTAAACGCCTCCTTTTCACCCATTAGAATTGCAAGTTCTTATTAGTCTTAGTGTTAGGATAAATATTAATTATGTGCAGCTGGTCAGATATCCCTAAAAGTAAATCTTTTCACTGGATGAACTAGATCTAAAATCCGGACACACACATACACACATACAATTAACTCATACAGCCAGCTATTAATGTTTAAACGCCCCTTTGTCATCCTTTAGAATTGCAAGTTCTTATTTTAGTGCGACAAGTCTGACACAAAAGTCCCATGAATTGGCCAAAAAAAGTTTGACTAGTCTGACGCATAAGTACGACAAGTTGGTCAAAAAGTTTTGACAAACCTGCCCAACATGTTGGCCGAAAAATTCCGAAAAGTCTGACACACAAGTCCGACAAGACAGCCAAAAAATCACGCCAAGTCCCATGCACAAGTCCAATAAGTTGGCCCCAAAAATCTGACAAGTGCAACTCACAAGTCCAAGAAAGTGGCCGAAAAAATCCGGCAAGTCCGAGGCACAAGTCCAACAAGTTGCCTAAAATATCCGACAAGTTCGACGTACAAGTCCTACAAGTTGGCTGAAAAAGTCCGATAACTCCAATGCGCAAGTCGAATACATTGGCCGAAAAATTCAGACAGGTCTGTCCCGCAAATCCAACAAGTTGGGCGCAAAAATCCGACAAGTCAGACGCCAATTGGCCGAAAAAGTCTAACAAGACTGACGTAAAAGTTCAACAAGTTGGCCAAAAGAGTTTGACAAGTCTGAACCACAAGTCCAACAAGTTGGTCAAAAAAAGATTTGACAAGCCTGATATACAAATCCAACAAGTTGGCAGCAAAAATGTTGACAAGTTTTGATGCACAAGTCCGACAAGTTTGCTGAAAGATTTTGATAAGTCTGACGCACAAGTACAACACGTTGGCCAAACAATTTTGACAAGTCGGATCCACGAATTTGACAAGTTGGCCAAAAAAATTCCAACAAGTCCGATGCACAAGTCAGACAGGTTGGCCAAATCATTTTGACAAGTCTGACGCACAATTCCAACAAGTTGGCCCAAACATTTCGATAAGCCTGAGGTGTCACGAGCAGAGTTAGGGTCTTGGGGATGTTACGACTGCACGAGAGGCAGCTAACTCACACTCGGACACAACCACACAAGAAAAGTATTAAATAACTAGAGCGTATATATGTCAGGCCGGTCAGGCCATAGTTTACATAAATATTAATAACAAAACAAAAGACAATAGGGGTATATATCCAAACCAAAAAAAACTCTAATTAATAACTTAACCAATGATATTCATGTAACTATGGAGGTACTGCAATCAATAGCAAATAGGTATATTATACGAAACTAGATATCAATTTAAAGTGACAGTTGAGTCGCCACTGGCCAGTCGCCAGGCAAACTCTCCATAAATCATATGGGCTTAAATGTTAGGAGAGCCCAGTACGTTCAAAGCCTACAGAAGCGCTCTTCGGCTTGTAGGTAATTTAAGCAGTTGCCAAAAGACTATATTTTATGCACAATCACTATTCAATTCATCAACAACGTGCTATATTATTCTAATCATACTATGGCAATAGATCTATGATACAGGACACTCGTGGTCGAGTGCCAGCTGGGGTTTCCTTAGTCTTCCTATGAGGCTGTAGTTCTCTCTCTATCTCCGATCTCTATTATACTTGAATAAATAGATATATTACCATTGCTCACGCCTACTGGTAGGCGCGAACATCAATATAGCGCAGCGTGGGCTTTCAAAGGTCAGCCCACTCAGACCTTTCTTTCTAGAGCTCAGTCAGTCCGTTAGCAAGGACTTCTTGTCTTCAAAGCACACAGTTCAGGTACTGGTCAACCGGAGATACTTCACGACACGATGCTTCTGCTCGTCTGTATTCACTAAATCTGAACGTTACACGATGTTATATACTATCTAACTACCCAGCGTGCTAGTCCGCTGGCCCAATTAGTTCAGCTATCTCATAGGTCGAAACCTCCCACCATTTTAATTGTAGTAATACGTCTGCACTATTCTACCAGCCAGTTAACGTGCAAAAACTTGTCTAGTCATACTTAACAATGTCAACTGTCCCCACCTTGTTTCACCCCTACTCCATTACTTATTAATCACGAACATTAAAACCGACAAGCGTGAATCTAACCGTTTAACTTTACATTTATTTACTCACCAACTATAATTTGGCGAGGACCGTTCAAGGCCACCAGCCAATTTCTCATGGCCCTGGTAAAAAAACAACTCACTCTCTGCGTGAGTTTTAATAACATCTGAATCATGACACATCCCCCACCCCAGTTAAAATTTGCAATTTTAACGATATAAATGATTATCGTAAGGGGAAGGCATGAGTCGAGAAATTGCTCGATAGGTTAACTGAACTAAGAATACTAGGTAATAACTAAGACTAGTACTAAAGTTAAAAAAAACCTACAGGACGGGTATCACTGATGGACAAAACTTCATGAAAATCTTAAGGCTCCGTCCAAAAGTATATATCTCTCTGAGGATTAAATCTTACCTCTAAATACGTAGACATTAACAATCATAACTCGAAAATTTTAGAGTACAACATTGATCCTGTGCGAATGTCATCAGGAATGCATACATACAATGAATAATACTCAAGAAAAGATAACTATAGTAGCATCGATGGCATTAGTGGATCTGGACTCCTGGTCTGCCATGACTTCTCGTCCTCGACCCTGGGCAACAACGTCTGGTGTGGCCAAAATACGGGTCGACGTCAGTAAAATAGCTGTTGGATCAAAGGAAAGCACAGGGGTAGGTGAAAAGTGTTCACAATGGGTGAACAATATGTGATACCATCCCTCGGTCTCTGAATGAGGTGCTAATCAGTATCCAACGCCAATACATATGACAGACTAAAATACAACAAGATTAAGGTAACCGTGATAATAGGTCGGCATGGACATTATCTCCACCAGGAATGGCCTTTATAATGAAGCGGTATTCCTGAAGGGCCAGACTCCATCTGGTCAAACGAGCGTTCTTGGCTCGGTTCGATTTTAAAAATAACAACGGTTTCTGGTCTGTCTCGATGACGAATTCTGTCATAAGTAGGTAGCGGGAAAACGCGTCTACGGCGTATACAATCGCCAGGCATTCTCGCTCTATAATAGCGTATCTCTGCTCTCTCGGAAGTAATTTCCGGCTAGCGTACATACAAGGGCGCAATAAGCCATCTCTTTCCTGAAGCAAAACAGCTCCAATTCCTTGGTCCGACGCGTCAGTTCGGACGGTGAAGGTGCGCCTAATATTCGGTAGGATAAGCAGCGGCGAACTGGAGAACAGTTGCTGCACTGTCGCGAGCGCGGTGGCGCACTGCGTATTCCAGGTAATTTTGTTGGGTCTGTCTTTTCTTGTAAGATCGGATAACGGGGCCGTAAGGGCCGAAAAATTAGGAACGAATTTCCGATAATAGCTTAAGAAGCCTAACAGGCTACGAACCTGCTTCTTAGTATGAGGAGCCTGGAGTTTAAAAATCTTACTTATCTTACTGTCGTCCGGTGTTTGGACGCCTTTGGCGATAGTATGTCCCAGAAAGTTAATCTGCGTATAAACCAGGAAGACTTTGCTAGGCTTAGCTGTAAGCCCGGCATCTCGAAGTTTACTAAGCACTTGACGAAGTGCTTCTAAGTGGCCTTTCCAATCCGTATGGAAAGCGCAAATGTCGTCAAAGTAGCTTAGGACGCATGGTGTCTGCTGCAATAGGATGTTCATCATCCTCGCAAATGTCGCTGGTGCCGTTACGAGACCGAATGGCATGAATCTCCATTGCATGAGACCCACAGGGGTCTGAAACGCTGTGTACTGTTTACTGGCCTCTTCCATTGGGATTTGCCAGTAGCCTTTAGCCAAATCTATTTTCGAAAACACGGACGACTCGGCCAATCGCGCAAATAGATCTTCCTGATTCGGGATAGGTTCAGCATCGTAAATGGTTAGAGCGTTAAGCTTCCTGTAATCGATACAAAATCTAACGGAACCGTCTGTTTTCTTTACTAGTACAATCGGCGAGCAGTAAGGGCTCGTCGAGCGCTCAATGACTCCTAAGCTGAGCATCTTTTCCACCTCGGACTGTATGGTGTCGTGCGCTTGCAGCGGGCGCGGGTAGGGTTTGACAAACACGGGTACGTCCGAGTGCAACCGGATGACGTGTTGAACTAAGGATGTTTTACCCGGCAAATCAGTGAATACTGGCGAAAACTCCCGAACAAGATTCATGATGTCCTGTGTCTTACTTTGATCCAGCTCTGGATTGATATTAACGGAAGTCGCGTCCTCTGTGGCTTGCAAGGATAGGAGCGATCTAGTCATAGATAATGGCTCCCGGTCGTTGTCATCGATAGTGACCATCGCTGCGTTTGCTTGGGCCACAACATGGCATGAATGATCGTGATGAGTTTGATCATCGGTAAGATACTTTTTCAACATATTAATATGGTACACCTTATCGTTACCACGTATGGTAATGAGATAATTAACTCTTGAGAGTCGCTTTTTAACTAGAAAGGGGCCTTTCCAAGTGAGGAGTAGCTTGTTATTCGTTTCTGGTAGCAGCACCAATGCCCGATCTCCGACTGACAGGGTTCTTAACCGACTACCCCGATCGCGATATCCTATAAATGACCTGGTCCGTACGCATGCAAATTGTCGAGCCAGGTCGCATGCATTAACTATTCTATGTCGGAGATCGACTATGTACTGATACGCGGATCGCGTATCAGGAACGTCGGTATCAGAACCGGCGTATAAATCGCGTAAAATGGCCATCGGGCCACGTGGTTTTCGACCGTATAACAGTTCAAACGGGGAAAAACCCGTTGTCGCATTTGGGAGTTCCCTATATGCGAACAAGATGGCCGGAAGTCGACGGTCCCAGTCACCAGGTCCATCGGCGGAAACGCGTGCCAGCATAGTTTTCATGGTGGCATTCCAGCGCTCGCAACAGCCATTGGACTGTGGATGGTATGGCGACGTAAGTTTCCGCCTAATGCCCGTGAGTTCCAATACTTTCCTGAAAAGGTCAGAGGTGAATTGCGGACCTCTATCAGATAATAATTCGGACGGGAATCCGACACGTGTGAATATGGTCACCAATGCCTCGGCGACGTGATCGGCCGATATTTCCTTTAAAGGGACAGCCTCAGGCCAACGGGTGGCATAATCGATTACTGATAGAATAAACCGATGGCCTCTATCCGACTTCGGTAATGGCCCGACGATGTCGACGGCAACTCGCTGAAATGGAGTGGAAACCGGCGGCATCTCTTGTATAGGTGCCCGCGAAGTTTTTCCTTTGGGGGTTCTTTTCTGGCATGTATCGCAACGCGACACATAGCTATTTATGTCCCCGTAAACCCCGGGCCAAAAAAACTGAGACAGGACTCTCGATTTTGTTCTCGCTTTGCCTTGGTGGCCCGCCAATGGCGTGTAGTGCGCGAGGCGGGTGATGTCTCGGCGAAATGATCTCGGTATGACCAATTGCAAAATAGTTTCGCGCTTTCCCCGAAAAACGCGATATAGGAGGTCGTCTTTAAGGCAGAACCTGGATATATCCGGGTTGTCCGGATCAATCTTAGCAAAGAGGGGCTTTAGTGATGGATCTGTGCGCTGTTCGTTACGAAAAATCTCGGGGGTTACATCCAAATCGACGACAGGCGATCGTAATGTGTCGTCACTCTGGCGACGGGATTGTTGTCTTGTCGTGACACACGCAATGTCGTTATCATCCCAAATCCCGAGTTCGCAATCGGAGACGTCCTTTAAGTGGGGAATATTCCCAATGATTAGGTCGGCGACCGGATTTGGTAGCACGCAGGCCGTGACAACACCAGTTATAAACGGTGTGTCAACATATATTTCCGCCAAACGAAAATGTTCAACTGAACCACCAAAAGTAATGCATGTCGCATCGCGATCCAGGAGTTGTGCAGGACGGACCAGCGATTCACGTACACCGACGGTCGTACAGCCTGAATCTCGCAATACGGATGCTCGTATGGCGTTTACTCGTCCCTCATACAATGTCAGAGCGCCTCGCTCGTGGAGGGCGGACATAACTGGAATAACTTTATCTACGGTTTCGGCATTCCTAGTTCTGTAACCGCGGTTTTCGGTGAATGCTACAGAGCATGCATTTGCCGCATCTAATCTAACTCTGCATTGTCGCGCAATGTGGCCTCCGGCGCCACATCTATAACAGTAGACTGGATTATCATCCCTTCGAGGTGTACCTCGATAAGAAGGAAATGTGGGCGCTTGATAGTAGTTGTTACGCGGTCCTCCGGTAGGGAAAGGACGTGTATATCGGGGTTCCCAGTCCCGAGAAAATTTATGGGGATTCGGTTGCCTCCTGCTAACCGGCGGCTCGGACCGTGGACGAACCTGCGGCGACTGTCGAAAGGGCTGTCTTGATTGTCTCGACGGTACCGGTGTCTTAGTAGCAGCGCCGGCGTAACACGGTTCGCTTACTTTAGCTTTAGCTAACGATCGATTAGGGTGAGCCGCAGCATACCGTTCCGCTATCGATGTTATCTCGACGGTAGTTTTGGGGGCTTGTTCCTTAAAATGCGCCACCAGGTCCGTGTGGCAGGACATATATATTTGGTCTTTAATTATCAAATCATATAGTTTCTTGTAGTTTCCCTCTTCCACACCGGCCAACTCAGTCCAACGGCTGAGTAGGTGGCGGAGGCGGTCCACGTAAGTAGAGAAATTCTCAGATGCCTCCGGCTTGCAATCGCGGAAACGCTTATGAAATCCATCTTCCGTATGTTGGAAACGCTTTAATAGCGCGGTCTTTAGAATGTCATAGTCCCTAGCGTCATCAATAGTGAGGCTATGGAAAACTTCCAACGCTCTCCCTGTCAAAAGATTGGCGAGGCATGACGTGTACTCACTACGCTGCCATCCCGCGCAAACGGCATGGAGTTCGAAGCGGTGTAGGTAGGAATCAATACGATCAACCTTATCATTAAAGGTTGGCAATTTAGGCTTCGTTTTATTATTGTAAGTAACTTCCGGAGCCCCGGTAGGTTGGGCTTGCTTCGCTTCTAACTGTTTCAAAGCGAGCTCGTACTCTCTTTGAGCCTGTTTTTCCGCGCGTTCCGCGGCTCTATCGTCTCGTTCCGCAGCTTTTTCTTTGCGTAATATCTCCGCGGCCTTTTCTTGGCGTAATATCTCCGCGGCCTTTTCTTGGCGTAATATCTCCGCGGCCTTTTCTTGGCGTAATATCTCCGCGGCCTTTTCTTCTCGTAATCTCTCCGCGGCCTTTTCTTCTCGTAATCTCTCCGCGGCCTTTTCTTCTCGTTCTTCTTTCAGTTTCTGGTCTACCCAAGAAGCACGCTGAGCTTCCGGTATGCCAAATGATTGGGCTAGTTCCAAATATTTCTGTAGTTCGGCCATGATATCGGTCGATAATGCGATATAATAATGTCCTAATCGAGGACAACTTTTGAAAAATCTCTAACTTTATTCTCCCTTGAAGCAATTTATCAATTGCACTCTGCGGGTGTTCGTTCCTGCAGTATGAACGAAATTAACGAAATCAACAACAAACTGTACGTCTTAGTCAACCAAGTAGTGGTTGAGCTATCTCAGTGATCACTTAACTCCACGTATTTCTCCTAATCCTCAAGCAGTCAGTCTACTGCTTCCGTGATTGGTCGTTAACTAACGATACCAATGTAATATTCCCAGTGTATTTTCCGTACACTCCTAGCAGCGTTCCCTCTGCTATAAATCGGAATAAATCAATATTCACGATATTAACTTCCTTGGCTATACAAGCCTAACAACTCTAATATCCAGATTATCTCTCAACGTGCCCCAGACACGTGATTTATCCCAGGCAATAATATAGCAAGTATGAATACAAAATATAATAATGCAACACTATAATGGAAAAGAATTACATGGAGAGTAAGACGAGACTAACAGAAAGAACAAACGACAACAGACCTGACTAACCTGAAACTATCTACAAAAAGGTAAGAAAAAGAACAGGAGAGACGTCTTCCTAAAATACGAGGAAGATAGAACGCTAACAATCTATACGAATAACAGGTCCCTACAGAACTATTCAAGGCAAAGCATATCTCCTATCCGTTTTAAACGCCATCTAGATCTGCTAGTCTGGCAAAAAGAGGTATGCTGAGTCTCGATCCCTTCCAACCACCCGCCTATCTAATCTAACACAAAAGAAAAAATAATGCCTGTCAAAAGTAGGGGAGCTGGAACGACGAACCCCTCAAACGAAGACAAATACAGATGGTTCACTTAACTGGGCAAAATGGACTGGCTCTTTCCTTTGGTCCACAGCGCTGGTCTTGTCTTTTCCTGATGCTAGCTGTCAGTCCCTCGTAGTGGTCCCAGGATCAATGACGAGAGGACATGCCAGACATGTGGGGGAGAAACAAAAAAAATTAGCAGTATACAAAACTATAAACTACAAAAATGACATAAATAACAGTGGAGTCTAGAGTGGTAGACCTGCAGCTGTTTACGGGGTCCTCATCAGATGATAGTAGTGTCCTCTAGATGTCAGAGGGTGACGGGTCCTCTTCAGATGTCAGTGGGGTCCCCTCCAGATGTCACGAGCAGAGTTAGGGTCTTGGGGATGTTACGACTGCACGAGAGGCAGCTAACTCACACTCGGACACAACCACACAAGAAAAGTATTAAATAACTAGAGCGTATATATGTCAGACCGGTCAGGCCATAGTTTACATAAATATTAATAACAAAACAAAAGACAATAGGGGTATATATCCAAACCAAAAAAAACTCTAATTAATAACTTAACCAATGATATTCATGTAACTATGGAGGTACTGCAATCAATAGCAAATAGGTATATTATACGAAACTAGATATCAATTTAAAGTGACAGTTGAGTCGCCACTGGCCAGTCGCCAGGCAAACTCTCCATAAATCATATGGGCTTAAATGTTAGGAGAGCCCAGTACGTTCAAAGCCTACAGAAGCGCTCTTCGGCTTGTAGGTAATTTAAGCAGTTGCCAAAAGACTATATTTTATGCACAATCACTATTCAATTCATCAACAACGTGCTATATTATTCTAATCATACTATGGCAATAGATCTATGATACAGGACACTCGTGGTCGAGTGCCAGCTGGGGTTTCCTTAGTCTTCCTATGAGGCTGTAGTTCTCTCTCTATCTCCGATCTCTATTATACTTGAATAAATAGATATATTACCATTGCTCACGCCTACTGGTAGGCGCGAACATCAATATAGCGCAGCGTGGGCTTTCAAAGGTCAGCCCACTCAGACCTTTCTTTCTAGAGCTCAGTCAGTCCGTTAGCAAGGACTTCTTGTCTTCAAAGCACACAGTTCAGGTACTGGTCAACCGGAGATACTTCACGACACGATGCTTCTGCTCGTCTGTATTCACTAAATCTGAACGTTACACGATGTTATATACTATCTAACTACCCAGCGTGCTAGTCCGCTGGCCCAATTAGTTCAGTTATCTCATAGGTCGAAACCTCCCACCATTTTAATTGTAGTAATGCGTCTGCACTATTCTACCAGCCAGTTAACGTGCAAAAACTTGTCTAGTCATACTTAACAATGTCAACTGTCCCCACCTTGTTTCACCCCTACTCCATTACTTATTAATCACGAACATTAAAACCGACAAGCGTGAATCTAACCGTTTAACTTTACATTTATTTACTCACCAACTATAATTTGGCGAGGACCGTTCAAGGCCACCAGCCAATTTCTCATGGCCCTGGTAAAAAAACAACTCACTCTCTGCGTGAGTTTTAATAACATCTGAATCATGACATGAGGCACAAGCCTTGCAAGTTGGCCGAAAAATTTCGACTAGTCCGACACACAGGTCCAACAAGTTGGAAGAAAAAAGTATGACAATCCGACACACAAGTCCAACCAAATTCCGAAAAGTCCGACACATAAGTCCAAGAAATTGGCCAAAAAATTCCGACAAGTCTAATGTACAGGTCCAACACCTTGGCTGAAAAAAGTATGACCATCAGACGCACAAGTCCAAAAAGTTGGCCGAAAAATTCCGACAAGTCTGACGCACAAGTCCAACAAGTTTGCCAAAATGTCCCAACAAGTCCGAAAAGTTGGCCAAAAATTTTGACAAATTTGAAACACAAGTCCAACCAGTTGACACAAAAAATTCCGACAAATCCAAGAAATTGGCCAAAAAACGTTGACAAATCCGATGCGCAAGTTTGACAAGTTGGCCAAAAAATTCCGACAAGTCTGCTCAACAGGTCGAACAAGTTGGCCAAAAAAAGTTCTGACAAATCTGACGCACAAGTGCAACAGGTTGGCCAAAAAAGTTCTGACAAGTCTGACGCACAAGTCCGACAAGTTGGCCGAAAATTTGCGACATGTCTGACCACAAATCCAACAAGTTGACACAAAAAAATCTGACAAGTCTGACAAGTTGGCCAAAAGATTTTGATAAGTCTGATGGGGGAGAGAGAGAGAGAGAGAGAGAGAGAGAGAGAGAGAGAGAGAGAGAGAGAGAGAGAGAGAGAGAGAGAGAGAGAGAGAGAGAGAGAGAGAGAGAGAGAAAAGGAAGGTAAAGCAGCAAATAGATAGAGAGAGAGAGAGAGAGAGAGAGAGAGAGAGAGAGAGAGAGAGAAAGATAGAGAGAGCGAGAGAGAAAGAAGGGATAACATCAAATCTAAAGACTTATCAATTTCTGTACAGACAAGTTTGCCAAGAAGCTCAGGCAGGAAAACAGAAAAATCGAATTTCTTATTATTTTTTATGTCCTGTACTAGAAAGTCATACAATGAACTTTTTCAGCCGTTCGCCTACCATTTGTCTCTGTCATTATGTCTGTTTGTTTGTCTGTCTCTGTGTTGTATCTTCGTGTGGGGCGGTTGCCGACCTTTTTTGTCCTGTTTGACCCGGCCAACTTCTCGAAACTAAATTTAAACCCCCCCCCCCACCCACCCAACCACCTCCCCCCCCCCCACAAAAAAAAAACACCCCACACACACACACCGCTTTGGTTCAATAACGTGAGTTTACTTTTCTACCTTAATAAAGCACCTGATAAGGAAGGTATTTTAAAACAACGTGGTTTATGATGAATTATTTTCAAGTCAAACAAAATTAATGTAGCAGTAATAACAGCAATAATGTCATTTCACTTATTTGTGGACAGCTTATGACGTACACCTACACGCCCCAGAATGTACGACTGAATTCACAATGGAGGGCTGTATGAATGAATGAATGAATGAATGGATGATTGAATGAATGAATGAGTGAAGCAGGTCTTTATTTAGGGCGGTTGGCTGCCCTTGGCATTCACACCTCGCTTTCCATGTTGCTGCTTATTTTTCTTTTGTTTCTTCTATTTGTATTCATTTCTTGTCCCTTCTTCTGCCAGGTCACCCGCTTCTCCTTCTTCTTCAGCTTCTCTTTCTTCTCGTTCTTCCTTTCCCCTGTTTTTCTCCATTTTATTTTTCCTAGCCCTCAGAAGAGCTGAATAAAAATGAATGAATGTGCTCTCATGCAACTGATATTCATATTATTATATCCTTATTCTGTTCTTAAAAAAAAAGAAACAAGAAAAGACACCTGGCATCACTGCAAAGAAGGACATCCACTTCCTCTCACGGACGGCTCAGTATAGCTCACAAAACTCCCACACGTTAACGCAGTCAGACAAAAAAAAAAAAGTTAGGTAACCAAAGATGTAAGTCAGAAATTGAAAAAAAAATATATAATGCGGCATTTTAATTCCAGGAAGATTCCGGAGGAAAACGAAAAAAAAAAAAAAATTAGACATCGATGTCTCAGATTTCAATTCTATTCAAGCTAGACATCGCCAAAACCTATCATTTCAAGCCCTTGGTAATAAAATATGTGGGTGGACCTGACAAAACCGGACTTAAGATGAAATTTCTATACCTCTTTAGAAAAATCAAAATAAAATATTTCTAAGACGATTTCAAGCAAAATATTTTAACTGAGTGCAGGCTTTTCATTCATATTGTAAGTAAATCTCAATTTCCATAGAAAACTACACACCCTCTGAGGGGTTTTCTCATGAATTTGGTCTTTCACCTTAATCCCGATTTCATCAGATCCACTCATAAACGGGCGCAAGGGGGGTCAGCGTCCTTTTATTGATTTTCTTCAAAAGAGTACAAGAGATGAAATAAAACTTGTCTGAGTTTCTATAACGAGGATGACCAGACACGAGTTTTTATACAGAACGTTAAATGTAACAGGAGCAATCCATAAAGTACTCAGTATATGTTGAGGTCTTCGTTTTTAACCGTTGTTACTTGTACATACATACCCCAAGTGTTTTGCGCTAGGGGCGCTTACGTTTACGTACCTATCCTTAACCTCGTCCTTATCCTCAACTCTACGAGAAATCTTATCGAATCCCTTACCCTGTCCTTTCAATGAAAAAAGAAAGAGGAAAAAAAAATGAAAATCTGAAAGAATAATTAATAATTATTCAGGCTGTTGTTAGGAGTATTTCACGGGGGGGGGGGGGCAGGGGAGGGGGAGCTGTCTAGTTCTGGAGTTGCCAAAGGCTCTAAAATACTTGGGGTACGTACGTGCAGGTAACAACAATCCACTATTTTAGGAGGATCTCTGCCCTTGGCATTTGTCAGAATTTGGCACAAATAAGAAGTTGTATATATATAGCAGAGCCTCGCGTAAGAAATAATACCCAAACGGTACAACGAAACGCAAACTAAAAGAGAAGACAGAAAATGGCCGATATGTCGGCAAGAGCCTTCTTCAAGGAAAAAACAACAACAGGAAAACAACAACATGAAAAAAAAATGGGGAAATTGAACAGATAAAACAATCGAACTGCCTGTTGTTTTTATAATATTTCTTCAATGCCTTTGGCATTTGCAGGTCAAGTACGTGGTAAGCTGGATTTGGGTCATTTTCACCTCATTCCTCTCAATTCATCCATGTACGCTTTTTATACGCTTGGCTTCAACCTCCCCAGCCCACCCCGCCCCCTTCACCTACTTGAGCACAGACACGGTAACGCCTTGGTAGTCTGAAACTTTAAATCACATTTTGCACGGATTATTTAGCTGTTTCACTAGAAGCATTAAACATATGTGTGGTCAGTGCTTTTATTCGGATGTGAATGTTGGACAATGAACAAAGAAATAGAAGCAGCAGAGATGTGCTTTAATAGAACAATATTGAGAATATCATGGATGGAGAAAAAAATCAAAAGAGTCAGTATTGAGAGACTCTAATCTGAAAAGGTCATTAATTAAAACAATAAGACAGAGGCAACTGAAATTTCTAGGACATATCTGTCGCCTCAGGAGCCTCGAACATCCAGCAGTCACAGGGAAAATCGGAGGCAGAAAAAGCAGGGGAAGACAGAAAAACTTTCACTGAAAGTCTTAATTCATGGTCAACAAATAAACGTCACAACAACAACTCCTTTTTGAGGTTGGCTTATGACAGATCCGAGTGGAGAGCCATGATCGCCAGTGTCTGTTCCAGACAGAGCAACTGATGATGATGACTAGAAACATATCTTTTATTTGATGTTTGTATAATTCTTCACCCTTTTTTTTTCTTGAGATAAAATAAAAACGACAAAAAACATTAATAAAACTTAACTTTTTAATTCACTACCGCAAGTGAAATGCGATGTCTTAAAAGAACCGCCCCTTCCATGTACTCTTTTCATGAGCATGGGGTACCCCCTCCCCAAGCGAACGTCCTTATGGAGATAGCCCTCATATCCTAAAGGGCGATTGATTTCATTCAAGATGCAGGATAGTTGCAGAGGCGAGAAAAAAATTAATGTAGGAACTCGTAATTTCATAAAGGAAACAATGATACAAGATTTCATCCAGGAATGCGTGTGTAAAATTAAATACCATGTTGCTGTGTGTATCCTAATTTTCATAGAAGAGCGAATTTCAGTCTCCGAGAAGCCTTTAACCCCTTCGGTTCCCCCGGCCCGTGGATTCCACTGGCCAAGATATAATATATGTCTAATACGCCTTATGCCCGTGGAATCCACTTGATGCAAGAGTGAAAGGGCATTATATGTACTGTCATCATGCAAAATTTATGACAATATTCCCGTAAATGGCTGAGTTATGGGTGTTTATATGGCCTTAGTACCGGCTGTACTGATACTCCTCGGCACATCTCTGTAATGCATCTTTGGCACCGAAGGGGTTAAAGACAAATAGCGCACCGGGTCAGGTCTGTTTTGTCTCTGTTTCAGTCGTGAGACAAACGGGGCCTTGCTCACTGCCTAGACAGAAGCAGGCCTATTTCGCTAGTTCGAGTGCGTCAAAAGAGTTTTGAGTCAACCAACTGCCGGGAAAGAGAGACCCCGAGCACTGACTCAAAACAGACGTGAAGCAGACTTGACTCTGTGACCGTCCCCCTCGCCCCCCCCCCCCACCTACCCTTAAACTGGGTTTTTATGTGTATGTGTTCGGACACGGAAAGAGGACCAGAAATGTCAAAAACCGTTCAAGAAATGAAATAGAAGGAATGCCGTTTCCGTACACATGGAAACACTCTTACTTTCTACCACCTGATGGACTTTCGAAGTTTCCGTTCCCTTACACGTGAGAATCCAGCTTCAACCTACTCATTCTTTTCCACACATTTATAATTACGCATTCACGCAAACAGCCGCCTGGATGTGATAACAGCTCTTTTTTATTCAGACAAAGAAATAGGGCACAAGAGAACAGGGATAGCGGCATGGTGGTGTTTTTGATGGTGGATGAGTGGACCTTCCTGGTCTATCAAGGTCTGTTTTCCTGTAACATTAGGATCCATTTTCTTGTATGAGTAGGCGCCCACTTCCATGGAGCTCTATAAATCAAATCTATTTATTGCTTTTGCCACGTCATCTGAATAATAAAATCAAGGATCGATTCTGAAAAAAAAAAAAAACACAAGAAAACAAATGAAAAATCTCATTATATTTTATAAATTGAAAGGGAAAGGAAGGCAATGCAAAGCGTCCTGTGGATTACTAGTGGACCCCACTTATTTTACAGGCTCCTTCAACAAATAAACTAGTAGATATAGAGCTTCATTGATGATGAGAAAAAAATTACTGTGGTTTATGGAGAAGCCTTTTCTTTAATGTTACTTTCCTTTAAGGCACTTTATATTATTACATATGACGCTGAAGCAGAAAAACCTACTTAAGTCGTGGGCTATTCTCAGTTTTACGCTGGAGGTGTTCATATTAATCAGATTTCCTGCATTGGTACGTCATCACTCCTCCACCATATTGGCGACAGAGAGAAGGTCATGCTGATGCTAAGTCAAACATTGACACAAAGAAACAGTTGTATGTAGCAAAGCTTTGCCAGTTTATGACTTTCCTTTCATCCTTGCTGCGACCCCACAATGGGCGGGGGGAAGGGGTGTAATATTTTTGAATATGAGAGTAAAGATTAGGATTAAGTTTAAAGATAGCTTTTTAGAGAACACAACATCAGAATCTTCTTTGTGCTGCTTGCTTTCAATTCAAACGTGTGTTGTTGTTTTTTCAAATATTTTTTAAAGATTATAGTAAATATTAGGGTTAAGTTTAAAGATAGAATTTAGGAAACATGACATTAGAATTTTCTCCTCGCAGGTTACTTTCATTTCAATAAAAAGCGTGCTATCAATCCCCCGTGTCATTGAAAATAGAACCACCCGCCAGCAATAACCATTCTGGGACTAAAATCCCCACGCAGTTAGAATAACCATTTCTCTGGCGTTCATTTTTATTTGCAATGCAATTATGGATAATTGGTAAAAACAAAAAGGTTTGTTTCCTCTTTCTCTTTTCGGACTTAGAGAAATCCTAGTTTCTAAAAATAACCACCCGGTCGCGGGGGCGGTGAGTGTAGGCGGTAGTCTGGACTGATAAAGTAGGCCGCAGGGAAACGGCAAACGTCAAAAGTCTGATAAGGTTTCACTGTCGCGATCACTTACAGGAAACCCCGTACAATTGGGAGAAATGGAAAAGGCGGGGTTTCAGGAAAGAATATCATTTTTAACCACCCCCCAAAAAGAGAAACAATTGGGCAAGAAGTGGTTCAACCTGTAACACTCAGCCCATGTCGTGGAAAAAAAAAAAAAAATACGGGGCACTATTAAGGTCACTTTTCAGGAGAATTAAGATTAAAAAAGAAAAGGTATTTGCTACTGGGTCATGTAACTGAATTACTCACAATACCAATTTTTGTGACAAATTTTGACCAGTTTCCGATAGGGTTGCAAGTGAGTTTTCATTTCGCCTACGAAAAGGGTATTGTGGCCGTGATCTTAACACAAACCTTAACCCTTGCACTGTCTCAAAACCTCACTGTGCAAATAAAACCCAGTTTTGCCACATGGCCCAAATATAGCCGAGCAGTTTAAAAGAATCTGGCAAGAACTGGTTCACCTTGCATGTAGCATTCATTCTATGTAGTGGAAAAACGACAGAGCATTTTTAAGACCACTTGCCAGGCGAATAAAAGAAACATCCTTCGGAGTGAGGTTTCTATGTTGTTTTGCTGTAGTTACTGCGTCGTTTTGCTTTTACCTTGGCGAAGGTACAGGGCGGCCTGCCCTACTTCATAAAGCTTTAATTACGTTGGCACCACGTTCTTCAGATGGAGTTTTGTACGACGTTTTACACTGTCTTAAATAATTAACCTAAGTATAGACGTTTAGGCTTTATTCCTGGGCAATGCAGATATAAATTGTGTTCGTGAACACAAGAGTAGTCGGACTCCATATTTGTTGGAAAATATGAGGGGAAATAAACTAAACATTGTGCTATTTCTCTCAGTGTACTGCTTAAATCAAACAAAAAGAGAATGGAACTCGATTTTCTCAGTACAGCCACAGTTAGACTTCATTTTTTTTTAAATAGAAACAATTGTCCAAAACACCAAGCCCTGAAAATGAAAAGAGGTGAGCATAGTTAGCGATATATTTTCACTAATCGACACATGGCATAAGTCGTTTTTGACACTTGTGAGATGTTAAGCAAAAAATGTTTCTTTTCTTGTCATGTGATCTGTACCATCACAATTCTATTGGATTATTACATTTTCCTATTGGCTCATTTCTTTTTTTTATAATATTATCTGGTAACTCTCGTGCTCAGGAATGCCATGAACCGCCAGGTGTCTTTTGGCATACGTCTGGCATTTGCTATTATTGTAGAGCAGTGACAGTGTGTATCATTAATAACCTTGACTCCCGCCCCCAACCTATTAATTATTTGTCCTTATCAATATCACAGGAAATGTGTAATTGGACTAATTGACATTCTGTGCCTAGTTGGGCAAGGCCGGGGACCTTTTTTACAAGTTGTCAGGCTTTCTGCAGTTCGTATGTTGTCTGTCATTACTTCTTTGCCAAAATACATAAGCCCGGTGGCGTAGCATTGGTTGGCAGAGCCCGGGAGCAAGGCCAGTATTGCTTCCTCTGACCCGTGAGCTGTTAGAACGTGGCAAGGTTTATTTGCCCCGTCATGTTGAAATACTGGAGAATGTTCGAGGATCGGGAGATTTTCTGTGTGAGGACGCGCTATTTTTTATTTATCATTTTTCTATTTTTTTTCTTTTCTTTTGAGATTTTGAGTCCTGGGCGATCGCCCTGTGCACCCCCCCCCCCAATCCCCCGGCGCTACGCCACTGCATACGCCCTGTCTATGAAATATTATTATGGTTAGGGTCAGGTGTTCAGTACTAGAGCATCGAAAGCTGCCTCTTGATAATTAACTTCAATAATACCCATAGCTTCAGTATCCGTGAACATAGGGTCACTTAACCAAAACAGCTTTTGCCATGGACTCATCTTTTTTGCTTCCGTTTAGACTTAAGATTTGAACTTCCTACGAATCAATTCGTCCTGCGAGACAGACTTGTTCTATTCTCACTACTAACTAGTGCCCGGGGTCCCGTTCAACTTCATAGTCCACAAAACTGTGGCAAAACAGATTTGACTCAGTGAACTTTGGTACGGCAGCCATTTTACACGTACTTTAAAATCAGGGAATATGGCGTCGTAGAGTGGTGACTCGCTAGATCCCGTTCCGAAAAAAAACAAAAAACAAAAAAAACGATAGAATCAAACATTACAAAGCACATAAGGCGCTGAGCTGTGCAAGCTACCAAAGGACAGGTGGTCGGCTAACAACCAACCGAGCTGCCAAACATCACATAATTTTGCCACCAATTTTCATTCTTTAGTGCGGAACGCAGTGCCTACACATCTTTCAGTTCAAAGTAAGTGGGTTTTTTCGACCTGTGGAGCTGAGTATACCTTTTATGTTTATGGCCTTGATCCTCAAACGTTTTCTTCTCTCACTCTCACTCAGTTCCTCTGCTACTTTCCCTCGCGTGTACGAATCCCACGTACAGAAAAAAAGCTTTTGCTTTCGTCCGACGTTCGATGTCGACAGCCAAACATAGCACAAATGGTCGGCATTGTGAACAGCATATACCAGAATAATGGCGGCCGGAAGTCAACAAAGTAGGCGTGTGACGTCATGTTCGTTCAACCTATAGGAGAGGGTGTCTGCCACGTCTCAAATTGTCTCGTTTTGTAATAGACAGCTCTTTCCTCCCAAGTGCGGAGAAGGGGAGTCAATAAGTCTAGGTGCTTGGTGCCCATGCTGTCATAACAAGTAGCTATTTTTGCGATATAAATTATTCTCCCGCTCGATTTAATCCCGAGATTTCTAGCGACCGTTCAATAATGTAAGACGGAGTTTTGACGTCACTGTTTTCTGGAAATGACTGCGCCGAGGCGTTTGCGAGAGCCCTAAGGGGACACAGTTCATGGGATGGGTTGTAGTGGCAGGAAAATGTAGTTAGAGGTGGAGGTCAGGCGAGATTGTTTTATAGGGTAATATTTAGTCAGCTAGGTGGTTGGGTTGATGGAAAAGCAGGGAAATGGGTGCGCGGCAGATATATATATATATATATAGATAGATAGATACATAGATAGTAGATAGAGAGATAGAAAGAAAAATAGAAAGACAGACTGACAGATAGATAGATAGATAGATAGATAGATAGATAGATAGATAGATAGATAGATAGATAGATAGATAGATAGATAGATAGATATACAGACAGACAGACAGAAGGATAGATAGAGAGAGAGAGAGGTAGGTAGGTAGGAAGAATATTTATAGATACGTAGATAGACAGATAGATAGATAGATAGATAGATAGATAGATAGATAGATAGATAGATAGATAGATAGATAGATAGATAGATAGATAGATAGATAGATAGAGAGATAGAAAGAAAAATAGAAAGACAGACTGACAGATAGATAGATAGATAGATAGATAGATAGATAGATAGATAGATTAGATAGATAGATAGATAGATAGATAGATAGATAGATAGATAGATAGATAGATAGATAAATAGATAGATAGATAGATAGATAGATAGATAGATAGATAGATAGATAGATAGATAGAGAGATAGATAGATAGATATACAGACAGACAGACAGAAGGATAGATAGAGAGAGAGAGGTAGGTAGGTAGGAAGAATATTTATAGATACGTAGATAGACAGATAGATAGATAGATAGATAGATAGATAGATAGATAGATAGATAGATAGATAGATAGATAGATAGATAGATAGATAGATAGATAGATAGATTGATAGATAGATAGATAGATAGATAGATAGATAGATAGATAGATAGATAGATAGATAGATAGATAGATAGATAGATAGATAGATAGATAGATAGATAGATAGATAGATATACAGACAGACAGACAGAAGGATAGATAGAGAGAGAGAGAGGTAGGTAGGTAGGAAGAATATTTATAGATACGTAGATAGACAGATAGATAGATAGATAGATAGATAGATAGATAGATAGATAGATAGATAGATAGATAGATAGATAGATAGATAGATAGATAGATAGATAGAGAGATAGAAAGAAAAATAGAAAGACAGACTGACAGATAGATAGATAGATAGATAGATAGATAGATAGATAGATAGATAGATTAGATAGATAGATAGATAGATAGATAGATAGATAGATAGATAGATAAATAGATAGATAGATAGATAGATAGATAGATAGATAGATAGATAGATAGATAGATAGATAGATAGATAGATAGATAGATAGATAGATAGATAGATAGAGAGATAGATAGATAGATATACAGACAGACAGACAGAAGGATAGATAGAGAGAGAGAGGTAGGTAGGTAGGAAGAATATTTATAGATACGTAGATAGACAGATAGATAGATAGATAGAAAGATAGATAGATAGATAGATAGATAGATAGATAGATAGATAGATAGATAGATAGATAGATAGATAGATAGATAGATAGATAGATAGATAGATAGATAGATAGATAGATAGATACACCGGGAAACCCACCACAAACTACTAAACGACATAAAGGTCGACCGGGCTGGATGAAACAATTATAATGATATCAAATTTCAAAATTGGACAATTTGCCGCTTTCCACAAATATGCAAATTGCAGAATAATTTGTCTGTTAAGTTCTCACTCAATTTTTTATCCTACGGGGCAAACGATATTTTATGTCTAGGACGATCATCCTATCGAACGAGTGATAAATTTAGACATCAAGCCATAAGTCAGATTTTTTTTAAAGATGCTTACTAACTATCTGAAATTAAGAAACACTTCCTAGCATCATGAAATGGGTTTAAAAACATAAATGTCACCTTAAATTGCCGTTTTCGTCAATGCGAGGGATGACGTCATCTCCACGAAAAGTGCATATTAATTTATATTTTTGTTGTAAACGTCATTGATTACTTGAGTCTAATAAGATAACATGCGTCACTTCTGTAGACCTCTACAGCTTTTTTTTTTTTTTCATAAAAGTAAAATTCATATCCTTTTAAATAACATATAATATTTCTTTCCCTCTGGCTGAAATTGAATTCAAATATATATTATAAATATATATATATATATTATTCTGATTACGACCTCGACAGCTGCATTTTTACATGAAGATAAATTCAAAAATCGTTTCTGATTAGGACATGAAGTTTCAAATGTGGCAAAAAAATGGATGGTATCTGTTGATGTGTTACGAAGAAATTGTCAAAAAATGAAAAAAAAAACAAACCCACAAAGCAATTGATTCCTTTAATTAGGGCTATGATACCTAAAATCTCGAAATGGTACCGTTTCGCTTTCGTTTGCCAGCAAGCTAATCGAGATTAGAGATACGTGTAAACTGTAGATCTCAAATGGTTTGGGATTGTTTTTTTAAAATTGTTTTTGCGATAAACATAAAAACCAGGGTGATTTTTTTCTCTTCTGAAGTCAAGCAGTCAGCTGTTTATATAATAAGCAAGGTTTGAGACGTTATTATGAGGAAAACCCGTCTTTATGACGCAAAAGAAATGCTCATCTTATCAGTGAGCAACGTGTTCACAAAATGGATCTGTTGCAGTGGTTTGCACCTGTGAGAACATGGCGTGGTTCTCAAAATGGGCAAACGTGGGTACACCATGTACAAAAGGTAAGGAGGGGGGTCAAAATTGAAATTAAAATTAATAGATTAAAATTTAGCCATATCACCCCCCCCCCCCCACCAACAAAAATTTATCATTCATTATTAAATAAATATTAATAGATAATTTATTCAAATATTATTATAATACTTTAGAATGCAAGTTGTGAGTTGTGAACTGCGCCTAACAGGCTACGGCTACAATTTGCTCTGAGTTCACTGAGATAGAAAGAGATAGAGAGAATGAGAGAGAGAGAGGATGAGAGAAGGAAAGAGCGAGTGGGAGAGCTTCTGTAAAGCGCATAGAGCATTTCTAATGGCAATGGATATGCGCTATATAAATGCCATCCATTATTATTATCATTATTACAAAGTACTGTATATGCTGGGGGGAGATAGCGGGAGAGGGAGTGGCAGTGGTGTGAGTGTATGTGGGAGGAAAGGAGGGGGTACCCTAGCGAATGAAAAGAGTACTTAGTACCCTAGCGTATAAAAGGCGTACTTAGGGATGGGGTGGGTTGTTTTTTTTTGGGGGGAGGGAGAGTCTCTGGGGAGCTTGCGCGCGCTTTGCAGTTACAATGATAATGAAGTAAAACGTTTCGTTTTCGTTACTCTTTTCAGCAAAATAAGGTTTTTGGATTAAAAAGAAATAAATCATTTTTTCTTGCGAGATAGACAAAATGTTCAATAGTCTACGGAAAAACGCCACATTAAGTTTCAGAAGATCAAGGCTTCGTCATGGTCATTCGAAATTCTAACAGCCGTGTGTTCGCACAGGGCGGGGGAGGGGTTTGAGGTGAAGCGTCTGAAAAGCATTCATGGGAGAGAAAAGGGAGAGGAGGGCCAGTATCAAAATCGCCCAAATCTAGCGTACGTGCTTTATAGATGATGATGGTGGATAGCATTTATATAGCGCATATCCATTTAAAATGCTCTATGCGCTTTACAGAAGCGACATGTCAACCACAGAGCAGAATGGAGCGCCTGCGAAGCGCTCAACACACTACACTGCTTCTTTCTCTCTCTCTCTCTGTCTCGCTCACTCTCTCTCCCTCTACCTCTCTCTATCTCAGAGCAAATTGTAACGCGGCCTGTTAGGCGCAGTTCACAACTCACAACAGTTCACAACTCACATCACATATATCACAACTCATATCACAACTCAAATAATATTTGAATGTTTATTAATAATATGTATTTAATAATTTAATAATGAATAATAAATTTTGTTGTTGCTGGTGGGGGGGGGGGGGAGGGGGAATGATATGGATAAATTTTTAATCTATTGATTTCAGTTTCAATAGCTGTCCCCACCCCCACCCCAAGAGGGGATGGAATGTCTGGAACTGACTTTGAATAGATTAGTAAAGTAGTTTATCCTGCGTCATGAGATAATCGAGACGAATCAACTCGCCAAATTCCGTCCCTTGCGCTAAGCGCACAGCAACGATGTCAACAATGCAACACATGTCCACCTCATGCCTTTATAAAAAGGTCGGAAAAAAAAAAAAACTGGTACTCACAATGACTCCCCAACTTATACGCGCGCAGTTTGCGGACATTTTGCTCAAAGAAGGAATGGTTTACCTCGGTAGCTTGTGTCTCGGGGTTCACCAGCAGACATCGCTATGGTTGGGGAGACAGGTGGGTTTCATTCACTAAATGTATCGCCGATGAAGGGTGGAGTACGAATGACTTATCAAATAAGGCTCGAATTAAAGATGGACGGCCCTCATCATTTTGCTGTATTAAATGGGATGTTGCCGGGTCTTTCAAAATCAAGATTTCAAACAGTTGTGTATAACTACATATGTATATGTGCGCGCGCGTATGCTGTACGGTGTCTTCGAGAGAAAGAAAGAGAGGGAGGGGGGCTGGAGAGAGAGAAGTAGAGAGAGAAAGAGAAAGAGAGAGCTCCCACAGAGAAACCGTGAGAGAGGGGAGTGAGAGGAGAGGAGGGGAGAGAGAGGAGGAGAGAGAGCGACATAGAGAGAGAGAATGAAGAGAAAGAGAGACAGAAAAGGAAAGAGAGAAGTGGTCACTCAGAAAAACCATGAGAGAGGGAGAGAGAAACAGAGAGATAATGAAGAGAAACACACACACACACACAGAGAGAGAGAGAGAGAGAGAGAGAGAGAGAGAGAGAGAGAGAGAGAGAGAGAGAGAGAGACAGTCAGATTTTGCTTGAAAAAAAAAAAAAAACCTGAATTCTTTTTAACTAACCATGCCAACTTGCAGGTATACAGCGCAACCCTCTCTGTCACTGAAAACTGATTCATATATCCTTTGCGTTGAAAAGAACAGCTGGACTATGTCACAGAACGGTGTCCAATATATAAAAACAATATCGTGATCTAGTCACATTAACTTCTAAAATGCCAATCCACTTGACATATCACGAAGCAAAGTTAAAGATACAAAAAGAGATATATTTTTAACATTTTCTCGACAATGTTCTAGGAGAAATAAAAAAAGCCTAAGCCTTTCACTTAGTTTGACCCAAACAAACCTTTAAAATATAACACATTTCCGCTCCAAACAAACGGAGAAGATGGAGAGAGAGAGAGAGCAGAGAGAGAGAGAGAGAGAGTTCACGTAGTGAAACCATGAGACATGAGAGAGGGAGAGAGAGAGAGGGAGGAGAGAGAGAAAGAGAGAGAATGAAGAGAAAAAGAGAGAGAGAGAGAGACACAGACAGACAGACAGACAGACAGACAGAGAGTTCACACAGAGAAAACAGGACGCGGAGAGAGAGATGGGGAGGAGAGAGAGAGAGAGAGAGAGAGAGAGAGAGAGAGAGAGAGCTCGCACAGAGAAACCACGAGGGAGAGAGATAGAGACAGCGACAGAGAGAGAAAAATAACACTGCTTTCAATCAGCATCACGTCACAGCAGAAATAACAAAATTACACAGCGCGCATTCATTTCCATTAGAATAATCTGTATTGACATCATATATTTATTATGTACAATAAAAGGTTTCATGCCATATTCATTAATGTACAAGTATTGGCTAAACACTTTTTAGTTATCACTAATATTGCTTTGATATGGCTATGGGAGGGTAATTACAAATTCTGACGGGGGTAAAACAATAAATACATGGTATTTTACATCATTATTAACACGGACAAATTTGTTGCCTACACGGGAACCATTCTGGCAGTAAAAAAAAAAAATAATTAACAGAAAATAAATCAAAACCCGGGTGGGGGGGGGTGGGGGTGGGGGGGGGGAATGATCCAACGAAATAAATGAATAAATCGCACCAATGAGAAAGATAATTATCTCTCTCAACTGATGGGGTTTTCATTGTAAACACACAAGGGTGAATTTAATACAACAAAAATACGGGCAATAGCTTATTTGAATGGATAAATATTAATCTGAAAAGCGTTGATTTAACCAAATCAGTTTAGAACATGGGTTAGCTTTCTTAATTCATTTTCCCCGTGTGTCTAAAGCTGTGTTTTTATACGTACGAAAACGGCCACGACAGAAACCACTCAAGAAATGAAACAGAATGTTTTGGTATGGTTTTTGGTACATGGAAACACTCCTTGCGTTTTACTACCAGAACGGTTTTTTGGCGTTGTCGTTTGCCGTTTCCGTTTCCGCACATGTGGAAACACGGTCTAGGTCTTCTTAGTTCATGCCTAATCTACTTTGACCACAAAATGAGGACATATAAACTCACCAACAGGTGATAACAGAAATCCAAGCCTCCATAAATATTATAAAACTTATCAAAACATGGGATCTCTTTCCAAGAACTGTGAAGCTGTTTGAAATTCATTTTGCATGTATAATCAAGACTGCGAAAAACGAGGATGAGATTTCTACGTTTGTGATTACCATTATCTTATGTTTCATAAGGAAAAAAAAAAGCATGAAAGAATATTTTTTAGGGATTGCTTTTTCATGGTAAAGTTTTTTCAACTTCGGTATCATCCAAGGACAAACCAGGTGATGATGCACAGTGTATAAATTACTCCCAGGAATGGAAAACTGGCTTAATTTTACTCTTTACTTACACCTTTAAAAAATGAGATCAAATAGAGTTTAGAGTTTGAGTTTGAGTTTGGGGTTTTGCAGCTCATCGGCCCGGCACGATAATGGCCACTTTACGCCTTTCACGGTCTATTTGTGTACTTTATTTACGTTGATCATGGAGGGAAACCCTGGGCAAGGACATACAGATGACAATGGAAGTGGCACTTTACAAAAGAGGCAAACAGCAGTGACAAACACAAACGATAACAATTTGCGCTATTATAACGATCTTTTGACACCAATAGTCACGAATACCCAACAGCATCAAAACTCTCAAGCATTATCCCAAGGATGATAGTGAAATAAACTTATCGGAAAAACCAAATGTCAACCTGTATCTAAAACAAGAAATCAAACTTTCTATACATATATACACAAAACACTGTAATCCCTTTTTGCCCCCAGAATGGTTCCTGGTCTATATTTTCCGATATAAATGAATATAATATAATTATATTCACAATTTCATTATAATCACAGCACTGGAATAAATAACAGATATTATCGTCGAGGGTTTCTACCACAAATCTACGAGACAAACAGGAACATTGTCATTTGTCATGTATATAATATTAGAGGTCTTTTACCGCCTACGAAGAGTGGTGAATCTGACCTTACAGCAACCATTCTCAAATCAATAATATTGACTGCAAACCAGAGTTAAAGTTGTTTTTCTTTTTCAGATCCTGACATCATGATACATTTTTTTTTTCATTTTCAAGAATGCAAGGCCTCAACGTCTTTGATACATAAAGGAAAAAAAGAAACAATTTAAAAAACCTGTATACTTAAAAAATAAAAAAAAAGTGCATGACATACAAAATATCATTTTGGACAATTTTGGGTCACGAGACACAGGATACCGAGAAGGTTCAAACTCACCAAATTCCGTCCGTCGATTTGAGCGCGCTATCGTCCATTTCAACAATGCAACAATTCGCACCACATCCTTCATAATTGAACGAAAACGACTCGTACCACAGAGCTCTCTGAGTAGTACTTACCGTGTTTATACGCGGGCAAATTGTGGACATACAGTCTCGGTATTCTGTGTCTCGTGTGAAATAAACCTATTGCCAAAAAAAAAAACCCAAAAAAACACAATTTTCGTGTTTGATTCCACCGCCGATTTGTCACAGAAACCTTCAAATGTTGGCTACTGTATCTTGCAAAAAATTATCTCTGACAGACATTTTGTTGGATAAAATGCTTAAATGGACAATAGAAGTATTGCTCCGCGGACATAACATAACCTTATAGCATTAACATATAATGGACAATATGACATTGACGAACTCTCTAAACGGAGTGAGGCGTGGCGGACTTTAGGGAAAGCAATACCATGAACAGATTATTCACATTATCAAAGGACTTGAAGTCTAACGCACGAAATCTAAGAACAGGTAAATGAAGGGATGAATAAATAATGGGTGGGTCAGATGCATGGACGGCGGGCAAATGAGTGATAAAATGAATGCATGGATGAATGAACGAATGAATGAATGAATCCTTCTCATGATTTTTCAGATTCTTATCTAAAACAAAATACATGAGCTATGGTATAGAAAAGAGTATACTGCCCTTTTAATATACAGTTTTTATAGCTGTTCTTTAGAAACTGTCAATGTGTTCTTTCTAGAGTTCAACATTAAATGTCGCTCTTCTTGGTAAAGAGGTTATCCAAAAACAGGCGTACATATATTCTCCCTTTGTTTGCTATATAATTCCACAAGCTATATAATTCCGTGCTTGTTTAGGAATAAAATGGGACTTACTGAATAACTTCCTTGGCTTAGTTCTTCAGATACCGCCGTCGATTCACCGTTTCTAACATAGAGATGACGACCATGATGATGATGATGATGTTAATGATGAAGATGAAGAGGATGATAGGAAACATTATCGCATGCATGCACTTGTAATGAACTGAAATAACAGTGGTGATAATGCTGATGCTTGACCATTAAGATGTTGATAGCTGTTCTATCATAAAGATAACAATGACAACAACAATTTCATTAGCAAAGCAAGTTATCAATAATTATCGTAACAGTTGCGTAACATATTAATTGAAGTCTGTTTCGCTGAGCGTGTTTCTATAATGATGATGATTAAAATTATAATAGTAATAATAATTCGTTTCCAAACTACATGATCCTGAAGGACATCAGTTCCAAACAGCGTCTCCTAAACCAGAGATTACGAAGAGGAGTATGGTTGGACGTCATGTATCCATTGGCAGGCTTCAGGGATTTGATTAGTTAGGATGGTAATGGTTTCTGGCCAACACAGGGTCAATATTTATGAAAAACGTAGTAATTCTCAGCGTACCCAGACGTATTGGCTTTTTTTTTTTGGTTGTTTGTTGCGGGGTTTGGGGTGGATAAGACGGTTAGTGGGAATGAAGACGTCGTATTCATGCACAGTGAAAACTACTAAAAGCTTCAATCAGTTCTTCCACGCATTTAATTAACCCTTTGATTGAGAATGCTGTAAAACTGAGTTTTGTATAGTTTTTGTAATGCGTTGATCCTTTAAGTGCCACCTTTCCATGCAGAACAAATGACTTGAGATAGTAATACCTGTTTGTAATGTGAAAATGTTCCGCAGAAATATACATGCTATGTGCGGTTACTTGAACACCAACTTGTTCACATTTTACTGAGCCGGCACTGAAGGGGTTAATCTTCAAGAGCGAAACGAAAATTCCGGAGGGACTGAGCACGGGTAGGGAGTGTGTGTGGGTAGTGAAAAAAAATAACACTGAGTTCTGAAGTTGGTTTCATCTGGTAAATTCTGCGAAATCACCGCATTTGAAGAGATTTATGAACAGAATACAAACGCAGACATCATCAAAGCAAGCTTTTGGACCATTTTGCTAGCGCCAGGGGATACCGACGTGATTCGATCAAGCAAGATACCCCACTATGTCACTTCGACATAGATAGGCCTAATTATGAATCACAAAGTCAAAGCAGTTTTTTTGTTACATTTTTGTTACTGTAATTTTTATTACATTATTCACATTGTATTTTTTTTTTATATGTAGAAAATTTCCGGACTTTCATGACGATAAATAAGAAAATATTTACGGTATATTTTTTATTGCACTGTCTTAAAAAGTATCTAATGAAAAATAAAACAAGAACAAATAAACGCTCCCCCCCCCCCCCCCCCGACACTAGTTGTATGTCAATAAGCGGATTGATATATGATAATTATGAAGCATGCAGGGTTAGTATACAAGCTCTCCCATATCACGTGATGTCTGTCAAATGTGTCATAGAAAAATAGAGAACAATATTTTTGTCAATACATGGAATAATAGACATCGCATGACTGGATTAATTAACTATTATAATAATTATATAATGATCAATGGTTAAACAAACGAATCTGAGTATCTGTTCAGGATGCTGAATCAACCATATTCATTAAAAAAAAAAAAAATTAAAAATACCTCTCAAAACTTACCTAAATGTCGGTTAAATATTGCTCTTGATTCTGTGGGTGTAAATAGTAATGGTAGTAGAGAATGCTATTTTCGGTCGAGAAAGTGTAAGAAGTATTTAATGATTAATAATAGGTAGGCTATTGATACACCGAGTCAAGTCGTGTTTTGCCTCAGAATTAGCATGACATGAGTTGAAAAAGGGACCCTTGCCACGAGTGAGAATGAACTGAGTCTTGTCTTGCCATGAAGTGGCCGTTATTGTGCCGACGCTCCGTAAAATCCAAATTCAAACTCAAACTCAAAATGTCTTGCTACTTGATTCCAAGTGAGTTCAAGTCTGTGTGAAAACCGACGCTAAACAGACTTGACCCAGAGCGCTATATCTCGTAGACATTCCCCGTCTCCCTCCAGTTCTTATTCCCTTCTTCAATTCCCTCCTGCTGAGGACAGTCATCATCATGAATTTATCCCACACACAGAAAAATCGGGGTGGAGCTGGGGAGGGGGAGGGCTTGTTGTTAAAACACACATGATGTCATGGCTCGATTTGAGCATGACGTCAAAGACACTGTGCTCTTCCGAATTTCTTAATTCTATGACGTCATCTGAAGATGATCGTTCGGCATGCCTGCGATCTGGGCTTTCGAAAAAATGCCGAAAAAAAAAAAATTATTAATGTATCGTATCAGAAACCGATAGATCGTCTTGAGGCAGCAGATGCTCTAAAGTCTAATCAATAACAAGGAAGGTCTAACAATTAAGAATAGTGTACGCTGTTCACAAGATGGCGGCAGAGTTATCGGTAAAGATATCGTGCAAATGTTTGGGGGTCTACACCACAACTGTAAGGCTTAGTTTTACATCCTGTCTAAGTCACTAATGGCTAATACTGACATACTGGGCAAAAAGTACTCTACGCGCACCCTTTGTCTCTAAAGACTTCAGCTCTTTCAAGGTGCGGCGCGCTCAAGATGATAGTCCCGAGAGAATAATTATGTCGCACAAAAGACAGTATATTCGCTGACCTTTGTCCACATCTATACAGTTTGTTTTGGAGTCCAGGTGGACACAGGCATGGTATAGAACTAAGTCAGTAAATTTTATTGACGTCAATCATTTACGGCAAATGATTTGATGAAGCATTAGGGGAAACTGCCCGTGTTTTTTTTATTGTGGTTGGACGCAGCGTCCAAGGTATTTCAAGAACGCAGTTGTCCATGTTGTGATTAAAGTTCTAGACAAATTCGTGGACTTTTGTCTGCATTTGGTAATTGTTGTGCTATTAATCCTGAGCCTCACTCCAATAAAAAAAAAATTAAAAAATGCCCTTATCCTTCTGTGTATCTATGAACACGTACATAATGGCAAGAGTGAGCTAGATAAATAATACAAAGAGTTACTAAAACCATCATGTTTGAGTCCTTCACCAAAAAACAGCTAGCTAAAATCATCATCAGCAAATACACTGCTCAGGTCAAAATCCCGTTCATCTCCTTGTGCAACAGTAACGCAACTTTTGTTGGAACACTATGGTAAATCCAACTGGATCTCTAGCATAATTATACAATATTGCCAGCGAGTATTTTCTTTCCCTTTTACTTTCCCTTATGCTGTGGTAGGCGTTACCAAAAATGCTAGATGCGCTGAGATAAAACACTCCCTTCTTCACACCTCTAACAAAATCCTGCACACAGTTTGCGCGCTGATCGGGGACAGGGGCCATGGAGCAGAGAACAAAAAGAATACTTCACATAATGATGCGAATTTGTAACAGTGCTAATGTAACCAAAAAAAAAAAAAAAACAGAAAGAAATAGCCAGAGTTTCCTTAAAGTGATTGAAGTTATAAAAAAAATAAATGACTTCAATCAAGGCCTACAGCAATAGCTGATCAGTAAACAAAGTTTTCCCTCTTTGGCTTTGCAAGGTACGGCATTGTTCATGACGTCCGCGCATTCGCCGCTAGGTGGCAGTGCGAAATCTGTGCACGCTAAGGGCGCTAGCTGTCTCACCTTATTGTAACTAGTATCTTTGTCGTTACCACCCGTATCAAACCTTCAGCTCAGTGCATAAAAAATAACAATTTTTGAGATGTATTCAACAAGTTCGGTATTGAGAGGCCACTGATACCTAAAGATGCTGTTATGTCTGTTAGAGGTTCCTAAAACAAGAGGTGTTATAATTACACTGTAAATGATTATAATATTGACAATTTTAAGCATTGAAAAAGCAGCAATCTCAATAACAACAACAAAAAATACTACCATGATTATGGAAATTCAGCCGAACAATAGATTTGCTTCACTCAATGCTAGCCACAGTTTTATACATACCAAAAAGGAACAAATTCGGAACTTGTTCAGAAACTTATCAAGCTTTGAGAGGAATGGTGAGAAGAGGGGTGCTTTCTAATTTCACATAAACTTCCAAAGTAGCTCTATGACGAATCGAAATGGTTGGAAATTAGCCAATCTGTAGGGAAAAAACAACAACAACAAACTGCTCTTGAGATCAAAGCATAAATTGTTGGCTGTTTTAATTTAAGTTAAGCAAACTTGAGAGATAAAGTGAAACGATAAGATTTGAGAATATCACACTGCAAATCTGAATTCCTTTTTTTTTTCCTTCTGCAAAGCTGATATGATTATATAATGAAGAAAAAGACTACATTTTTAATTTTTAATTTTTTCTAATGTTTCCATTTTCGTTTTGTTTTTTTAATGCAATGACTTCGGTTTTGGAGAGTCTAAGCTTGTAATAAACAGTCAATAGTTACTTGATGGCGGGTCTGCTACAAAACCTATGAACCTTGAGCTTCTGGGCCCCTGGGCCCCTAGTCCCGAAAGGGCCCTGAAGAAACTTTTTTTAATGGGTAAAGTTTGGATGTTGCTCTGTTGTTGCTGGTGGCGAAGGGGCCCCATAACAGGGCAAGCTTAAGGGTCTCCTCGTGCAATAGTAACGCAACTTTTGTTGGAACACTATGGTAAATCCAACTGGATCTCTAGCATGATTATACAATATTGCCAGCGAGTATTTTCTATCCCTTTTACTTTCCCTTATGCTGTGGTAGGTGTTACCAAAAATACTAGACGCGCTGAGATAAAACACTCCCTTCTTCACATCTCTAACAAAATCCTTAAAAAAATACCAAAAATACTAGATGCGCTGAGTAAATGTAATGTAAGTCAGCCTCTGACTTGGTTATAATGTTATTATTTACAGAACACACCCAAGGAAGGTCTTCTTAACTCTGTTAGTAGTGAGACTTTCGTTTATACATCGAGGGTTATCTTCCCGAGTGTCCAGTTTTAGTCATTGCTCTTTAATGCCTGTAGATATCCCAGATGCAAGGTGTGAGACTTTATTTCATAACCCAATAAAACTATTCATGTGACCGTGTTGAAGTTATTGTAAATTATTTGAATTTTAGATAAGGTTACACATTTCAAACTCGTTCTTCTCAATTTGACTATTTTTGGACGAAAGCGTCCTGGCTGTCAACCCTCTATATTACTATAGCAATGAGTGGCAACAGCTCTGCCTAATGTTCACGGAAGATGAGAGCAGTCTGGTTCTCGTGCCTTTATTTGCCATGAAAAAAAAAAAATCTACTGAAAGTGTTGAAATAACATCATTCATGCAGCCGAGATAGGAGAAACAGTGGCAGCAAAACACGTTGGCTCAAGGAGAAACATGATAACACTGGAGATAGAATCTAATCATGGGTTTTCTACCTGCCCTAAACAAGAAGCAACAATTCTCACGTGCGACTCTGCGCCGGAGTAAAAAAAAAAAAATACGCAACTACCCCCCGGTACTCTTGCGTAGCCGCAGGTAAGTGTTCATAAACTACAAGGATGAAAGCTAGGGGAAAAAAAAAGAGAGACAGAAAATATTCATTCCTTACTCTGTCTTCACAGATGGTGAGAACGAGCCACCCGTTTGCAGGTAGACTCGAGCTGGTAAACCACTCTTGGGTGTAGAAAAAGAAATATCGGCTAATGTGTCTGTCTATAAACAAACGGGGGAGGGGTGGCCAGAAAAGAACTGGGATGGAAGAACAGAAGAAGAACAGGTGAGGAAAGACAGGCAGGTAGACACACTTGATGCTGATCCCCTCTTGTGTTTGGAATATTAAGAGCGAACGCGAAATAAGAGGGTTATAAATTGATGAATTTTACATTGGATATTACCAGTACGTAAAGTTTCTTAACACTGTGATGAGTCACCATAAAAGCTTTAAAAGCTCCGTGCTCCGGAACACACGCTCTGTTTTGAAATAAAAACCGGTTCGCTATCACTAGTATTTCATTTTAAAACACGGAGTTATGGGCCCGAACTCCGAATAATACGTCCACAGTTTTAAAGCTTACCTTTCAGTGAAAAGTTTAGATTAGATAGTCTGTATTGCTGTTTTCCTCGAATTCTCATGCCATAACTGCACATCGCTTCCGAGAGGTTCTTAATCTATGCATTGTCTAAATTGGAGCATAAGAAGAATTATGATTGGAAAGACAGGACCTTACTGGCCATGCCATATCTTTGCTGTTGGACACTAGTCCAGCCTGACATCTTTTTAAACGGCAGTTTGTGGTGACCTGCCATTTGCTTCGCCTCTGAAAGAGGATGCAATTAATATTGCTTTCAGAAATATTAAACAGTTTTTTGTACGCATATGAAAGGGGCAAACCATCTCACTGGTTTTGTTGTTGTTGTTGTTGTTGTTGTTGTTGTTTTTGTCCCTAATTAATAATGAACAGTTTTAATACTGAAAAACTTAACTAAACTGTCAAGTATTGAAGACTGCCCTCGCCAGAATGAAATTGGAAACTGTGGTGAAACTGTAACCTCTGATTGACATCAATCAAATTGCGTGACACGTCAATTCCTATGCTGCTCCATACCAATGGCAGTCGCTGGTTGGGTGTAGCACCATGGGTCCTGAATACAGATTATCATTATTCACGACAGCCACTGGCATGCACTCCAGACTAGGTGAGTTTACTGTTGAGATTTGTGTATAGGACTGGAAAGAACCAAAGCTTAACCCTCTAGGCACCACAATGTATCACCAATGATACGCAGACATTCATCACTTGGTTGCAGTTCCAGCAAAAACTCAGCGTGAGAAAAGTTTGTTACTTTTAGTGTTTTCTACAATATACGCAATAAATCAACTAAATGATCATGAAAACCCCTCAATTTTGTCTCTGAGGACAAATTCTCACGAAGTCAGAATTCGCCCACAAGCAGAAATGGGGGGCGGAGCCTAAAGGGTTAAGGTACCGAAGTCCGCGTTCTCAATTAATATGATCACCGAAAATAATAGTAAGATGAGATGACAAGAGGAGAGGAGAAGACTGGGCGGGGGAGGTGGGGGCGGGGTGCTGGACCTAAGAAGCTCAGAGCTAAGACAATGGAAAATGACGCACAAAGCACAATTTGCTATGCTATTCTCTTCTATTATCCCTTGTTGGATAGTACTGATACAGATTGTTGGGGTGAAAGGAAAGTAATTGGGATCTCATGTCAGAATGGACGTTTTTACTCTAATTATCGTGTTATAGTATCTGGTTGGTCAGCCTTTAGAATGACTCATTTGTTTTTCCCATATGATATAACAATCACACAGTACAAAACAGAACTCGATCAGTTTGCAAAGATCTCACGTGGAGTACTCGAAGTTAGTTGCTTGCTCCAATGACGGGCAAAATGAAACAACGTGTTGTCAAATTATAAATCTTGCAAGATAATCTTGTGACTAAGATATTATATATACGTACGTCGCAATGCATCTGTTTAACTGATTGTCTTGTTGAGTTAACTGTCCACAGGAGTTGAAAGCTGTTTTTTTTTCATTTAGGTCTAAGTTTTCACGTGTGTTCATCATGAATGTGCTATTGTTATAAATGTGCTCATACGCATTTAACAGTCTACCACTCTGGAGTAAAGCTATAGGCCCATTGCGAATGACGTCACAGAGTGCTTTTATTGTGTACTTCCGACACCTAAAATGGCGGGTGGATCAGCTGACGAGTGTAACTTCCGAGATATGTCTAGGCGGTTAAAATGCCTGCTGGTTGCATTGCAGTTGACTGTTATGACAGGGGTGGAAAGGATGGACCCAAACTGGTCAGATTCCCTACCATCCGTGTAAACATGGGAGTGGAAGTGAAAGAATTGACCGAACGTCTCCCATGTGCGTGAACACACGTGTCATTGTTTACTGTAATGAACGTTTTCTTAGCTCGCCGCTGATTATTTCGCGACGCCTGAAGTGCTCGCAGTGTAAATCAGCTAACGAATCAAAATCAGTTCTACCATCGTCATGGTGAGGCGTCGGTCTTGACAGCTAAAATGGCCGACATCCGCATTGGGCCTATTGAAAGGCGTTACACTTTTTTCCCAGTTACATGAAAAACAAATGAGATCCACAGTCTGAAAAAAAAAGCACAATTTGAAAGAACCAGTTTAAATAAACAGATGAAACAAACAAATAATCAGACCAGCGGGGGATACCAAGATATGGAATATAAGCGGAAACCTTGGATTTACCCCCCCCCCCCCCCCCAAATCCACATCTTGCTTACGGATTACAGATCTCAGTATTTAAAACTGCAATAAAGGGACAAACTAACAAATATCAACCACACACACACTTCATGATTATATTTCTGTTTACGCATAGAGCAACCACAAATATACATGAGCGGATTATTATGATAGATTTCTTCAATATGATTCTCACTGATATGTATGAATATAGTCTGTCTTTGTATATTATTATGGCCGCCGCTTGGATCATAGCCTTTGCATGCGTTGCAGAAAATACCACGCTTACTTGGGACAGACAGAGGAACCTTGGTCCAAGAGGTACTGCGCGTAGTCGAATTAGTTACAGTGTTTTTTCACCAACCAGGCGGCTGATAACCACATAATTTATTTATATTAAAGACGTCATTCTCTTGTGTTTTGGTTGGTCGGAGACAGTGTAGAAATTTTATTGCACAAAACAATTGATATATTAGCTTCGGAAAGCCTATACTTCTCATAGTCCTCCAGATCGCTGGTCCCTCCGTCTCTAGGTACGCCGCTTACAGATCACATGGAGTGTGCATATTTGGAAATGTGTGGTCCGGCTGTGTGTGTTAGAGTGTGTTTGGTTGCACAGAAGCGACCACTTTTCATCTCATTAATCTGTCGCATGCCATGATATAAATATCGTATAAATATATTTGCATATTTCTTGAAAACGTCGAGAAATATTGCCATAGTGATTCTAACATCGTGAAAGTCGCGCCCACTGGGTCGCTATGGAAGGCCACGAAGCCCAAGAAAAATCCTAGGCTCAGAAACAGGAAGTATATTAAGGAACAAGTCAAGAGGCGTAGGAATAGCCGAACAGCTGTTAGGCAGAGTTCACACAGCATCAGGAACGGCTTGCAAGTCATCCGAACAACACGGCTAGATAGTCATAAGGAAAGCAACCATTCCGATATTCGTCGGTCACGGAGTCGTTTGTCTACCTTGGTCTCAATTCCGTGGTCTCGCAACATGATAGACAAATGATCTACCGGTTCTGCTTCTGTCCCTGAATCGGATTCGTTCTCGCTGATGTCTGTAGGATGGAGTAACCACGGATCGTTCAAATATTTGCTGATCTCCTTGATTGAACTTCGACGATTGGGTTTGATGTCAAGAGTTTTTCTGAAATATTTCATCATGCGAGGTGAAAACTTTCTCCATTGCGAAGGAATTTTTGTTGTTTTTCTCCGTTGCCACAAGATGAATTCTTTAAAGTAAATGTCCCCGATGTCGGCGTTCTCCCAAGGAAAATTTCCAGTGAGCATGCAGAATAAAAGTACTCCCAATGCCCACACGTCCGCCCCTGAACTGACGTGGATGCTCTCGTTTCGCACCGCTTCGCACACTTCAGGAGGGGTATAAGGAATGCTACCGTTTGTTTTGCGCACCATAGCACCATCTCGCCGGGTCATACCGAAGTCCATCAGTTTCACTTTGGAAAAATCAGATGACATGACCAGAATGTTTTCCGGTTTGACGTCTCTATGAACGAGTTTTTTGCTGTGCATGAACTCAAGTGCAGATGCCACTTGTTTAATGACGTTCTTTGTGTCTTGTTCAGTCATGCCAACTTGTGGAGGGATGGAATCAAACAGGTCGCCCATAGGCGCGTACTCGAGAGCAAAGACATAACTCGCCCTGGTCTCAAATGCTACATTGTAACTATCCACAATGTTGCCGTGGGGCGAGAGGTAGTAACTGACATTAAACTCTCTCTGAAAATCTCTGAGTTTGGTCGTTGTCTTCGGCAAAATTTTCAGAGCGATTTTCGTGCTAGTCTCCTTGCAGATGGCCTGGACTACTTTCCCGTACGTGCCTCGCCCAAGATCTCGGACAATTTCGTAGTGGTCACGAAGACTGAGCATCTGAAGATTCTCGGACGTGCTGCTCCTGGGTGACCTAGATTTGGACTTGACCGAGCGCACATCTTCCTCAGACTCCGAGTTGAATAGGGAAGAATTTGGTCTGAGAAAGTTTGTGTTAGCGTTGTTCTCCTGCATGGGGTCAGGAGATGGTGGAAGCAGAGCCATATCTGGGCCGGTCTTCCAATCTGCCGCCTATCTTATTTTCAATACCAGCTTACTGGATATCCCTTTCATTTACGTCAATGTACAAATGTAACGGAAAATTGAAAACAGCTGTCAATTAATTGTGGAAAATAACTTAATGTTTCCCTGTAACACTTAAAAAACAAAACATTGAGTGGATCTTTGCTATTTCCTCCACTGAACACACGATGCTCTTGGAGCACTCCAGTGTCATGTGAAGCAGTTCAGTTTCCGCCTACATTGCTTAAGTGCAGCCACACCCCAAAACAGTTTAGCTAGCAAGTTGGTTCTCCACTGCGGAACGCTTCATCATTTGGGGTGGAAGGGGGGTGAAAGGGGGGAGGGGGGCAAAATCGAGCAATCTGAGCCAGAAAAGAAAAAAAATGGAGAAACGTTGTCAGGGTTCAGTCCAGAAACTGCTAGCGAAGCGAAGGCCAATAGATCGATAGATCGCCTCTCAGTTTGAGATGTATTTTAGGAACAGGAGAACGGCCGAGGGGAGAGAGAGGGTGTCTCAGGGCTCGAGTCGTATTTTCTCTCTCCTTGAAAGAGCTTCATTACTTCCCCGTCCCCACTGTCTGGGCTTCCACTGGCTGGACGGGATGACTCATCTGTGGAGAGAGAGAAATGGCAAATGGAAAGCATGTTAAAAATGGCGCAAGAGGCAGAACAGTGCATTGCTTTCACAAAAAAACGGCCGCATTCAATAACACATCCATGCAGCGTAAAGATTTTACATAATAGACACCTACATTAAATTTGTTTTTCTGGAATTCTTCATACTTGTATGTAGGCATGGAATTAGTTAACTTACTTAACTGATTAAAAAAAACATTCACGTGCCGTATCATCCATTTACAGCACAACATGACGTCATTCTTGACGTCATAGGGATGTTCAATATAATTTTCTTTTCTTTCTCACAAGTGGCAATTCATCTAAATGCCAATAAGTCTTTAGCTTCCCCCAAAGCGAACAGCAGAAGTAATCATCTTCTGGAAGGCTTAACGATTAATTCTGCTACGCTATGAAAATCCACGTCAACACGAGAGAAGGCGGTCAAAACTAAAAATAAAAACCTATCACGAGAACACGTTTTTGCCAGCAGCGTCGACAATCGTGTACTGCAAATAGACACAAGCGAAGCCTTCCTAGACCCAAACCAGTCGTTGCGCGTAAAAAAAGACAGTAGTCATTCGTTTTGATACCATACGCGCTCACCGCATGATAACAGTGCACGACACAGTTGTGACTCCCTATTAAGATGGAAGGGACTACTTGCCCCAGCAGTTTTCGCGCGGATGCTGACAGTATAAAAAGCAGTAATTTGGCACGCCAAGTGAACATTTTCTATGGTAATCCCAAAAAAGGAAAAGTAAGAAAAAAGACAACTCTACCAGAGGGAGAAACATCCGCAAATGCGAAGACAAGGTATGATTATCGACAGAATATTTCGATCACAATAGTGTTGAGTGAGTACGCACGATATACAGAAATAGCAGTCAAACAGCGGAGTACTGGAAGTTTACACTAGTGGCTTGGGGAATTATCCTCGCAGGGTATCTGTGTGTCAGTCGGTCCGTCCGTCCGCCTGTATGTGTCTGTCTGTCTAATCGGTATGTCCACCAGTCAGTCACAATGTTTGTTTCTATCTATCTATCTATCTATCTATCTATCTATCTATCTATCTATCTATCTATCTATCTATCTATCTATCTATCTATCTATGTCTGTCTGTCTCTGTCGGTGTGTGTATTTGTCTGTCTGTCTGTCTGTCCATCTTTCTCACTGTCTATCTATCTACCTATCATTCTGTCTGTTCGTCTGCCTGCCCACCCACCAGTCTTACTTGTCTGCCTGTCTATCTGTGTCCGTCTGTCTCTATCTATCCAAAAATCTGTCTGTCTGTTTATCTGTCCACGCGACACCATTTTATAATCATGGTGTAATAACAAAAATTCAGACAAAGTAGAAAGACCAGCATAGAAACACTGAATTACTCTGAATAAAACAAATCACAATCGGCAACGCACTTACGTGTCTTTCCTTGACAATACAAACGCATTAAGTTCCACTATGGAACAGTGCACTGCCACAGTGCCACAATGGAAATCCAGGAAAAAATGAAACACTAAACTACCACTATCTGAGATAAAAACCCAGAACTGACTTTCATTGCTACTGCTCAGGGCCACTAACCTTTGTGCTGAAGCCCTCGAGAACCAAAGGTCTTCATTGTTACTTTTATAGCCTTCTTAATGTAACAGCTAGAAAGTGCACTACTATTGTTTAGCTAGACTTATCATTTTGCACATTCGTGATTGTGATCTACTATTTTAAAAGGAAATAAAAAGGTCAAAGTTCCCGTTTCATAGCTTTCAAGTGCATTTTTGAAGAGTTAATTGTAGAATAAAACTTCCTGTTTGCTCAGCAGCGTTAAAATAACAATGTGATGATGCGTACAGGATAGATATTATCATTACAGGACAATTATACAGTAACGTGTTTCAGTGTCAGCACAACAAGAAGAGAGAGAGAGAGAGAGGGGGGGGGCAGAGGGAGACACAGATAGAAACAGACAGACAGAGAGAGACAGATGGAGAGATTGAGAGACAGATAGAGAGATTGAGAGACAGGCACACACACACACACACACACACACATACACATATATGCAGGGAGAGAGAGAGAGAGCAAGAAAGAAAGAGGGGGACAGACAGACAGAGGCACAGAGAGAGAGAGAGAGAGACCTACACACCCCGACACACAGCAAGAAGAGAGAGAGAGGGGGGGGAGGGGGCGAGAGAGAGGGAGAGAGAAAGAGAGAAAGAGAGAGACCTACACACCCCGACACACAGCAAGAAGAGAGAGAGAGGGGGGGGAGGGGGCGAGAGAGAGGGAGAGAGAAAGAGAGAGAGAGAGAGAGAGAGAGAGGACAACATCTGTCCACCCTGTAACATCTCAGGTTTCTATTGAGTGTTTAAGTAAAAAAAAAAAAATAAATAAAAAGGAAACATAAATAAATAAATAAATAAGTAAGTAAGTGAATAAAGAAATGAATAAATAAATAAAAATATGCTAATATTTAAACCCAAATTGAAAACAAAAATTGAATGCCTGTTTACTAGACGTGGGTACACGGTCAGAGTTTACATGTAAAAAAATTATCTTTTTTTTTTTTCAAGTACAAAACAAGTGCCCTGGCACACACAGCTGTCGCCTGAATATGTGACCCTACCTTACTGGTCACTAACGCTTGACACATTTTGGTACTTCCAAATAAACAGCTCCTAGGCAAACTCGTAGAGTATGTATCCTACACCAGCATTATGAATTCACAAGCACTGTACTAAAAAAACTTAAGTCAATGCGTCTTCCCCACGGGTCTGGGCCGATCTGCGGTTGAACATCATTCCCGAATCTATCAAATAGATGCTCATACTGAGACGAGCTTCGAACACTCCTAGATCAGATGGACTCCCGCACGTGCGCTCGTCCAAAGTATCGATTTATAGAACTCTCTGACAACGGTGAAGTTTTGAAATATTTTTCGGGGCTGTGGGAAAACGGTGGAGGTGGTAGAGTAGATGTGTCGAAATGTACGTAGAGTAATTTCGCCACCGACGTCATCCTCCTGCGTTATTGATCTACGATACAACCCGTAAAGATATAACAATGTCCAAAAATCTTTTTCACACTACGTGCATTTGGCATTGTTTCTTTTTTAGCCCGTGAATGTTCGATTTGTTGTGTAATAAAATATGCTGGGGTTCTAGATTTGTGGTATAAATACATGGATTTTTTTTTTATGACTATGTTTTTTTTTTTAACCACAAAAAGTAATGACGTAATATTGGCATTTTCTTTATCCATTGTTTTCTTTTTTTTTTACTTTGCTCATTGAATCTTCCTTCTCAATATTATTTTCTTTAGTTAACATTTATTATTATTATTATTATTTTCTTTTGTCTTTTACTTCGTACGTTAACTAGCGGCTTGTTAAATATTTCTTTGGATGAGCTCCCTTATGTAGGTCACTGCTGACGTTTGACGGTGATGCAATGTTGTGTCTACTTTGAAACTGATTCTTTTTAATAAAAAAAAATCTTCTGATTTAATCAGCCCGACATGGCTTGCCTCATTCATTTTCATTAGCTGAACAAGAAGCTCCATTTAACTGCAGCCTCATAAATTAAGAGTAAGGCGGAGCGTGCACGCACGGACACCCACACCAAAATGTTGAAACGAGGCCAGAAAGTGATATATATACAGATCGAAAGAACGAACGGGAGAGAGAGGGGGAGAAAGAGAGAGAGAGAGAGGAAAAGAGAGATATATGGCGTCTGTCTGAGACAGGGGAGAGAAGAGAGAGACGGAGACAGAGAGAGACAGAGAGGGAGGAGAGAGAGAGAGAGAGAGGCGAGGGAAGAGACAGACAGAAAGAGAGAGGCACAGCGAAAGAGAGGGAAAGAGTGAGACACGGAGAAAGAGAGGGAAGGAGAGAAGAAGGGGACAGAGGGAAAGAACGAGAGAGGGAGAAGGAAAAAGAGAAAGAGAAAGAATGAGACAAGACAAGGGATGAGGGTAGGATGATTCACATTTCCTGCACAACCCAACAAATTTCAAAGCAAAGGAAACAAAAGAATTGAAACATACAGGAATCATGCCGACCAACTGTGTACATTATCATCATTTGGCCATCTTACTCATAGCATTTTTTTGTTGTTTTTTATTCTAAGTGAAGGGCTAAAACCTTCTGCATTTAATCCATCCAGAGAACTGTTGAGATTTTGCACGCCGACAACAGATACTTGCTGTCAGCCCACAAATAGAAACTCCTTTGCAAAACATGGGAAAGCAATTATAATGAACTCATTATTGTGGAATGACAATGGATTAAATCTCTAGTTAGGTTCTTATAAGGCGAAATCGGAAAGGCGTAAAAAAAAAAATAATGAAAGAATGGAGGGAATTTGAGTTTAAGCCTGAATTTGGAGATCCTACGTTGACACGAAAACGGTCACATTGTGGTGGGGAAAAAGCAAGTCGAAAGACAGAATAATTTGAGTTTGAGTTTAACAGAGGATCGGCGCGATAACGGCCATTTTGCGCTTCTCATGGTCTTTTCCTTATCCCTCTTTGGGCTTTCAGCCCTCAGATGCCTATAGGTAAGATCAGATGTGAAGGAGGTTAAAGATCTAAAGGGGAAAAGGCCCGTATTAAAAATCTAACGGGAAAAGGCCCGTACTGTAAAGAATGTCTACATGAATTTTGTAGATATGATAAACGTAGAGTTCGACCCCTTTCAGAAATGACAAGATGTGCTGCGGGTCCACGACAGAAAATAATTCTTTCATAGATCCGCAGGCACCATGCCTTCTTCTGATATCATGTCCTCACAGGCAGTTAAAAATGATAGACAGAATAAAACAGAACGACGGGGCAGAAGGAGATCCTACCAGTAGACCCTATCTACCACTCGCAGAATGGAGGGTGGAAAGTGCTTGGGGAAGGAGGGGCATAGACAGGGGACCCTGACTGCTTGTAGTTACATTTCTAGCAAGTTACACTGTAGGGCTAGGCAGCGCACTGCGTCAAATCTATTTTGTGTCGGTTCCGGCAAAGGACTTGAACTTCAGCTTGAATCTACTAGCGAGATAAGACTGTTTCCATCTCCCTGGGATTGCAGATCCCATTTGATAAAGTCCGTAGACCACAAAGCACAGGCAAAACAGGCTTAAACTCAGTGGGCTAACGGCTTAAGACAGAAACGTTTCTTTACGTATCTATTTGAATCTGAATGTCAAAGTTTTGTACAAACACATATTTGTAGGAATTTTTATATCAATTATTTTTTAAAAAGACAGGAATATTCATTAGTTTATTTGTGTATTTGTGAGCGGATCTGACGAAATCGGATTTAAGGTGAAATTTTTATACCTTTTTAAAAAATGAAAATAAAGTAATTCTCAGACGATTTCAAGCAAAATATTTCAGCTAGCTGCATAAGAAATGGCTTATCTTTCATTTTATAAGCAAATCTCTTTAACTCTCTTTCTTCCTTTCTATATCAACGTGTATTCATCCATTATCTAATAATTTATTCAGTTTTCCACATTTTTTAAAATCATTTGTTCACCCAAATGTCCAGACTATGCAAAAGATCGTCGGAAAGCAAATTAATTTTTTAAAAATTGTTCAACACAAAAAAAAGTATTAATTCATGCACTGAACCAATGCTGACAAAATCGCAACAATAACGATCGACTGATTCTTTGTCAAATAGAGCGCACAAGTAAAAAAAAAAAAAAAATATATATATAGAATGTTGTTACAAGTACGTACGTCCCCCACGTTTTTTGGGGTCGGGGTACGTATTTTAAAGCCTTTTGTGACTCCATAGCCAGAGAGCTCCTCCCGAAAAACTCCTTATAACAATTATTCTTTTAGATTATCTTTTTCTTTTCCTCTTGTTCTTTGGTTGAAATGGTGAGGGGCAGGGTTAGGGATTCAACAAGATTTAGGGTTGAGGATAAGGACAGCGTTAGCGATAGGTACGCATACGTACACGCCCCTAGAGCAAAATGATTGGGGACTGCACATACTTATAACAAGAGCCCCCCCCCCCCCCAAAAAAAAAAAATCCATTACTTGGTAACAAAATAAATGCGAATAACAAAAGACCCGTTTTTCTTCCTAGCTTTTGCAAAATGTTACTGAATGTCAGTTACGACCTCTTACCAGCGGCAGCGGACGACAAACACCTGGATACATAGACTTGGAATTCCCCCCCCCCCTCCTCCCCCCCCTTAAGAAGGTGACTCGTACGTCTGATTACACGCCAAAGCAAAATCATTTTGATAACAAAATGAAAAAAAAAATGCTATCAATTTCAAAGATTACCTGGTTTATTTATACACACACGTAAACACTATATACCTTACCAAGAATAATATTAAGGAAGACGCCATGCAATAATTCTTACATTTGCCAAAATGAAATTCGTGCGCCACATCTCAGACGTATGACGCACGTATTTCAGTTTTTTTTATCTCTCATAAGAGGTTTCAACCAACCCTGTCCTCCCCGTTTCCAACCCTCAAAAAGTCTATCCCATATTAAGAACCAAAATGAACATGCAGTTGATCAACGTGTTTGTATATACATACTGCTCTTTTTGTGTCGCTCTATGGCACTGACAGGGAAATAATGTGAAAATTCAGGCAAGATGGTTCATTTCTTTGAAATCTCAGCTTTCTGTGTGATAAGACGTTCACGAAATAGGAGAGAGCTTTTTGTGAAGTGAAACTAGAAATAAATAGATCTACGCATTTAAACTAACACCTGATATTTTCTGGTCCTTGTAAAGGCAGAACAAATAAGTGCGATGATTCGGGTAATAAAGAAACAGACAGACATGTAATTGTTAAAGGAAGATCTGTGAATTGAAAACCCTTTTCTTAACAATAACAGCAGCTGTCGTACTTATCAAGTTCAAGTCTTATAATGAAAGCTCAACAATGTTTCTGTTCTGGGACAGAGGGAGGGAGGGGTGGGGAGAGAAGAGAGAGAGGGGGGGGGGGACAGACATGCAGGGCAAAGAGAGAGAGACACAGAGAACGAGAGGGGAGAAAGTGAGATGGGAGAGACATATGGAAAGGAACAGACAGAGGAAGAGAGAAACAGAGTGTCACGAGTGGAGTGAGCGATAGTTAATAATTACGGGGGGAAAGGAGGAGAGTAAAATTAACGCACGTAGACAAGTAAGGAAAAGCGTGCCTGTTATGAGTGGTGGGGGGTCTGAATGAGGCAAAAGCGCTGTATTACTATCACTGCAAGTTAGAAGGTCCTAGAGAACGGACGCAAGAGAAAGCCCAGCGGGCGAACATAAGGAGAGCAGTCGGAAGACTTGGGAGTAGTGTTTTTCCAGTGATGACTGGTAGGTGAAACGATGATTGATAATAGTTATGATTGATGTATTATATTCGTCTATGACCATGATGTAAATAAGTATATGTGAGGAATGTGGAAGTCCTTGATACTGTATATAGCAATGTGCGCCATGAGCGATAGATGAAAGTTGAGTTCATGTATTTGTAGCGAGAGTGGGTATTGTGTACTACGGTGGAGGTGTGTTACCGTAAGATGTTTGGTGAGTGAAATGTGAACTATTGTGTGTACGCTTCATGAGTTGTAATGAGGGGTGAAGTGATTAGAAATGGTATGGTATTATACCAATGTAATGTTATTCTTGTAGGTGTCGGGGACGGGCCGAAGAGCCGCGTCGGTGAGCACAGGGGATAGGCCAGCATAGGGCCGAAGGCCACACATAGGCCAGGAGTGACGCTGTCGTGTAGGACAGTCGCAGCACATGAGTCGTGGCAGTCTGGCCACCGACAGGGATGTATATATGCTTGGAATGTACTGTTGCCACGTTGATGGGCTATTGAAATGATAATGTACTATTGCCACGTTGATGGGCTATTGAAATGATAATGTACTATTGCCATGTTGATGGGTTATTGAAATGATAATGTGCTATTGCCCTGCTGAGGTGCTAGTGGAATGCTAAGGTGTTATGGCAATAGGAAGGTGATATTGAGAGACTGCGGTGCCAGTGAATTATTAATGTGCTATTAAGACCCTGAGGGGAGAGGCTGAGGCCGAAGTGTCTTTAGGAAGTAACTACCGGGTTGTGGATCCGAGGAAGAGTGCATGTGGGAATAAGGCCGTTGTACGGCAGTTAATTTCAATAATATAATGTATGTAATTGCGCTATTATCTGTATAATTATGTTTAATAAATGTGTTCTGTTAAGTGTTAAACTTGTTCGTTCGTGATTGTTGTCCTGTCATAACTTATTACATCTCCCAGTCTGGGATTTGTGACACAGAGAACAGATAGATAGATAGATAGATAGATAGACAGACAGACAGACAGACAGACAGACAGACAGACAGACAGACAGACGGACGGACGGACGGACGGACGGACGGACGGACGGGCGGGCAGACAGACAGACAGACAGACAGACAGACAGACAGACAGACAGACAGACAGACAGATAGATAGATAGATAGAGAGGCAACGAGAAAGAGAAAGAAAGAGAGGCAACGAGAAAGTGAAAGAAAGAGAGGCAACGAGAAAGAGAAAGAAAGAGAGGCAACCAGAAAGAGAAAGAAAGAGAGGCAACCAGAAAGAGAAAGAAAGAGAGGCAACCAGAAAGAGAAAGAAAGAGAGGCAACCAGAAAGAGAAAGAAAGAGAGGCAACCAGAAAGAGAAAGAAAGAGAGGCAACCAGAAAGAGAAAGAAAGAGAGGCAACCAGAAAGAGAAAGAAAGAGAGAATACGGGGGGATGAGAGTGGAAGTCCCACCCAAGCGTCAGCCTCTTTCTCTCTCCCTTTTAATTTCTCGTGAAGAGAGGAAGAGGCTTAAACAAAAATAATAAGTGGACAGGGCTGGTTTGGTCAAGCAGCCAAAGTACTCACATTAGACAGTTTTGTGACCATTCTATGGTCAAATTCCGAAAGATTACTGGTGCCCATTTTGCCAGTGGCAAGGTTCCTGTAGTCGGCAAAGCCAAACTTCATCCTACCCTAAACCCATAGATTGATGGCGCACTAAGAGTTAAATCTTGTTTGATCTCGGCATTTGTATGAGATGTAGACTGTGGGGGTTAAGCTGGGATCTCGGAGCATTCACTCGCGAGATCGAAACAAAATCTGTCTCACTAGGTTCTGGGCCGTTAAAACTGTCTTGACTCGGGTGGTGGACAGAGAGAATTTGCGCACTCAATCAAAACAGATGCAAGACAGAATTGACTTTAAAAAAAAAAAATCACTGATCAAGTTTGAAAACTCAATGTGGCCAAATGGCCCAAATAGTGCTGCATTAAAAAAAAAAACGAAAAATAAACAAAAAACCGAGGAGTGGGGACTGATTTTTCCTGCTTCAAATTTATGTGCTTTGCTTTTATCTGACAGTTTCAAATCAGTTTGTGCAGACTTCAGAAATTTGGGCAAGGCACATTATGTCTGGGTATCTGGGTATGCTTCAGTTGGTTTGTCTCACTCGACGACAAATAACTTGTCTGTGCTCTTACGAAAGTTTCATCTTATTTCGTCTTACATGGTGATTTTCATGGTTATAACTATCCTTCGTTCTCCTAAGCTATTCAGTTCTTATTTTTGCATTACAATTAATCTTTTCCAGTGCACATGCTCAGCTGCCGTGCCCCCCCCAAAAAACACCAAAAAACAAATCTTTGCAAGTAAACGTGCTCAGCTGCCGTGCCAAAAAAAAAAAAAACTACGCATGCTCAACTGCAGAGCGGTTAACGCCACAATTTTGTTGAAGTGAGTGAAACGAACAAATAAGAGACAAATTTCGAGTTAGGTCTTTCTCAGTTTTTCTTTCCTATTTCTTATTTTGTTCTGTCATGTGATATTTCGATTTCAAATACTGACACCCCAGGCGAATAGAAACATGTTTATTATCTTATAATGCCGAGCCAAATTCGTCTTCGTGTTTAATAACAGATCGCGCGGAGCCGAGACTTCGACTCATAATTACAGAGAGGGAAGGTGCGAGTGACTTGATCTATTCTATATCTATCCAAAACAGCCACTTTTGTCGTGGGAGACAGAAATACTCTTTCTAGTTCTAATAAGCTGAAGATATAATTTCAAACAGAGCGTGACATGTCAAAACATGCGTCGTGTTGTGCTTTCATTATTCTGTGAGTCTTACTTTATTAAAATTGTTATTTATTTTGTCTTTTGGAACTAGATGAGGTACCCGGCTTTGCCCGGAATAATATGTGCTCCTACCCTTCTCTGTCTGTCTGTCTGTCTTTGTTATTAATCTACAGTCTTGCTTCAGAACTCATGCACTTCAGGGCACCACGCACCAAACTGAACGCGTGCCAAAGATTAAAGTCTCCAGTGCAGTAAAAGGGAGCACAATGAGAAATCACTGTATTTTACATTATTACAACTTTTTTTTTTTTTCAAATTGCCCGAAACTTGAGTAAACACAATCCATCTACACAACAGCAATTGGGGATGGATTAGTTGACACTTGAGAAAATTCATTTTATAATTTTTGAAACTGTCATTTAGGTTGTAGCATTGAGCAAAATAAATAAATTAATTAATAAAAATGATAACGCAAAATTAGACCATAATGAAATATTCCCGCCACTACTTTTTGGTTTATAATAAAATAAGATTGAATTTATTCATTTTTTTTGGGAGGGGGGGAGGGAAGAAAAGAATCTTGATTTGTTTTGTTGAAAAGCTTTGGGAATAAAATGACTTATCTCACTATTTCTAGGCTGTTGGAAGCTGTCCATTGGAAATGCCGCAAAAGTGTCAATAATTTTGTTCTTTCTCTTCTTTTCCTGAAAAATTCAGTTAAGCATGTAATGCACTAAGCAGCTGTGCTTCGAGGGACTTTGATATCCCCTTCTTATTTTTTTTTTCTTTTAAAAAGAACAGAATCTGTTTCCTTTGGTTTCTGTAAGGAACAAGACGCCACTGATAACACATTCTTTCAAGGGCGGACAGACTGGAGGAACGTGTTATCAGAGTTCCAAAATGTTATCCGCTTCTCTTGTTTAAATCTGGCAGGTTTTTCCCAACCGCCTGGACCTAGAGACCTGTTGTGTTATCAAACATCGCATTTGTTTTCTGGAGTGGAACTTGCAGCAAGCTCTTTTCTTACCATAACAAACTTTTAAAAAAACGGTTGCTATGGCATTCCGGCCGGCACTCCTCAGGATGATCCTTTCTTTTTACTTTCTGTCAAACGTTATGTATATTTATAACGCCGGGTATTTTCCACATTGTTGTATGTGCATTTTTGCCCTTCCGAGAAAATGAGGATTGACAGTTTGAAGAGCTAGGTAAAATCAAGGTTTTGTTCAATACGCTTCAAACTCGAAACTTGCATAAAAATGCCCACGAAAAATACACCCATTTGATTCCTATGTATAATACAATTAGGAGTGAGAGAACCACTTTCATGACAAAACCTCAAAATCGGCAAAATGTCGCGTTCAGCCATACGGCAAATACCCCTCAGTAATACAAGGTCGGCCTTGGGAGCATCGGGGCCCAATATAATCATAATTGTTGTTGTTCTCTGTAAAATCTGCAATGTGATGTTGCAATGTGTTGTTGTGTGGTATTTGACAACACTAGGTTACCTGATTGTGGGATCCCCATTAGGTCTGGGGCCAAAGTGGGAGAAATTGGTCCAGTTGACTGAAAGCCGACACTGGTATAATGGTTTACCTTCCTGAATTCAAGATTAAACATTTTCTTGGTGAAATGGTGGTACCTTTTACGTATACAAGGTAAGAAAACTAGCTAAAACTTAACACTTCAAGTCAGCTATTAAACTTGTGAATTTGTATTCAGAGACGACCCCCCCCTCCCCCTTCCAACTGGCCCCAAACAAAACGAAAAGAAAACATGCCCTCACACATCCACATACCCACAACGGTTACATTAAAGCTTTACACGAAGGTCAAAATGATGTCGTCAGCATTGCTTATAAGACGTATGATGTAAACACACATTTTCTTTGCGCGTCAATACAGTCATGCACTCCACATTCAAGAGCAGATTCCCCACTGAGCACTGGCAAATCCACGTCACAAAATGTCGGCGTGAGAAATTAGCTTCATTTACTGAGAGAGGGTCTAACCTTGCAAGTCTGAATATCACTCATTTTCTCTGCCTGTCCATCTGTCAGTCCGTCGGTCAGTCAGTCTGTCTGTCTGGCTATCTGTCTGTCCGTTTGTCTTTCTGTCTGCCTATCTATCTGACTATCTCTCTGTCTGTCTGTTCGTATCCGTCTGTTTGTGTGCCTGTCTGTTCGTAATGATGTACTATCTGTTTGTCTGTGTAACTGTCTGCCTGTCTGACTATCTCTTTGTCGGTCTGGCTATCTATCTGATGATCTGTCTGTCTGTTTGTATGCCTGTCTGTGGTGATGAAGTCTGTTTGTCTGTCTGTCTGTGTGATGTTATGTCTGTCTGTCTATCTGGCTATCTGTCTATCTGTCTGTCTGTCTGACTATCTGTCTGTCTGTCTGTCTTCCTGCCTCTCTGTTTGTGTACCTGTCTGTCTGTTTAAGGTAATTTACAGATTATACTGTGTTTTTCCAAAATTGAGTTAGGTGGGTAAGAACATTCATTAACTGCCTGCTTCCTATCCCATACGAATTTGCGACTAGCTGGCCCCGGATAATTCAATTTGCACAAACACGTCAATAAATAAATTAACAAAGAAAGAAAGAAAAAAAAGATTTCAAAAGGATAGAAAAGTAAGCACCTTAATCAATCAATCAATCAATCAGTCAATCAATCGGCCAGTCAAGTTTTGCCCTCTTTCAATCTGCCCCCAGAAGAGCCATCGCCCCTTATCATCTCGTTCACCCCCCTCTCCCCTCCCCCAGGCCCAATCCCGTTTGCTACGCCTCTGCACACTGGCTGTAAAATCAATACATGGCGGCAAATGATAACACGGTTATTTCTCAAGAGTATTGGCGTATCACCGTCTTCACCATCTTAAACACAGTTATGATACTTGAGTCAACTCGCTGGCACTGAAATCTTTATGTGAGTTAATGTACTATCTCCCAACCTGGGGCGGTAATCTCTGCCACTGACGTAGTAAAATAATGAATGCTTTAGGTACCAAAAAAAAAAGGGCTTTCCACTGATAGGCAGAATTCAAAATGTGAGCGACAACAAGCAGAATTTCGTCTGAGTTTCTGAAATTTTCCCTGAAAAATGTTTGGATTATTGATGTTCCTCCTAATGCTTGAAGATCAGGCCATGCAGTAGCCCGGTGACAAGAGCGCTTGCCCTGGGTGCGCAAGATACCAGCTTCGAATCCCACTGTCATGTATCAGCAGCATAACACATTCTTCCCCAGCAAACAGACAGTCAAAATAAAAAATTTTAAAAAGCTAGACTGCAAACTTTGATGGTTATCTCTGACCGACGGAGACCTCTCTTCATTGTCTTTACGACTTGCAGATAAGTAGACGCACTTATTTAATATTCTCTTAATATTCCATATATTTCATATTCTTTTCTTTTTTTTTATTGTCAATAGTTTTTATCTGTTCAATTTTCCTTTTTTTTTTTCTGTTGTTCTTGTTTTTGTTGTTTTTTTCTCCTTGAAGAAATTTTTTGTCGAAATATTGACATTTTCTGCCTTCCTTTTTTCTTTGCGTTTCACTGTATCGCGTGGGTATTATTTCTTACGCCAGACTTTGCTGCATACAACTTTTTCTTGTTGCCAATTTTTGACTTTGCACGAAGCCTTGCTGCGACCCCATAGTTTTTTCTGCGGTGTTTATAATCTCTCTTCATTATGTGTGTTTCCCTGATAATTTGAAAACCAGTGACTCTATGAATCTGGAGCACTCTCTAAGGCGATGTCATCAGCCAGAAAGGCTACTTGACAAAAAATGCACGGTAGTAAAATGATCACGGCCTACCCAATTTACCATCTGTGACAGGCCCTTGATGGCAACATCATTATGACCATTGAACCACCTGGACAAGTGGGTGGAGGTAATCCGCACTTGTGATATCATTATTGACTTTGTTGAGGTATTAAGTGTTGACTTCCGTGTTCCGAGGCATCACTTAGAACGTGTTCTCGAGACAAAGACAAGAGGTGAGACAGAGTGGCGCTAGTTTTGAGATTACAATGAAAATACCGGCAAATACACTTTGGGGGGGGGGGGGTGACTATGATAAGATAAGATAAGATAAGAACCACTTTATCATCACATGAGAGAAATTCACTTTCACAGAGAGTTTAAGACCAGGAACATGATAAATACATGTATCGCGTCATTAAAAAAATATATCATAACTCGCTAACAGGCTTATTACATGAAGTAACATAATGGCATGGAACCTTAGTAAAATATGGCACAGATCTAACTATGATGTCTTGTTGAGGGCAATTGCGGGGGGGGGGGGCGAAAATGATCTTCTGTATGTTAGAACTATTATAACAGCCTCTGCAACAATCAATTTATAATACTAGTAATAACCTTATCAGCATGATTTGACTGCACCAACGTACATGCCTGTTTGTCATGAGGTCTGCCGTGTTACGGGAAAAAGACCCAATGGGCCGATCTAGTTCAAATTCCCATTTTAACATCATTAATTAAATGGGCTGGATCCTTCTATTCGGATATAAGTATGCGCCTCTAATACTTTCTTTTGGTGCCTACAATTTGATGATTGAACAAATTTCTGTGGATCTGGAGAAATCCAGCTCAAGGTGAAATTTTTATACCTCTTTAAAAAAAATCAAAATAAAATATTTCTAAGACTATTTCAAGCAAAAAAACGAATGCACAAAAATGGCTATTTTATATTTTCTATTATAAAGCAAATCTCGATTTCCATTGAATTTTTTCTTCAGACTCTGGAGGGATTTCCTCAGGAATTTGGTCTTTCATCTTAAGCCCGATTTCGCCAGATCTACCCACAAATATTAAACCCGGGGGGCAATGTGAATTAATTTTTTTTCTTGCCTCTTCTCAAAGACTCTTGTTTTTGGCTTTTACTGTCTTTTGCCATAACGTGTCAGAGATTGTTATAGTCTCATGAGACCGGTTCTTAATACATCCAGGTAATGCCCATCCCGTTACCTGTATCTATTCCACAGGTGCGCGAATCACGTTTTCTTCACATTTCGTCTGGAAAACACTTATTACAAGAAACGTCTACAATCTATCAAAAGAATATGATTAGTCATGGCGCCTACATGTCAAATCTTGTATGCCAAGGAAACCGTGAGTAGGTGCAGAGCCGTGGTGTGTATGTAAACCAAGCCCATTTATTTGTTGGAGGAGTGTCCAATATTGCTCACGGAAATGCTGCGCGGCTTTTATTTTTCTTGGAAAGGAAATTCTTGCTCATACTTTCTTCATGTCCTTGAAATATAATTTTTAGTGAATGTGACAAAACCGGGCAAACGGCGAAATTTTTATAGCTCTTTAAAAAGTGAAAATAAACTATTTCTAAGACGATTTCAACCAAAATGTTTTAACTGAATGCAGAAAAATGCCAATTTCATATTATAAGCAAATCTGCACTTCCATAGAAAAAGACTCCCAACCCTTTTTCGAGGGGTCTTCTCAAGAATTTGGTCTTTCACCTAAAGCCCGATTTCGTCAGATCCACTTACATTATGGTGGACGCTAGTTGGTCCATGTACCAACATACCAACAAGAGGATGCCCCCCCCCCTTTTTTTTTTTTGATAACCCGTTTATTGTAAATTTCTGAAAAACAAAATTGCCGTGGGGATTTCGCCAAAGAAAAGGTTATCGTGACCAGCTAGCTCAACGGCAATCCTAACCTCGGCCCTAGCAGTTTCCCCCTCAAAATTCTCAGTGCACACCAAATCCAATCTCATCTAGCCACACTGCCTTAGTAGTCACTTTATTATACCATTACCCCTTACAAAACATGTTGAAAAATGATAATATACTTGAAAACACGGCTGACGGCCGCTTTCCATGAAGCGTATTTTTGGAGGGAAGGAGGGGCAGGTGGGGGGGGGGGGTACGTATTTCTTTCACGCACGTGTCTTGCAGTCATGTGTGCTTTTCATTTCCATACTGCGGTTTTATACACGTTCCATGGAAACGACCACAGTGAAATTGTAGGATGCGTATGTTAAAGCTATGCACGTCTTTTTGCACCTAAAGTTTCGCTCCATAATACCTACGCGTCCGCAAAACGTATCCAGAGTGCATCAGAACTGCTGATCATGGAAAAGGGGCTTAACTAAATCCCACCAACCAACCTCTTCTCGAGGCAAATAGATCACCTAGCATTCTTCGATTTATCACGAGCAAGACATGGACAAAAATACACCCAGGGGCCACCTGTAACGCAGACAAATACCGCGATTTATGTGTACAGTGTGTCACGAGTGGAGTGAGCGATAGTTAATAATTACGGGGGGAAAGGAGGAGAGTAAAATTAACGCACGGAGACAGGGAAGAAAAGTCGTGCATGTCATGAGTGGGGGGTCTGAAGGAGGCGAAAGCGCTGTATAACTATCACTGCAAGTTAGAAGGTCCTAGGGAGCGGATCTGTGAATAATAGCCCATCGGGCAGAGATAAAAGGAAGCAGTCGAGAAGACTAGTGAGGGTCTTTCCAGTTATGACTGGTATGTAGAACGTTGATTGATTATTATGATTGATGTATTATATTATATTCGTCTTATTACCATGATGTGAATAAGTATATGTGAGGAATGTGGAAGTCCTTGATATTGGATATAGCAATGTGCGCCACGAGCGATAGATGAAAGTGAGTTCATGGATTTGTAGCGCGAGTGAGTAGTGTGTACTCCGATGGAGGTGTGTTACCGTAAGATGTGTGGTGAGTGAAAGGTGAACTAGTGTGTGTACGCTTCATGGATTGTAAGGAGAGGTGGAGCGAATAGAAATGGTAGGGTATTATACCAATGTAATGTTATTCTTGTAGGTGTCGGGGACGGGCCGCAGAGCCACCTCGATGAGCACAGGAGATAGGCCAGCATAGGGCCGGAGGCCACACATAGGCCAGAAGTGAGGCTGTCAGTGCAGGACAGTAGAGGCACATAAAGTCGTGGCAGTCAGGCCACGGGCAGGGACGTAGATATGAGAGTGAATGAGATACTATATTGTTGCCATGTTGATAGGCTAGTGAACTGATATTATGTTGTTGCCATGTTGATGGCTATGGAAATAATAATGTGTTATTGCCCTGCGGAGGTGCTAGGGGAGTGCTAAGGTGTATGACAATAGGAAGGTGATATTGAGAGACTGCGGTGCCAGTGAATCATTAATGTACTATTAAGACCCTGAGGGGAGAGGCTGAGGCCGAAGTGCCTTTAGGAGTAACTACCGGATTGTGGATCCGAGGGAGCGTGTGTGTGAGAATAAGGCCGTTGTACGGCAGTCATTTCAATAATATAATATATGTAATTGCGCTATTATATGTATAATTATGTTTAATAAATGTGTGAGTCTGATGGGTTGTTTTGTTAAGTGTTAAACTTGTTTGTTCGTGATTGTCGTCCTGTCATAAACTATTACATTTCCCAGTCTGGGATTTGTGACACTGGGGGCTCGTCCGTTGTGACACTGGGGGCTCGTCCGTTGTGACACTGGGGGCTCGTCCGTTGTGACACTGGGGGCTCGTCCTGTTTACCTGTGGTCATTTTGACATTGTGTATTCGTTATATCTAGTTGTTTTTCTGTTGTGCTAGGAATTCGTGCTGTTGTCTTTGTTCGTGGGATGAATGGAAATTTCATGATGATATGATTTATGTATGGTTATGAATAATAATATGTATTGATGCATGTATTGCTATGAATAGGTATTAATGTGTATTTAAACTTTCCAGAGTGTGTGCGTGCAGCCTGAGGAGACAAGCAGCCAGAGCTCCGAGACAAGGGGAGAGGTTATAGTCAGAAAAGTTAAGTAAAAGTCAAAAACTTGTACCCTGGATTGAGGGCTGTCTGTTCATCTGTCTTTTTCCCTGTTTTTGCTGTTTTTGTTGTCGTTATTGATTATATGGGCGGTGGCGCGGGTTTGCTGTGTTGAACTTAGTTTATCCTTTTAAAAAGGTGTGGTAAACTTTGGAACTTCGTTCATCACAGTGAACAGTTCTGTAGGGACCTGTATTTTTGTTTAGATTGTAGCGTTCTATCTTCCTCGTTGTTTTAGGAAGACGTTTCTCTTGTCCTTCTCCTCCCTATCTGTAGATACGTTCCTTTTTTTCAGACTCTGTTCTTGTTTGTACCGTGTTGTGTAATCGGCGTAGTATGTTGCATTTTTTTTTCCATTATATTTTCCTTTTTACGTCTTTGTCCTAGTCTGGTTCGTTGTCCTTGACGTACTTGTGGTCCTTCTACTGTATTTCTTCATTCTTGTCGTTTCTATTTTCTTTTATAATTAATAGTGCATACATTTTATAGATATAGAATTAGTTGTGCTGTAAAGGTAAATTTCTGAATTGTATTCTGAACTGGGTATTGTTATATCTGGTGTGATCTCAGGTCTCTGGTCGTATCGTTAGTGATCATACCGACAGGTTGGTCGTCTTATAATAGATACCATAACCATAAATCTGTGAAATGGCGGAACTCCAACAACTAATGAAGTTGGGTAAGGAACTTGGCCTGGAGGGAGAAGAGCTACGCGGCTGGATTAAAGAACAGCAGGCAGAAATGCGCGATGAGCGTGCTAAGGATAGAGAACAGGAAAAAAAGGATAAGGAAGAGGAAAGGGAGTTTAAGTTAAAGGAGTTAGAAGCTCAGCAACAGGAGAGACAGGCTAAGGAAAGGGAGCAGGAGATAAGGTTAAAGGAGATAGAGGCGCAAGTAAAGATCGCCGAGTTGGAAATCAAAAAGAATGCGCCAACAGAAACAGTTGAGCGGCAGGTACACAATAAAGGTGGCGTTAGGATTAAGCTCCCTACGTTCGACGACCGGAAGGACGACATAGACGCCTTCCTTTACAGGTTCGAACTGAACGCACAATTGCAATGGGGGGAAAATAAGGAATTATGGGCCACGTACCTGGCATCGCTATTGCAGGGACGAGCGTTAACCTACTTTAAAGAGCTACAGCGCGAAGACGTGCAAGATTACGATAAGCTGAAGGCTTTGCTGCTTCGCCGATTTGCGCGTACCGAGGAATATTTCCGGGAGCAGTTTAGGCGAGCACGTGCAGATACCAGGGAGGACTTTGCTGCCTTCGTCGCGAGACTAACGGAGTATTTCGCGAACTGGGTAGACTTGGCGCATGTGGGCACGGATTTCGCTAAACTGAAAGACCTAATGATCCGTGACCAGCTGTACGCGTCGTGCCACAAAGATCTGGTGGCTTTCCTGAAAGAGAACGAACCCGCGACGGTGCAGGAGGCGTCTAAGTTGGCGGAGGCATACCGTACGGCGCATCCGTCCAAACCAGTCGCCAGGGCGTACGTCCAAGATGCTGGGTACGTCGCCGTTGTCGAGGGGTCGCCGGCAGGACTTGGGGACAGGTCGCGTCAGCGTGGTGCCTATAGCGGGCAAGCCCAGGGGCAGCGTAGGGGCTATCACCAATCACCGGCATATGGATCCGGTAAGTTTGACCGAGCAGGAGGGCTAGGTCGCGGTAATGGCCGGGGGCGAATTGTGACCTTTGCCGATGACCGACGGCATAGGGACTCTAGTTCCGGTCGCGATGGGTCACGGGGACCCAGGCCTAGAGCAGCACAGGGAGCGGAGTGTTGGACTTGCGGACGCGTGGGTCACTTTTCGCGCGAGTGTAGGGCCGCGAAGTGTTGGAACTGCGGAAGAGCAGATCACATCAGCGTGAACTGCCCTGCAGGTAGGATAGCGGCGAACGTGGACAGTAGCTCCAGTCCATGTTCCCCAAATAAATTTCATCATGCGGCTGCGTGTGTTACATCGGACAACGGAGGCGGACAGTATTCTAAGTGTCCCAGTTGTGAGAAGTTATTATCTTCCGGTGTTTTACCTTGTGGGAGAAAGATCCCCGTTATAAATTCATGTCATACAGGAGGTGGTCTTAGGGTTTATCCGGGGTTTGTTGGGGACGAACCGGTCTCGGTTTTACGAGATACAGGATCTACCGTTGTGGGAGTGCATAGGGACTGCATTCGGGATTCACAGCTTACAGGTGAGACTGTCCCGTGCATCCAATTTTCGGGGGCCATTGAGAAATTGCCCATGGCAAAAATAATGATAGATACACCTTTCCTTGGCGGGGAAGTCGAAGCAGTCGTTGGTTGTTTTCCAGGCGCCCAGCTCATCATTGGGAATGTATCCCGGGTAGTTTCCCCTTCCGACGAGAACGTGCAAGCATGGTCGCAATCAAAAGGTATTGACTTTTGCGCCGCGGTCGAAACACGCCGACGGGTAGCCGACAAAGTCAAGATTAGACCTTTGGCTACGCCAGCGGTCAACCTAGACATCACGCCAGAGCGCTTGGCGAGATTACAAAGGGAGGACCCATCATTAAACCCATGTTTTGGGGAAGCGCGAACCGAGAAAACGAGGAGATATAAGAACGGGTCATCTTCTTTTTTTGTCCAGGGGGGCATTCTGTTCCGTAAGTATGTAACGGTGTCCTCCATTTTAAAGCAGGTCGTTGTGCCAGCGTTGCTGATCGCAACAGTATTGCATTTGGCACATGATGTCCCATTAGCGGGTCATATGGGGATAGCTAGAACCAAAGAAAGGGTTCTTAAAAATTTTTACTGGCCATCGGTCCACAGAGATGTGCAGGTCTATTGTAAGACGTGCAGTGCGTGCCAAAAGACGACGCATAAGGGTCGTACACCCCAGGCTCCTCTTCAGAAGATCCCCACGGTCTCGGAACCGTTTAAAAGGGTCTCGATAGACCTTGTTGGCCCCATTCACCCAGCGACCGATAGGGGGAATCGATTTTTCTTAACGGTCATATGTAATGCTACGAGATGGCCAGAGGCGGTTCCTCTGCGGACCATAACGTCTGAGGCAGTCGCGGAAGCGTTGTTTGCAATTTTCGCTAGGGTAGGAATACCAGAGCAAATTCTGTCTGATAGGGGCGCGTAATTTACGTCGCAGATGATGAAGGAATTGTTCCGCTTATTCAGTATACAACCCATCACTACCACCCCTTATCATCCGCAGGCTAATGGCATGTGCGAGAGATTGAACTCGACGTTGAAGTCGATGCTGCGTAAGGTAGCTGCTGATCGCCCTAAAGATTGGGATAGATATATCCCTGCAGTGTTATTCGCGTACAGAGAGGTACGGCAGGAGTCAACGGGATTCTCGCCGTTCGAAATGATGTACGGTCGTAGTCCTAGGGGCCCAACTGATGTTCTTCGGGACATGATGACGTCGCCATCATCGGGAGACGATGAGCAGATTTCGGTGTTTCAGTACCTTGTTGATTTAAGAGAAAGACTATCTTCAGCGCGCACTATAGCAGAAGAAGCTTCTGGTGTCGCTTCGAAAAGAGCAAAAGACTATAAAGATAGAGGGTCCAAACTGAGAATTTTTAAGCCAGGAGACAAGGTTCTGTTGTTGTTACCTACGGACCATAATAAGTTATTGATGACATGGAAAGGCCCTTATGTTATTGAGCGAGTTGTTTCAAAGGTAGATTACGCTATCCACATTGATGGAGCGAGTAAGGTTTTCCATGTTAATATGCTACAGAGATTTTATGAGAGACCACAGTATCTGTGTGCACAGACAAGACCAGAGGAGACTGTCTTCTCTACTGCTTGTACGGGGGTCGTAGACCAGTTGGACTGTGACGTAAGCGACACCGAGGCGCAGGAGGAGTTACAAATTCAATTGCCGGAGTTAACTCCGACACAAGGTTACAGGGACGTAAAAATTAACCCTGACCTTACGAGTTCAAGGAGTAGGGAACTTGAGACCCTGTTAGCGTCATTTCCGGATGTTGTTACGGATTTGCCGGGTCGCACTACGGTGATCCAGCACCAAATAAAGTTGACTTCGGATAAGCCGGTATTTCTTAGACCTTATCCGCTGCCGTTTTCTTCGAGAGATAGAGTCATAAAGGAAGTTGAGTCAATGTTGAAGTTAGATGTGATAGAACCATCAACATCGCCGTATTCATCACCCATCGTCCTCGTGAAAAAACTTGATGGGTCGGTGCGGTTCTGTATTGATTTTCGAAGATTGAACACTATTACGGTAGGCGATAGGGAGCCTATCCCGTTCCAGGAGGAATTAATAGCTTCATTGGCCGGGTCCACGTGGTTTTCCAAGATTGATTTGACGAAAGGGTATTGGGAAATCCCGCTTACTGAGGAGTCTAAACAATACACGGCGTTCCAAACGCCCATTGGATTATTCCAATTTAAGGTCATGCCATTTGGGTTGGTAAACGCGCCGGCGACGTTTGCACGATTAATGAGATTAGTGTTGAAGGACATACCTAATGTCGTGTCATTCTTTGACGATATAGCATGCCATACGTCGACATGGTCTGATCATATTCAGACACTAACAGTAATTTTTCAACGATTACGTCATTTTGGGTTAACTGCTAAACCCGCAAAGATGGATTTGGCATGTCCAGAGATAGTATTCTTAGGACATATTGTGGGTAGAGGCGTTCAGAGACCTGAAGTAACAAAAATTGACAAGTTAGTAGGGTTGCAAATCCCAAAAACAAAGAAACAAGTCAGAAGCTTAGTGGGAATTTTAAATTATTACAGAAAGTTCATTCCAAATTTTTCCTCCTTGTCATCTTCTCTTACTGACCTTACTAAGAAGGGACAACCCGATAAGGTCCAGTGGACGTCTGAATGTCAGACATCATTTGATAATTTGGTGACAGCATTATCATCGTCACCCATTCTGATATTACCCGATTTTCGATCTAATTTTATCCTCAGAACGGATGCGTCGGACTCTGGTGTCGGCGCTTGTCTTCTACAGGAGAAGAACGAATGTCTCCATCCTGTATGTTATGTCAGTAGGAAGTTATTGCAGAGAGAAAGAAAGTATTCTGTGATAGAGCGTGAGTGTCTTGCCATTGTCTGGTCCGTCCAGAAACTAGGACGTTATCTCATGGGACGAGAATTTTGTATCCAGACAGACCACAAGCCACTGACATTTTTGTCGAAGAATCGTTCGTCCAGCCCACGCTTGTCTAGATGGGCATTGGCTTTGCAGCCGTATACCTTCGTTATTCAACCAATTCCAGGAACCAGCAATCATATCGCCGACTACCTTAGTCGAGCCTAGGGGAAGATTTCGGGAGCTTATACATCGGAGGACAGGAACATTGACAGGATCTGTGTGAATGAGTCGACTTTAAAATATTGACATTATAAATATGATATGAAGAATGGTTGATAGGTTGAGTGGTTTTTGATTCTGTATTAAGTATTGTGATTAGTTAGCTATTCATGATGTGACACATATATGCATATTGCAGGCCATACGGATCCCCATATTTTTCCCTGATTTCGGTATTTTATATACTGGGGGAACTGATAGGTCATTTTTCTAGTGTAGGTATTGCTCACGCTCACTCGTGGACAGTCATCTTGATGCGATTTGAAATTAATTGCATTAATTTTTTTGGGGTGGGGGATGATGTCACGAGTGGAGTGAGCGATAGTTAATAATTACGGGGGGAAAGGAGGAGAGTAAAATTAACGCACGGAGACAGGGAAGAAAAGTCGTGCATGTCATGAGTGGGGGGTCTGAAGGAGGCGAAAGCGCTGTATAACTATCACTGCAAGTTAGAAGGTCCTAGGGAGCGGATCTGTGAATAATAGCCCATCGGGCAGAGATAAAAGGAAGCAGTCGAGAAGACTAGTGAGGGTCTTTCCAGTTATGACTGGTATGTAGAACGTTGATTGATTATTATGATTGATGTATTATATTATATTCGTCTTATTACCATGATGTGAATAAGTATATGTGAGGAATGTGGAAGTCCTTGATATTGGATATAGCAATGTGCGCCACGAGCGATAGATGAAAGTGAGTTCATGGATTTGTAGCGCGAGTGAGTAGTGTGTACTCCGATGGAGGTGTGTTACCGTAAGATGTGTGGTGAGTGAAAGGTGAACTAGTGTGTGTACGCTTCATGGATTGTAAGGAGAGGTGGAGCGAATAGAAATGGTAGGGTATTATACCAATGTAATGTTATTCTTGTAGGTGTCGGGGACGGGCCGCAGAGCCACCTCGATGAGCACAGGAGATAGGCCAGCATAGGGCCGGAGGCCACACATAGGCCAGAAGTGAGGCTGTCAGTGCAGGACAGTAGAGGCACATAAAGTCGTGGCAGTCAGGCCACGGGCAGGGACGTAGATATGAGAGTGAATGAGATACTATATTGTTGCCATGTTGATAGGCTAGTGAACTGATATTATGTTGTTGCCATGTTGATGGCTATGGAAATAATAATGTGTTATTGCCCTGCGGAGGTGCTAGGGGAGTGCTAAGGTGTATGACAATAGGAAGGTGATATTGAGAGACTGCGGTGCCAGTGAATCATTAATGTACTATTAAGACCCTGAGGGGAGAGGCTGAGGCCGAAGTGCCTTTAGGAGTAACTACCGGATTGTGGATCCGAGGGAGCGTGTGTGTGAGAATAAGGCCGTTGTACGGCAGTCATTTCAATAATATAATATATGTAATTGCGCTATTATATGTATAATTATGTTTAATAAATGTGTGAGTCTGATGGGTTGTTTTGTTAAGTGTTAAACTTGTTTGTTCGTGATTGTCGTCCTGTCATAAACTATTACATTTCCCAGTCTGGGATTTGTGACACAGTGATAAAACCTCGGCGGACAAGCGCTCAGCCCCCGATTTACGGAACGTTACAATCGATGACCCCGGGACGTAAATGTAGAAATCTCCCTGGGACGGACCAGCTCTACAGTGAACTGATCTACCACGACAAAACACTTGAATAGCCAAGTTTGTTTATTTTTTGCATGAGGTCGAAAAACTCTACCTCAAACTGGAATTCCATGACAATACAGGATTCTAAAAACAGAGTATTATAATTCCCTTTTATGGTTTTTAAGAAATCCGAGTTCGAAAGCGTGCTTTTTTTTCCTTTGATTTAAGTATTAGGCTAAAAGAAAAGACCTGCCATTGATAGTTTTATTTCGTCTCCGTGAGTTGGGCCTCTTCTCCATTGATAGACTGGAAGGTCCTGTACGCGCTATGGTTATCTGTTCAAACGTGGTTGAATGACGCCTTTTTTTCCATACGTAGGCATAAATATCTTTCATTCGTTCTTTGACAAAACCAATCAAACTTTTCAAACAGCAAGGAAGAATGTTGCAGATGATGGCATCAGGCGCATGTTAGAATAATAGAGAAGCTGAAAATAAAATTGTACTAAGTAGTGATCTGACCCAATACGGGACCCGTGGCACTTCAGAAAGTCACCGCCGACCATTTCAAAATAATTGACAATCAAAGTTGTTTCAAGCGTTATGAAATTCAGATGAAAATCACACTGACTTAACTTGTTCTAAGTAACTACAAAAAAAACAACAACACACACACACACTTTTTTTTTGTTTCAGGTATGAACTTTTCACCCAGTACTTTCTTTTTATTTCTTCTTATTTTCAACTCTTTAATATTATGTCTCTCTATGGGCAGGCCTAGTTCATATAAAGTGTTTAGTCCTTTCATGGGAACTGAACTTGAATCTCTTGCAAAATATGAGATTTATTGGATTTCTGTTTTTTTGCTGGTGAAAATCCCAAATCCCTGGGGATATGGGAATAAATCAATAAAAAAAAATTTTGTAAGGTCAGAAGGAAACGCAAGCGGAATCTTGATCTACTGGGTCATTGCCCACAGAATTTATATGTGACAAATTTAAAAACAAACAAATAAACAAACAGACAAACGAACACATTCTTGGGTGAAAATTGCTTTCCCTGCGTAAAGAATTCTCTTTATCCAACGTCAGCGTTTCAATGAAATTCGCCATGCCAAGCCATGGATCTAGGTATGAAAGATGACGTTGTTGCAAGTAAACACTATCGCACCTGAAATTTTTTATTAATAATATTAACATATCGCTATATCGCCGCAATACCATATGATACGTCACCATTACCATATGAATGTACGTCATCGGAGACATCTGAGCAATTCCATGGCAGCTTAATATAGCTAGCCGGATTCTAAAGACGAAACTTGCCATATCCTGATGACCCAGCGTTCCACATTATTTGAAACACCCCCCCCCACACACACACACTCACAACCACCCCCCCCCCCCGGATGCCCAATGTTCCATACTTGAAGTGCATTGTATTTTATCAGTAAATAAGTTTTCAAGATATTTATTTATCATTTTATTTTTGCCTTTGTTTGACTATCTGAAATCGTTTTTTCTTTTTTTGCAGGTTTCAAAGTTTGGGATATCGCGATCTTAGTTCTTGTTTGTTCTATCTCCATTTTCTGAAAAAAACTGGAGATCTTTTAGTATGTAGAAGAGGCATAACAAATGTACACACGTTGACACTTGCTTAAAAGCATGTGGCGCTTATCAAGTTGTTTCACAGTTCCGATTTATTTTAACTTCTTATCATAAAAACTAGAGATGCAAGCGTTTCACGTCGAATTTCTCAGTCAGGCAAAAAACTGAGTTGGAACAATCCAGAACTAAGGTCTCGATATGGCAACCTTTGTGGTGTATGGATGATAAAAGAGAAAACAGTAATAAAGCACGGGGATTCTATCTATTGCTACTTATTATAGAGTCCATTACAATAAAGACACAATGTAATATGATTGCTACGGTTTCTTCTCACAAACGCGCCAAGAGGCAAACTATTTAGCAATTAGGAAACAGTTGTTTTTTCTTTCACGAAACTGAGAAGGTAGGAAACACGTCAGTGAAGAATTTTGCACACGCACGTGAAGATGATTCACGCTCCTTGAAGTCTGTCATCTTTTACTTAGCGTGATCTCGGAACGTGTGAAGCTACACACGATTTGCCACAGTGTAAATCCTGTATGTAAAAACAGTACACTTTGAAGGATAAAGGACGCAACGGTTCATCTTAAAAATTTGCTGCTTGAAATGAATACATCTTTGGATTACTCGGGTCAGTAGTGCACTGAGTCAAGGCTATTTTGCATCGGTTTTAGTGTGAGATTATGTGAGGCTATGAAATTAAACTGGACCTCACGCATTGGGGAGGCAGAAATAAAGCTGTGCTTTCATGTGTACGGAAACGGAAACGGCAACAGAAACGTCAAAACCCTTGCAAGTAGTGAAATAGAAAGAATGTTTTCATGTGTATGGAAATGCCGCTTCCGTACTCATGGAAACGCGCTTTCTTTTTTACTACCTGATGGATTTTTGATGTTTCCTTTGCCATTTCCGTATACATGAAAACCCAGCTTAAGTCTGTCTCACTAGCTTGGGCGCGTCAAAATTGTCTTGAACCAGCTGGCGGAAAGAGAAATCTCGCGCACTAAGTCAAAATAGACGCAAAAAGAGACTTGACTCAGTGGATCACCAGCCTGAAAGTCTTACACCGGTAAAAAGCGGTACCGTTCCCTAACTAGACAGTTAACATTGTTCTGTCACAGAGAACAAAAAAGAACATTATATTGTAATTGACATTTCTATGCCATTTGATTCCTTTCCTTGACATTTTGTTTGTCCGGGAAAAAAGATAATGTTGAACTGTGTGGCCCTTAGCAATATCTTAATGACAAAGGGCGTATCTGTTGCCTATTGTCATTGCTTCCGGGCTAATGGAAGGGGGGGGGGGCTACATAAGAGAACAATATCCTTGCTGGATGTCTCAAACAGAGAAAGAAGCACTATTAAACTTAATACAAGGACAATAGCCCATCAAACGCCTCTGCTTACAAAAATAACCTTTCCACGGTACATTGATTCGTACTATTCAGTCCAGCATAATAATTTGATTTTGCACCAGAGCGAACTGCCCACAGAGATTATACTGTGGTTTGTTCATATTTTTGGGCTGAGTGAAACAATTTGGAGCCGCCTGTAAGCTCTTACGCCCCATGGAAATGCACAAAGCGGGTATTGTTTACCGCAGCGACCTACTTTCCGCTCCGTGCTAACAATGGTTTCGCGTAGCCTCTCGTGTCTCGCGGTGCAAATCAATAGTGAAACTTCTCTATAGGTAGAATGCGCATGACGTCACAGAGTTTTTGTTTTGTACTTCCGCCAAACAAGATGGCCGGTGGATCAGGTGATGAGTGTAACTTCGAGATGTGTCTAGGCAGTTAAAACGCCTGCTGGTTGCATTGCAGTTGACTGTTGTGACAGGAGTGGAAAGGATGTATCCAAGCTGGTCCGATTCCCTACCATCCGTGTAAACAAGAGAAAGGAAGTGAAAGAATTGACCGAACGTCTCCCATGTGCGTATACACACGTGTCATTGTTTACTGTAGTGAACTCGCCGCCGATTGGTTCGCGACGCCTTAGTGGGCCCGGACAGACAAGACGGTGGATATGCGCATTATACCTAAACATCTATACTCTCTGCTGCCCATATACCAAAAGGTGACTACCCTGCGCTATTTATAGATCGATGACGCTTAGTGGAAAATTGGATTCTTAAAAAGTTCCAAAGGAAATCTACGGCCTGGCAAAATTTCGTTTTCCGTGTAATTCCTTTTGCGAACAATTTATCCATAAAATGAATCCATTGCTTTTTTATTTCCGAAATTTTTGTGAATGCAAGTTCACCCATTGTTGTTCTTTTTTTCTTTTTTTTTTCAAAAAAGTGAGAATATGGGCTGCCAGGTGACCTAGTCATAAAAGTAGATTGTCTATACACCAGCGCTGTAATAATAATAATTGTACGGAGTGCAGAAGATTTAACTTGACTATGTACTAAGGGATAGCTCCTGTTGTGTCGTTGATGTCATTACATGATCTCATTAACTGATGTTCAAAACATCGAATTTCAAACAATTTAGAAAAAAAAAAGATGCTACATAATTATTACGTATGTATTTACGATGACAGATACCAGGCATACTGACCAGACAAACAGACAGCAAAAACTGTAAAATTTGCAATGTCGTCACCGTTCTACGATAACGGCATATGTGAGACTTATGCTAAAAGGTAACCGACGGTGCATTGCATTCCAGAGCAGGAACGCTTTCAGAACATACTATAGACAAGAAATGCGCCAATAGGAATATGTAATAATCCAATAGAATCATAATAGTATAAGTAACCAAATGACAGGAAAAGAAAAAGTTTTTTTCTTAACATCTCAAAAATGTCGAAAAAACGACTATTGCAACGAGCGTAGAGCAGTGATGTTGTACTCATTGACGCGTATATTGACATGACTGTGTTGTAACAAAAACGTTGAGTATACTTTTTCCAGATTTCCACAGTATAAAAACAACTAGACTAGTTTTCTACATGGAAATAATTATTCTTATTACTGGCAATCGCGGTAATTTCTCTCTAAGGTTCGTTAGTGGTTTCATTAAGCTGACTCTGTCAACAAATGAGCCCCACGGATTTTTAGCTTGAGTACAATAATAGGGTTCTACAGAGTTTGCCAGGCCAAAATAGCCCGTTTGAGGACTAAATAGCCCTTTGAGGACTCTCTGAGACAGCCAAAAGAGGACCAAGAAGACGGCAGCCAATGGTGAGAAACAAGAAAGACAATAACAACAACAGTAAGTATAAATAACCGAGGCCACTAAACGAGATGGAAACGTCGCTGACAAGTATCCTTGGTAAACAAAGGATTCAAAGGTTCTGCTGTTTGGAAAACGAGCGTTAAAAACGGCAACCTATACAGACAGCGTGAAAACTGACACAAAGTAAATGCCGCACGTTGTCAAAAATCCCTTTAAATATTTTGCCATAATTTCCATTCGGAATGAGTTATTGTTTCGGCGAGGCACTTTGTTTTTCAATGCCTTTTAGTTGGTGCTGTTGTTCGCACAGAGATTTATTCTTGGCCTGTTGCCACATCATAATTATGGATTTGGGTGTTCTGGAAATGGGTTATTTCCGTCTCCGACTACCACTTTGTGTGTTTTACAGTCTGCTGTGTACTGCCGAGGACGTCGCAGGAACAAGGAGCCAGCTGGGAAAAGTGTCTTGGTGTAATACTGTGGGTCGTCAGAGCTTCTTTGACACCGCTGGTCCAGATCTTCCTGGTCCCCCTCTGGTCTTGTATCCAGATAACAGCATGTTTTATGCACGATGGGCTGGTTGGGAGATTGGCATTATCAGTAGGTGTCCAAACCATTTTACCCTCTGCCACTCCATGTGCCGGTGGACTGGTGTTGTTCCCACCATTTCTCTGATCTTCGTATTTCTGATCCTGTCGCGTCTGGTCTTGTTGACGGCTCTTCCTAAGCAGCGCATCTCGCAGATTGTGTTCTTGCTCTCCAGAGGTTTCGTCAGAGTCCAGGTCTGGCATTGGTAAGTGAGTGTGGGAATGAAAATGGAATTTATCATCTTAGCTTTTGTTTCCATTGGGAAACTTGGGTGTTTCAAGTTATATATCACTAAAATTCTCATTCTTTTCATATATGTTCGCTCAAATACGCAGCCATTTCCGCATCTTATACTATTATACTCTGGTAGGGCCTCCTCCTGTCCTATCGTTCTGTTTTATTCTGTCTTTACATCTTGCTTTTTTTTTTTCTAGCACAGCGTGACTGTTGTGGTGTTGACGTGCTTTCTCCTAACTCAAACTTCAAATTTCAAAGGGTGACCAAATGGGTCACAGGATTGTCTAGTTTCCACTAAATGTCGCACGGACAATGGTAACTGCAAAACACCTTTAGACAAATTAATAGTGAACTATAAAGCCTGAGAGACTTTTTCTTATCTACTACTTCATCCCAAAAACGGTCGATAAACCAAGAAGAGATCACTGACTCGAAGGGCGGATAACTCTTCCTGGAGACAAGCAAGGGACGTAATAAATTGAATCAGTAGCTGAACTCTCTAAACGCCCAGCTCGTCTATTCACCGTTTAGGAGTCATCATTAGCCGGGGGAAAACCCAGAGTGACACGGTTATGTATTTCTTTCGCATTCAAAATGTTGTTATTAGGTGTTTTTTTTTTCAGTTTACCTCGCTGTGACCCGGTGTATCTGCCCACGTAATCCGTACTAATTCAGTGCTGGCGTAAAATTACTTCATTGAAATGCTGGTCACATTTGGTCATATTTGGGGAAAATCGTTCATTTCCGAAAAAAAAACAAAAACGGTTGTTTCTAGATTGTCCTCTTGATCGAGTGTCACTTCACATTGCATACAATCGTATTTCAGAGAAACATCGCCCTCTTGTTTGGTTTTTTTTGTTTGTTTCTTGTCTTCCTTTTAGGAAGTATTCAATAAAACCATTGAATTGTGCTCTATTTGATCTACATGGTGCTAATATTTGAGTTAGTGGATATTGAAACACTATCGCATGCCTCATCGTCTGTCTGGTACCAGAGCAAATGTTGGAAGGAAAGCAGCATTATTGCAGAAGATTTCGAAGATTTAAATCCCTCGTTTCAAAATTTCTTAGTCATGATCTTGATCCGTTTTTTCTTCTTTAGAAAGCAGTGACTACGATTTTCAAATGCCACAACAACAGAGTGGCATTTAAAAATTATAGATGCCGTGGCCTTATTCCACGGGGAAATTCCCGACATATGATCCACCCTAATCAAATTTTTTCTCTTTTTTCTTCGCATTCAGTTTAACTGCACGACCTTCTTGAATGACAGGTAGTCATTTTAACATTATATACGATAAACTTGTTGTTGCTTTTTCTCTCTCTCTCTCTCTGCTAACAGTCATGGTCTCTAACCCCAAGAGCCCTGTAGACCTGATAAAGGTCACGCGGAGTTAAAATACAAACAAAAAGCCATACCAAAATAATCCTCCCTTATTATGCACAACATAGGCAGGATATGAAACCAGATGGCTGATTGGCATAGAGTTGTATCGAGTTTTTGGTTTCCCCGAGCGGTTGTGTTCAACGCCTTTTTCCGTCATTTGTTCAATCCGGTGAGAGTAACGCCAGCTAACAAGGTGTGTATGCTCCATCGATTTGGAACCGAGGTTTCCGTGAGATGCCATGAAAATAATCACATCCAATATCAAGAATTCATATTAACTTCCCCGTCTTGATTCCGCTATTATCCGACTCCAGGTACGAATATGTACAGGGTGTCTCAAAAAATGTGTGCACACTTTGATAATATGTATTTATTAAGACAGCGTCAAATGAGATACATCCAAGATTTATAATTCAAAATTAAAGAGGACAGGTGTGTGATTATATGAGTTTTCGCATGGTTCAAAAGCTGATGGACGTTCTGGGCCAGACGCTGCTGACAATGCAGTTCGGTAGATTTGCAAACAACATAAAGCAGTTCATGTGTGGGTACATTTTTCGAGATACACCACATTTATCTCAAGAATGACCAAGGACTGGAGATCTTTTAGGATGTACAAGAGACAAAACAAATGCACACTTTGACACTTGTTTGGGCACTTATCAATCAAGCCGTTTCACAGATCCAATTCGTTCTAACTCCTTGTCATAATACTAGAGAGTATAGATATATAGAGAGGGCTCACTATTGGTCGATTTGCACTGCGAGACACGGGAGACTCTGCGAAACCATTGTTAGCATGGAGCGGAAAGTAGGTCGCTGCGGTAAACAAAACCGGTTTGTGCATTTCCACGGGGCATAAGAACTTACAAACGGCTCTAAATAGTTTCAGTCAGCCCAAAAATATGAACAAACCACACTAAACAGATATGCACACTATCTTTGGTGAAGGAGGTCTCTTTCAATTCTTCAATTTCTTGTTTACCGCAGCGACCTAGTCTCGCAATTTGGCGGAAGTGGACCCTCTCTATACATCTATACTCTCTGGTAATACTAAAGCCGCAAACGTTTGACGTCGAATTTCTCAATTGTGCAAAAAGTGCAGTTGGAAGAAACAAGAACTAAGGTCCCGAGATGTTACAAATGATACCCCTTGCCAAGTCCACGTATATTCCCCTCCCGATGTACCGTATCGCTCTTCATTCCATTTACATCAATTAGTTAATGGATTTTCCTACAACAGATTATAATCCTTTTAGTATTATTATTATCATGTTCTGTTTCGGCTAACTGCCCTTGAGCCTGATGTGGTTCTTTCTGGAATCTGAGAGGATTCATCGGGTAGATGTGTCAAGAAATAATGTGATTAGTAAAAACCCATAAAAACTTAAGCCACCCTTGACTTGCGGATGGAGGAAAAAAATGTCGAGCAATTTAATAATGGAAGAATATCCAAATAAGGCAACATAGCTGGGCATCTTGTCATGTATAATAGGCTCACGACATACTTAGAATTATTATGAACTTCTCAAGTGCCATGGAATGTGACGTGAAACAATGGTTCTCAACGTGGGAGACATTGCTCCAACCCACTTTTCAGGGGTGATTTTGATTGTCGGGGGGGAGGGGGGGGGGGTCGAGGGCGAAAACGAACAAAAAGGCGACATGGATGTGAAAACGGCGAAGGATGGAGGCCTGAAACTATGAAGGTGGGGAGGGGGGCAGGGAGCAAACACATGAATAGAAGATGATTTGGGGACAAATATAGGGCAGCCACTGGCTTGTAGGTGGGTATTATGAACAGTTGTGAAACCGAGGAAGAAATGGGCAGATAACAGTGCGGAATGGACCAAGATGAGCTTTCCCGCAACCCAGACACTCGCCCACAACCGCCACAAATGGAGCCAGCTGGTGCAGCGTTCATCACTGCAGCGCCCCTACGACCCCGGCGGGTTATGGGATCAGTGACAAGTGATTATGAACAGTAAAGGCCCATTTTTTTTTTTTTTAAAGTACAGTTGATAAAGGATGCTTTCTGTTGTATAATGAATCATCAACATGGCCATTGTCGTTAATAAGGCTTTGAAAAACTTAACATCATAATTTGTGAGTAGCCTGTCTTCTTGTGAAGTGTATCTGTAGAGTTTCAGAGAGGTGGGGTGGGAGAAAGGGGGGGGGGATGAAAGAACATTTGGAGCCTGATGGGGCGATTGCCTGAAAAGGTTGAGCACCATGAGTGAACACACAACAGTTTAGTGTTCATGAAGTACAGAGTTGCAGTGTATAATACCGTACTGGCGGTGTATAATAATATATTATGGGAGAGAGTGTGCAGTGGCACACAGAAATGACACAGCTGTCATTAGGCATTTTGACAATTTCATTTCAAAATTATATTACAATTCATACGTCCTTACCAAATGACAAACATATTCGCACACAAAAATAACTTGATGGCGAAACTGAAGAAATCAGGCGTTAAACTTTTGTAAAACCTGGAATTTTTTAGGGGAAAAAAAAAAGTTCAATATTTCACATTCCACATTATAATTTGATATTCGTATGAAACAAAGATATTTGTCAGGAGTTCCCTTGTTCTTCGGCAAAAACAAACTATACCTGAGAAAGAGGCATGGGTCCCCGCAAGACCACTGAAGAGCGAGCGAAGAGTTACTGAAGCTGTACCTCGCCCCGAGCGAGATTCAAACCAGGCACCTATCACACCCAATTCGAGCGCTCTACCCACCGAGAAAACCATGAAACAAAGAACATCGATATCTGAGACAAATCGTATCATAGGGGATTGAAATGAGGTATGAGCCTCCGCCAAGCCACGGAAGAGCAAGGGAAGCAATTTCTATGTAGCGCGCCCAGAGCGAGATTCGAAACTGGGACCTATCATGACACCCAATTCGAGCGCTCTATCCTCTGAGAAAATTATGACACATCGATATCAAAGTCAAATCGTATACCGAGGGATCTGAAATTATATTTAGAGGCAATACTGTTTGTTGGTTTGTTTGTTATCTGTAATTCTGTTAGAGCTTCCTTGAAACAACATCAACTTTCTTGCCACACAGGTAAAGCTTTGTTTTCATGTTTACGGCAACGGAATTGTCAAAAAACCCATCAAGTAGTAAAAAAAAAAGAGTGTTTTCATATGTACAGAAACGGCTTTTCCCTACACATGAAAACATGCTTTCTACTTGACTACTTGAAGGGTTTTTGACGTTTCCGTTTCCGGACACCTGAAAACCCACCTTAAGAGAGCATTGCGCATGGACGAGCGATATAATTTATGCTCTCGTGATTGCCTCACCCAGAGACTCAATTAATTTTATTTTTTTTTAATGCAGATTTCAGGCTACGCTGTTTGGATTACAAAGCTCTGGAAAGGCATAACATTTAGACGTAAGCTGACTTTTCGCAGCTCGTTCGCTCAAGTGCCACTTGGTACATCACAATCATTATCCTCGATGTACGGAGTAAGAGACACCTGCATAGCAATGTCGATGTCGTTCGCAGGAAAAAAAAAACAGCCCCCCCCCCTCCTTCCTCTCCCTACCCACCCCTGGAACAAAAAAAAAAGAATAACAAAACTATTTTAGTTCTTCAGGAATAATATAGAAAACTGCATCCCGTAATGATTTCCGTTTAAGAAAATGTCAACTTGGCATTAAACTCATTATGCTGCGGTCTGAATGTCACCCCTCCCACTTTTATCTGATAATAGAGGGGTTTTAGAAGAACAAATACCAAGTTGGTTTGTTCGATTCCAATTTTGAAATCATTCTGTCTCTACATTTTGATTTCTCCCTGAAAAAGTTATATATATTTGCTTCGGCAGCACTTTTCCCATGATGATCGAGAAGAACGATTTAAAAAGGCAGTGGCTACGTTTACGGCAGCCGGTGAACACAACTCACCATTTTTCTTTGTTCGGCTTTACTCCCGTTCGTACAGCAGCGCTTTCTTTCTTTGTTTTGTTTTTTTTTTCTGTTGGGGTATGAGCGTAATCTGCCGTAAACGTAGCCACTGCCATTTAAATAACAACAACAACTTTTTTTCTCTTTTCCACGAAGCAAATGTGGGTGGCTGGTGGACGCATATATGTGAGTGGATCTGACGAAATCGGGCTTGGGATGAAAGACCAAATTCCTGAGAAAAGCCATCCAAAGGGGGAAAAAATTCTATTGAAATTAAGATTAGGACAAAATATAAAAGATTTGCCATTTTTCTGCTTTCGCTTAAAACAGTCTACTTGAAATCGTCTTAGAAACATTTTATTTTTATTTTTATTAATGAGGCATAAAAAGTTCGCCTTTAGCCCGGTTTGGCCAGACCCGCCCACAAATGGTAGAGTCTCCTTCTGTCCTATCATTCTGTTCTATTCCGTCTATCGTCTTGCTTTCTCCTACCAGCACAATGTGACCTTTATCGGGTCGACGTGCTTTCTCCCAACTCAAACTCAGACCCGCAAAACAAATTAATTAGACAAGAGTTCCACCCTATTACTTTTCAAGCATCAAGATTCAAAAATGATTTTATCTCCGTTGGCAGCAAAGTCGGCAACTGAACTCTATATAGTTTGGAACGATTTCAATTTCTTGTTCTCCTCTTTTTTTTGCTCAATACAAAAGACAATATAATTACAGTAATCACAGTCGTATGAAAAAGTTCCTCTGATAATTTGTCAAGAACAGAAAAATCGCAGGTGTACAGAAATAAACCAAAACGGCCAATTTCCAACGATTGAGGTGGAACCGTCTGAAATTATTGTTGCATGTGCAAAGTTTGCCCCGCGTCAGGTGAGCTCTTGTTCTAAACGGCAAATTGATCATCCTCAGAATAACACAACACGATCCATGCATGAAGATCGTGTCATTTCGTGCACAGAAATTGTGAACAGTCTGAGAAATCTAACCACCATCAAAAGGGTTGAAATAAAAGATCTGCATCGGCACGTGGAACAACATGTTCATGATATTATAATCTCTTCACTTCCTGACCTCCGTGACTCTTGTTTAAGCTTCCCCGTCTTCAACTTTTCTTCATGAAAGAGTGCAATATTCAGGTGTTTAAGTAGGCCAAGGAATCTGTCTTCCTCTTACGAGAAACTATGGATCAAAACGAAATAAAAGAACATCAATGGCACGAAAGAATACACGAAAATGAAGGGGAAAAAAAATTAAAACCATTTGAAAAACAAAACCGACAACAACAACTACAGCAACAACGACAACAACAACCACAAAAGCACAAACATAAAATGGCCCTGATTAAGATTTAAATCCAGAAGAAGACCGAAGAGTTACAGTAAATAGTTACTAGACCAGAAGTAGGTTACCATAAATACTAGATGATTCAAAAAGAACTGAACATAATAAAAGTGATTTACCAGTACATTTTCTCAAAAACAGCTAAAATTGTGTCAGACCACTGTTTTATTCACGGGGTAAGTTTTGATGGGTTCAAAATTTGGGACTTTGGGTACCAGGTGAAATAATAACATGTCACAAATAAAAAAATCAGCAGGTGATGAATTCCCTAATGTGTTAAAAAGTATTTGTAAAATACTGGGGGGAAAGGGGGTGCGGCCTAATTATCTCTGTTGAATCAGCGAAAATAGACAATGGAGTATTAACTGTTGATCACGTCACACATTTTGTGAGAGATATTAAACACCATCTTGGTGGCGGACGCATTTTTAAGCAATCATGACGTGATGAGCAGCATTAATCACCGCCCGAGATATATCAGTACATAGGCCTAATTATTAAGTGCTAGACATCATCTGCATCTGGCCACGTCAGAGTCTGAAAGCCTGATAAAAAACACACAGTGCACTTAAAAATGGAATTTGACGCTATTAGGATGCCATAACTGAGTAATGGCCTGTTTGGTTTTCGTAATGCATTTCGTCCGGGGTCGTCATTTATTAATTATTTTTTTAACATTTTGCTCAGTTGCTCGGATAGTCTGTTTCTTCCTCCCACACAATATCATGTATACTCGCAAATGCATGAAAAATCTATTATTATAATGATGCATGTACTTCTTCTGATCTTATAAATATTCCGATCTGCTGAATACCAGATTTTACATTAAAGTTGCGATTTTTTAAAACCGTTTCTTTAGACATTCATTGATCTTTAGTTGAACGCCATCAGTGATTTATGCAAAGTACATTTTCTAATAATAATGTAAGATCAACCAGATTTCTCCCTTCTGTCATTCACAGCCTGACATTTTGAGCTTTCAGACCCTCTCTGAGCGTGCTAAATCTGGCTTAAAATCCTCGCGAGGGCATTCGGGGCATGGCGGGGGGGGGGGGGAGGAGGGGAGGAAGAGGGGTGACGCTGAAAGGACAGAAGAGGGAGTACCTCTTATGAAGTTCCAGGGAAGACGTTGCCCCGGCCATAAGGTGACATGCCCGATCGATACACTCAAGGGAGGCCAGCTGCATTCCAGCGCTCACCTCTGACCTTATCTGTAAGCTGGCCCAGGCAATCGGGTCTCCTGAAGACCTTTCTTCTCGGCCGGTCGCTAGGAAAATATTTCCGGGCGAGAAAATGAGCCCTAACCGTGAAGGTACCCCGAAAGCTATTAGCATTTACGGCTGGTAACTTTGTTTGGTGATCAGGGCCACGGCCAGGCTGGGAAATGGTTGCTACATCGAACACAAAGTCCTATCGAGTGGTCTACATAAAAGTTATTGTACTGTGAGTTCTTACTGTTGTAGACATTGACGCTGCTGCTGACGATGATGGTGAAGATGATCTTTAGTTGTTGTTGTTGTCGCTGCTGTCTTTAGGTGGACACATCGAGGTCTTCTGTTGCCTGCTCTTGCTGGAGCTGGTGGTATTTGTTGTTGGTGTAGCTGATGATGACGATGGTAGTGGTGACGAAGATGTTTCTTGAAAATGTTCTTGTTTATGTTGTTTTACATTGATACTAATAATGAAGCAGATACTTTGAAATATGTCCATGCACTTTGATGTCACCTTAAAGAGGCACCTATATTATGTTTGCTTCTAGCTGTTGGGCTATATTCCAGAGAAGTATGTTTTATGGATTGACTGATTGATTTTTACACTACTAACCGACAATGGTACATTAGGCTAACAGCACAATGAAATCAATTCCGTTTTGCTTCGGTTTTGACTCCGACTTGAACTCCTTTTGAAGACTTGTTTCAGCTGAGGTGTAAATTCTGACAGCACTTTTCCTCTTTAACCCTCAGAAGACGATACGACCGATGATCGGCCCAGATATTTTATAGTGGAAAAGACTGTATTTGACAAATACGAACTGACCTATTAGCCCATTGTGAAAGCAAGTGTCATGGTCTCGTAGCGAATCAGAATGCTTGTTTCATAACATCTGCAAATCTGCACATATCAGTGGCGGATCTTCCTGTTATTGTAAACACATTATCTCTTTTTGTCCTGTGAATCCCTGTCTTTTAGATGGGTAACATCCAAAATACCCTCGTCTCCAAGGGGTTAAATAAAGACCTCAAACCAGACTTGCTTCATTCTCGCTAGAGCACAAGGTCACGTTCAACTCCATAGTCTTCAAAACTGAGGCAAATCAGACCTGACTAAGTCAGTGTGCTATGGGCCTTAGACAACCACGAAGTTTGCCAGACACGTTGGTTTGGTGGCAAAGTGCTTGCTTCTCAAGCCAAAGGTAATGGTTTCGATCCCCGATCAGTGCAGGCATGTTGGAATCTTTTTTGGGGAAAAACTTCCTGCCCCTGATCCTATGGTAGGCACGATCGAGCACCTAGTCTCCTCGAAGGGCTCGTGTGCACGCACGTTGGGCACGTTAAAGATACCTTGGCAGTTGAAAGTCGAGAAGAGCAAGCCGAACAAGGCTGCTGCCTGGGCAAAATTCTCAAAAAAAAACAAAAACAACTAACCTCTACCACAAAAACACATAGAAACAAGAACAAGAAAAATAAAATCAAGAAAAGTGATATGCAAATGCCAAGAGTAGCGAAACCTCTTAAAATGAAGAGCTAAACACTATGAAGTTTACACAGTTAAACTGAACGTTTAATTGTGAATGTTATCATATACACTAACTGCTTACCTAACTGAGACTGTATGATGCTCCTTTCCTGTACAGTTCTGCATCTTCACGCAACCTTTCTATAGCTAAGCATTGCACAAGCCTAGCTGAACAGAATACAGATTTACGACCACACATGTCACTATTAAGATCTACCATGTACATAGCGGCTTTTTGTGTTATCACATTCCAATTGGGTCCACAGCTTGAGAATGGATCGATGTTTTTTTCCCGTCCGGACAAATCAATCGAACATTGGTGAGATCCACACTGTATATAGCATACTCTCTTATGTAAAACGCAGTAAACTTGAGCAAAAGTGCAAACTGTTCTTCACTGTCCTTTGGAGGAAAATAATTTTTTGAAAAACCAAGTTTTACAACGTAAATCATTTAATGTAAATCAATCGAACTTCAGTGAGGTCTACACTGTATGCAGCATAATCTCTCGTAAAACGCAGTAAAGTGCAAAGACACGAAATGTTCTTACTGTTCTTTGAAGGAAAAATACAACAACAACACAAACAAACACATTAAACGGAATTAAAACTCACATTTTTATAATGTGAATTTAATAGAACTTCACCAGTTACAAATCCGACGCCACGCCCATCTGATCTAGACAGCAAGTTGCACCTTCTCGTGCCCAGAATAAATTATGTAGATTCCCTCACTTTATACCAGGTAAAAATCTCACCAAATCTTGCCAGACTGAATTTAAGTAGTCAAATAAGCGCAAAGATGTATAAACATTTATCATCAGAAGTCATTTTGTTGAAGAAACCAGAAAATGTTCCATGCAAACATTCAGCATCGGGTGAAGAGTTTCAAAAATAGAACACGGGCTAATTGAGAGCTAACGGCTTTATCCAAAAAAAATTCACAAACCAGACAAAATCTATAAAACAGCATTCAAGTATCATATACAACCGCTAAACCAACGGGGATGAATGTCACCACCACAGGTGTGTGGCAATTCGGACAATGTCAATAAAACATTAACTTAAAATGTCAACAATCGGCTATAGACCCACTAATGACCGTAGTATAGGCGGTAGGCTAATGACCCTATTACACGTTCAGATGACGGGACTAGGTCAGCCCTCGGCTGTGCTTACGACTAATAGTAGTCCGCTAGGTTGATTACACGTTACGATGGACCGAAAGATGGACCGGATGGAAACAAGGGATGCTACTGTGATACACAACACACAACCCCGCCACTTTTGAAAAATTCAATGGCTATAAAGATAGATTTTTAAAATTATTTTTTATTAAGCAATAAACCGAAGCACTCGCGACCAGTTTTACTAATTTTGACACGCTGATTCCAAATTTGGTATCAAATTCGTGCTAACATGTCGTTTTCAACAAGTTTGTAAAACGACATGCCATCCCCGGGGAGGAAAAACTTCAAAGGCAAGCGGTGGCACCAACCATTCACTCAAACCGTACGACAAAATATCAGGAAACACCGGAAATTGATGGGCGAGAGATCGACCTGCAGGCATACCAAACGATTTCAGCTATTTTCCTCATTACACGATACGATTAGTCTAGTCGTAGGCACAGTCGAAGGCCAAATACCGTCCGGCCAGCGTCCGGTCCATCTGAACGTGTAATAGGGCCATTAATGTCGAGTGTCAGGGGTCTCAAAACGTGAACTTTGCCCGTCACTGTTTTTCACGTCTTAAGGGACCGTGGTTCAGACTAAGAACTGGCCACAATAGGCTCCACCACCATATGTTCACCAAGTTTAAAATAGGAACATCTGCCATATGTGAGAGCAGCCGGTCTCCTCAAAACACAGAGCATAGAATTATTGCAGAACTGCACACTCTTCTCAGCACTGCGAGAAACATATTAGCGCTAACCCACCGACGTGAACATCAAACTCTATGGTGCTCTGCCAGAACTGCAGAAAACCGTTGCAGATTTAAATTGGAGAACGAAAGAAGAAGAAGAAGAAGAAGATATCTGTCACTCCTGGGACCAAGAAAATTAATTAGCGCACTCTGCGAAGAGTAAGGCACTCGAGGTGTACACATCATTTCGAAGTCTAGTAAATCCTACATTTTACCTGTTAGTAATGTTAGCAAACTCCACAAAAACTGTCGTCATATTTAGGAAAAGCTTTGGTTTATAAAGCGAATTGTCGTGGCAAAATTCCAAATATTCGAGCATATGAATATTATGATGGATTAGACATTCAACTTATTATTAATGAACTTTCCGCTTTCTCTCAGCAAGGGGTTTCGGGCTTTTGAAAATGGACTTCCTAGGGGGAAATGGCGTTTAGCATGACAATCGCGAGTTTGCGCTGCGTGGGGTCCGGTAATGCTGGCGACAGACAATGAAAGTATGGCTGTGTGTGTGAACGTTTGTTAATGTGTTTGTAGTCGCTGTGTGAGTATGTATGCAAACTTTTATCCACAGTAAACGAAATTTCATTTTTGCTCGTTTGTTGTGGGAGTACTTGACTGAAGATCTATAATAGAATCAATTCACTTTTCTATCTATCTATCTATCTATCTATCTATCTATCTATCTATCTATCTATCTATCTATCTATCTATCTATCTATCTATCTATCTATCTATCTATCTATCTATCTATCTATTTGTCTGTCTGTCTGTCTGTCTGTCTGTCCGTCCTTCCGACCTCCCTCCCTACCTGCATCCACCCACCCATTCAACCATCCATCCATCCATCCATTCATCCATCCATGCATCTTTCTAGCTATCTATCTATCTATCTATCTATCTATCTATCTATCTATCTATCTATCTATCTATCTATCTATCTATCTATCTATCTATCTATCTATCTATCTATCTATCTATCTATCTATCTATCTATCCCGTGCCACCAATATCCACCGCCATAAAACAAACAAAGTACAGGGCACCCGCGAGCTCTGCGGACCGTCACTCATTGATTCTCCCAGCCCTCAGGTCATCCAATACAATCCAGAATTTATTACCACGATGAAACTTTCAATCATAACACACAGGCCTTGTCAAAGTAGGTCTACTGGGTTATAACCGCACCAGCAAAATAAGGCTTAAAAACTTCAAGAGAAGATTTTCTACGATTTTGGTGCAAGACAAAGATGAACAAAATAATGTATAAGTATTCTTTACTTTCTTTTCAATGTCTCTTTTCCCCACCCTCGGTTGTTCTTATCTTTTCACTGTACAAGTGTCTAAATATCCGTTATAATAGATCCGTGGTACCAATTCTTTACTTTCTGTATCATCTTATCTCTCTCTCTCTCTCTCTCTCTCTCTCTCTCTCTCTCTCTCTCTCTCTCTCTCTCTCTCTCTCTCTCTCTCTCTCTCTCTCTCTCTCTCTCTCTCTCTCTCTCCTTCTCTCTCTATCTCTCTCTCTCTCTATCTATCTGTTCCTTTGTCTGTCTCTGTCCCTATGTATGTGTCTCTCTCTCGTCCTTTCTGTCTTTCCCTTTTGTCTGTCTGTCTGTCTATCTCTCCACTCGCTATCTGTCTGTCTGCATGTCTCTCTCACACATACACACCTACGTACACACAGTACAAATCCATACATAGCTAAAACAAACTAAGACATTTAATTGTAGTATGTCAAAAATGACAGGTTGGACATTCCAGTATTAATCATTGTCTTTCCCTTTCTTTATGTAACTAACTGGTTCTCATCTCTCATTTCTTTCTTTCCATTTCTGCGGCTTTCTCTTCCCACACTCCCCCCCCCTCCCCCAACCCTTATCAATTCTCTCTTAAATGACAATATCGACAAATTCCGCGTCATGTCTAAGGCATAAAAGCAAACTTGCAAATTCCTATTGACCTCATACATTATTTTCAACCATTGTAAAGGAAAGCCCTGCAGTTTGTCACTCTATAAATTATTGACATAAATGACAACATGATGACACTACAGTGTTATGACAACACTGGCATGCTGACCACCCGCTTTCTGTACAGTTGCTTGAACGTAATTTTGGGCTAATCGACAAACCTAAATTTCACCGGAATGCAGAAGAAAATGCGTAAATAAATTTGTAATAAAAACCCCCAAAAACGTCAGATTAGTGGCCTATTATTGAGGCTGTTAATGCACTGAGACAAGTTTTGTTTTGCGCAGTTTTTCCTGTGAGTTGTGGACTCTGTAGGTAAACGGAACCTCGTGCACCAGCGACAATGATTCAAAGGAAATTCAAATCCGAATCGAAATCGAAGTAAAATAGACTTGGCACAGTGTGCAATATAGACCTGATATAGTACTTTGCTCCAGTGTAAGAGGTCCAGATTCGAATTCCGCCCCAAGAAAGATCTAACCTAATTAATTGTGGGTGGATCTGACAAAACCGGGCCAAAGGTGAAATTTTTATACCACTTTAAAAAATCAGAATAAAATATTTCTACGAATATTTCAAGCCAAATATTTTATCTGAATGCAGGCAAAAATGGCTAATCTTTCATATTCTACTAAACAATTTCAATTTCCATAGAAAATGTTTTCTCCCGTTTGGCGGGGTTTTCTCGGGAGTTTGGTCTTTTCATCTTAATCCCGAGTTCGTCAGGTCCACTTACAATGTCTTGGCTGTCATCGTAAGACACCGTGGCATAACGGAGAATCTGAGCCTTGACTTTAATAATAATTATAGCCCTGATGTACTGTAAAGGGACCTAGTAAAACCCCATATTTGTGCTGATTATTAATTTAAAACATTAATTTTGGTACTGTCTTCTGGTAAATTTTGATGATTTCAAAGTTTTAGTCGCACAGAAACTAGGTCATCTTTTCTTTCTAAATCAGGGCGTAGTCTAATTACAAAGCTTAGGAGAGAAAGTACTGAGTTGTGCTCACTACTTATCCATAGGTAGAATGCGCATATCCGCCATCTTTAGTGTGAGGACCCACGCATCACCATGGCGATTGTGGCATTGATTTTGATTCGTCAGCTGATTTGCACTGCGAACACGGGAGGCGTCGCGAACCAACCGGCGGCGAGGTAACTAGGTAGTTCGCTACAGTAAACAATGACACGTGTGTACATGTTCAGTGGGAGGTGTTCAGTCAATTTCTTTCACTTCCGTTCCTTTGTTTACACACATGGTAAGGAATCTGACCAACATGGATCCATCCTTTCCACCCCTGTCAAAACAATCAACTACAATGCAGGCATTTTAACCGCTTAGACACAATATCTCGAAGTTACACTCAGCTGGTCCACTGGCCATCTTTAGTTTAGGAAGATCAAAACAAAAACACCATGTCAAGTCATGAGCATTCTACCTACGGTCCCCTGTCCAGGATCTGAGACATCAAAAGGATCAGAAAATTAGAGCTCTGCACCCTTGATGACATACATACACAAACTATTATTCGTGAAAATGAAAAAAATATAGCTATCGTATGTTTGGGATTATTATCTGTAAAGCGCAATGCAACAGAAACACAACAATAAAAAGTGCAGCTAATTGATGCTTAGAAATCTAAATAAAAATTGGTTCTGAGCACACACAAAAGAAAAGAAAAGAAAAAAAAATGTAATGAGCATTCACGTTCTATCATTTTTCGGTCCGTTGCGTATTGCACAATGCCCTAATTTCACACAGCTGCGTGAAATGAAAGGCGAGCGGGCTGAAACAAAAGGCGCCTGTAATCAGTAAAATCTTTCTAGGCTGACTGTGGTCGTTGCAGCTGTATTTGTTAGAGTTGTTATTGTTGTTGTTGTCGTTGTTGTTGTGGTGGTGGTGGTAGTGGTGGTGGTGGTTATTGTTATTACTGTTGTAGTTTGACGGAGCTGGGGAATCCCAGCCAACAGAGAAACTGTTGGGCCTGGCTGTAACAAAGATAACAAAAATCTGCAAGCTGGTGAATGATTCAGAGGATAGGAATGGCACGCAGAAATAATATAACGAAAAAGAAAAAAATATGACGAGCAGAGATTAGAAATTTGTCAATACTGACGTTTTTGGGGGACAGTTAAGAGATGCACAACTTAAGAGAGTCAGAGAGAGAACGGAGAGAATAAAAGAGAGAGAACAAGCGAGAGACCAAGAAAGAGAGAGACAGACAGAGAGAAAGAGAGAAAGAGACAGACAGAGAGAGACAGAGAAAATTTTGAGTTTCAATTTGGAGAAAGCACGTCCACACGATAAGAATCACATTGTAAGAGGGAAAAAGCCAGATGGTAAACAGGGTATAACAGAACGACAGGACAGATGGAGACCTTTCCAGAAGCACCCATCAGCCACCCGCAAAAGAGAGAGAAAAAGACAGAGAGAGAGAGAGAGAAAGAGAGAGAGAGAGAGGGGGTCAGAGGGAGAAAGGCAGACAGACAGAGGTGAAACACTTAAAAAATGCAAAAGTGTACCCTCCCTCTCTATGTGTGTGTGTGTGTCTCATTCACACGCTGCCATACACATAATAATTATAAACATATGAAAACCACAACTTTAGCAAGGTCATTTTGAACAAACATTACAATTACCGGTATCTTTAATGCAACTATTGTAACATTTACGCCCACACATCTCACATCACGAAGTCGTACCTGTCTCCAACCCTTCCCATCTCACCACTCACATCGCTCAAAACTTAAACGCAACTGGTATAGAGGTTAAAAAAAGAAAAGACAAACCCACCAGAAACCCACCAAACTAAAAACAAAAAAAAAACCCACCAGCCAACAAGAAACGAAACAAACGAGCTTTAACTCGCCCCCAAAGTGAGCAGCCCACCGCTAATAATAAACTCACGTGCGCAGATACAAGGCACGTGAACCAGATACTAAACAAATGTTATGTTATGACTTTTCTCTCGTCCGTGCTCACTTAGACTGCGTCTCGCATTTTAGCCTCACTAGCCGTCTCTTTACTCACACCCCCCCCCCCCCGTTAATTTCTGGGCTCCCAATTCTGTCTTTATCATCTTTATTCTGAGGGGGGGGGGGGCAAAGGTTTTCTTTTCCGTCTTCTACTTTCTTATGTTTTGCTTCTTTGTTCTTGTTCTTGTTTCTCTTTCATCATCTATATTTGCCCGGTTCAAGCATCATCTTCACAATCGTCACCATCGCCGCTGTTGTTATGATTGCTTGATAGTTTTCAGTATTACTTCATCACCATCGTCATCATCACCATCATCACCATCACCACCGTCATCATTATCATTGTCAGAATCACCATAATCATCATCATCATCGTCGCCGTCATCATCATCGTCATGACCATCACCATCACCATCATCGCCACCGTCGTTGTCGCTATCTTCATCATTACCATACTCATCCTCCCCCTCCCCATCATCCATTATCGTCATCATTGTCATCATCATCATCATCATCATCATCATCATCATCGTCATCATCATCATCATCATCATCATCACCAAACAACAACGAATGCAATTGTCATAACAAAACATCTTAAAATGAAAAATAAAACGTTCCACTTATTGTAAACGATGAACTGAAAGTCAGAAAGCAAGAGAAAAAGAATTAGAAAGAAATAGAAGAAAAAAAAAAAAGGAAGACACACTAAAACGACGACAGTGGATAAGTGAGTACCATTATAAAGACATCGCTAGACATTAGATAGGTTCAGTCACACCTCTGAATGTGAGATTCGAACTTAAAACCTTCAGCTCGCGCCCGGTTTAAACGCTTTAACCACTAGACCAGTGCGTCGGCTGATTTCTGATTAGAAACGGTGATGAAGTGAGTCAGCCACATTCACGACAAGCATCTACCTCTCTCTTTCATGTTAATGCCGAAAAAAAGGTGAGAATTATTTTTTGGCATCAGGCAAGGAAAAAATAATAATCAAAAGGGAAAAAAAATACGAGACAATGAGAAATATCACATTTTGTTCTTTTTGAACACGTCTTCCTAGGATCATTCACCACCTTCATCTCATTCTTGCTATTTTTTAATTATTTTTTTTTCGCAGTATAGTATGCTTAAAATAGCCATTTCACACAGAGAACTCTGCTGAAACATAGATGATTTGCAGACGGCTTAACCCTCGAGGCCTGGCCTTCATTTCTGTTTGTGGGCGAATTCTGATTTTGTGAGAAATTTTATTCTGAGGAGGCGTAGATAAGGCGTATTTGTGATCATTTTTTGGTTGATTTAGACTCGTATACTGTAGAAATTATTTTTAAAATGACTTCATCGTCTTGTATTTTTGTGGGAACTGCATCCGAGCGGATAAATTTCTGTGTATAACTGGTGATACTGAATGGGGCATGGAGAGTAAAGATCAAGGAATATAACAACACGAATTTTTCTCTGCGCGCAAATGATTATCAAAGTTTATTCGTCAAAACTGGAATAATTTATTACACGTTCAGGATCCAAGATCTGAATATCGGTGTCTTGACAAAAATAAACAAACAAAATGCAAATTAAAAAACCAGGGTAACTATTGGAGCTATTTGGGACAAACTGAATTTTTTTTTTTGCGCAGTGAGATTTTTCCGGAACGTACAAAGGGTATGGGTAGTGTAAGGGTTAAGCCCGGTTCACATGTAGACGTGTTTTGTACGTGCCTGTTTTGTCAGCGCGCCTTTTACACGCGAGCGTTTTGGAAAACCGCGCAGATTACTGTTTACATGGATCGCGTTTTGCAGGCAGTTTTTATAGGCGGTGATTTTGTCACTGTGTTGTACCTCAGTGACCTCAGTGCACAACTTGAGCTATGGCTGCAAGCAAGAGCCAACGCTTGGATTTGCTCAGCCTTTTATTAGAAGTTGTAAAACACTAATGATCTCATGATATCTTTACTTATAAAAGCCAAGCTCACATGTTCCAAAAATGGACGTCGTTTCTGGGTGCATGATATACTCAGATATAGGAAACAATATGGTGCGTTTTATCATCTTGTGAAGCACTCATTTTGTGGATACACTTTTACTAGACCTAGATGAAAGACTGTCCTGATGCACAATGTACCCGGTATTTGTGGTATTTAAACTTTATAATATACCGGGTACATTGTGCATCAGCACAAGCTTGCATCTATAATTATGTAAAAGAGCCTTCGGTCGGAGAGAGTGAACAGAAGACAAAGACACCAGCAAGGTGTGTCGCTTTTTGTTCCCTTCCCTCTGTTCCAGAAAAAAAAAAGGCTTGAAATAAATATTTCAGTTATCACGCAATAAAAAGGCGCGCTTACGCGAAGACTTTGCATACTTTGATGCGCTGATTTCGAAAATGCTATTGTTTTTCCGATTCAATAAAGGTTTGAAAATTTCAAAAAATTAATTTTAAATACAAGTTCAACAAGACCAAAGTTCACCGACGGGAAGTGATGGCTCGGGTGACACTCCCCTTCTACCATTACAAAAACCGTGCCGGGAAGCAGAGAAAAATCGCCTCGGGTAGCGTATTTTCAAAACACCGCAAACAGCTAGCGCGTTTTCGGCGCGTGTTTCAGCTTGCATGTGAACAGCAACAAACATTAAATACATGGGCGTATTTTTGCAAAAGACGCGCGTACATCTACCGCGCTGAAAACAGCTTACATGTGAACAGGGCTTTAGGCTCATAGTGTACTGTTTTGTTTTGCCTCGGTTTTAGTGTGGGAGTGAACTATGGAGTTCAACCAAAGATACCAGAACTGATAAGATAAGACAGCTAGTGCTTTTAGCGCGCACAGATTCCGCATCTCCACCTAGCGGCAAACGCGCGGAAGTCATGAAAAGTGCCGTATTTTACAAAACCAAATACGGAAAATATTAAATTTTGTTCACTGTTCAGCTACTTCTATAGGCCTTGGTTGACGTCACTTATGTGGAATTATAACCTCAATCACTGTGGGAAAAATTTTGGCTACTTTTTTTTTTTTGTCGCGGTAGTACTGTCAGGATTTTGCATCATAAATTTACCATTATATCAAGCATTCTTTTCATACTATGCATGCACCATGGGCCCCACCCCCGATTAGCATGCAAATTGTGCGCACGGTATTTTTAGTGGTGCGAAGAAGACAGTGTCTCACTGTATTGTTTCTAGTATCTTTGATTAAACGGGACCTCGTGCACTAGTGAGACTGAAACAAGTCCATCTCATGACATCCCCTTATAATGACAAAATTCTATCTCCACTTTTCGGCTGAATTGAGTTACACACTACACACTACTTCTCCTGGCCTTCTCCGTTGTATGTCAAAGTAGCAAGCGGATTCGGTGTGTAATTTGTAAATATCACTAAAGAAGAAAAAAACAGTCTCTCTAAAAGTTATGAGCGCATGAAACTTCAATCCTTTGTTATAAACTTAATAATTACGGAGATGGATCTGACATAACAGTATTAAAGGTGAAATCTTTGTACTTCTTTCCATATCAAAATAAAATATTTCCAAGACGATTTCAAGCCAAATATTTTAACCGAATGCATAAAAAAATGGCTAATCGTTCATAGTACAAGCAAATCTCAATTTCGGTAGAAAAAAAAAAGTCCGCCGTTGGAGGGGTTTTCTCAGGAATTGGTGTTTCACCTGAAGCCCGACTTCGTCACATCCACTCATATATTTCAAACAAACACACTCAGACACAGATACAAAGAAATGCACGTGCACACTAACACCTTACCACACCCCCCCCCCTCTCCGCCAGTACCCCCAACCTCCACGCTCACCACACCACGACTCCCACACGTACACATTAGCAGCCCTATTACTCTTGTTATCTTCGTATAAATAAGAACAGGAACCGTTCCCCCCCCCCCCCTCAGAACCTAAACTACCAGTATGGAGGTCGGCGTGGTACTCACACTGTGCACGTTGTTCTCCCCGCAATCAACGCCAATGTCTGACTTGACCCTTGTTTGTTAATAGAAAAAAGATATAAGGGTGACAAGATATACCATTCACTGGCTATGTAAGCAATACACTTCGAATGCAAGACAACAGGTCATCAGCAGAGACTACCGATCTCTGTGAGTGTCAGAGAAATTCAGCCAAAGTCTGAATTTAATTTTCAGTGCTCCTACAAAATCTTTATGAAACAACCCAGTCCATGCCCAGCTTGTCAGATCAGGCAGCGGTGGCTCATTTTCTATAATCTATCTACCTGTTCCAGGTAAAGTCTGTAGTTACTGTACCCAAACTTTCTATTTCAGCTCACACGAGGGAGAGAGAAAGAGAGTGAGAGCGAGAGAAACAGCCATGATTACACGTTTCCTTCAGTCCAATTCCCCTGAAGATAATGGTTATGTCGAACTTTGTGTTTAGCCTGGGAGAAAAATACAGGGCTTTGTGGTGCTGGAGGTGTCTTGCTAGCGGGATGTAGGGTAGGTTTGTAATAAAGGTTGGTTGTTTTTGTCAGCCAGCGCATTCAAAAGTTGGACAAAAAACGATGGACAGAGAAATGTTAGGTTTGCGAAAAAGTGGAGAGAGAAGCATTTTAGGTAGAAAAGCTAAGAATAACTTTTTTTTTTTAAATGGGGGGGGGGGGGGGGATAATGGTATGTTTCTGAGAGAAAGAAAGATAAAGAGGGAGAGAGACGATGGGAGACGAAACAGAATCAGAGAAAAACATAAATTGCTAACAATTAAAGAATGCGATCCTTAGATAGATAGATAGATAGATAGATAGATAGATAGATAGATAGATAGATAGATAGATAGATAGATAGATAGATAGATAGATAGATAGATAGATAGATAGATAGATAGATAGATAGATAGATAGATAGATAGATAGATAGATAGATAGATAGATAGATAGATAGATAGATAGATAGATAGATAGATAAAATTTTAAAACAGATAGAGTGAATGACGCAGTGGATGACTTAAGCATAGACAAACGTCACGTCACACAATCAAGATATTTTCTGGGACCTGCTTTAAGCCGAGCGTTTTGCCCAGCTGTCCATTAAAGTAAACCATCAAAGCCATTAAAAACTGACTATGTTACTAAATAAAGATCCTCATTAAAAAGAAAATGATTTCATTTACCAAATTAGGATCCTTATTTAAACTATACTTCGGAAAAATGCTACAGCCTGGACTCTATCTATCTATCTATCTATCTATCTATCTATCTATCTATCTATCTATCTATCTATCTATCTATCTATCTATCTATCTATCTATCTATCTATCTATCTATCTATCTATCTATCTATCTATCTGTCTGTCTGTCTGTCTGTCTGTCTGTCTGTCTGTCTGTCTGTCTGTCTGTCCATCTATCTATCTATCTGTCTGTCTGTCTATCTATATCTATCTGTCTGTTTGTCTGTCTATCTATCTACTTACCTACCTACCTATCTATCTATCCATCTATCTATCTTTCTATCTATCCATCTAGCTATCCGTCTGTCTGTTTGTCTCTCTGTCCGTCTGTCTATCTATCTACCTATCGTCATTGCATTCTGCAAAAAGAGAAGATATGAGAGACCATGCGTCCTAAACTACTGTATTGTATCAGGCATTCTTTTCTTGCACGTTTTTTGTTTATTTATCATTTTGTCTTCTTCAACCGTCCGTCATTCCACCTTCTTTATTTCTTCATTTGTCCATGTGTTCAATCATCAGTGAATGCACTGGTATATTCTTCAATTCCTCAATCTCCATATCGATTTCTACGGCCATCCGTCAATCTCGTTTTTTAATCAATCAACAATATTTTCCTTCCACACATTTGTCAGTGCATCTAATAAACCACAACCCAATCCTCCATCCATCCATCCATCCTTCCATCCCTCCCTCCATCCCTATCTCCATCCATCCATCCTTCCATCCCTCCCTCCCTCCCTCCATCCCTATCTCCATCCATCCATCCAATATCCAACCACCCATCCAACCAATATCCATCCATCCATCCATACAAGCCTCCCTTCCTCCATCTTAATTTTCCTTCTGAAAATCTCTCCATCCATCCATCCTTACTTCCATCGGTTTTGATGACCGTGAAATGCCCTTCATAAACCAATAAAATAAGAACCAGACGAAACCCCACAAATCCTCCCCTCCCCCCTCCCTCCCCCACCCTTCCCTCATTTACTTTTTTCCTCCTCCCTTGATCAATATATCTCATTGATTTAAACCTCCGGACTTTCGCAGGGAAGGCGAGGACATGACTTGGCGAGGAAGATATTTCAAATCGGTCTCTGTTAGACAGACAAAACTGATACATCAGACAGGAGGGACAGACAGACAGACAAACTGACAGACAGACAGATATTCAGGCAGAGAGACAAGGTGGATGGATAAATGGAGGGATAGATGGATGGGTAGAAAGATAGACGGTCAGCTAGACGGGCGGATAGATAGATAGATAGATAGATAGATAGATAGATAGATAGATAGATAGATAGATAGATAGATAGATAGATAGATAGATAGATAGAAAGTATGAAGAAACAGAATTAGAGGAAAGACAAAGATAGAGAATGAATAATAGAGAGAGACACACACACAGCGAGAGAAAGAGAGGGAGAGAGGGGAAGAGATAGATAGATAGAGAGAGAGAGAGAGAGAGAGAGAGAGAGAGAGAGAGAGAGAGAGAGAGATTGATGGAATGAATTGAAATTTTAAAAACACGATGTTAACTGTTGAGGCCGAACCGATCAACAGTACTACAAGCTGTGCTACACGTAAGTGGAAGAAAAATAATGTTAAAAAAAAAAAAAAGAAAACTTAGCAGGACACCATTTTGTCCCCTACATTAAGCTGGCATATTTCTCACACCCACTTGACGGGTCACTGCACCCCCCCCCTCCCCTGCCTCAATCCCTAACCCCCTCACCACACACACAACCCCCCACACACACTCCCCCACACCCTCCCGCCAGTTTAACACTATCGATGATATAGCTAGGATCCCAAATCGGATGGAGGAACTAAGAGCTGAAGGTAATTATTCATTGATTTTGGCTGCTGTTGTTAGCCGGCGTCCTCGGTGCACTTATCCTTTCTTTCCTTCCTTTTCTTCTTTACAACTATCACTCATTCGTTCTCTCTCTCTCTCTCTCTAGCTCTCTCTCTCTCTCTCTTTCTCTCTCCCTCTCTCTCTCACTCTCTCTCTCTCTCTCTCTCCCTCTCTCTCTCTCTCTCTCTCTCTCTCTCTCATAGGGACACATAGTCCCTCTCTCCTTATTTTTGTGTTACCTTTCTTTACAGTTATTCGTGTGGTTGGCAGCGCTTCCTTTTGTCCTATCGTTCTGTTTATAGTCTGCCTATTGTCTTGCTTTTTCCTAGCACAATGTGACCGTTATCATGTCGACATACTTTGTCCAAACTCAGACTCGAGAGTTATCTAACGCGTCACATACTCTCTCTGTCTTTCCTTTCTTCCCTTTCTTCTTTGCTCTCTTCAGTACAATTATCTGCAGTTCGTTCTCTCTATCACTCAGAATCATGTTCTCTCAATTTTTACCTTCCTCCCCCCAGCGCCCTAAGTACAATTATCTGTAATGCCTTCTGTTGTGTATTTACATTATGTATTGTTTCTCTGTCCGTCCCGTTTCGCATTTCTCTATCACTCTCTACTGCACAATTACCTTTTCTGCGTTCCCTCTATCACAATGTTCTCTGTATCTTTATTTTCTCCAACTCCATCCGTACAGTTATTTTTATTCGCTCTCTCTCTATCCCCTTTTCTCTCTATCCTCATTTTTTTCTCCTACTCCTTCTGTACAATTATCTTTTATTCGTTCCCTCTATCACATGCTCTCTCTATTTTTATTTTTCTCCTACTCTTTCCACACAGTTACCTCTCATTCGTTCTCTCTATCATCGCACGTCCTCTCTATCTTTAGTTTTCTCTCACTGCCTCCATACAGTAATTCGTTCTATCATGTCATTCTCTTTGTTCTTATTTTTAACCTTAGTACTTCCAAGTTCTATACAACCATCTCTAATGCGTCCATTTCTCTCATTCTTTCTTTAGTCTCTCCGTATCTCCTTTTCTCTCTCACTCTTTCACTCTCTTTTGTACAGCTATTTGTCTTTCTCTTTTCTCATTCTGTCTGCTTTCCTCTCTCTTTTTCTCTCTCTTTCTCCCTCTCCTTCTCTCTCTCTCTCTCTCTTTCTCTTTCCCTGTCTCTCCCCCCCCCCCTCTTTTCATTAGGTTCCAGAGTGCCATCTTAACAACCAGGGATTAAAGACTATCATGTCAAAATCATAATTGTTTTCAGTTCCACAAAGCAATAGTTTGTGAAGTGATGTAGTGATGACAATCGACTCTGCAGTTTCATAACTACATTGATATTTGCTCAGCGCCAGACATTAACAGTCAAATTGTTTCGTTTCTTCACTGCACGCTACTTCACACCACCCATATTTTAAAAATAAGATTTCTTATCAGTAAATCGAGCAGGGCATATTTATTATAGCTGTGATTGAACTGACTCGCCGTATAAACCAAACTCAAACAAACAAACAAACAAACAAACAACAAACTAACAAACATACAAATAATACACTTTTGCCTCTGCTTAGTTCTCATTTGTTCCAACTCCATTTTTTGCACAACTGAGAAATTCGACCTTAAACGCTTGGGGCTTCAGTATTATAATAAGGAGTTTGCATAAAATGGGAATTGTGAAACAGCTTGGTAAGTGCCACAGCGCATTTTAAACAAGTGTCCAGGTATGCATTTGTTAAACCTCTTCTATAAACTGAAAGATCTCCAGTTTTTCAGAAAATGGAGATAGAAGAAACAAGAATTGAATTACCATGAGAGAGTTATTTTAATCTATGTATTTGCTTGCACCTCACAGAGCTTGTAACTCACTCTTTCCTGTTCTCTTTCCTTTGTTTAATTTTCCACATTCTTACTTTCCCTCCATTTCTTGTATTCGTTCTAGATGGATGATGTACGTGCAACGTCTTCCCTGTTACTCGTGTATATTTTTATACTCAAGCACCTAAACCAGACAAATTGCTCGACAGAAAGAAACGAAACAAAACAAAATAAATATTAAAAAATGCTATCGCTATACGCCCAGCATTCCTTGCAATAAAAAGTAAACATGACTTATCCTTTTTTTTTTTTTTTCAAACTTATTTGGTGTGATGTCAGCATAACATGATTGGGATCGATAGATGCATCAATAGATGCGTTGATGGCATGAATTCTAAATTGGTTTATAAAACCGGGGTGAGAGTATATGTGGATGTGTGCATGTGTGAGTGAGTGTATTAACTGGAGTGTATTTGAAAGGTAAATAAATATGGGTATTATGTTAGATGGGTGAGTGAGCGTAATTTATGTTTAAATAGATGACCGGCGGGGGAGTAGGGGGGGGGGGGGGCAGGGCAAATGGTCTGGTGGATGGAGAAGCAAACGCATTTTTACACGTTTGCTAAATTTTCAATTCTTAAATGATGTTGCTTGAGGATTGCAACATGTAGCCGCATGATGCATTAGAACAGATACCGGCTCTTGAATTCACATACCTTTCTTTGTCATGTAGATCAAGTCTAATTCAAAGATTTTTTAAAAATATAACATCCATCTTTTCACTGCACTTTCGGCTTTTCTCCTATATCAATTCCAAACATCCATCACTGCCACATTACATCATAATCTAATAGACGTTGAGAACTACCTAAGTTTCGCGTTTTATTCAGCAAGTTTCTTTTTTATACTTCGCTCACATGCTTCCATGAACCCCGAGGTTCTGAGAAAAATACATTCCGAGAGCAAAAACTGCGTTGGATTGTAAATATGAATTTATTATGTGGACTGGAAAGTGTGTGTCCGAATATTGGTTCTGTAGTCTATGAAAGCAACTTTTTTACGACATTATTTTGTGCATTGCTGTTCCGCATGATTTCAGACACGGAACATACTGTTTTCTTACTCAAGCAGATCATATCTAATCCACTATTACAACTTGGTAAATTGGGGGCCATGTTCTCACTTTCAGAAGAAGAAAACAACAACAACAACTGCTGAATGTACTGCCTGAAACTTTCGGTAATGAAATTATGAGGCAGAATAGGCTAGGTTTTTACGAAGGCAGTTCGTGGATACAATAATTATATTGAAAAGTACTTAGAAAAATACATAATGTGAGGCTGTGGGTTTCCATACCAGCGTATTTAACATCCGATTCTCCACTATAGTCCGTCTTTTTTTTTTTACACTGCTTCTTAAAAGATAAAAATGATAATTTTTAAAAAAACAAAATTTCTACTTTTTTTTAGCTCTTCTGCAGTAGCGATTCCAAATATCAATTACTGTAACATATAAAAGCAACAATAAGAACTGCACAGTGCAGTAACCAACTGAACGGTGGGATTGCATAGAGAGAAAGAAAACAAGAACTCAACTATCAACAAACGCACTCATTACCTGATGCAGCACTGCACTGATCGTCATCGATTGAGTTATTAGGCCTGAATAATCCTCAGAGACAGGGCCTACTTTTCTGTCCTGCAAACAATCTCCTTCGTGCAGGGATCCCAGTCGGGCACAAATGCAATGATTATAAGAGTTTTTTTCTCACAGCAAGCGGCGTCACATTCCTTCTCTTACTGAGCATTACTCTACTCTGAAGCCCTTTGCAGATTATCGGAAGTGGGGCCGCTATGAAGTTATTCCCCGAATCAAACTCACAGTGCAAGCCGCCATTTCATCCTAACAGTACGCATTGGATTTTTCGCACGACCCCGTGGCTACCAAGTTCTGGCATCGTAGAGGGGGAAGAAAGTTTCTGTTGCGCCTGGTAGCGATGTTGAAATCCTTAGACACTTTCGCGCACCTGTTTTCCCCAGCCAATCAAAGCCGGTCTCGCGCGCGTCTTCTCCAATCACATGCTCTCTCTATTTTTATTTTTCTCCTACTCTTTCCACGAGTTGGCTGAGCCGTGGGACTGCGTCACTGACCACGTTGACGTGCAGAGGAAAATGACGGAAGATTGTTCAAGTTCAGGATAACGAGCGGGTTCTTTCAGATTCTGTGGTGTTTTATGGCTTCTAGACTAGGGACATTTTCTGTGCAGACAGAACGTTACTTTCACTGAAAACCGTTTAAACCTGGACGTAAAGAATAATATAAGGAAACCCAGAATGTGGATTTTATAATCCAATTGAATATTATTGTAAGATATGCATTGTCTGTTGGAACAAGTTATAGCTCGGTTTTGCGCTATGTCTTTTGGGGACATTGTTATAAGCTTTGCTCGTCTTTACCCAAACTGATCATCTCCATCTTTACTCAAACTGATAATGTCCATCTTTACTCAAACTGAGCGTGTCCATCTTTACTCAAACTGATCATGTCCATCTATACTCAAACTGATCATGTCCATCTTTACTCAAACTGAGCATGACCATCTTTACTCAAACTGAGCATGTCCATCTTTACTCAAACTGATCATGTCCATCTTTACTCAAACTGAGCATGACCATTTTTACTCAAACTGATCATGTCCATCTTTACTCAAACTGATCATGTCCATCTTTACTCAAACTGATCATGTCCATCTTTACTCAAACTGATCATGTCCACCTTTACTCAAACTGATCATGTCCATCTTTACTCAAACTGATCATGTCCACCTTTACTCAAACTGAGCCTGACCATCTTTACTCAAACTGATCATGTCCATCCTTACTCAAACTGATCATGTCCATATTTACTCAAACTGATTATGCTCGTCTTTACTCATACTGATCATGTCCATCTTTACTCAAACTGATTATGCTCGTCTTTACTCAAACTGATCATATTCGTCGTTGCTCTAACTGATCATGCTTGTCTTTACTCAAACTGATCATATTCGTCTTTAACTAAGTTCGTCTTTAATCAAACTGATCAACTTCTTCTTTACTCAGACTGATCATGTCTAACTTTACTCAGATTGGTCGTGTTCACCTATTTTGAAACTGATCGAACTTATTTGAGAAAAAAACAAAAACAAAAAAAAACAGTCGTGGGATAACCCCATTATGTCGGCCAAGGCACGCCATATTTCCTGTAAAGGTTTACGATTACTTGCCAGGTGAATCAAACGACGGAAGACACATGGCCAACAATCCTTGACCTGTAGACACGAAATCAATTAAAAAGATTCTCTATTCAACCTCAGGTTCATAAGAGGCCATCCAAACCGTTTGATACCAATAACTGTGTACCGTTTTGCAATGAAAACATTTCTTCATAAATAAATGTAGACTGAAAATGCAAACCCATGCAGTGTCCGAAAAAAGAAATTTGCTTTTGTGGATTACAGAGTTAATATTTGAAGAGGTAAGAATCAAAAGGGATCTAAGTGCCATTGGTACTTAGATCCCTTGTAATTCTAACCCCATCAATTCGTTTAAGGAGGTTGGAATTCCAAGGTTTCTAATGCAAATGGCATTTAGACCCTTTCTTATCCTAACCCCTTCAATTTAATAAATGCACTTCAGTCTGCATAACGACAACAATATAAATTTACAAAATTAACTCGTATTATATATACACCCATGGCAAAAGTCAACAGAACAAAATGAAAGTAAGTGAGGCATAGAACATTCAGTATCATTTAAGACAACATAATCTCTGCATTCTATCACAAATTTATTACCGATAATTTAATATCAAATTATGAATTATTCACGTTTATTTTTGTGAACACACAGGAAACGCAAAGGTAAAAAGACGCACCTACGCAACAAAGCTGAAGGAGATGGAAGGAAAGGGAGTAGGACTGAAGAAGAGAACAAATAAAACAGACAGAGAAAAAGCGCAATGATAATTAGAAAGAAAAGGCAACAAAAACTACGATGAAAGCGAAGGAAGGACAGAGACATTACAGAATTTCAGACAGGAAAATGTATCTACTGAAATTTATATTACAGTTTCTGTTACAGGCTAGACATGCAAGGTTTCCAGATGACTGGCATGTGTTTAGGGATTGTGTGCCAGACAGGACGATGCCAGTGAAATGCTTGCCCTGCATTTGATGCACGGATGACAAAGCTATTAATTGTCTTTTTGTTTACATTAAAATCAGTTCTTATGTTGGATGGATAGATGGATGGACGAATAGTGGTCGGATGGATGGATTGATGTTTGTATGTATGAATGGATGGATAAATGGTAATCGGATTCATGGATGGATGGATGGATGAATAGTGGTCGGATGGATGGATTGATGTATGTATGTATGGATAAATGGTAATCAGATTGATGGATGGATGGATGGACGGCTGGATGGTGGTTGGACGGACGAATGGATGGATGGATGGATGGAAGGATGGTTGGATGGATGGGTGGATGGATGGATGGATGGATGGATGGATGGATGGATGGATGGGTGGATGGGTGGATGGATGGATGGAGGTTCTGGGGAGCGTAAGTACGCCTTCCAATTGTGATGATGGATTAGAAGAATTTTATGTGTATTTTTGGTTTTTCCAAATTACGTTGCTGAATTATATAAAAAGCATTTATTATCTCTAATACCCATCCACCCATCTATCCATCCATCCACCCATCCATCCACCCAGCCATCCACCCACCACCCGTCCATCCATCCCTGCCATGCCACGACTAGAGTATTTACAACCTCCCGCAGAATAATCCAGATCTAAATAAGCATGGGGAACAGTTCCACAACGGAAGAAAGCATCTCATACTTATTAACTTATCAGCAGCTGTCCCAGCTCTTTCTCTGATGAATCGAAAATTGATTCTGTTTTTCAGTCACGTCCGCCCCCTTAACAATATTACGGGCTATCGATTCGGAATAAGACTTGTGTCAAGCCTGGGGCATCTTTTTATACTGATCATGGTAGTCTTGGCTTAACGATGCTGGGCAAAGGCTTCTGAGATACACAGCCAGCCATCTATCCATCCATCTTTTCATCCATAGACATAAACATCCATCCATCCATCTTTTCATCCATGGACATAAACATCCATCCATCCATCCATCTTGTCATCCATAGACATAAACATCCATCCATCCATTCATCCATCTTTTCATCCATAGTCATACACATCCATCCATTAATCCACCCACCCATCTATCCATCCATCCATCCATCCATCCACACACATCCACCCATCTGTCATTCCATCCATCAACATCCCGTTGCAACACTGCTAACACTAAGCATTCTGTTTACCGAACACTGAACCCTGTGTCCTTGACATTTTGCATTACAGTGCAATAAGCTGAGGTCTAAAGTTTAAATGAACATAACATAATTTCTGATGTGTGGATGAATTTCATGTCATGACATCCCCGTACACGACCATCAATAACAAATGAACGGGGAATAAATAAAGGGGTCAGTCTGAAGCAAATTAACAACGATCATTTTTTTACGTTATAATCGATTTTGCACAATCCTAAAAATCACATAGATTCAGTCTTAACGGAGCACAGTTATCAGGAAAACGTACGAAATTTCCTCCCCGGCAGGGTTTTTGAGTCTGATTTTAAGCTTGGGTTTTACGGCGAGTCGGCACGCTACCGGCCACTCTGCGCCCTTCACGGTCTGTTTGGGTACACTTTCTTTACTGATGTTTCGTATTCAGAGCAAGTTTAACATGGAATTAAATACTCGTGTAATTTTAACACATTAGTAAAATTCTTTTTTAAAAAGTTGTTTTGCATAGACCTGGAAAAAATATTCTAAACGAGTATAAAAGTTATTAAATCAAGTTGTAGATCTTAGCCTCTCTCAGAAAGGACAGCATGTGTTGCGGATCCAAGGCTTAAAGCAATTCTTTCATGGATCTGCAGGCATAGTGCCTTCGTGTGAATCGAACCCCGGGTCTCCTGTGTGAGAGCGAGATACTTACCATTATACTACCAGAGACCTATACTGTGCTGTATACTACACAGCACGGGATAGCCAAACTTGCTTAAATGTAAGAGCCACTTACGATAAACTTCAGACGTTGCGAGAGGGACAAGATATGAACAAACTTTACACACACACATTTTTATTATTACCCATTTTGTCACACAAATATTAGATAAATTTCAGTAAAGAAATTAGAATGCCAAAAATAAAGCCTCGGGCGGCATATTGAAGGTCAAAGAGCCTCATGTGGCTCGCCAGCCGCGGTTTGGCCACCCTTGCTATACAGGGGCTTTGGTGCTACGAAAGAATAGATTCTGTAAAGCTTAAAGAAAAATAGCGCCTTAGTCCGAACGGATAATACGTTCGAATGTTATGAAAACCTCACATATACATTAAGATGGCGTGTTTCAGTTACTGTAATTGTTACCATGCACTGCATCGAATTGTAGGACATTTTACTGGTGAGAGGACAATAATTATGTCCTTATTGAGCAAGTGTTTTGTTCTGCGTGCAGGTTTGTCAAGGGATCACGCTTATCTTCACACCCATGGGAGTAACAAAAAGCAAACAGTATGAGCATAAATATAACCTTCATCTAATAGTTGAGTTAGAACCCTTTCCACGGAGACGGTGGTCCAGAGGCAAGGTGCTCGCCTCTCTTGCCGAAGGTACCGGGTTCGATCCCTGGTCGATGCTGGGATGTTGAAATATTTTTTTTGGGGGGGGGGGCATGTTGAAATTTGGGTGGGGGGGGGGATGGAAGGAAATTCCTGTCTCTGACTGATCCTATAGTAGGTAGGATCGAGCATCTGGTCTTCTGGGATAAGGACGAAAAGCTCGGATGGCCCGTGTGCACGTTAAAGATACCTTGGCAGTTGAAAGTCGAGAAGAAAAGGCCGAACAAAGATGCTGCCCGGGCAAAATTCTAAAAAAAAGTAATCCCTACCACAAAAACACGCAGAAACAAGGACAAGAAAAATAAAACACAAGAAAAAATGAGGTGTAAATGCCAAGTGCAGCGAAACCTCCTAAAATAAAGACCTAAACACAGAAGTCTTAACTTGTGTCACCAGATCATAATTCTTTGTTTGATGTCTTTGTCTTTAAAATATAAAAATGTCATTTCTATTTCATGTAACACAAACAGAATCTTTCTGGATTTAAAAGATTTGACATCGGGATAAACCTTAATTTGCTCAAGTGAACAAAGAAATTCTATTGATTATCAAATAACGCCAGATGTTGATTTAGTGCGATGAGCAAAGCAACTTTTCGTTTTAATAATGAAAAACGAACTGACAGTTAGCCAAAACTAATCAGAATGATTGATACCAAGTAATGCTTTACGGCTGATCCTCACAACCCCCCGGGGTTCTACCACTTATTCAAGTACTCCGTCTTATTTTTTCACTGCAAACTTCAAAATAGGGGAAACAGGAAAGAAACGAAATAGGAAACAAATTGACTTCTCATCCTGATTAATGGGTAAACTTTGTCTCCAGCCAACTGCTGTTTAGAGACGTAATTCCCTAAATACCTTTCATCATCAGGCAACCTTTCTCGTCTATTGAATTCTCTCAGTTTGATCACGCGTATTGAAAGGTCAGCCTTATATTTAGAGCCACCTCTTAATTTGTTTCGTCGCTTTTTTAACCGTCCTCATTTTGCTTTCGTTCTGTTGTCCTTGCTTTCGAAAACCATGTTGGGGGTCTGACAGTCGGAGACGTGAAAGCTTTGCTCCGATAATTAGTTTTTTTCTTTTTTTCTTTTTTTTTCCACATAGAGACAGTAACTCGGATTATTGGCGAAGGTCGGGGTTTTTTGTTTTGTTTTTGTTGTTTTTTGTTGAAAGATTGTGTCAAAAACAGAATGGATTTTTGCCGTGATGAGTTAGTTAATATTAGATCTACATGCCCCGCATAGGGCTTATTCGGAAGACGGTTTCGAAAAAGGCGAAAAAGTGAGATCACTTAATTATAATAATAATAATTCATTTCCGCTTTACTTGTGACAACTATGAAAAATAATGTGGTAGAAATGTTTATTTTGCGACTCAGTTGGGCTCTTCTTTTCCTCATCAATCCTGTAGTTCTTTGCCAAGCTGCGATTTCCTAATGATTCACAGAGTTAGCATTAGGGTTAATAATAATTAATAATAATAGTAATAATAATATTAGTATTGTTATTATTATTATTATTATTCAATCAATCAATCAATCAACCAATCAATAAATAAATATCGATATCTGTCTGTATACTTGTCCGTAACCTACTGACGGTCAAATCGCTGACCTGAGCAGTCTAAAACTTGGTCCAAACGGTGATTGGGGGGGTAATTTGACACTGGAAGTAAGAAGCTGCCTGTTTGTGCGTTTGCCTGTTTGTTTGTGGAACCGTTTCTTTAACACCCCCCCCCCCTTTGTTTTTCAACGTGTGACATAGAGCTGCTCTGAATATTTGCTGTCTTTCAACTAGCCCGTTCAGCCTGGTGCATTTCTCACCCCGACACACATGGCGCACTAACTCAAGGACAGAAAGAATTCCTTTGTACCAGCATTGAATAGTTCCCCGGCCAAGAAAACAGGTGCATAGGGCGTTAGCGCAGGCATGATCAGTGAGACTGCAGGTCATGACCAGTGTTCCACCTCTTACAGTTCCAGTTCTGGGAGCGATAACTTTCACATAAATATTAATTTTATCACATTTTGTTCTAATTTATAATTCCAATAGCTGTTGTTAGGGGACCGTATAGCGTAGTCTAATTTGAATACCTGCCGCGTTATGTGCCCGTACACACTAACTAGACCGTAAAATGAACAAACTTCATGATTTTCACTCGACAAAACACTTGGACCATGACAAAATCGTAAAATCTTATCAGTATCAAAGTGTCTTCTTTTTTTTTTTGGTCATGTTCTGATTTTCTTTGAACTATTTCGGCCTTTGTGTTTCAATTTTTCAATTTATAGGCAAGTCATTTCAAAGGCGGTGGCATAGCAAAGAACTGACGTAAATACTGTATCACCAAAGGATTAACCTCTATAGATTGTTTTTTTTTTTTTTGCGCAGGTTAAAGATACCTTGGCAGCTGAAAGTCGAGAAGAGCAGGCCGAACATGGCCGGTGGCCTGGCAAATTTCTAAAAAAGAAACAACTAATCCCTGCCACAAAAACACACAGAAACAACAACAACAACTAAAACTGATCCCTGCCACAAAAACACACAGAAACAACAACAACAACTAAAACTGATCCCTGCCACAAAAACACACAGAAACAACAACAACAACTAAAACTGATCCCTGCCACAAAAACACACAGAAACAACAACAACAACTAAAACTGATCCCTGCCACAAAAACACACAGAAACAACAACAACAACTAAAACTGATCCCTGCCACAAAAACACACAGAAACAACAACAACAACTAAAACTGATCCCTGCCACAAAAACACACAGAAACAACAACAACAACTAAAACTGATCCCTGCCACAAAAACACACAGAAACAAGAACAAGAAAAATAGAAAGAAGAAAAGTTGAGGTGCAAATGCCAAGTGCAGCGAAATCTCCTAAAATAAAGAGCTAAACAGAGATTTTTTAAAAATTCAAATGAGTGAAAATCAAAGGGCTGCTACATTAAAGGAGTTAATTTTAAACCAATTTAATATTGTTCTAGCGGACTACGAATTCCCAAATGTTTATTTTTGTTATCCCTAATTCTTCTTCCAAACTCAAAAATTGTGTTGTGGTCCTCCACCACTGAAATCATTCCCCAAAATCAGAGACATGTAAATCGCTTGAACTGATCAGAACCATCTATACGAAAAATACTTGCAAAGCTAATCCAAGTATCACGATAAATTTAAAGGTACACCCGGCACAAATGAAACTTGCTTAATCTGCGCAAAGCCCCATGGATCTAACCTAATGAATAAATAAAATAAATAGATAGATAAATACTTGAGCTAATGTACATAAAATGGCATAGTGTACATCTAAAAGGATACCGTATTCAGCAAAAGCCAGTGGAGGTCAAATTTCATATACATAATAGCAAATCGAGGGATGCCTGCGCAAAGATTGTATCGCCAGTTTCGTAAATTTTACAGGAGAGCGATTTCAGTTTGACATGAAGCATCAAATGTCTGTAAATCCTCATCAATAATTAGGTCAATTAATTTGATAGTGGAATTTGCATCATGTCCAAATGTAGTACTTACCAAGGCGAAACAGAATAATGCGAAAACAAAAATCGAAAATTTTCGAGTTACAGTGTAAGGCACCCCTCGAAATGAGAAATAATAATTTTAAAATGATGGACCGTCAAAGAGAAAGAAAACTGCTACAATACTTTAAAATGATATAATATGCCATTGTATAAACACGTACCGGTAAGAAATTCTTCAGGTGGAGCGAGGCAGATGACGATCTTCAGAGGAAGAGTGGATTCTTTCACTAGCAACATGTTTCGGCTTTTAACTTCCTGACATCTTCTGTAACCCCGGCCACACCATTTTGCTATGGGGAAAATGCAAAGTGACAAACGTGGACGGAATTGAAAATTAACGGTTTGGACTAAGTAAAATTGTGGGAACCGGCTTAACACCTCGCATAGAGAGCTTAGATAAATAAATAAATAAACAAATCGAAACAAGAACATTTTGGTTCTGTCTGGGACAAAGTGTCGATAGAAAATATTCCCTTGCACAAAGATTGCCATGGGATGGAAAATCATTTGTACGTAAAAGAAAATTTGCGGGAGGTAACTGCGTGCATTCGCCCTTTGCTGCCGTCGTCATCACTGTCATTATAAAATTTTCTAGTTACCTTCCTTTTTTTTTTTTTTAACCCACCCCTAATGATGGCCGCCCAGCGAGTGTCTCCATCGCACCCTGCAGATCTCCCTCCAAACCGAACTGTTCCGCCGAGCAGCGCCGATGACGTCAAACCCAAGGGAAATGCTATTAATCTGGCTGTCAGTGCTCTCTCCCTATTTCCCCCCCCCCCCTCTCTGTTTTTTTACTGCTATCCCGCTTTCGCTTCTGTTCCCATCCCACAGTATTCCTCCCTTTAGGTCAAGTCTCGAGTCTTTGTTTTCAAGGAACTAATCCTTTAAGAACTGGTCACGAAAAGCACTAAAATCCAAAGACTTGGTAAAGCGCCGTCAATACCGAAAGTATGCTCGGAAAAGTTGTAGGGGGATGAGGTGGGGGGGGGGGGTAGGCGCATCCCAACGTTTGAAAGGCGTACTTGGGCCGGGAGAAGTGGACGGAGGGGACATCTGTAAATCGCACTTTCGTTTTTTCAGTAATGAGGTTGTAGCTTTATTTACATTTTTTTTATTTCAACAAAATATGATGTAGGATTATGCAAAAACCAAGTACAGGCTTTTTGTTTCTAATGAAGCTGTCAAATTGTCCGTGCAAAAGGCCATTACCAAGTTTCAGAATGTCAAGACTTTAACATAGATATTCAACATTTCAACGGCCGTAAGCCCGTACAAGAAGGGGTGGGGTTGGGGGGGGGGGGAGGGGGATTGGGGAGGGAGGGGGAGAGGTGTAGAAAAATGATCAAAATCGAGCGTATGTCTTCCTCATAATTATTATGCTTCACTTTATCCGTCTTTAAATTTTCAGAACGATTCTCTGTGTTTTGTAGTTGCAGGAGGGACCCACCCCTCTCATTCTATGTTTCGATGTTTCGTAATGGCAGCAAGGACCAACTCCCTGATTCTATGTTTAGCCTCCCCCCCCCCTCCATGTTTTATAATGGCATCAGGGACCCCCCCCCCCGGCATCAGGGGACCCCCCCCCCCGAGGACCCCCCCCCCACCCTCATCCCACTTTTTTATGTGGACCCCCTTCCCCCCTCCCCCTTTGCCGGGACCCCAAAAACCTCGCCCTTCCCTTTCCCAGAACCTCTTCCTTCTCCCCTTTGCTGGCTACCTTAAAATTAATCTTCCTCCCTGGTCGTCTCTCTCTCCGACTTCACTTTCCCTTTTCCAAGAACTCAAGACGTGGCCTGACCACGACTCCAGCTGTCTTCAGTTTAGAGGACAGAGAAAAAGGGGAGCTTTTATATTGAAAAAGGAAGGATTGACGGTTATCGAACTTTTAATTAATTTTTTTTTTATTTTGCACCCCTCAGCTGTTTTCTCTCTCTCTCTCTCTCTCTCTCTCTCTCTCTCTCTCTCTCTCTCTCTCTCTCTCTCTCTCTCTCTCTTTCTCCTTCCTCCATCCCCCTCTCCCCCGTTCTCCTCCAATTTCGATTTTCTCTTTAGGATACGGCCGTGTGTCTTTAGGTGGCAAAGAGGCTTTTAAAGCTATCGATTTTTCCGTGAACGTTCCTTGCTCTTCTCCTCAAACTGCCTGCTCTTCACAGTTTTGCTGAAAGAGGAGTGAAGAAGTGAAGAGGATGGATGGGGGGACACAGGATGAGGTAAAGATAGAAAGATTGAAATTTACCTTAACGGTTTTATTGCCAGTATCATAAATCTACGACTTTTTTAAAGTTAAAAATGATTTTAGTTATTCGTTGATATGACAACTGCCACCTTTTTATGCAGAAAATATGTATTGTCGCAATAATGCAGAATATATAAAGTATCACAATAATACCTGCTTGTAATGTAACATTTATCAGTAGACAAGCTGAAAGTAAACGGCTACTATAACACAAAAGATGTCCACAAGATGTTAGGAAGCTGCCATCTAGAGGGTTAAACAAAACACACACAAAAAAAGATAGCTATACCATATAAATAGATAGAAAACAGGATGAGGATGTGGGAATTTTTCTAGGGTTTTCAACCAAAGCAAACAGAGAAAGATACAGAATCATTTTTTGCCCTCCGCAATTCGCTTCAACTAGACATTTTAGCTAGACGTGTGCCACATTTCACTGAGGTTCTTTACCATGTCACTTCATGCATGCCTGTCATTGAGTATATTGAGTTGTGATGTTTTTTATAATGATGTCTAAGATATGTGTACCATGTATGTGCTCTCAAACGCTCTGTGAAATGTCCCTCATGGGATAATAAAGTGATTCTTATCTTATCATATCTTAGCTTATTGCCTAGAACAGGCTTATTTATAATATAATATAATGATTACTCCCATTTTAGCCATTCTAATTATTCAACCAGCAAAGCAGAAAGTTACTTTTAAATGGGATCATGAAATAATGAAGTAAGAATACAAAAGTCGTGTTCGGAATCTGCAATAACAGGAAAATTTGAGAAAACGTTGATGAAACCAACATTCCAGACGTTTTTGACAACTCTCACTCTTACTTTTTGTTTGTTCGAACTCCATTTTTTTCCTTAACCAAGAAATTCCACATTAAACGTTCTGCTTCTTTAGTATTACTAGTTGTATCCCTGACTCGGGGAATACACAGATGTGATTTTCAAAGTTGAGTTTCGATAACTAGTGTGTAAATATTGATGCGCAGAATGAACTTTCTTGTCATATGTTTTAAATTCTACTGCGTCTTTTTTTTTTTTTTCCTCAGCTCAGAATGTTGGAACACATTCTGTTCAACTCAGTTATGGCTCAAAATCATCGAAAGCATTAAAAATACAGTGAACTTCACGATCTTTTAAAATATGTCCACGTACACCTTTCCGTCTTTCTATGCGTAGTAATTATTATGATATTTTAAAGAACAAGGCTCGGCGGTTAAAAAGCCTTTCATGAGTACATTAGAGATCTTACTATCTTTATAATGTGATGATAAGGAGTTAGAATAAATTGGAGCTTGATAAGTGGCACAGCGAATTTTAAACAAGTGTCAAAGTGTGTATTTGTTATACCTCTTCAACACACTAAAAGATCTCCAGTTTTTTTTTTTTCAGAAAACTGAGATAAAACTAACAAGAACTAAGGTCGCGCACTGTCTGCGTCAGGACATGACAGAAGCAATAATCTCGGCATTTGAAGCTACGCTGTCCCAGCTGTGATACACGATATCTGTCGTCAACGTGTTCCTTCCTTGCTTCCACCAGGCTCATTGCCCGTCCACCAGTTGCTCATCCGACCATTTTGCTGACACGTGAGCTTTTGTTGTTTGCTCTTTTAACTTCAAAAGCTCCCGTTCTCCAGATTGGCATGTAGCCAAAATTAAAGTCACACCTCTCTCCGTTCTTGTTTAAAACTACAGTTAACTCTTTCGCGACATCCGTGTAAGGGGCTTCGGTCAAGTCTGGACGAAATTGATTTTTTCCTACTTGAAAAAAGCAGCATGGTTCAGAAAAACGCTTACAGAAAAAAGAAAATATTGATACTAAAGTAAAATGTTATACATCAAGTAAAAGAGAATTGAATGTAGAATACAAATTACAATATAAATCGGGGATACGTCCAAATGCGTTTTTCACTGGCACCGATAAACCGGGGACACGTCCCGAAAGAATTAAATACCGCACCTGCTATCATGAACACTTATTTTCATGGCCGTACAAATTTGAAACAAAAGAGGTCCAGACAGTAACTGTTTGCTTTGCAGTTTGTCCATCCCTCTCCCTTTGGCTTAATCAGTGGCTCTCAATGTGGGCGATATCGCCCCCTCAGAAGGCGATTTTGATTTCCAAGGGGGCGAAAACGATGAAAGTTGTGGGGGCGACAAGGGGCGAAAACATATTATGACTGGAGGACGATTCCGGAGCAAATACTTGGCAATGACTGGCTCAACAGCACGAATAGATGGGTTTTATATTTGTTGTCAGTCTGGTCGTAGGCTGGGCTGTTCATTTGCGTTCAATATTTTGGGCCACTTTCTAATCATCAATAAATGAATTTGGTCCATAAAAAATTTATATTTTTTATTTTATTTTATTTTACAGCTTTAAATCAGATTTATTGCGTAGTTACATACTTTTTGGGCAAGGCAATCGATATCCAGGCACTAAAAAGTTCAAGTTTATAGACCGCTTTTGCTGTTGAAATTAAGTGCCTGTTAATGTGCAAACCATATATTATGGGTGGGTCAGATTGTCCTGATATTCTGTCATAATATACGATCTGCTTTACTCATGATACAGGATAAACGCCTTCCCCAGCTGCGGGTATGCGTCGATCAGCCCACTATAGCGTGTGGTCGTTGGATATCAAACTGAACATGTAGGAGAAGACCTTTCCATGGCCGGCAAACACTCTCTCATTATACCTGTTCACACACTTTCTCTCTCCCTGCTCCCTATCTCGTTCTCTCTCTGTCTCTCTCTTTCTCTCACCTCTCCTAGCTCTCACTCTGTGTCTGTCCTATCCCTCTCTCTGTGTCTCTCTGATCCCTGTCTGTCTCTCTTTGTCCCCGTCTCTCTTTCTACCCCTGTCTTTCTCTGTTTCTGCCTCTGTCTCCCTGTCAGTCTGTCTCTCTCCCTATCTCTATCTCAGTCTCTCTCTCCCCTCCCACCCCTCTCTCCTTTCTCTTCTCTTTCTCCCCCCCCCCCTCCCTCCCTCCAACTTACCACAACAAATGAAAGTGCCGAAAGCTATTTTTGACGACAAATGACGCAAACATTGCACAACCCCAGGATGACTCACGCGCCGCTCCGGGGCGAACATTTTTTTTTCCCGTCTCTCGTTTTTCTACTTCCACAACCTATTTTCATCCCTTGCATTGTACACGTGAAGATTTACACAGAATTGTCCGGCCCAAAACCCCCAGTCGCCCTGTCAGTGTGATGACACCAAAAAATAGAATTCAAACTCTGATGAAAAAAAAACAACGAAAAGATGGAATGGAAAAAAAAAAAAAGAAGAAAGAAATCAAGTAACAACAGACTATAGGAAAGCGTGAGCCGGATTTGGAAAGCGAGCTCTCTCGAGGCTGGCAAAGTCCAAAAATAGCTCCTTAATGAGGTCGGGTGTAATATGAAAACGACATCAGGGGAAGTAAAAAAGTGAAAATGGAAACGTGAGGAAAACAAAATATAACTGGGTCATATTTTGTTGTGTGACATTGGAAGGGGAAAAAATAAAAGGGGGGGGGGAGTGGATAGAGAGAAAATGTGAGTGTCAGAGAGGTGGATGGAAAGAAGAAAAAATGGAAAAATGGTAGGAGGGAAGAAAACAGAGCGAGTAACAAGTAAGACTAGAAAGGAAACAAAATGACTGGGTCATATTAAATTGCAGCATGAAACAAGCGGTGGGGTGGGGTTGGGGTGGGGAGGGAGGAGGATAAGAGACGAAGAATGGATAGAGAGAAAGTATGAGTGGCAGAGGAATGGCTGGAAAGAAGGAAAAATGGGGTGAGGGAAGAAAGAAAAGAGAGCGAGTGCCGAGTAAGATGACAGAGGAAACAAATGACTGGGTCATATTTTGCAGGGTGAAACAGGAGGGAAAGATAAGAGGGGAAGAATGGATAGAGAGAAAGTATGAGTGGTAGAGAATGGGTGGAAAGAAGAAAAAATGGAAGAAGGCAAAAAGATAACAGGGTGAGTAACAAATGACACAATAGAGAAACATGAGAGGTCGCTGTCGGATGTTGGGAGGAGGAGAAAGTAGGAGGAGAAGAAAAGAGGAGATGGAGTGGGGGTGAAGGAACGAGAGAAAGAGAGAGCTGGTTACTTTCCATGTAAGAGAGACAGTGAGGTGGAACAGTCACATACATGAGATTAGAGGACGAGGTGGATAGAGAAATAGTATGGTCGAAGGAGAGACGCGGATGAATAAAATGAGAGTCTGATAAAGAAAGTGACCTCAGGTTGCACTGAAATGAGTACCGTAAGTAATGTTGGGGTATTGATAATTGATCAGCATGAGGTATGAGGAAGAGAACGAGATGCAGAAGGATACAGATTTACACAGAACTACAAACTTCGGAAAAACAACAACAACAACAACAACAACAACAACAACAACAACAACAACAAAGAAAGAAAGAAACATGAAACAGGCGGAGGGACTATTTGCCTCAAATTGGGTTTTATCTCGCTGCCCGGGCAAAATTGAAATTAATAGATTAAAATGTATCCATATCATCCCCACCCACCCACCCCCCACCAGCAACAACAAAATTTATTATTCATGAGTGAATATATATTATTATTAATAAATATTCAAATATTATTTGTATTGTGAGTTGTGAGTTGTGAACTGTTGTGAGTTGTGTACTGCGCCTAACTGGCTGCGTCAAGATTCGCTCTGAGATAAAGAGAGATAGAGAGAGGTAGAGAGAGAGAGAGAGTGAGCGAGACAGGGAGAGAGAAAGAAGCAGTGTAGTGTGTTAAGGGCTTCGCCGGCGCTCCATTCTGCTCTGTGGTTGACAAGTTCCTTCTGTAAAGTGCATAGAGCATTTTAAAAATGGATATGCGCTATATAAAATAATAATAATAATAATAATTTATCTCTACAGTGAAATTTTGAGAAAGTGCAAAGGTTAGGGTCAGGATTAGGTTACTTTTGACTCGCCGACCACGATAACTTTTCCCTTGACGAAATGGCCTCACCAATGTTTTTGGGAGTGCCACAAACTGGTCACACACCCGCACACAAAAGCCTGTTGTGAGTATTTTGGCTCTGTGGCCCAGATAGTCCTCATCAATTAACAGATAAATTAATAAATAAATTAGTTAATTAGGTAAGGAAGAAAGAAAAAAAGACATTTATAGGTAAATGAATGAATGAATGAATGAATGAATGAATGAATGAATGAATGAATGAATGAATGAATGAATGAATGAATGAATGAATGAATGAATGAATGAATAAACTTTCAAGCGAAACCCCATGAAGTTTCACTCACCTCTTATTTGCGTACGCTCTTTTGGAGCAATGTCACATTCCCAGAAACATTGTTTCACAGATTAATAGGAAAATGAGAAACTTTGGTGGATCATCACGAGAATGTGACTGATTATGACATAATAAAAATGTTCTGATATCGTAAGAGAACACAGTATTCTGGCTCAACCACAAAGTGGTCCAAGCGAGGCACCAAATTAATGACATAGACTGACATCACAACCAATCATATCTTCATTACTTGTTTATCTCGTGACGTCCTATCCTCTGCTCGTCCCAGATTGTCCTTCCTTCACAATGTGTCCCCGCACAGCTGATTTTTTTTTGTTTGGTCTGTTTTGCTTTAAATACAATAAATACATACACCCCCCTTCTTTTCACTTGAAAAATCGTTGTTTTATTTTCGAAAAAACAATCTTTAAGGAAGTTATGTTCAGTATTCGTTAACCAAACTGACCTTCGCGCCCATTACTACAACTTTTACCCGTGCTCGTGGACATAATAATATTTAATGCATTCTATAAAGTAGTAGTGTCACGATATTGTAGTATGCCTTTTTCTATTCCTCGGTTAGTAGTGAATAAATAATCTTCAAGTTTTATAAACTTCTTACATGTTTGAGGAAATACAGAGTTAAACGACCCACACAGTCCCCTAGGGCAAAAGATCTAAAACAGAGCTTAGGTGAGTACGTTGTTGAAAACAAGGGTTTTTTTTTTTTTGTAAGCCGCTTTAAAGGCTTATGAGATGCCCGGCTGAAATTGTATGATACTAGCTGAGTTCCCGGCCCTGTCCGGGATAAATCGATTTATTAGTTTCAGTTCTAGGTGGTTATTATGGACCTGCTTCATTTTGCCTGTTCCTTTAGCTTTATTTTATTTTTGTTTGTTTGTTTTTGGATACGTTTTACTGCTCTCCCTTAGCGCGTTGACGTCCTGCGCGTCCCGCCAGCATCCGTCAAAATAAATGGCTATGATTTGCGCACGGGTTAGTTTGTTTGTTAGTGAACACATCGCAGGAAGTGATAACGCCATGTGTCAATGAAAAAGAAATATTATAATATTTTCCTAGGCATAATTATTCAAAGGCAGTGGCTACGTTTACGGCAGATTACGCTCATATCCCAAGAGAAAAAAACAAAGAAAGGAAGCGTTGCTGTACGAACGGGAGTAAAGCCGAACAAGGAAAAATGGTGAGTTGTATTCATTGGATGCCGTAACCGTAGCCACTGCCTTATTGAAAACACAAACCTGTACTTTTGGCCCTGCAGCGTCAATCTCCCAATTCCAGACCCTTTCTTTTTCCTAGTCTAGGCACATTGAGAACACAAAGTTTCATACTTGATAGTCTAACTCAACCTCATCATTCAAACCAGTCCTAACCGGAAGTTCTTTTGTGAGTGCGTGTGATACAGATACCGGAACCAATCTCAATTACATTAATTGCCGAAAAAATAGATCGAACGCCAGTGTGTCGCAACTTAGAAATTAATACAAACGTTCTGCGAGTTATTAATTATTTTTTAATTTTCTGTGCCGGCGACACGACGACAGTCTATACTAAGCGCTGTATAAAATCTGAGGTCCACCGAATCAGCATTAACAGAGGAGTAGCGAAAGGCGCGCTGCAATGTGTCGTAAAGTTTCACTTTTATTAATATAGATAGATATATATTCAAGTAAAAGTGGGGCATAGGACGAAAAAGAGTGAGAAAAACTGCATTTAGTCAGAGATCAGAGGATTAGTTCAGCATCGTCCCACGGCGAATATTACATTGATCTCAGGGGGTGAGCATTGCTGTACTTAGTTACCCTGCAAAACCCAGTGAGACGGGTATGGTGAGTACTTCAAAGGTGAAGCGGGGATGACTCTAGTACCGTGCTAACATTGTTTATCACGCACGTGCAACTTCATTTGTCAGCACAAAAACGTGACGTGTGCGGGGACTGGCCGGCTGTTTGGTCCACTAGACATAGTCATAGCATTCCATCCTTTCGTCCTTACAGGGGTATTATGTCCGGCTGTAAGCACGAAGATGGTGGGTCATTTGGTACGCACTTTTGTACAGGTTACTAGATGGGGCGTGGGTGGTACTTTCACATCCGCGAAGTTTGTTGTTCTTAAAGACTTCTGTGGAGGTTAAAATATACAGACTGATAATGACGAACAAAAAAGATTTAATTGGTCCCTGAGGTGACAGGTAAGCAGAAAGGCTGGAACTGGAAGGAAGATAGATAGATAGATAGATAGATAGATAGGTAGATAGATAGATAGATAGATAGATAGATAGATAGATAGATAGATAGATAGATAGATAGATAGATAGATAGATAGATAGATAGATAGATAGATAGATAGATAGATAGATAGATAGATAGATAGATAGATAGATAGATAGATAGATAGATAGATAGATAGATAGATAGATAGATAGATAGATAGATAGATAGATAGATAGATAGATAGATAGATAGATAGATAGATAGATAGATAGATAGATAGATAGATAGATAGATAGATAGATAGATAGATAGATAGATAGATAGATAGATGGATAGGTAGATAGATAGATGATATGGAACTCTTTTTTTTTTTACCTCCAGAGAAAAAAAACAACATCGAAAGGCATTTGCAAAAATTTCAAAGCAGCACATATCACCATCTTTCTCGAGATAAATAAAAAAAAAAAGAAGAAAAGACAGAGAAAAGAAAAGTAAAAAAAAGAAGAAGAAGAGGAAGCACACAACACACTTACCCTAGTCTCGAAAGCAGAGTTTCTTCACAGGGGAGGAAGGGGCTGGATTTACTCCTGCTCCTAGGGAGAGAATTGGGGATGTCGGCCTGGGGGAAGTGCACAGGCTATTAGATAAATCACACTACATTTCGAGGGGTATTTGTCATATTATTGTTGTGTACGACATTTTTGCCAATTTTGAGGTTTTGTCACGAAAGTATTTCTCTCACTCCTAATTTCATTATGTATACGTCAAGTGTCATTCCAGTCGGTTAAAAACTGTTCGAGATAAGAGTTTGTGACGTAATGTTTTATGGGCCTTTCAGCCGACCAGACTTTAATCCACATTTTCTCGAAAAGGCAAAAATGCACATCTATGGCAAATATGCAGAGATTTATTGTGGAAGTACATAGTGCCTTTTATTTTCTCTTATCCCAATGAAATGTGTATAATAGAGATCTATACTGACGTTTAACCCAATCTCCGTTACTTAATTGCAATGAGCGTTGGTGTTATTTAAGTCTATGAAACAGGACTTCAATTGTTGCAGTAGAAATAATAATGGGGACACATTGGTCTATAGGCAAGGTGCTCGCCTTTCATCCTGAAGGTACTAGGTTCGATCCCCTGTTGGTGCACTCATGTTGGAATTTTCTTTTCGGGAGAAAAAAATTCCTGTCCTCGATCCTATGGCAGGTAGGATGGAGCACCTAGTCTTCTCGGATAAGGACGAAAAACTCGGAGGACCCGTATGTACGTTTGCGCACGTTAAAGATACGCTGGAAATTGTGAAGAGCAGGCCGAACACAGCCGCTACCCAGGCAAAATTCTAAAAAAAAACAACAAAACTGACTCCTACTACAAAAACACACAGAAAGAAGAACAAAAAAAATAGAAACAAGTAAAGTGAGGTGTAAATGCCAAGAGCAGCGAAATCTCCTAAAATAAAGAGCTAAGAAACAACACCAAGAAGCATGAATTTGGAAGGGGGGATGGGGGTTCAGGTTTTAAAAGATTTATAACCACTCCAACTCCAAGAAAAACACAAGTTCTCATTCTTCACCCTTACGAATTACCATAGCAAATACCGGAAACACCAACAGCAGGGCGATCGACAACAATTATTCAAGACTGAAATAGAACCGCAATAACCATTACGTCACAGATAATTATGGAACGCCGAATGACTCAGAAAGAAAAAAAAAAGAAGAAATGCCTGTTTTCTATCACTTTCATGTTTCAAGAAACACAAGCAAGTTGGGATATAAAACTCGACAATGATGAACTTTCTAGGCATAAATATGGATGGACATTCTAGTTCTGGTTATCATTAATACTGATTTTCTCTATAACGTCACCAACAAGAACTAACTACGGCAACAGTAATATCATCAACAGCATCGTCAGCATCAGCAAATTCAGAAGACGGGCTTCGAGGTATAAAAGGAAAACAAAAAGTCGAAGAAGAGAGAGAGGGACAGACAGACAGTGAGAAAGTGATAGATGGTTGGAGGGAAGAGAGAGAGAGGGACAGACGGACAAACAGAGAGGAATAGAGAGAATGAGGGTGAAGGGAGAGAGAAAGAGAAAAGGAGAGAGGGTATAGAAGGAAGACATAACGACGGAGATGAGAGAGGGACAGATCGAAAGGGAAACATAGAGAAAGAGAGAGAGAGAAAAAAAGAAAGGGGAGAGAGAGGGGGAGAAAGAGAGAGGGGAAAAGAGAGAGGGGGAAGAGAGAAAGAGGGAGAAAAAGAGAGAGAGAGAAAGAGAGAGGGGAAAAGAGTGAGAGGGGAAAAGAGAGGGAGAGAGAGAGAAAGAGAGAGAGAGAAGAACTATGCGCCTTTCGTCAAAAGGTCCACGCAAAATGTCACTTAAAAAGCTGTGGACTAGAAGACTAAGACCTTATCATGGGCATTTGCCATTGTCTTTATGACCGTGCTTTTGCGCAGTGGAGGAGTGTGGGTGAGTTGAACCCTGGGGTAGGAGAAGCGCGCATGGTGGGAAAAGGACTGAGCTGTGGTCCTTAACATGGGGGATATCATCCCCCCTCCCGCCGATGGCGATTTTAGTGACTCCCTAGGAGGGAGGGGACGAAAACGAAGAATATGGGCGGCAAGGAGGCGAAAACGATGAAAGAGTATATAGAGGGTATAGAGCAAAATTGGTGTATCTCCAGTGATATGAATCATGGGAGCTTACTCGGAAATACCACAATATTGGTCTCAATGGCCGCATTTTTAAGGGAGCTACAATAACACTGCTTCTCTGTAACTTGGAACTGGTTAAAGACAGCGGAATAACGAAAAAAATTGCAAGAAGCAGTTTGTCATTATTACAGTCTTGCCATTATAAACCACAATTCATATGACTGGAGATACAACAATTTTGCTCTATACCCGCGATATGGGGGTTCGGGGGGGGGGGCGATAGGGGGCAAAAACATGAATGGAGAACGATTTGGAAGTAAATACATGGCAGTCACTGGCTTGTTCAACGATACGGACTGATGGGTATTATGAACAGAAAAAGGCCAATTTAAAAAAAATTTTTTTTTAATTAGTGCATTTGATAAAGAATGTTTTCTGTTACATAATAGATCTTCAACATGCCCGTTGTTATTACTTTGAAGAACTTCATAATCATAATTTGTGAAATGCATCCTTTTGGGTTTGATTAGGGATTTTTGGGAGGGAACGGTCGGCGATGACAGAAAACTGGACCTAACTTCTTGTTTGTTCTATCTCCATTTTCTGAACTGAAGATCTTTTAGTATGTAGATCTAGAAGAGGTATGGCAAATGCATACTTTGACACTTGTTTAAAATGCGTTATGGCACTTATAAAACTGTTTCATGGTTCCGATATATTCTAACTCCTTATCACAATACTAAAAGCCGCAAACGCTTACAGCCGAATTTCTCAGCAAGTATTAAAAGTAGAGATGGAACTAACAAGGACTGAGGTGGGAAAACTTTGGAGACGGAAGGGGCGATTGCCTGCAAAAAGTCTGAGATAGAGAGTGACGGAATAATTATTGAAAAAACCACAGAATAACTGTGGGGTCGCAGCGAGGCTTAAAGCAAAGTCAAATTTGGCAAAAAAGAAAAAGTAGTATGTAGCAAAGCCTCCCGTACTTACAGAGAGAACGCTTGACGATTGAGAAAGCTCGCGCTTGAAAGTAAGCGCCTGTTAAAAAGCGCTTGTTGAATATTGAGGGGCACACAGATAGCGCTTGTCGCTAGCGCTTGCATGGGCGCCATCTGAAAATGAGAGTTGATTTGGCGCCATGTCGGCTTAGTCTGCCGACGAATTATTATTGCTGGACAGTGTTTTACCTAAACTTATCCTTGGAAAACGAAAGAGAATAGCTGTTCATGAAATTCATCAGAAACGAAGAGAAGAAGGTGAATATCATCACCTGTTTCCTCGATTGAAATACCACCCCAATCGATTTCATCCATACATGAGAATGAGTCTGGAGACATTTTATTACAACTTGGGAAAAATAGAACCTAAAATAATTAAGACCTGGTGCAATTTGCATCAACCCATAATGGCAGAGGAACGCCTTGTCATCACGCTAGTCAAGCTTCACTTTCAGTTTTAAAAAAAATGTAATGCAGACACTGTGTTATCAAGTATTGAAGTTTTTTTTTCTTTTTATTCTTCATTCGTAGCACAGCTGTGATGAGCGATTCGACATCCATTTGTTGAGGTTATAATAAACTGCTTTGCGCTACACACTAGGCCTGACTTCTCTGCAGACAACATAGCTTAGCCCCTTCAATAAACTACTGTACACATAATAAAAAAAAAAAAAAAAAAGCCTAACTTCTTTGCGGACGACACACCCTATCCGCTTTAAACGCGAGAAAGAATTAACAAACAATTGTTTACGCTTTACGAGCGCCGCGACATACAGCAAGCGCTATAGAACAAGCTATGTCTCTGAATGGTACTAGAGAAATATGAGAAACATTACAAGCGCTTGTCTACACGCGCTCGCTTTCTCAAGCGTCAAGCGTTCTCTCTGTAAGCACCCTAAGAAATAATAATACGCAAACGATATAATGAAACGCAAAGAAAAAGGGGAGACAAACAAATCTCAATATTTGGGTGAAGTAAGAAGTTACTGTATTGATTTAATATTCTATATTACACATTCTTCATTTTTTATATTGTTCAATTGTTTTAACTGGTCCAATTTTCCATTTGGTTTTTCTGTTTGTGTTGATTGTTTTTTTCTTCTTGAAAAAGGTACTTCACCGAAATATGAGATTTTTTTTACTCCCGTTCCTTTGCGTTTCATTGTATCGTTTTGATATTATTTCTTACGCGAGGCTTTGCTACATACAACTTTTTCTTCTTTGCCAATTTTTGACTTAGTGATAGAGAGTGAACATCGCCCGAAACGAGTGCCTTTGTGTACTTCACGGATGGCCCCTAAAGAAAAAAAAAAAACAAAAGAAGAAAAAAAAAAGCCCAGCCAGACAGAAGGTGTAAAGCTGCGGCACATGTATGGACTATACACAGGTGTGGTTCATTAACTTGGTCTCAAGGAACTGTCTGCACACAAACGTTTACAACGAAAAGTACCATGTACCTGCCGGGTGCTCAAGCAAAACACATGTTTCATAGCCGGTCACTGCTCACGTATGGAATACCTCAAAGTCTGCCCGTCTCTACGGGTTATACACCTGAGTCCAATTCTCTACTCTTAGCGTTAGTGAACTAAGCCGATTTAGAATCGTCCGACTAGTTGGATTGTGACATCACGACAGTGGATTTCGATGATATCTCGCACACCAACCGACTAGTGGAATCTAAGGGGCTGCGGTGCTCTAGAGGCAAAGTGCTCGCCTCTCATGCCGAAGGTATCGGATTCGAATCCCGGTCGGTGCAGGCATGTTGGAATTTTGGAATTTTGGGATTTTTCTCATATTCTCCTGTCCCTGATCCTATGGCAGATAGGATCGAGCACCTAATCTTCTCGGATAAGGACGAAAAATTCGGAGGGGCCAAGTGTACGTTGTACACATTAAAGACACCGTGGCAGTTGGAAATCGTGAAAAGCAGGCCGTACAAAGCCGCTGTTAGGGCAAAATTCTAAAAAAAACGAATCCCTACCACAACAAGAAAAATAAAACAAGAAAAAGTAAGGTGTAAATGTCAAGGGCAGCGAAACTTCCTAAAATAAAGAGCTAAACCGACAAATTTGGATCTCACTGAAAGCTCAATGTCATGAGTATCCGCCACCATCCAACTAGTCGCTGATCAAAATCGGCTGGCGCGCGTCTGGCCTAACCTTCAGTGTTGCTTGTGAGAATGGTCACATTTTTTTTTTAATCTAGTTTTTTTTGTTGTTGTTGTTGTTTTAGTGAATCTTGTTGTTTTGTTTTTTTTTTTTTTAGTTTTCGTTGCCCTACCCACTCTTTGCATTTCATATAGGCCAGCTGCGAATGACGTCACAGAGTGTTTTTGTTTTGTTCTTCCGACACCCATGATGGCGGGTGGATCAGCCGATGAGTGTGACTTCGAGATTCTAAGCGGTTAAACTACCTGCTGCCTGCATTGCAGTTGACTGTTATGTCAGGGGTGGGAAGGATGGATCCAAGCTGGTCAGATTCTCTACCATCCGTGTAAACAAAGGAAAGGAAGTGAAAAAATTGACCGATCATCTCCCATGTGCGTGAACACACGTGTTATTGTTTACTGTAACTGAATTTTTTTTTTAGCTCGCCACCGATTGGTTCGCGACGTCTGAAGTAATAGCAGTGCAAATCAGCTAACGAATCAAAATCAATGCTACCATCGCCATGGTTATGCGTCGGTCCTGACAACTAAAATGGCCGATATCCGCAATGGGCCTATAAGTATGTATCCTATCTTTCTCACAACTGTCACAAAAATACTCATAATGACCATCACCAGGTTCTTTCGCTCTCGCCCAATTAGGTAGTACTTTCAACTTTATTTACATGTTACCTTCTCGTATTTTCTCCCTATGTTTTGCTTAAATTTTTGTAAAAAAAAAAAATGTTTCTTAGCACGAGGAAGGTCCCAGAGATCAAATTTTTCTCTGATTATGTTGTGTAGGCACGTCCTCGTTTGGGAAATGGCGCTATCTATACAACTAGGTAAAGATAAGAGAGATAAGTGAACGAAATTTATTTTCACAGAGCGCTTCGGAGCACCAGATGGTACGAGTACACACATCTAGCGCATCAATATATAATAAACACAGCATAACTCAGTAACATGCATATTACATGAAGTAGCATGGTATGGTACTTTTAATCAAACATTATGGCACACATCTAACTACAATGTCTTGTTGAGGCGACTGGCGGTAGGCAAAAGCGATCTTATCTTTGAACTGCGTAGCTACGCTCGTCTTTGGCGATTTTAACCCCCCCCCCCCCCATACAATTACGCCAGCAAAATACTTCCTGTCTCTGTGTTATTCGTAAGTTGTTATCAGAAGCTGTGGAAACCTGATGAGAACACTGAGAACATATGGGATGGCTCGAAATCTGTCATGAAAGAACAGATAGCTTATGATCTCTGCGATTTTCTTGAAAACACATTGAGAGACCCGACTACCCAAAAGCGTATTTTTTCCACACATCTTTGTAGCCAGTGCGTGTTCCTCCATATACCGGAAATATCATTTTCCTTTCTTTCGTTTGGTTGTTGTTTTTTTTTAACATAGACTGGCGTAAATGTTTGTGTAGTTTTGGACGAGCTGCAGTTGTGACGATTCACACGAACACAAACCAATAAAAACTTCATTTATTTACCCTAATTTTTGTAACAATTTCCGTTCGTCTCATGACCTTAATGCAGGTGTTTGTAATGGCAGAACAGCATTTCAATAACACTAACTAACAAATTGCTACTGTAAGTTATGGCAATGAAATGCCAAATCTGAGGATATCATGTTTCTTATATTCCAAAAGATCAAAGAAAATCGCCTCTCAGACTTTCATCATAGAATCCGCAGATTGAACTTGTTAACCATGTAGTACACAGCATTCCATATCTGAAACTCTTCACCTGAGCCAAGTGTTCTGTAATTGGAAATTTCTAAATTTATCAATAAAATAATTGATTTTTCCGTTGTATATATCTATATTTCTGCATTCATTTGACCATTTCGAATTAGCTTCGTAAGATTCAGAAATATTTCTCTGTTGGCTAAGTGAATATATAATTATGTGAGGACATTAGAGGGTTAAAATACATTTAGATATACATTTATTAAGGCCATGCGTCGTCCATCTCACATACTAAGGTATCGATGTCCAATAATGTGTTTCCCTCTTAGCGATTTCATTCTCTTGTAGGATACCGTTGAGGCTGTGACGGTCGTGGTCGCGAATGTGATTTTGGACCAAAGAGTTCTAGTGTTTTGGACAAAGTGTTTCCTATTCTGACTTGCGAATTAACCCAGGGCATCAGCAATTCAAAGTATGTTTACAAATTATGGTGAGAAGTCTATTTGGTAATATTTAAGGAAAATTTCTATTTCGAATCACACCCTTTAAATGTAGTGAACATGATGTTGGACAGAATTTTGCAACAAAAACCTTCTGTCACAATCTCTGTAATTCAGTGGCGGATCTATTATGAAACTAATGAAGCTGAATCCTAATGCCGGAGGGGCTCTGAGGAAACCTTTTTATGAGTGAATTTTGGATGTTGCTCTGTGGTTGCTGGTTGCAAAGGGCCCCAATAACAGTTCAAGTCAAGCTTCAGGGATCCCAAAAATGTAGGTCCGCCACTGTCTCTGATATGAACTAAACTTTCATTATCACCGCAAAAGCTCTGAAACCACAAGATCTATTTAGTGTCACAATTGCCTTTGCTTGGTCATGGCCTCCTTTTACATTAACTTTTCCGCTTCTCTGCTCTACAGTCCTTTCATCTGACATTAGTACACACGTAAACATGCTCAACTGTAGGGCATGTCAGCAAAGACTCCACGAAAACCTAACCATTCGGTACCAGCACCGTTACTGGAACCATTATACATCCAGTTTTTCTAACTTTACAGTTTCGAGAGCTTTGAAAACAATTTTAAATCTGAGATTCCGGCGTCAGGCGTTTCAGTACTCCTGCTGTAAGCAAGCCTTTACGGTTTTGTTGTGTTTTTTTCCCCCCACAAAACTCGTGTCTTTTTAGATCTTATTCTTCTGTTTTCCCACCTCCTCCTCCCGTTCCTTCGACTGTCTGCTTTTCTTTTTTCTTTTTTTAATGCCGACAACCGAAAACTTGTATATCATTTTTATTTTATTTTCATTTATAATGTATTTTACAGAGTTTTCTTGGCGTTTGTTGCTGGCTTGAGGTTATGGAATATACAGCTCTTGTTTTTTTGTTGGTTTTTTTTTCTAACATAAATAATGAGGCATGTGGCATGCTGATCATTGTTCGTTCATAGTTCATCGATCATAGTTCAACGATGAAAAAGTAAACTTTTCAAGTAACGAGGCAGGTCATATTATTCGTTTCTAGTTCATCGTTCAATGTCAGCGTTTCACGTTCATCGTTGATGAAATGGGAAGGCTTAATATTTTTTTCGTCGTTCAGCTTCGTAAAATGTATTAGGCCTGTATTAGGCTAGCTTTTGTGTGTTCTACTCACCTGCTCACACTTAAATTTAGCAATTTGGTGACGTATTTCGCGACCTTAGTTCCTGTTTGTTCTATCTTCATTTTCTGCACAAAACAAACAAACAAACTGGAGATCTTTTAGTATCCAGGAGAGATATCACAAATGCACACTGTAACACTTGTTTAACATCCGTTGTGGCACTTATCAGACTGTTTCACGGTTCCGATTTATTTGAACTCCCTGTCAAGTGTCATAATACTAAAGCCGCCAACGTTTAATGTGGAATTTCTCAGTTGTGCAAAATGTGAGACTGGAACAAGCAAGAACTAAGGTGACGATTTCTTTTAACGATGGTTTAAAGACAATAAACGTTCAACTATAAACAATGAACGAATAGTGTGCCGCCGGTCTAAGACTGAGAGTGGATAACTGTTCCGTTTAATTTAAAGTATCTGAAAAGATTTCTTTCTAAGGGGGGATCCAGTTGTTGTTATGCTCAGCATATCGCTGGCCCTATGATGAAGCCGCATAAATACATTCGCACAACAGCACTGCAGATGGTAGCTGGATTTTGTCAAATATTCTATGAACTCATTGAAGGAGTTTATCCTTTTTATTAGTATTACTAGATGAAGTTCCCAGCATTATCCGGGATAAACCTGTGAACCCACCGTTCTGTTTCTCTCCCTCTCTCTCTTTTGGTCTACAAGGCTTCCCATATTCTACAGTCTTCCTACAGATTCCATGTACGAGGTCCTTTTGGTTTCTCAGGGGCCTCAGCCTAGTGCTGTTGGCCCCCTATTGAGATCTTTTTGTTTCTCGGGGACCTCAGCATAGTGCTGTTGGTCCCAAGCTGTTGGCCCCCTACTACGCACTCACTTTTTATAGGGAAATTTGTGCGCAAGGAAGTGAACGCATGCTGATACCGTTTCCGGTGCGAAAGGCTTACTACAGGGAGCCAAAAACAAAGATCATTGTATTTTATATTTTTACAACTTTTTATTTAAAAGTACCTGAAACTTGAATAAACACAATGGGTCGATACAAAAGCGATTGGACTGGATTATCTGACACTTAAGAAAATTAATTTTATAATTTTTGAAATCATCGTTTAGGTTGCAGCGTCGAGTCAAAAAAGGGCCAAACTTGCACCATAATGAATTACTCCCGCGACTATTTTTTTTTTATAATAAGATTATTATTTACTGATTAAGAAAAGTTACAACATATGAAAAGTTATTTTCAAACTTCACAACTAAAAATGTACTCAAAATAAGAAATACACCTTATATAAAAGAGTCCTCTTATTTGTTTGTTTTGTTTTTCTTCTCCTGTAAAACTAGGTCCTTTGTACTGGCACTGTTTCATGACAGTGCCAGCGAAATATTAGACACGGCTTCCAGTTAAAGCGATGTCGTAGCTTTTCAGAACTATGTGGCTTCTAGCCAGATGTCCATGTCAAGAAGGGTCAATGCTACAGCGACATGGACAAGTTCAGAGCAACGCCCTGGCAGGACGACTCGCGTACAACCTTTAGATGTGCTTGGCAGTATAAAAAATAATGTTTAAGGTTTACGTCTCTGATTTTTTTTTCTTTTTAAGAGATCGTAAACATGTGGCACCCAGGTGCTAATGAGGGCAGAACATTCGTATGGTGAGTACATCAGACCCCAGTCACGGGCGTTCATCTCCTGGCCTTGTGAGCAAGGTCTTAGACATAATTATTAAGATGTTTAGGAAATGTAATTAGCGTGGTTTTCATCTTCTCGTCTCAAACTCACGTGCGCTGATACACATAAGGCCTTCAGATGTATTTACACTTTTTTTACTTCAATACTTAAGATGTATTTCACACTCTGTGCTCCTATACCTAAGATGTATTCACACTCTATACTTCTATACTCAAGATGAATTTCACACTCTCTGTTTCTATTCTAACGTTGTATCCACACTCTATGCTTCTATTTGTATTTGTATTTGTATAACTCTTTAATCCCATTTGGGAAATTTTGCCTTTGTGCCATTGCAGCCCAGTTATAACTGGAGCAGGCACGTCGTCGCCACAGTGCAGCGCCGGTCGGCGTTTTTTTTTTTTTTTTTTTGGGGGGGGGGGGAGATGAGGGGGGAGGGGGAGGGACTGGTAGAGATGAATTTAATTTAATTTTTCCCGGGCAGCGGCCTGTTCGGCCTGCTCTTTACGATTTCCAACTGCCAAGGTATCTTTAACGTGCGCAACGTGCACACGGGCCCTCCGAATTTTTTCGTCCTTATCCGAGAAGACTAGGTACTCGATCCTACCCCTCAATAGAATCAGGGACACGAAAATATGAGAAAAATCCCAAACTTCCAACATGCCTGCACGGCCCGGGTTTCGAACCCGGGACCCTTGGCACGAGAGGCGAGCACCTTGCCTCTAGACCACCTAAGATGTATTCCCACTCTATACTTCTATACTTAAGATATACCTCACACTCTGGGCTTCTTTCCTAACGATGTGTTCACACTATATACTTCTAAACTTAAGATATACCTCACACTCTGTACTTGTATTCCTCAGATGTATTCCCATTCTATACTTCTATACTTAAGAAGTAATAAGACTTTATACTTCTCTATACTTTAGATGAATTCAGATACTTCTATAATTAAGATGTATTCACACTCTATACTTCTATACTAAAGATGCATTTATTTCACACTTTACACGAGTGTTCCTGTTCTTATGAGATATTCACACTCTACTCCTAGTCTTACCAAGCATTCACACTGTAAACTTCTATGTATGATTTGTACTTCCTCCCTCTCTCTCTCTCTCTCTCTCTTTTTCACACACAGACACACAGACACACATTGGTGTAATTGCCCTACAGTGAGGTCCATGTTATTGGCATGGTATAATAGTCTCCATCATGTATTCCTTTATTATTTCAATTGACCTAGCCGATCTCTTGAAAACCATTAGTGAGCTGGCTGAAATACGCTTTCGATAATATTTTGCTTATAAAGTTTTGATGCGCCCGAACCCTCAAAGTCGGGCCTATTTCAATTTCGCCACTCCGCGAGGTCACGAGTTTTTGTTTTTGTTTTCAGGTGAAATGTTACACATCATACCGGATGAGTGTCTGTTTATGACCACCCGCCGCGAGTCTTGCATCGACAAAAATCTGACATTACTAGGCTACCAGTGACAAAGAGGATTTCGACTTGCCACTTTGTCCATAGCGGGTCAATGTTGTCTCTGTCAGGTGGGATAGTTTCATTGTTTTTGAGTTGAGTTACCTTTAGTCTTTTTCTTTGTGTACCTGTCAGATTTGGCTAGACAGAAAGAAAACACACACACACAATGGACAAAGAGGTGTTTGGCCTTATAAACAAAAATGTGTCTAGGACTCAGAGATTTCCAGAAGCACTGAAAGAAAAAAAATTAGAAAAGTATAGAAATTAAACCGACAAAGAGACGCAACTGTTTTTTTGTTGTTGTTGTTTTTTTTAGCTTTTTGCTAAAACTTTGTAAAAAATGTTCAACGTGCAAGGCTGGATTTAGAACTTGGGGTGCCCGGGACACGTGATTCTTTTCCGTACGAGCTTTAGCAAATTCAGGAGCGAGACAATGACCTCCCAAACACAGGTCATCGGCTAAGAGATTTCTCGTCCTATCGAACACTGCCATGGGTCCTGCAATCTCTGGATTGTGCCTGATATGACTCCGAGCGTCGCCGAAAATCCCTGGGATGTGTTGGAGATGTCCTGTGTTTGGGGGTGTGTTGCTGCCCCGCTCCTGAATTTGCTAAAGCTCGTGCGGAAAAAAATCACGCGCCCGGGGCACTTCAAATTTGCTGGGCCCGCCCCTCCTGCACAGAAATTAAAATTACAGAGCAAATCACCAAATTTCCACAACAAAGTCCACTTATTGCATGTGTTTGGAACTGACAAATTATAATACATGGAAATGTTATACGTGTGTATACAGTGGTAAGAAAGACCTAAGGTGGAGAGAGACCGATGACGATCTTCAGAGAAAGAGTGGATTCTTTCATTAGTCTAGCAACTGACCCCTTCAATGAACTCGAATAAATAAAGGCACTAAACTGGAGCAAATTAGCACGCCAACTCTGGAGTTTGTTTACCCTTTTTACATGCGATCCATGTTTTCGTTAATCCACAATTTGCTTCCTTCTGCGAATGAACGATGAGGGAAACTGCGTCACGGTACTAAAAATAGATCATGACAGCGTGTCCCTATCCTAAAAGCATGGAGCCGGAAGTGGTTGTTGCCAATTTTACGTGTAAATTATGCAAAATGAACAAATTATCCAGAGTTTGCAGCACTTTTATATGATCCCCTTACATCACAATAAGTCGAGTTATAGGCGATGAGAGTGCTTCCAGAGTTTTGGAGCCCTCCCAAAAAGGGTCTTTGAGGGCTGAACTTTCACCCTTAGCTCCATTATAGTATGATGTTTAACATTCTGACATCTTCTAGAACCCCGATTACACCGAGGTCACGACTTTCGACGTTCGTCACCCATCCTTTATATTTATATATATTTTTTTTTCGACGCCAAGTATTTCTTTTGGTTTGAAATACCCAGCAACGAAAAAAAAAATACCTGAAGTGAATACGTGTACACATGTACATACTTGCCAGTAAAACTCATAGTAGATATTTTTGGTTTGTCAAATTACAAAGAACATAGCTATGCTCTTGTGTACTCTCTTAAAAACGTTTCATTATTTATGACAGTAGGCGACTCAACAATTTACACAACAAAGTTAAAGATCTTTGTCTGACGGAAGCCCCACCTTATAGCAGAGGAACTCAACACATCCCGTGTTTTATTCCACTATCATCCTAATCACCGGTATATATCCAAATAAATTAATGCGGTCCAGCTTTACTCTTCGGGATACGGACCTTAACGCTGTAACACAGTGGTATCAAACTAGAACGCCAGGGCGCATGTCACAAACGTTACGCAAAGTCACAAACTGCCTATTACAACGCTAAGGCCTGGGACATTCCATTAGGTAATGTTGTCGCACGAAAGAAACAGCAATAACAACAGCACAAGCAAAAAAAAAGAAACCTAAAAAACTCTCCCTTTGACACAAACATGCAGAATCGGATTTCTTTTGGCCGTAAGTGATGACAATAATCATAGACTGACATTTCATAATGACACAAAGATGACAGATGGTGAAGTCGTGGCGTGACCAGAAAACGGTGAGATAAGGACGATTTGGATGGAGCCTTTTGTCTGAACATACATTGTCACTTTGTTTCGTTGATTTTTACTTGTGTCAAACTTTTCTTAATGTCCTTTAGGTCTTCTCTTGTCTTGTCTTCAACTAATAGCTTCTTTTTCTTCTTCTTCTCTCCATTTGTGTGTGTGTGTCTCTGTATCCGCTTTTGTTATTTCAGTGTATGTCTGCCTGTCTGTTTATCTCTTCTTTCTCTTTCTGTTTGTCTGTCTCCATCTCTGCTGGCTTTGCCTGTGTATCTCTCTATCTGCTTGTCTCTCTTTCTGTCTGCTCTGTGTCTCTCTTTCCCTCGATATCTCCTTCTCTCTATCTCCCTCACTCTCCCCCCCCCCTCTCTCTCTCTCTCTCTCTCTCTCTCTCTCTCTCCTGTCTTCCGCTCCCCTATCAATTCCTTATGTTTTATGTATAGATTTTTTATATCGGATTCTAGACTAATCAATAAATTCAAAGAGAACGAACAATAAAAGAAATTATACAAACTTCCAGAATATTAATCCTTGGCTTAAAAACATAAAAACTTTAATGGACCACCGCCTAAAAACAAAAAAACTAAATTTATATTTGTTGCCAGAATGAATATACAAGGGAACCTTGCTCACACGTGGACAAACTTGTGTTGTAAATTTCATCCTCGAAATGAAAATACAGATGGTGTGAGAAACAAAGAAATGGCCGTGCTGTGTCTGACCATGAGGAAGAAAAGGCCATTGAGTTCATTTTGTACAATGATTCTCAACCCAGTGGAAAATTTCCCCCATTTATTTTTTCCCTGGAAAGTGCTGATCTATTTATATTTCTCCATGGGTGAAATTTTGGCATTTCTGGAAAGGGGGTGAAAGGGTGGGGGGGGGGGGATGATACGTTAGTACGTTAAACGCACACTCCACAACTACATGTGTTGCACCGTGTCCGCTACTGTGCCTACAGTTGAATGAACCTGTTAAGAGCAATTTAGGGTTGGGTTAGGGTTAGGTTTAGGGTAATATAATGTCCATTGTCGCATTACTGTGTAAGGTTGTTTGCGCGATGCGCCAAATCTCCTTTACGTCTTTTTTTTAATCCAGCACCCGAGGTCTCTCTCTCTCCGCCAGCGGACTTGGACAGTTTTGACCGAGGCCCGAACTATTGAGAAAGACGTCTTATTTCGGCCTCTCCAGTTGCGCAGGCTCTTGTTAACTCCATAATCCACATATCACACTGAAACCAAGTACTAGGCCATGGGCCGTGAATGAATGGGGTAACTGGTTTCAAAAATGTCAAGACCCACTGGTTTTGTAGAACCATTCTCGTTAGGCAACCATGTGAAAACCACCTTAATGTACGCTGACCCTACAAATTCTACGGTTAGTTAGCCAGAGCAAACGGGCTGATGGTGGAGAAATAATAATATTTATTATTTTCTACTGCATGAAGAAAAAACGCTGACGTAGGCCTACTACAAAAAAGTGCTATTCAGGTATGTATTAATATAAGACGTACAATCCACAGTAAGTTCTATAATATTCTTATAATTCACAACGCCTTAACTTGAACGTACGTTTAATGTTAACCATCGGATAATCGGCACCTCCCATTTAATTATAAGTATAACAAACCTTAATTATCCAAACGAAATGGGTCTAATAGTCTTGTATCACGTTTGTGCTGTCTGTAACGTGCGAGTATCCAATGCCTTATCACAAGGGCAAAAAAAAAAACAACAAAAAAAAACATGCAAAATGTCTATAAATTCAAGGCGCTGTTTTAGATACGAAATTCAACTATAATTCATTTCCTATCATTGGCCATTACCCACTGGCAATCAAGCACCCTTGTAAACATGTCTATCTGATAGGCTCTCAGATTACAAAGAACATAGCTATGCTCTTGTGTACTCTTGTGTATCTGAGAGTTAATGGGACACAAGCTGTGCTTCAAGTACGTAATCCTCTTCGTGTAAGTTATGATAAAGATTAACATCATTTGCTTACATATTTATTCACGTGGGTGTGATAACTCTGGAGAGTTCTCAAGGATATGTTTATCTAATTAGTATTAATTAATTGGTTTCTTTAAAAATAAATATTTCATTTACCTTCTTGAGCATTTCTGACAGGTTCAGCCTGGCCCATATCCAACACCTGTTTTAAAAACTGGGAAATTTTTGCATTTTATTACATATTCTGCTCAACAGGTTGAAAATATCAGAGTCTCAGTCTGAGTTTGGGTTTTACGGGACGTGGGCATGGTAACGGCCACTTTGCACCTTGCACGGTCCAGTTGGGTACTTTATTTATGTTTGCTTTTCAGAGCTTCTACATTTTAAATTTCACAAATAGAATTAAACATTTCCCTTTAAACTTTGTTGCATTGGTAAAAGTCTCAAAAGCTGTTTGGTACAGATCTGAGAAGGATTTTGTAAATATGTATAAAAGTTTCTTAATCAAACTGTAGATCTATCAAAACCTCATTCAGAAAGACAAGACGCCGTGTGGGTCCAAGTCAGAAAATAATTCCTTCACGGATGCGGAAACATAGTGCCTTTTTCGGATATGCATGAAATCTACAGTTTCAATCAAAATAATTATGCTGTTGTCGGTGGTTGGCAATTGCATGCCAGAAAGTCTAACCCGTACTCCTAACTCTAAAAAATATTTACAGAGAGCATCCTCTTTCTCTCTATACTGAACACCTCCGCGATCTGCAACAGACGGTTTGTGCCCCATCCGAATATTTTGGCTTCGGATTGTAACATAGTAATGCAATAGTAATAAATCTACTACATTACGGCGCGTAGCCCGACAGATACGGTGAGCATCAAAGTAACAGTGTTTGCTAGAGATAATGAATTCCAAAATGCAATTTCTTGCTTTGCTGCGTTTCCCTTCCCTCAGGAGAGCTCAGGCTAAATCCAGTGGCAGGTCGTTGCACTTATAGCGAGGCTGGCTGACTCACACGTGTACAGTACCGAAACATCTTACCTCCTGGAATAACAGTGATTGCTCTGCCAATAAAATCAGTACAATGTACTATCTTTCCTGTGGTGAGATTTTGATGGTATCGTGTTCGACAGACAGGGACTGAACCCACTTGCAGCCTTAATAAATGACTTTTGGTGACATCCATGAAGGACGTGCACTCAATTTTGGCGATTTTGACCCCTTTCCACCTTTTACATGTTTTACATATAAATATAAATTTATATAAACATATATTATATTGTAAGAAAAAATAGTGGCGCGAGTACTTCATTGTGGTGCAATTTTTTTATTTTTTTTTTTCGACGCTACAGCCTAAATGGCAGTTTCAAAAATTATTGAATTAATTTTCTTAAGTGTCAATAGCTTTAGTATCGAGCTACATATATATAACATGCACCAGTAACTGTCCATTCTTCGAATGGTAAAAAAAAAAACAACAACAAAGGACACCACTTTAGTACTTCACCAGTCACTATTATAAACAGTCACCTAAAATATTTTATTCGCAATATTCAGATTCTTTAATGAAAACGTTTGGACTCATAGTGGAGAATTTGACTGTAAGTGTGAGGAGTATCATAGAGATTTTCTTCTCCCATCCCGGGTCAAATTTGAGTCATATCATTTACGTAAAATGAAGGACATGGAAATGCTAACCTTTAGCTCCTTAATTCCGGCATTTTCTTAGGCCCAGGGGATTACTTTAAGTGAAAATACAACTAACTACAGGATAGTTTTCAGCAAAGGTTCAATGCTTGTTAAACAGAAGTGGCATCCCAACAATATCTATTTGATATGCCATAGAGCAGTGGACCAATGAAACCAGTGCTTTTCTTCCTCTTTTTGTTTACATTCTCTCTTGATTTCATCTATTTCGTTTCTTCCTCTTTTCGTTTCTCATCCCCCTCCCCCCTTTCCTTAATTTCAACCGTTTTTTCCTATTTTTGTTTGCTTTCCCCACTTGATTTCAACTATTCTTTTTTCCCTTCCTCTTTTGTCATTCTCCCCAACAACTGGGCTAAATAAATCATTGCACAAGTCAGTACAAATCTACACTAAGCTCCTTGATCTACACTTATCTATCTAGTTCCGACTGTTCTCTCTTTTTTTTTTTAAATGTTTTCCAGCCCTCATCTCTACCTGATCAACAACGATGTGGAACATGAACACAAGTGTTTGGGAACTGGTCTGTTTATTGACAGAAGGAATTGGCAGCAGGAACAATGACTAGATCTCCCGTGTCAGTAGTAGCTCGTGCCTGGGCCCCCTGGGAGTGTAAAAGTATACAGAGATGGGAATCAGGTCGGAAGTCGCAAATCTCAAAGATGGTATAAGACAATTTTGTAAAATAATATACTTTGACATAATTCAAATGGCGCTTAGTCAAGTGAGAAGATCTTTGTTTCTCGGGGGCCTCAGCCGATCCTCTATTCTTGAGTATTGTTGCCGGTTTTTTGGTTTTCCTTCTTTGTCTGCCATCGCTTGTGTCGTAAAGGTTGGTTATCGGTAGGCACCAGGATGGAGTGTAAGAAAAAGGGAGAAAGAATGGCCAAGTGAGCTGCAGATTTTGTACCTGTCTCCCGCCCCCCCCCCCTCGGGGGCTCTATCTCGTTTTAAAAAAAAGTTTATACAGGCCTATTACAAGTTAAAACATTTTTTTTAACAGAAACGCCATGCAGACCAGGCTTTCTTTACAAACAATGCTCATTTCCATTCAGAAAGCAACCTAGGGCAATGTTCCGGGGAAACGATAAATTGAATAGCCGTCCAAATCCACACGTGGATGTAATCGATTACCCCGTAGAACAGTTGCATGATGACTATCGGCACCCTATGCAGGAAGATGTACATGCTGTAGATTATGGAGGGGAAAAAAAATAGCCATTCTCCTTCTCCCTCCCATAGATCCCAGACGGTAGTTTCGGTTTCGTTTCGCTTTCGGTAGTTTTACAGAATGACGTCATTCTCGTTTTGCCGAAAAACCGAGATGTCAAAAACCCTAACGGCGCTTTTCAGAGCGCATAATGTTTCCGCTTTCATCTCGTTTCGTTTTTCCGTTGAGACTGACGCCTTCAGAGAAAATTGCCGAAAGCGAATCGAAACCGAAGCCACTGTCTAGGCTCTCAGTATCTGTCACTACTTCACCGCGTGTTTTGTTGACTTTGTGTGCCTCAGTCTTGTAGTCCAGCTCCAGACCATTGGTTTAATAAAATCAATTATTGCACGGTTTTGCATCACCTTGTATTTAAATCTGATATTCTTGAAGTGACTTGGAGCTGAGGTGAGTGACCTGCACACCATACCAAGAAAACAATAAATTATTATGGCAGAGGAAAGAACAATACGAAGAACAAATCATAAGTTTCGATATCTAACCACTAAAATGTATTGATAATTTATTCATTCCCTCGCGCATTTTGCTGTTTTAGTTTTTATTGTCACCTACTATATAATGCGGAGTGAACCACGTTCTTTATTTACTGTTTCAAATATGTGGTTTGCAGTTCAAGAAAACGACAGAGCGTTGAAAACTCACTAAAATACATGAGTAATTATGTGGTGTCCCTCTTCAAGTCACTATGCATTGATGGGTGGATTGTGTACCCAGAATCCACGCCTGGAACTGGCAGACGATAAGAACCCGCTTTTGATTAACGTCCTACAGTAATTTACTTTATTTGCTTAATTTACTATCCTGTTGCATTTCATTCCTGAAGAATGTCAATAGACCGAAAACTTGATTTGGCTTTCCTTTTTCTTCACGTTTTATTGTATCGTTTCTGTATTATTTCTTACGTGAGACTGTGCTACATACAACGTTTTCTTTCTTGCCACATTTTGACTCCACCACCTTCCTTGCGTCATCTTCTTTTATCTATCTACCTGATTCACGATGACTCATAAATTCTCTTGACTGTTTCACGGATTTACAGCTGAAGGAAAATGATAATGTTTTGATGTCAAAACTCGATCAGTTATATCACCCTCAAATAGCTTCACGCACCAAGTTGTTTGTGGGCGGGTCTGACAAAACAGGGCTAAAGGCGAACATTTTATACCTCATTAAAAAAATCAAAATAAAATGTTTCTAGGACGATTCCAAGCAGAGAGTTTTAAGCGAATGCAGAAAAATGGCAAATCTTTTATATTATGAGCGAATCTTAATTTCGATACAGTTTTTTTACCCTTTGGGTGGCTCTTCTCTGGAATTTGGTCTTTCACCTCAAGCCCGATTTCGTCAGATCCACTCACATTATTTTACCTTACTTCAGCATCAAGCTAGTGCTGTACACAAAATAATCCCGTGTGACTTCACGTGTCAGCTCGATGAGCAATGGAAATGAAGTGTGCCATGACAAAACACATCACGGACAATGGGAAACAGGTTGAAATAGGAATACTACATCAGAGACTAGGTGTAATGAGATGATAAAATCAGCAGTTGTGATGGTGGCAGCAGCAGTAGTACTAACGTTAATATATTCATTATAGTTATGAATTGAAGAGCTTTTTTCCAGAACTGAGTAGGTCAAATTTTGCTTCAGTTATGGCCCCTTTTAGATAGCCATTCAAAATTAGTGTAAGGCGCGGTTTAAGTGTTCAAGTGACACTTGCTGTGCCCCGTCTTTGTCCCGAGACATAGACAGAACAGTCTTGTCTGCCAGCAGCTGACTGTGCCGTTTTGGGCCTAGTATTCAAAATTTCAGCACACGACACGAAAGAATAAAAGCAAAATGCTAAACAAAGATTACGGACACAACTATCCGCCCAGATTACAGAGACGACCGGCTCTTTTGTCAGCCACCCGACTATCATCACGTACAGTCGGCGGTAGAAGAGAATGTATTCAGCCCAATTCTGTTAGAGCATTTATCAAGTTTATTTCAGTCAGCTTTCCTCGTTGAACATCTGCTTACAAGATACCAACCAAAACGTATCTGTTAGTGACGGCTTGACATTTCAGGTTAGGTTTTGTACTGCGTTTGATCGTGCAATTTTTCAGTCTCAAATAATGGAAATTGAGGTCGACAGAGCTTGAGGGGGAGTTTAATGATGATGACAAAATTACTCACCATCCATAGCTATGGCAAAACAAAACATCAGGGCCGTAGGCTTTGTGATAAAAATATAAGAAATCAAGAAATTCACCAAGACAGGATAATACTGTGGCAGAGTAATTTACCACCCACCTACAGGTAAAATGTAACTGGAGAAAAGCAATTTTCCCACCGGGATGCATTGAGACAGAAGTGGATCATTTACTTCTATATAAATAGTCGTTTTTAGCCCATTATACTTGTTTCTCGCAGACTCCTGGCTTCATGTCTTTCATGTTTGGCAGTAATGCATGCCAACACTTGCTGGATGTTTTCAAACTTTTGCCCAAATGTTTTGACTGACGAAAGTAGGTCTTTTGAATCTGCGGGCAGCACTCCAAACGCTGTAAGTAGAGTCATCCGATTTGAGGTACAAGCATTTTTGGGCCAGAATTATTGTTTCTTGACATACTGACAGCCTAAAGTAAAAGAACTCGGAAAAGGCAGAAAGAATGACAAGTATATAACCATTATGACAAATGCGAGATGTTAATGACTCTTTGTGTGCCTCACTGGACAATATAAGTCACACTGTTCCTAACGTAGATCTTTAAATACATCTAATTATATCTAAGGTGCTTGAATTGAAGAAAGGCCCAGGTACTACATCGTTGTTCATCAAAATGCAATACTGTGGTTCTCATTACAAATTATTACTGCTTTTTATTCTGAGCATTATGAAATACCCTTGATAATCAAATGTGACTTCTGGTTCTAACTGTCTTTGCATCAGCGGGGGGAAGTAAACACAGTAAAGAAACAATACAATGATAAAAGCCAGATTTTATTTTATGTATGTACAACCTTACAATGACTTCACAGATGTGAGAAGGAAACAGAGTGAGGTGGGTGATATTGATAGAACACCCTTGAATTAGGCCATGCCAAATATACAAAGAGACTGGGTTTATTTACACAGCCAGTTGTGACGCCGAATGAATCCCTCGAACGGCAAAATGGTGTTACGTTGATGTACAGTTTGTATAGGGGATGGGGGAATGATCAGGTGTACCCGTTGGCATCGAAAGTTACCACTAGTGATCTTGGCCACAGCACCCGCTCCGTTCCGCTATTTTACGGAAAATGACGTATGAAAAAGGAAAACACGCTTTGCCTGTATAGTGGTAAGGAGCGGAGCGGAACGGATGCTGTGGACAAGTACAGAGGCAATGAGTGTTTTACTTATTCATACGTCATTTCCCGTAAAATAGCCGAATGGAGTGGATGGTGTGGACAGAACCACTGATAAGTGTCTATGCACAGCTAGCCAGTATGGGGAGAGGGAGGGGAGGAGGGAAAGAGAGAGGATGGGGGAAGCGAGAGAAATAGAACGAGAAGGGGAGAGAAAGGGAGAAAAAGAGGGGAGGTCGAGAGAGAAAGGGAGGTAGGAGGCAGATTTATCTGGGCAATGTCGGGTGCCTCATCTGCCCAGATTTATGTCACTATGGCTCCGTGTTACCATTCGTACAACGGGGCACGCTGGCTAGTGATATGTATGATCTGTGCTTTTCACTGTAAAACCTGCAATGTGTGTCAGGTGTATGTTGCAGTGTGTTGTTGTGTGTACTTGACAAGACTAGAATACCCTAGTGCTGGGCCTGGGTAGACAGGGGGAGCAATTGGTCCAATTATTGGCTTAAAGCCAGCCCTGTGTCTACGGGAAGCTGAAGTTGACGTTGTAACTATGTCAGCTACAGGGGTTGTAAACCTACGAATTATGTCATGCTTTCAGCTTTAGATTAAGTCTAAAATGACGGAAAATTAAATGACAGTCACAGCCAAAATCGTAAATAGCCATGATTTGATACAAAAATAATTAGGGTTATCTTTCATTAAGTCGTAAAAAATTAAGCTTTGGCTCGTCAGCGGGACTTTGAATTCAGTTGCTTGTCTTAGTGAAACCAGAGCTTTTTTTCCCCCCAATGCCGTATCTGAAAGAATGTTGCTACAAGTACGAACGTCCCTCACGCTTTTTTGCGCTAAGGGGACCGTATTTTAAGGCCTTTTCTGTGTCCAGAGCTAGGGGGCTCCTCCCGAAATACTTCTAACAACAGTCTTGATTATTTATTCTTTCAGATTTTCTTTTTGTTTTCCTCCTGTTCTTTTGGTTGAAAGGGTAAGAGGCAGGGTTAGGGATTCGATAAGATCTAGGGTTGAGGATAGGGACGGGTTAAGAATAGGTACGTAAACGGACTCGCCCCTAGGGCAAATCACTTGGGCACCATCTTATTATTAAAAAAAATAGTGGCGGGAGTAATTCATTGTGGTGCAATTTCTTCCTATTTTTTTGCTCGACTCTCCAGCCTAAATGACAGTTTCAAAAATTATAAAATTAATTTTTTTACGTGTCAACTAATCCAGTCCAATCGCTTTTGTATCGACCGATAGTGTTGATTCAAGTTTCAGGTATTTTTAAATAAAAGTTGTAAAAATGTAAATTACAATGATCTTTGTTTTGGCTCCCTGTAGTAAGTCCACCGCACCGGAAACGACAATTCGCGTTCAATGCGGTGCGGGCAGTCCCCCAGCAGAAATGAGTGCGTACTGCCCTGGTCCGCACGAAATCTGAAGTAAACCTGTGGAATATGGGAAGCTTTCTAGACCAAAAAGAGATAGAAAGAGAGAACGGTGGGTTCACTGGTTTATCCCGGATAATGCCGGGAACTTCATCTAGTAGTACAAATAACAGTAGCCGCTATCTGAAAGGAAGCAATCCTTCAAGCGCCGTTACCTGTGCTGAGAGAATTATAATATACCATTGGTGGTGAGCAGTTTTTAATTTTTTTCTTTATCTCACTCTTAAATCTGGCCTTCGACCCCCACACCCCAATTGTTCATTCGTATTGTCCCTCCCCCTCTCGTCTGAACAGGTATGCCCAGGTCTCAAACCGCCAGCACGTATACTTCCTCACGTGCAAGGAAAAACACCCATCATCCTCTTCTTTTTTTTTTTTCTTACCTCACGTGACACACAAACAATTTGTTTCCGAGAGTTTCACTCGTCACCTTGACCTAGAAATTGCCTCAGGTCTATAATTGCCAGAGTCACCTTTGATTTTTGCCTGCAGGCCTCTGCGCCTGTTTTGTTTCTAAAGGGACTGCAGAGTACACTTTTTTTTTTTTTTATTGACTTTATTTACTGTTCTACCCCCTATTTTTGAGCAATGGCAATATTGATGCAGATGACATTTTTTCTTGCTTGTTTTGGTTTGCTTTCTTCTGCCCATCCTTCTCCTGTTTGTGAATCATTGTCTACTCCTCTCCTTTTTGCTTCTATGTCATTATCTCGGTTCCTTCTCTTTTTATTATAGTCTGTCATTCTGTCACTCTAAAGTATATCCTGGGTGATCTTTATCTTGACACCTCTATAACTGAATTGGTTGTGGGGAGGATGTGGAGGTGGGGGGGTGTATCCCAACCAGCATCCCTACGTCAATCTGAGGTCAGTTTGTAGAGGATATTTCCTTCGGGTTGATAAGATTACCGTAGGTGCGGATTCCCTACATCAAACCAACGTCAGCGTGATGTCACATCCGGGGGATCTACATGGAAACGACGTCATTCGGGCATGTGCAAACTTGACGACATTCGTGCATGTGCAATCCTATACGTCGGATATTGATAGGGTTGCAGACTGAGATCAATGTATTATTTGTGTTCATTTTTGCCACGTAAGACAGGTGTCTTTGAATGGGATGTACAAAATCAGGGACAGGGTGGAACAAAGAGGAAGCCGAAACAACAATAACAAAAATTATGTATTATAAGTTTGCAATGCCGAGGTTTGATAACATTACGGTAACTAAATGGTTTGAGTGCCAAGATCCGGAATCCGCACGTGTTCCAAGCAAGGGGCGCAATTAGATTTTTACTGCCAAGTAAATCGCGGCAACGACGCAGTTATAACCCTTATGGTCTGTAGGCATTGGAACATCAACCCCCTCAAAACAATGCTCAAAATCGTGCAGTTTGAAGAAAGAAGTGGCAACCGAACTACTCTGTTTATTATTCTCATTTACGGGCGTATTTTTCTAATTTCGCACTTTTGTGTAGGCCTAATAGTATACTTTTCCCCCTAATTTCCATTTTTACGACTACACGCATTCTTATCAGACCAGCTTCCTATTGTTCCTACCACGCATCAAAAATCCGACCTATTTCCCACTTTCCGACTTCCATGGGCATCCTGTATAATATGACTTTTACAAAGGCAGAATAAAGAACTAAATAAAACAAAACTAAAAACGTCTAAAGTACGCGAAATTTCAAGTCTCTTGTTGGTTGGTAATCTCATCAAGAAACGAAAGACGGAGACAGCGCATATTTGCCTTTGTGATAAACGTCTCAGTATGGACAAAATCTGACCTCAAGAGGGCTACGAAAAAGAAGAGATAGAAAAAGAGGATATGTTACTAAAATCTCTCTAAAGGCAAGGTCAAACTATAATTTTAACAGACTGAAATACATTTCATGCTCAGTTATTCTGCATTCCCAAAAAAAAAATCCACCGTCAGTCGCTATAGATGTATATTATTGTCATAGCATTCGAGTATTGGATTTGGGCGACTAGGGTTAGAATTTCAGTTTAAAGTCCATCATCGTCTCAAACGAAAATCTTTCTCAGATATAGCAGATTAAGGAGGCGTTCCAATGGGTGTCACTCAGTGGGGATATTACGAGGACAGGACTAATACGATCACCCGTCAGAAAGGTATGAGTTGTCCAAAGTTCGGATTCTGGTCAGGGCTGGATCCAGTCTATCTAATGTCTCACGGCACTTATAATTAGAATCAGTCTAATTACAATGGTTGTCCAAGTGCGGTCCAAACGTCATCTCTGATATAGCCTCATTATATTGAAAAGACATAATAGACCTGCACCTCAACAACAGTCTTAACTCGAGAAAGAAGAAAAATACATTATACCTTCTTTGAGATTCTTTGAGGGAGTGTTAAAATATCCATGTCTTGTCCTCCAAGAGACAAGTTTAAACCACTGTCATTAATGATGTAAGAAAGAAATTCAACCCTCTCCCCCCTCCAGCCCCGCCAACAAAGCCAAAAAAAAAGAAAGTTTAAACAAAGCACGGCTGAACTTCTGCTCCACCTCCACTTGAGCGTTAAAAATAGAAATTAAAAATTTAAGACAACACACTTATTTGTGGACTGATTACTGCTCGGGAAATTTTAAGAGAGAGAAAAAAAAAAGTGCCACGGGACTCCAGCACACACTACCCTCCGAGCACAGATGTACCGTCTGACTATGTGGTTGCGAGAGCACTTTTCCCATGACATGGACGATCCTAAGTCTAATACTATAGTACCAGTTGCCCCTTAAGATCTAAGGAAGTAGGTTCTAATCCGTATGTTTTGTCCGGCCTACCCCCGACCAAACTCCACCCCAACTCTCAGTCCCTCAGTACCAGCGTGTGTTTTTTCCCTTTAGATGGTAATATATGTTTTTGCGCCCTACAGGTCAGGCCAATGTCTAGATTTTGTTTGGTTTTTAATCACTATAAAAATTTTGCGCGACGTTGCTGTGACATCATCAAAATTTTAATGGTCAGTCTTGTTTTCAGCAGTGGATCGTGCTGCAGGGTCCAAGTAGCGTCTCTGCCACATTGGCACATTAATGTTCACGATCATGCTTTAGTCAAACAGACTCCTGTATTTATTTCTGCTTATTTTCGACATTCCAAGGACCATCAAACGTAAAAAAAGAAAAGTAGATCTAGTGTCTAGACAATCTGTTCATGGCACCCTTCCGATAATTCACACATGAAAATTAATTGCCTAAGAAGTTAATCAACCTCAGTTTGTCTGTATACGCCTAAAGCCTCCTGGCTAACGTAATGGAGCAGAACGGGTTCTGAATTACGGTAATGTTGTTAATCAAACTTAGACAAACACTGATCAGTATTTTGTATTTTGCTTGGCTGGTTTCTTTCTGCCGCCGTACATTGAGGGTGCATACATATTTTTGCTGACGCATTCGTCCTGGTATTTGGAAATTAATCGTTATGTATATGGCGGTGACTATGATTTCGGACTGATCGTTATTCTGGACTAACGTTTATTTCCAATCTTGTTTGGGTCATTGTGGCCATCGGCAATTTTGTTCCAGTGAACTGTTTGAATCATACCTTATGGCCCTCGCAGTCAATGTCCACAATGCATTTGAAGAGTTATTGCAGAGTAACTCGTCTTGGAGGCCTAGATCAGATAGAGATCTGTCTCAGTCTAGTCTAAAGGCCTATTCCTATTGTTAATCCTATAAAGCCATTTGGATCTAGGCCTACTGTCGAGATGGTTTGGATGGAATTTATAATGTAGGCCTAGATTCTAGAAGATCTATACATTTAGATCTATCTAGTCTAGACTTATACCAGATGAGATAAAATCTTTCTTTTTGGAAGGAATGCCACCGAGGGGATTACTTGGTTAGTACTTAGCCTACCTAGACTGCCTCTAGAGCTCTTTGACTTGACCAGGTTACACTTTAAAAGTTCGGTTTAGCTCTCCAAATACTGAAATAGTGTTAACGTACAGGCACAGTGGAGTTGCTTTCACCGCACCATCCTCTCACTACCCTCACCGAGTGACCGAGGCCTCTTTTTGCAGACTGGGAAATTTAATCCGTCTCAATACTGTTGGACTTGCTGCAGTGGGCACCCCTCCCTTTCCCCGCACTTTCCTTTAACCAGTCAACAAAAAAAGGTGTGGCTCGCTAACTTGGTGCAACATGCCCCATTTTGAGAAGACAGTCATTTTTGCAATGGCATTATATAAAATAAAACTTTTGTTCTTTAAAAGTTAAATTTTGATTTCATAAAAAATGCAAAAACCTGTGCACAAGATCCATTCATCATTCACTAGTTATTTTAATTATTATTTTTTTAATCAGTTTTGGAACGTCATAATATTAAGAAATTGGTCTTCTTCACCATTTTGTTACATATGTTCTTTTTGTTTTGTTTGGTTTTGTTTTTGACCATTTAGTGAAAATATTAATAAATCTAGGCTATAATTTAAGATTTAAATCATGTACAACAATAATATTAGGTAATAATAATAATAATAAAGAAATTTAATTAATTATTATTAATAATAATATAAATAAATAATTATTAATTAATTAATTAGGAAAAGAGGCTAACTGTTTTAGTTTGCCACCAACGTTCACTCCCTTTAACTCAAAATGGACAGACGAAAGATTACTTTAACATTGCACCAACAAACTGGATACGGATCTTATTTTGGTGACTAAGGTTTACGAAAATTTTCCTCCTCTTTTCAATTTTTGGCCCCAATCCTTTTGAGAAAGCATTGAAATGGGGTGAGTTTCATTCTTATGTATGCCAAACATTTCTCTTCATCATTCAGAACGTTATCCACCAAATGATGATATTCTCCGAATGTATCTCGGCATTGGTGAATTTGGTGCACCCATTATCGACACGTTTTGTCGTCATCTCTTTAACCAAAACAAAAGCATTACATGTGCAGCTTCCATCTTGAATGTCTTGCAGATTGTGGAAGGGGAGAGGAAAACGACTCTACTCTGTCGTCTCTTCTTCCCCTCAATGACGCGCCTCAAAAAAAGGCGAGGTTGATGAGAGGATGATGCGGTGAAAGCCACTCCACTTTGCCTTAACATTTAGGCATTTTGATTACTTAGTATAGTATATCGATTACTTTGATCACTAAATGCAGCCCTACTCAATTATTAAAATATCGTAAGTCGTCGATACTAAGTATGCAAATTTATGCCCATCATAATTTGGAATTAGCGGGGCTAAAACTGCATCTTTACCGATTACACTTTAACTGGGAGGACTACCGAATGTGTCTCACGGCCAGATTTACCTTACCACACTGCATGGGGTCTAGGGGTGCTTCCTGAGTTAATGCAGGGGTTGACGATTAATTGCTGAATATAATGTGAATTGCAAGGGCAATCTGGCATGAGACATGTTCGGAGGTCTTTCTTTTTTCCATCAGGCGTTCAGTATAAAGCTAACCTACCTATGAGGAAACACAAAGTTGTTGAATGGGGAATTTAGTCACTGCATTTACATAGCCTGTATGAAAAGCCTGAGACTCAGAATATCATAGGGTCTTGTTCTAGCTTTAAAGGTGATGGCAAGGAAAGCCAGTGTTGTTTTGCTGTAGGTTCTAGATTAAATATGAAATAATTTTGTGAAAAATGTAATCCACAGAGATCTGATAGTTCTCGTTGTCCAGAGGAGAATGTTCAAATGTTTTTTGTATTTCACAGGTAAATCTACATTGTGTAACAAATTTGCCAAAGGTGTAGAGAGATCTGTACGCTTTCATAATGCCGGCTATTAAGAAGAAATGGATTAAGGCTAGTCAGGACGGTTCAGAGGTACCTGAAGATGAAAACGATGATGTCCTTGGAGATGAGGACAGAGAACCAACTGGGGGTGCTGGTGATGCTGGAGGAACTCCCAAAGCAAAAAAGCGACCTGCACAATCATCACCACAAAACAGCCTACTGAAAGGCTTAGATGGTGAAGTTTTACTGGAAAAACGTAAACGCTTTGTACCACCGGCAGAGTCAAAATTGTCTGAATGGTAAGTTCCAATGGGATACATCCTGTGTAACTCTTTGAGTGGTATGCCCTTAACCCTTGTAAATGAATATTTGCCAGGTTAAACATAGCAGCGAATGTTTAGTCTGTTTATATCGTAAATCAACATATTATGTACCTTTTCTTATATTGTCTGGCTAAAGTTGTGTCATTATTTGGTATTCCTTCCAAAGTTTGTGAATTTTCATGATTCTAGAATTCATTGAGGTTGTAGTGTATACCATTGTAGGCTAATCTACCCTCATTGAAATTTGATCAGTCTTTTAATTTTATATTTCTAAGTGCAGATCACATATTTGTGCCTTAATATTTATATTGTAGCTGTAATTCTTGGGGAGAAAGGATGCATAGATTGAAATTGAGATTTATCTGCAGGGTTTGCTTATGAACATTTATATTTTAGAAACACCTTTAAAAGTATTTTTGTTTGTTTTAGGTTGGACAACAATTTAGAGAAACGTACAGAGGAGACATTATCTCTTTCTCAATTGTACAAATACTACACAGAGCTTTGCCAGGGAGACGAATCTGACATTTGTGATGTACCAGAGTTCAACAGAGTGAGTTTTCTGCCTCACAGTACAGTATCGGTAGCACCTTTATTTGACTTGAGATTACCGGTGCAGAATAGGAAATTCTTACTGTTCCCAATAAAAATTCTAAATTGAATGAAGTCCAACAATGTAAGTAATTAAAAAATTTATCTTTCTTTTGCAGAGTATCTGGTATTTTCAAAAAAAAAGTTTTCTACTGAGATGAAATGCACAGAAAGTGAATATGTTTAAGAAACTAAAAATATTGCTTTCGTGAGAACAAAACTTTTAATGGATAGGATTCTGTTGCACCTGATTGTAACACTGTTCTCAAAACATGTGGCATTACTTTGCAGATGGTGCGAGAAAAGTTTGGCAAGAGCTTTGGTGTAAAGCCTACATCAGTGTACAAAAGTCTTATTAAAGAACGCAAAATTGGGCAAAAGAAGAAGGCCGGCATCAAAATGAAAGCAGTTGTACATGAGGCCATCAACCATTTTGGAAATCCAGTATCCTTTTTTTAAGTTTAACAAGCACACAATTTGATAAAGAAGCCAGCTTTTGTGGAATGCTGGTTATCATTTGAGGAAGTTGCCGCAGTAAGTTGTGATGAATTAAATTTTAAAAGCTGTCATAAGGATAGAAATTAAAAAATTGTCAAGGTACCGGGCATGTGAGTTTTCGTCTGCTGGGAGCTTTACCACAAGGACACCCTTTCAGTTGTATGATGATGAATGAAATGAGATCAGCTTATAGATGAGAGCCACTAAGATAGACAAATGGAGGCTTACAGTTATTTAAAGGGGAAAATCAGTCTGTGGGGAAAATGGGGGGGGGGGGGGGGGGCTGGCTGGCTGCAAAGGAAATAAAATCATTTTGGTTTTGCAAGTTTCAAACTATAGGTGCATCATAACTGTACTGTCTTGATCAGATTATATGTAAAGTTGTATTGAATGTATTTACAATACCAGATTTTCAGCTTTTCAGGCCAATCTTGATGCTTAGAATTATAAAAAGAGAAAATGGATTAGCTGCACTCCTTAACACATTCACAGTGGAACGGTGTACGATTCTTTGCTTTGAAGACGTACATTGGGACAAAATACCCTGCTTTGCAGATTGACTTGCGACCTAAACTGCTGAAGAGAGCGCTGCAGATGGGAGTTCAGTATGGACAGATAGACTTGGTGAGGTTGACAGTCTTGAATGTTTATTTTATTTTTGCATATAAATGTTGAATTCAGTGATTATGGTTCTGTTCAACTGATGAATGGAAACATTCAGATTGTAGAATGGGCTGTGTACTTGGTAAAATCTTGCTTTGCTGCTGCAGTTTTGAAATTTAATGATGCAAAAAATGTTTTGCCATGGTTTCTCCAGTTGCGTGTACAGTGATTTATCACATGTAATTTTACATATTGGAATGTTCTATATTTTGAGCACACTGCAATACTAGTTTTGTATAAAATTGATTTGATAACTATGTTCTCTGGGTCAGAGCTTTTCTACATTGTGAGAATCCTTGAATTTTGGGGGTAGTCTTAATACTGGAACATTACAGTACTTTGACATTTGAATTTGAGTCTTAAACTACTTTTCCATGAGGTTAATACAAGATTATGAATCACTTAGTAGAGAATGCCCGTTTAAAACGGGCAGTTTACCAACCTCCATTTATATTGTTATAGTTATGGAATCTTAACCCATACCCTGCGCGCTACCTGTAAAGCCCGCTGCCCCGTCAGTGACCTTACTCATGGAGAATCTTATCTGGGGTCACTGACCCGTGCCGCTAGACGATGACCACATACGCTGTCCACGTGGTTCGGTTTTTATTGATCGGTATGAAAACATTCGCTGCTATGCCTTATCACGCTTGACAATGAATTAACCAGCAAAACCTTAGTCTGTCAGTCTCTAACCAATGATCTGACTTATGATTCCAAACTGACACTGACAGCTGTAGTTTTCGTGAGAATGAAGCATGATAACTAGCCACGCCCTCCCAAGCCCTACACAAATGGTTTCATCCTGATTGACACATACTAATAAACCAATGTGGGCATTTGGGGCAAAGATTATTTCAGAGCTTGTTTCTGATTGGTTCTTAGATACAGACAACTCCAGATGGTGGTCAGCTTGTGAGAAAATGAGATAATATTGCAAATTTGTTGAGCAGCAGTTCGCATGTCGATGTTACATCTTTTGAAAGTGTGGGGAGAGCCTTTGAAAGCTTAGTCTTTGTGATTCCGACCAGTGGTTCACTGGTTAACATGTCCATGTCACAATGCGTTTGATTTAGAAGAGATACAGTGAACAATAACACGGTGGTTACGTCTCAAAAAGGTCAGTGACCCGACGCCTGAAAATAGGGCTGGCGCGGTCAGCTTGACCTGGGCGACTTTTGCTGCCCGTGCGGCGTGAGCGCTTGCAAGTCAATACCGACTATTGCCGCCCCGCGCAGGGTGAGGGTTAAAAAGCTTATCACAGGCCATGAAGTACAGAAGGGGTGGGTTGCCCCCAGCATATGAATTGCATACATGGGGATTGGGATAGAAAAAGGGGATGGGAATGTTCTGGACGGGGTACTCGTGCTTTTCAATCATGATAAAGACGGGAAAAGTTTGGTTTTTATAAAATTTATATTTTTTGTGCAAATTAAATTGCTGAGACTATGTAAAAATCTTTTTGCAAATTTATGCACAAAGTTTTACATTGTCAAGGCCATGTCATGGACATTCGTTGTTCTAATGGCTGTATGTTTGCAGAGTTGGGGTCAAGCATATGAAAAATGCAAAACAAAAAAAAAGAAAAAAAAAAGGAGGGGGTGTTTAAAAAATCAACAGTACACGCTTTATGGATTGTCTCGTAAGAGACAAGCTTTCTGGTGTGTAATTTTGTGAAACAGTTATGCTTTATCAGCCGTGTTGTGTTACTTTACCAGGTGAAAGGTATTGGCATGGCAGGATTCTACAAGTTACCAGGAGGAGAGCCTCCACCACCACCAAAACCCAAAGTAAAAGTCAAGAAGGTATGAGGTGCAATATGAGTGCATTGAATTGATACAAAGAACATGTAATAAATTATTGAACTGTGGATGCTGCGGCATTCCATCAATTAACAAGGTATTTTTTCAGGCATTTCCTACTCATTTCATTGTTTGGATATATAAATCTCGAAGGTTTTGAGACAGCAAATTCTAGGTCTTCGGGCTACAAGGAGAAACTGAATGTTCTCTGCCTGATCTGAGAGATATTGTTGGCATTTATGATTTTGTTTAATCAGCTGAAGATCATGGTCATGTTTAAGTTATTTCTGATTTTTAGAGTTTTGACCTGAGTGTAGCAAGTGTCTGTTCTGTCAAGTCACTAAGACACTCCAGTTATGTTTAGTTTTATAAATGATTTTCTGCTTCTTTGAACTTGGCAGCATGTTTCAAATGTCATGATGATGCAAAAGAGATTTTAACAATGATATGGCATGCTCCAATGTTGATATTTAGGATGGAGAAGGTGCCACTGAGGAAGAGAAAATTGATGAGATGGGGAAAGAAGAATCAGAGAAAACAGCAGATTCCACAGAAAATGGGGAAAAAAAAGAGGAAGGCAAGAAAAAAAAGAAGCACAAGCAGAGTAAGTAGTTTAAGAAAAATTGCAGTCAGTTGTCATTTGGCATTCATTTCTTGTGCTTTAAAGTAAGCGGGCTGCAGTTTAATTAGTAACAGATTGCTAAACACTTATAGCATCTTTTTATGTTTGCTCTTATGGAACTTAGTGACATGTTAGCAATTAATCCTCACCCTGTGAAGGGCGGTATATGGCGGCATTAACTTTTCATGCACTCACTTTGCACGGGCGGACAAAGTCGGCATGGTCAAGCTGACCACGCAGCGCGCAAGCCGGATATTCATGCGACGGGTCACTGACCCCTTTGAGACATAACTACCGTCTTATTGCTCACTGTATCTCTTCTAAATCAAAGGCATTGTGACAAGGACATATTAACCAGTGAACCACTGGTCGGAATCACAAAGACTTAAGCTTTCAAAGGCTCTCTCCCCACACTATCAAAAGATGTAACATCGAAATGCGAAACTGTTACTCAATAAGTCTGCAATGTTATCTCATTTTCTCACAAGCTGACCATCATCTAGAGTTGTCTGTATCTAAGAACCAATCAGAAACAAGCTCTGAAACGATCTTTGCCCCAAATGCCCACATTGGTTCATTAGTATGTGTCAATCAAGATGAAACCATTTGTTTAGAGCTTGGGGGGGGGGGCGTGGCTAATTATCATGCTTTGTTCTCACGAAAACTACAGCTGTCAGTTTAGTTTCATAAGTCAGATCATTGGTTAAAGACTTACAGACAAAGGTTTTGCTGGTTAATCCATTATCAAGCGTGATAAAGCATAGCAGCGAATGTTTTCATACTGATCAATAAAAACCGAACCATGTGGACAGTGATAGTGTGGTCAGCATACATCGGCAAGGCTCAGTGCGAAACACGCACAATTCTCCATGAGTAAGGTCACTGACCGGTCAGTAGGCTTTGAGTGTCGGTCGCAGGGTGAGCATTAATATGGACTAGTGATTGGAAGTTTCAAGTACTGTCGTGGAGGAAAGCTTAAGCACCGCCTTTGTAGGTCTGTTGTCACAAGCAATTTAAATTCATGCTATTGCAATTTATATGGGTATTTTACACTACATGTAATCCATGTTCTGAAACCTTGTTTTAGTGGTGCTTTTACATAGTGTAGTTTTCCTAAGGAGAACATAATGAGTTTCTTTTTTTATTTCATTTTAAAAAAAATCAAATGAGGAATATTGAATTGCAACTTTAGTCATTCTGCTTCTATAGGTCGGTTAATATATGTTTCTTGAAATTTTCCTGCTCTTAAAATGTTGACCTAGTTTGAATGCATATTTGTTGATTATAAATAATTTATTTGAACATACCAGCTCAGCCCAGTGTATGAAAATGCTTCTTCACCAGAAAGTTCAGATTTGATTATTGTTTCTGTGATAGATATGAAACATTTTTTCATTCATGTTCTTGTTGTGCAAGTTAGCTAAGTTATTAACCAGTTGTCATTTGACTCCAGTTTTTTTGGGGGACTGAATTTTTGTGTTGAAAGAAAAGTGTGAAAAAGACAGGATAAATGTAGTTTATTGAGTCAGATTAAGTTTAACAGAGGATATTTTTTATTTCATCTCCCAGAGAAAGTGAGTTACTCGAAACTGCACCATGGGAATCCTCTTAGAATTGAGGACACATTTCCCCTTGCCATCACTTATCAGTCGGCGCCTAAGGCATCAGGCATTCCAAGAATTAAACGCTACATACAGGAGAAATATGGAGAGACTGTGCCAGATGCCAGGTCAGTATGAAAGTTAAATGGTCATTGTGAATTTCCAATCAAAAGACATGAAAATATGGCAATTTGTTAACTGGCAATAAACTTCCATAAAGGCAGAACTGTAAAAGTCGGTTAACACCATGCCAGTACTGAATTATGACTCCTTCAGTTTGCTGTACATGCATTAATGTGAATGTCTTAAAATAGTCACAGAAACTTGAGTCATACATTTAATGACAAACAGTTTGTTACATTTTTCCAGTTTTAGTGCCGAACTTTTATGATTTAGTTCAGAAATGAAGATTTTTGTCATTTCAGTGGTGTTTTTAAATCACAAAGTTAGTTAGCTAATGAGAGAAATGAAAGCAAATTTATGTTCATAACAGATGGGAGCTGGTGAAGTTAAATCAATACATAAACAGTAACTATCTGTTGTAAACCAATTCGTCAGCAATTAAGTGTAATTCACTACAGTATGGAAATCATTGAAAATGAGGTAAACATAAAATATTTTATGACATTTGAATGGGGATTCCACATTGGATACTAGTTAGTTCATTATATCATGACCATCAGTAACGATTCAAACAAAATTAATGTAAATAACATTATGATATCAAATGCATGGTTTAATGGACTTCAGTAGCACATATACATCTGTTTAAAATTGTTGGGCTAGTAATTTTTATCTGATAGCTACCTTTTATCTCTTTCAAGCTTTAAATAAAAGTATTAAAAATAATGTAGTTTTAACCTGTGGCCCAGTTGGATACATGGAGAGGGTCAGTGAGTATTGTGTTGACTAGGAGTATCACTTAATAAATTGACAAAGAATGTTGTTACAAGTACGTATGTCCCCCAAGGTTTTGCACTAGGGGTGCGTATTTTAAAGCCTTTTATGACTCCACAGCTAGGGAGCTCCTCCCCAAATTCTCCTAACAACAGCCTTAATTAATTATTCTTTCAGATTTTCTTTTTGTTTTCCTCCTCTTTTTTGGTTGAAAGTGTAGGGGGCAGGGTTAGGGATTCGATAAGATTTAGGATAGGAATAAGGATAGGATTAGGGATAGGTACGTATGCGCCCCTAGTACAAAACTCTTGGGGACCATGTGTACAAGTAACAACAGTTATGTGACGAAACTAGCTCTTTTGTTATGGAATTTAGGGATTCATCTGTCAGAATAAATGTGCTGGTAATGTGATCTTTCTTTTCAAATCTTTTTTGAACCACTTCAAAGTTTTCTTGTTCTTGTCTGCATAAGATGGCGCAAAGCCATTGAGAGCGGAGCTGATAAAGGTTTCTGGGAACATGTGTCGGGCTCAGGTATCACAGGCAAACTACATCTGCTCATGGATGATTTCAACCCAAGTTGTGAGTCTTAACATATTTAACTTGATACTTATGTTGTCACCCTATCGGGACCATAGTTCTTGTTTGTTCTACCTCCATTTTCTGAACAAATGGGAATCTTTTAGTATGTAGAAGAGGTATAACAAATATCACTTTGACACTTCTTTAAAATTCATTGTGGCACTTACCAAGTTGTTTCACAGTTGGGGTTTATTATAACTCCTTATCACAATACTATATTGGCAAATATTTAACTTTGAATGTCACAGTTGTCCAAAAGTGGAGTTGGAACAAACAAGAACTGAGACTGCAACATGTTGACTTCGGAAGCTTCAGTGGATTATTATTTAACGAAAGTGTACTCAAAGCGTTATATTTCTAATTGTTGGAGTGGAATGTGATAACAGTGATTAAATTGTGTAACATACCTTGCTAATAGTAATAGGAGGTCAGAAAGTTATATTTCCTTCATTCATTCTTTATGACCTTAAATTTAAAACAATATTCACATTACTGAAATTATTAAAAGTGGAATGTAATCAAGAGACAGTGCCAGGAATTTACAATCCATGCTATTTGTGATTGAATATTTAAATGAAAATGTTAATCCTGTTTTTGGCAGCTGACCAAATAGAAGACATGATCTGCGCAGCCATAATAGCATGTCATGAACCAAAGTCAGCTTCATCCAACCAGATAAAGAAATATGTGTCTCAGTATCACCCAGAGTTTAAAGTGGATGAGCGACCAGACAAGTTCAAGAAAGCTCTTCAGAGAGCACTGGCAAAAAATATGATTATGTAAGTAACTTGATTCTCTTGTACATTATTGGATCCTAAAACAATCGAACACCAGTTGTTGGATCACATGTAAGTCAAAATCACGGATGCCATGAACAAAGACCTCAGTCCTGAATTTATAACTCAGTTCTTTTTGAGCAAAGCAATCCATGGTATATGGAAAGGAACATGTTACCTGCATTTTAAAATTTTTTTTTAAAATCTGCAACAACACAATGCATTTAATGCATCAGAATCCTCCAAATTCGGCAGACCAGTTGAAGCCACACTGAACAATTCGAGTTATCCATGCTCAGCAGTATATGTTTATCATGGAAACGCTGAAAGGAAGGGGATGCAGAACTAAATGATTCTGTACAGCTGGCTGGTTGTCAAGTTTCACTGTGGGCATCAGAAATATCCTGTGATGGAGGTCTCACAATGGCAAACATATGCTATAACCTCCATACCTCTAATGCATAAACTATCCCTTTTGACCTCTTACACTGCTATTCCTGAAATAACTTTTTCCATAGCTAGGCTGAACGTTAAGTCAGTCATGGCAACCATGATACCGAATTGTGCAATTCATTAGATTTGTTTTTGATGTTTGTGCTCAGTCAACCAGGTGGAAAGGAACACAGAAGCTTAGGTCTGTTCAAAGAGTCACTGGAATACCTGCAAAGTTTGTTCGCAGACCTGTGAATGGTTAGTGTTGACCTTCTTTAAGGAAGCATCCAGAGACATATTGAAAAGTTTGAAATTAATCTATTATTCTTAAAATTTATTGTAAGTATACTTCTGTTTTCATCAGTAACTGTCTTTCCTGTTTTTCAGCCAGTTGACTGGCCTTGGAGCCAATGGATCATTTCAGCTGACAAATCCTTTTGTCCCCTCACCTTCAGTTCTTGCTGGAGATGATACCTCATCTGAAGAGGAAGAGTACGATTCTGATGAACCTGTGTATGTTCCCAGAGGCACAAAATCACGAGGAATGCCCAAAGTGAAAACCATGGAGGTTGTTCACTCTACATCTCGCAAATCCAACAAAAGCAAAGGGGGACCAAAGAAAACCAGTGCTGGTGTCAGCAAGAAAGGCAGAAGACAGAAGCCTTCAAGTTCATATGCAGAGACTTCGTCTGAAGGTGAGGATGAAGATGAAGCTCCAAGGCGGAAGAAGAAGAAAACGTCTGCCCAAAAAGAAAAGAGCAGTAAAAAGAAAGCCACATCAAAAAAGCGGTTACGTTCTCCTTCCTCAGGCGAGGAACCTGATGATGAGGCTGAGTATACACCAAGAAAGACTCAGTCACGAGGAGGAACCCCTCATCAGGGTGGACCACCAGCTAAACAGACCAGCAAAAAGGCAGCAAAACCAAGTAAGAAGAAAGCTAAAACATCACCTGTGAAAGAACCTGTGGTTGCTCTAGTGAAGAGAGAAGGTATAAAAGAGGCAGCCAAGAATGATCCAACAAAAACTATTACTAGACTGCCTATGAAATTAGAATTAACATCCCCAGCATCATCTAAGACCCGCAGAGCAGATGACAGTGATGAAGGAGATGTTGATAGTGAACCAGCGCCAGAATATACCCCGCGTAAATCAAAATCTCGCGGTGGTGGGGGAAGCAGTGCAGAGTCTCCAGCAAAATCAAAGGAGAAGAGCAAAAATCGCTCTCACAGATCCAAGAAATAACACTTGTCTTTGAATCTCTCATCAAGAATGAATCTGAATACATACTGGAATTTCCATTTAAGAAAAAGAGCAAAGTTAGTTATATAAACAAGCAGTTCATCCATGAAAGGAGAAGGACGGAGTTCAGACGGGCATTGAAATTGATGTTTCCGTTCTGAGTCCTCCAAGGCAGTGAAGGCGCTAAAGTTGGGGGGATGAGAAAAAGAACCAGAGGAGTTATAGCAGAGAGTATGCATGTATGTATAGAGAGGTTTCACTATTGGTTGATTTGCACTGCGAGACACAGGAGGCTCTGCAAAACCATTGTTAGCATGAAGCGGAAAGTAGGTCGCTGTGGTAAACAATACCTGTTTGTGCATTTCCACGGGGTGTAAGAAGGTGCAGTTCCACGGGGTGTAAGAATTTGCAAGCGGCTCTAAATAGTTTCGGTCGGCCCAAAAATATGAACAAACCACACCAAACAGATATGCACACTATCTTTGGTGAAGGTGGTCTTTTTCAATTCTTCAATTTCTTGTTTACCACAGCGACATAGTTTTGCGATTTGGCGGAAGTGAGACCTCTCTATACATCTATACTCTCTGGTTATTGTACTGAGTGTAAGGAGGAAACTGTATCGTGACATGTATATTGAACATGAAATGTCACATATTTTGAGCACAGTATACTTCTGACAAAGGCACATAAGTCACACATTGAATTTGGCCCTATAATGTTGTGTAAAGTACTGGGTGGTGTTAATACATTTCAGCAATACTGTAACTGTAAATCATGAGATGTACAAGCTGCTTGATTGTGAAATATGGTTGTGTTGAGTTTTTCGGCATGGCAAGAAACATCCAGAGATTTATTTGCTCTCTTTTTCTTTGCATCCCCATTGTAAACTTAGCTCCTTGCTTTGCTCTTCCCATGTAAACACAGCTTCCTGTACAGTTTGCCATAAGACTTCATGAAAATTAAAATGCTTTACTTTCATTGTTCAGCACATTAATTAATTTACATGCCATAATTCAGGTGTTGCATATGACTTGGACGTGAACAATTTTTCAATGACTATGGGAACATTGATGTTCTTTTCTGCCATTGGGTCATTGTTTTGCCAACTGAACATTTTTGTCATTGTGGGCAAATGTTGCGCAGGATTTGTTTGTGGTTTTTGCTGCATTAAGTCAGTGCTTCATACACATGGCTTATTGTGTATGCTTTATCTTATGTATGGTGAAAACAATGCACAAAACGGTGTCATAGATAGATATAACATGCATTAGGTAGAATTTTCCTATGTACATTTCATGTAATTATTCACGAGTATGAGATGCATTTATAAATTTGTGGGAGTTATGCAGTTTAAGGTGAGGGTAAAAATCCTATTTTCCTTAGTTTTTAACAAATTTCCATAAAATTTGGGGTAGTGAATTAGAATGAAAATGGGATTTGAAAAATGTATTCAAATTTTTTTTTAACTTTGTGGTTGCTATGGTAATGGCAGCCATATTGAATTTTCATTACATTTTTAAATTAATAATTCTATGAAAACCATCGGTTGAAATGAATTCAAATTTTGCATACAAGTCAAGAATTGGTATGCAAAGAGGGTTACAACACCCATTTTCCAATAAATCCATCCAATTGGTCATATTCCAATGTTGAAGCGGTATGTTACATTTTTATCCCCCAGAAAACTGACAACACGGTTTTCTAATTACTCAGTGTGAAAAAATATCACATATGACCCAAATCGGCCATTGTAATATCAAGGTATATATATTTAATGACACGTGCAAATTTTGAGGGCAATCTGTTCCCTAGTTATGGAGAAATTAAGAACTGAAATTGTGAAATGCGTTAAAAACAAAAGGGCCCTAAGGGCTATCTAATAGCTCAAGCTCACAAAAAAATATCACATGTAACCCAAATCGGCCATTGTAATATCAGAGAACATAAATCCAATTACACATGTGCAAAGTTTGGGGGCAATCTGTCCATTAGTTATGGAGAAATTAAGAATTGAAATTGTAAACCCAATTTTGTCTATCTAGTCCCTGTGGTCAATATTTTGACCCGCTCCTCCCCTTAATGTGAGAAAAGAACAGAAACAATCATTTCACCACTTTGATCAAGGAATAGTGAAAGGACAATGGTTGCTTGTTTTATTCTTCATGGCCATATCTCATGGTAGTACATGTAGATGTTTTTCAAAACTCTGGGAGTAGAGACCATCAGTTTTGTGATGGGTTGTTGCTAGGATACCATAGGATTTTACAGAGTAAGCCATAGCTGAACAGTCAACACAGTTTAATATTTCCCTATTCGGTTTCATAACTAGACTGCGGTTCCCTAGCAATAGCCTTTGTGATGTTTTGCGTTCTGCACAAAGAACTTATTGTCATCTAAGCCAATGTGAAATTGAAGTAGAGTGGAACACTGTACATTTATATTATACGTGTAATAACATACTACCTTTTACACTGGGCAAAACTGTTGTTGTTCTCAGCTGTTCATGTCGAAGGTGTTAACCCACACCCTGCGAAGGGCATCGAAATACAGCATCCACTTTCCATGCACTCACTCTGCGCGGGCGTGCAAATACGGCAAGGTATGCAGCGCGCAGGCTGTATTTTCACGCATCGGATCACTGACCTCTTTGAGACGTAACTACTGCCTTATTGCTCATTGTATCTCTTCTAAATCAAAGGCATTGTGACAAGGACATGTGAACCAGTGAACCACTGGTCGGAATCACAAAGACTAAGCTTTCAAAGGCTCCCCACGCTATCAAAAGGTGTAACATTGACATGCAAACTGTTGCTCAACAAATTTGCAATATTATCTCATTTTCTCACAAGCTGACCATCATCTAGAGTTGTCTGTACCTAAGAATCAATAGGAAACAAGCTCTGAAATGACCTTCCCCCCTAAATGCCCACATTGGTTCATTAGTATGTGTCAAGCAGGATGAAACCTTTTGTTTAGGGCTTGGAGGGGCATGGCTAGTTATCATGCTTTGTTCTCACGAAAACTACAGCTGTCAGTTTAGTTTCATAAGTCAGATCACTGGTTACAGTTTTACAGACAAAGGTTTTGCTGGTTAATTCATTATCATGGGTGATAAAGCATAGCAGCGAATGTTTTCATACCAATCAATAAAAACCGAACCACATGGACAGTGGTAGTGTGGTCATCGTACATGGGCAAGGGTCAGTGGGACCCAGGCACGATTCTTCATGAGTAAGGTCACTGACCGGACAGCGAGCTTTGGGCCGTCGCTTGCGGGATGTGAGTCAATCTAATAGTTTTTTGCTGCTCATGGACATCAGATGTATAACAATAATGAAAAACACAGTTCAGATGCATGTCAAATAAAGTGTCGGTCATACCCCGTGACCTGAGAATAGTGTGGTTCTGTCCACTATGATAATGTTACATATTGCATAGAACTTTGTTAGCTCCAGATCATAACCTAACGGCATGGGATGCAAAGTGTAAATACCAGTCTTGTAGAAAAATTGGAATCAGAGGTTATAGCATGTTGAGTTGTGTACCAATAACATTTTTTCATATAGGCCGGGGTTGAATTGTCAGTTTGTTCATGATTAAAGAAGGAAACTTATCATCAGTACCAGGGAAACGTATGAATATTATACGTGAATTTTGATGAAACCTTTTCCACTGTGTTGTCATACGAAACTTCTGGCACTGTTTAATACTACTGTCACTATCACCAGTGTCAGTGTGGCACACCAAAACCATATTTTCCAATGTCTTTATTTTAAAGACATGCAGCATGAATGGATTTCATCTTTTTTTTTTTTTTACAATAACAAAATTTTAGCACTTATTCGCAACTTTTACGCTCTCACTTGTCATTTTTCTCATCTAATCTTTGAGAGTCATTGTTATGTGTGTATTTAATCCTTCTAATTATTGATTCACATTGCATCATAGAGAACTTCGTATTTTTTTTACTCATATTCTTTTTCTCCTAATCAATGTATGACCTGATTCACTATGTGAAGTACACTTGAACTCTGTGGACTGGCTTTTAGCAAAAATTGAATATGAACCATTTGCTCTTGTCCAGTTTATTGGACTGCATTCTCTTACATGCCATTTTAGTCATGAAGTCTTGTTTTACGTAAAAGCCTTCTTTAATTGATGAAAGTCCATGAAGTCTTAAGGATCTGAGATGGGAAAGAACGTATTGATATTTTGATTCATAACTGACCTGCTACCTTCCACATATGGCTTTAGAACAGGTGTCACCCTAGGATGCTGCTTTTCACGTCGCTGGTGACACGTTACATGGGGCATTTATACTTTAAATCTCAGCACTGTACAAACGTGTTCATCAGCTTTTCAGGAGCAAATTATTTTTTTGCCTGATGAGAGTAGCAGAAATGGTGTCTAGTATTCATGCAAAAATCCATGCACTTACTCAGTCTATGTGTTCCTGATTTTTTTTCTTTTTTTTTTGTAGTTTAAGTTTGTTATTTGAAGATTTACTTATAATCTCATTCACATGTATGCCAATTTTCAGTATTGAAGTGCGGCTCTTTAGTTTAGCCTTCTTGTATTTCTTTCTAAACTTACAGTGTAATTTTGTTTTATGAACCACACTTGTATGTATTGGAAAATAAGTAATTACTGTAAATATCTCTAAGAATCTTTATCTTGGTGTTGTCGTGTAATTAAGATAGATATATTACTATGGTTGTTGTTGTCATTGTACATTTTAAACCAGGCTGTCCCTTATTGATGTTTATCTTCAGTACTTTGTGTGGGCAGTCTATTGTCTATTTGAAAGTGGGTTTATTACTTTTGGTAGAATTCAATTAGAGCAGCAAGCAACTGGTTGGAGAGACAGGTTCTAAAGATTGACAACTGTTTTTGTATATAGCTGTTTAGAGAAATTCATTTATGTTCCTTTGTTCACAAATTGGCTGTTTTTAAAAGCAGCAGCTGTTGAGAACAATCACTTTAAGTTCCCTCGTACACAAATAAGCTATTTTTAATAATGCTGCCTTTCCCTAAGATCATAGTACAGTAGACGTTTAAACTGAAATCGGCGGGACCACGGGTTTGTTTTCGGTGTAGAAAGAGTTTCAGTTTACCGATAGGAGGCTTGAAAAATGCCAGTTTCAAGAGAGATAGCCCAAATCTCTATGGAAGAGGTCAAATGTGAGTGCATTTAAACAAAAGAGAATAACACGACCTCCGTTGCTCTGTGTTATTGACTGAGGATGGGCAATTTGCTCAGGCCTAGGGACACACGAAGCATGGATATGCAAGTGAATGTGGGCAAACTCTCAGAGTAGAGAGACCTGAGTTTGGGCGGACAGTACAGAATCGCTGTCCTGCTGATCTCGTTACTGTTACCGCACACGATGCCATGTATTATACTGTTCGTGGTTGCTAGTAGAACATATCGTCTTTCCAATGACATACATTTTACACGAAAAGTCACCAGACATGCACCTAACATCTTGCCTGCTGCCATCTGATTTCAAACCAGTGAGATCACAGGCCTTCCTCTCCCCCTACCCCTGTAGTGCTGCCGCTCCCATGTAGGCATATACGACCTGGCAGGATATAGTATGCTCTGGGGATTTTTTGGGGGGGGGGGGGGGGCAGGGCAGCGGCGAATGGTACATTACCTTGACTCGGCCTATGGCAAAAATCACAATGGACTGAAAAATCACAATGGACTGGCACCACTGAATCCAGCAACTTTCTTTTCGGTTTAACAATAGGGCTATTTTGGTTTAGTGCTAGTTTGTTAACAAAGATGAAGAGGAAAAAAATCAGGGATTCCTATTTTCTTTCGGTTTGTCCATTTTCGGTTTAACTGTCCTCCTCCACTGTAGCTCAAAAATTCGAAAAAATAGATATATATTCAACTATATTTGAAGCTGTATCAAGTGATCTTGGTCAAAGACTCCCAAGCCAAAAAATAATTGAATAGTAAACTTGTAAAAATTCAGTCACTAGACCTGTTGTGCTAAAATAAAACAGTTTTTTGTTTCTCCTGAGAAGTAGCCAGAACCAATAACTACAGTTTTAGGGATCACTGATGATAAACAGGTGTTTAGAACAATCCCTTTCCGTTCCCTCGTACACAAATGGGCTGTTTTTATAAGCAGCATGTTTAGAACAATCCTGTTATTCTGTTATTGTTATGTTTTCTTTTGCACAAACTGGCTGTGTATATAAACAAAGTCTTCGCAGATAAAACCTAGAGCAGCAGTTATAGAGAAAATAATTATGGATGGAATAATCCTCACCATTCAGAATTCAGCAGAGGACCAAGTTCCATACATATACAATAGAAAATGCAGATCCTTTTGCTTTTTGAAGCAGTTTAATCCAGCATTGTTTACCTGGTACATTATTTTAAATGTCCACTGGAAATAACAAGTGCATCTCACTTTTTTGTCTCAGTGCTTTTATTATGAGACTTGCAAATAGCAGCACATAGTTGGGACATAATTGAGTCAAGTGTGGGGTGATGGAATGAAAACACACAATTAGTAGTTAACCCTCCAGACCCCATGTATTGCCAGTGATACACTGAAATTGATCACTCAGCTGCAGTTCCCACCAGAACGCAAGGCAAGGAAAGTTATTTTTTTGTTATTTCTTCATTACACATTAATTCTCACAAAATCAGAATTTTCCCACAAGCAGAAATGGAGGCGGGGCCTAGAGGGTTAACGCCATGCCTGTCACCTTGATATAATATAATTCTATATCATTATCAGTGAGGGAAGAGTTTTCTGTCTAAAACATATTATGCAGTATCAACAGAAATTAATGTCAGTAACATAAGTTGCTCATTATGCCATGTTAGTTTCCAGTGTGTGAATTATCTCTTTGTGTCAGTACATTATTCTAACATTCTGTAAGACCTGGTGTTTTTTGTTTTTTTGTGTTTTTTTTTTTTGTGGAACATGTTCAGATTCATTTATTTTTAATGAAGAGGCAACATAACAATTTCATTATTTTGAAAAAAGCAGATTCTATATTTTCATATATTCACTATGCTGCTGCCATTTTTTATATTTCGTGGGAGACAGATGGAGCACCAAATCTAGTCAGTTATGTTTTTATTTGTTCTTATGGATAGTTTTTTTCTTATGCCTTTTATAAATTGTTTTGCGCGTGGCTAGCAAAGCAGTATTGATACTGATAGTCACACTGGAATGCAATCAGTGGTACCAAAGTGATAGAGAACTTAGAACTAAGGATAAGACCATGTCATATGCCATTGCAAAAGGTGTAGCTACATTTTGCAAGACCAACAGATACATTTCAGAAGTCCTCAGGCAATTTGGACAATGTTACTTTGTTAGAGAGCATTATGGTAGAAACCTGGAAAATACTGACAGTGACAATTGTTCATGAATGTGACAGCAAGGGTTAAAAAGGCAGACATTTCACAGAAATTAATTACCATTTTATTTTTTTTTAAATTTATGTGTGAAGATTTTGCTCATTTATTGTCATTTCACTTCTGTTTTCTTTCGTTCAAAAATATATTACATTTGAAGCCATGGGAGTTGAAACACAAGACCCACAAGTTTGTTTTTTTGGGTACTTTCTATTTCCTAATTGCAGTGGCTATTGTGTTAGGAACAATTTAAATTAGTCTTCTTTGGAAATTGTGTGTCACTGATATTGACAATCAGTGTCATGTTGCTTTCTGCCTGTGAGAAGTAACAGTGTGATTTTGTAATAATTCACATCTTTTTTAAACCAGACAAATGCCACTGTTCACTTTTTTTTCTAACCTGCACAGATGTGATGCCTACAAAAATAGGTCTTTCCATCATACTTATGTATCAATGCTTATTTTACGAAGATTGTATGTGAAGGAGGCTGATAAGTTGAGGTTTTCTTCTCATGCTAGGTCTGCCATGTCTAAATGGCTTTCATTCTTCCTGACGTAAGAACTCAACCCTTTTTGAAAGATCTATTCATTGGCTTCTCCTGTGATTTGATTGGTCAGACATTTGGAATGAAACCCAGATTCAGTCAAAATTTGGCCATTATATATTATATAGATCTATAGGGAGAGTACTTAGGCTGCTGTGCTCCACTTTTATTTTCTTCTAGTTGTTGGACTTATGTTTGAGATAGCAATATTTTTCAGTGTGAATGTAGGTCATGTAATGATGATAATGCTGCAGAAACTGGTTACGCAGTAGTGTAAACTTACATGTTTGTGCAAAACTCTACCCGGTATGCATGAACTTTGCATAGGCCCTCACCCACAGGTAAAAGAGTTCATAACTTTATACTTTCTCCAAAGACGACTAATTAAGTAGCTTGGGAAAGTGGCTTCAGCTAGGAGAAAGAAAGAAGTAACTAATATTTTACTCCAGCTTCATAAGCCAAGGAACAAAATTGGCTTTCTATTCACCCTGATCTCTTAGTTTTGTTTTGATCGGCATTGTTTTCTCGTGGCAGGGATTGGCCTATACAAATTCAGTGCATGCGCAATGTCAGTTTTTGTTACAGTGGTAAGGGGCAATTGATGCATAAGGAGGCCAGGTGTAACTATAGTTCATGCATACTGAATTTACACTGAGGTGGTTGTACGCACTGCTAAGCTTGCACAAGGGTGCAAAACAGGTGGATTTACACCTAGTTATGCATACAGCCACTGGTCACACTGGGAGCCTGCCTACCACCTTCATATATATTTTTGTTTCCTTACCAAAGTATCCAAAGGCCTAATTGGAATATACCTTTAATTCCTTCACGGTACTGTTGATGCACATCTTACATCTGAAAATCTGTAGTGAGAGTGGGCTGTTCAGCATGTAGCACTGGAGAAGTTAATAAGACACAATCCTCAAGAATTTCAGGTCACTCTGTTGGGTGGTTGCCTCAGCAGGCATTGCACTCAATCTCACCATATTGCATGCAAAACAGGAAGGAATATTATTTGTGCAGGAATCCTGTGGGCATTTAAATGCATTCGAGAGCACTAAGCGACCCCCCTCCCCCATCCCTTTCTTGTGCTCATTTTAGTCACATTCCTGTGTCGGTCGGTTGTTTTTGTTTTTTAAAGTCATAAGACACACAATCACCGTAAATGCAGTTTGTTGATAGATAAGTATGGAGTATTTGTAAAGAAATTCTGTAACCTTTTTAACCATGGTGGTATGACTTTCTTTCTTACCAATCGCATCTCCCTAAATTCTCATCACTATGGCCAGTTAGAACAGTTGCTTTTTTTTTTTAAGGGCACTGCACACAATCATATATAATACTGTATGTATAGTATATTTTTGTATGGAAATTCTGTGAGCATTTATTTACAGCGTGGTGAGACACCCCTCCCCCATGTGGTTCAGTTGTTGTTGTTTATTGTTGGTTTAAAGACATTGCACACATTTGCAAATGTTTTTTTGTTTTTATGTTAGAATAGTAAGGAATACAAAAGCATGATGATCAGACTCTCCACATCCCTCATGTCTTGTTGTGGTCATTTTATTCACATTTCTTTGTAGGTTACTGCCTTAAAAGTCGTCCTCATAAAATCCCACTCATATTTTTTGTTTGTTTGTAAGAGCAGTGGTTGTGGAGGTATTCTGTGGGCATTAACCCCTTCTGTGCCCCGGCCCATGGATTCCATGGGCCAAGATGTGAACCTAATACGCCATGTGCGCATGGAATCCACAGGCTCATGATTGGCTGTAATTCATGACTTATAGAAGAGGGATCGCACAGTAAACACTCTCCAGTTACATTTGAGCAACATTCCTTGATTTTAAAATAATAATTTAGCGTCAGCTGGAATCTGTTATTGTTTACGGGGCATTTTTTTCCAAGTGGTACAATTTCAGCCCAGAATTTTTGCCGTGGCTAAAACACGACCAATCTATCAACCCAGGCTGTTGGCAATTGGGCACGTGAAGAGATAATAAATGATTCTGACATCTAGGTCTATTTAGATCTAGTTCAAGTGAAAGGCAGGAAGTTGGTGGTGGAGTCACGGATAGACCCAGGCGAAGAGGAGGAAGCAGGGTTTGCCGGGGTCCTAGATCTAAGAGGATTTTTGTATTTTTATATTTTGAAGAAACATTTTTCTTCCTCTAAAGAAAGTTTATGATGCAAGGGTGAAGGACATTATACATGTGTCTACCTTGTGCTGCCATGCAAAATTCTATGACAATAATTCCATTATATAAACTAGTTGGCCTGCTGACTCCCTGAATACAGATATGATTTTTAAAGTTGAGCTTGGATCTCTAATGTGTAAATTCAGGCACAGAACGATATTTCCTGTCATACTTTTTAATCCTGCGCGAAGAAAATGCGTCTTTTTGAGCGGCTCAAAATGTCGGAACATTTTTTTCTGTTCATCTCATTTGTGGCTCCAAATCAATGAAGGTATGAAAAAGTTAGCGAACTTCAAGACCTTTTAAAATATGAACACATACACCTTTTCGTTTTTCTATATATATGTAACAACTAACATGATATTTTGTAGAATTTAGATCTCAGTGGTTAAAAAAGCCTTTCATGATTACACTGGAGGCCTTACTTCCTTTATAATATGATGAGTAATGGGTGATTACATGACCATACCAACCATGCTGTTATTCCCTGGCACATCTATGTCATGCACCTGTGGCACCGAAGGGGTTAACGATGGAGGATGATGAGACTTTTTCTCCAACATTAAATTAATATATGATTGTATTTCATCCTGTGTTTGTTTTATTCAGCCTTCTCAGTCATATTCTTAATACATGTACTGGTGGCTACCTAAACGAGTACCGTTCATTTTCATTTTAACTTGGCAACAGAAAAAAAGTTTTAGATGTACTTGTGTCCTCATTATGTATGATTTCATGTTTTAGATATTATAAATTTAGCAGTGCTACGCTTTTCAATAATAAATTCATGTATCATATACATGGGAACATTACATTGTCTTGTGCATTGTTTATAAACTGTGTGAGATCCGTTCATCCGTTGGATAAATCTGTGCCCTCGTCTGTCTGTCTGTCTCTGTCTGTCTGTCTTTCTCTCTCTCTCTCTCTCTCGTTCTGTTCTACAGTCTTACTTCAGATCTCATGCTTAGTGGGGCACCACACACCAAATTGACAGCTTGTCAATTTCAGTGACCCATGCGCTGGCCTTATCACAGGGAGCCAAAACAAAGATTGTGTAACCTTTTTACAATGAAAGAGATCAGATAGAGAGTGTGAGAGAGCCATCTGAGCAACCATCACAGATTCTCCCTGCTCATTTGTACCTGTTCGAAAAAATATACATGTACAAGAATTACTACTGTGTGAAAAAAAAATTTGAGTGCAATTCATCAGTATCCGGCAGGAATTTTTCTACATACAGTTTTCATGCCTGAAACTTTGGAATCATGCCTAAATGTGATGCAAGTTCTGAATGAGGTCCTAAAGATCCTAAAGACATACACAAATTGTGCGGGGACACATTGATCTAAAAGCAAGGTGCTCGCCTCTCATGCCGAAGGTACCGGGTTCGATCCCCGGTCGGTGCATGCTGTCGGTTTTTTTCGGGGGAAAAAATTCCTGTCATTGATCCCAAAGTACCATTGATCGAGCACCTAGTCTTCTCGGATAAGGATGAAAATCTCAGAGAGTCCGTGTGCGCATTGCGCAGGTTAAAGATACTTTGGCATTGAAAGTTCAAAAGAGCTGGCCCAGGCAAAATTCTATAAAAACTAATCTCTACCACAAAAACACACAGAAACAAGAACAAGAAAAGTGAGGCGTAAGTGCCAAGAGCAGCGAAACCTCCTGAAATAAAGACCTAAAATACAAAAATGAGTTCTGAAGCACAAGTGATATATATTCATACACGTGTGAGATGGAGTTTGCATGCCTTAGAGCAGCATAGACTAAATCACATTGTGATGCATGTTTAGAATGATTCATCACGCGAATTTTTTCAAAATCTTGACCGTAAAATCAAAGAACCGTATTTTTAATTATTTAAATCTGTGAGTGATCAGTCGATTGGAAATAATTTTGGAGAGCAAAAAAAAAAGAAAAAAATCGGGCTGCAGGGGGAAAAAAATTCAGTCTAAATCTAATGAATCCAACTAATTTAATAGATTTCTTATCTTTATCAGAGACCAAATCGCGACCTTAGTTCTTGTTTGTTCAAACTCCAAGTAAACTAACAGTAAACAAACAAACAAATATATAGATGAGCATAGATATGTAAAGAACATGTAGGCCTACATGCACTCTGGTCCTCAACCTCTTGCTCTTTCTTAAACTAAAGTCATCAAGTCACCAGCTGCAGCGGCTGTGGCAGGCTAATTACTGGACTGATATCATCTGTTGCAAACTTTCAATTGTTTTAAATGTTCCCCCTCCTCTTTAGACCCCCCCCCCCGCCCATTTTTTTCTGTCTCATACTCGAGCTGTCAGTACACTATATGTATGTAAAATTGTAATTCACATTTACGCACAGATGTTTTACTCACTCACAGGGGCGTGGCGTGAGTAGGGCCACGGGGGCGGGTTGCCCCGGGCGCAAAAATTCTTAGGGGCACAGAATTTCAAAACTAACACTGTTTCAACTGCCAGTTGTGGAAGAAGTTTCCCATAATAAATAAATCAAAACGTATCACATATTATCTACAATGAGCCTCGAAATGTTGCGTAAACCAGCAATACTGTCAATTGTGGCTATTGGATAATTGTCACAAAATGATTAAAAATGAATTTGAGTACTAAATGCATTTTAATCACACCAGTATTTTCTTAAAGCACAATAGGCCTACATGTGCACTGCGGAATGGGGGGAGGGGGGGGGAGGAAGGTAAGGGAGTCTATGCATACCGGTACTAGACTGGCGGAAAGACTTAGAGAGTGCCGACGGTCCACGTGTCGGGGGCACAATACTTGCCTTGCCCCCGGCGCAGGCAACCCAATTAAGCTACGCCACTGCTCACTCATTCACATGCTGACCTACTGAAAGTTAGAACCTAATTACTTCCCCTGTAGTTTTAGCTGTTTTCAAGGTAAAATGTACGACTTGATCTTTGCTCCCCCCCCCCCCCCAAATATCCCAGATCTACCCAGCCAGCATGCCTACATCTGTCTGATGTAGATTTGTAGAGGATTTCCATAGGATGGTAGGATGACAATAGGGGCGGGTTAGCTACATCAAACTGATGTCGGGGCGATGTCGTAACCAAGGGATCTACGCAGGAACCACGTCATAATCACAGTATGCAAATCTGACGTTAACTGGATTTCCGCGAGGTTAATGGATTGGTATGTTGCAAAAGTATTTTAAAAAAAAAACTTAATTACTGTAGCCTAAGCCCTAGACTTGCAATATGTCCCTTGCACTATTCTCTCATCTTTCTTCGACCCTTCCTCAGGAACACTATGGTGTACAGAGCACCTCGTCCCCTTCGTTAGAATGACAAGATCTCCATTTTTCGGCTGAACTGAGTTTGGAAAAAACAAATCCCCTCTGTATCTAAACCGGATGCTCGGGACCTAATTAAGGGACACTTCCTCAAAATTACCATGAATGAAATAGCCTACGTGTCCTGTGAACGCTCCCTAGACCCCCCCCCCCCAAAAGGGCCTGCGATTCTTATACGCTGGGGTCAAACCTCCCGAACATAAGTATTTTATGGATGCCCCCCCCCCCCGCAAGACAGGGTCAAGGCTGGGTAGCGATAGATAAAGAGTCATTGCATAATAGTGAATGTTTTGGTCTAGTTGGCTAAAAAAAAAAAGAAATCCCTAAAATACACATTGAAAGAAAATACATTATAATTTTATGGTTTAAACGTGAATAAAACAGCTCTGAATGGGTCCATCTTGTAATTTGCATCAAATTGGCATTGTTAATTCGATCGTTACGAAGAAATAATGATATAAGTATTTTGATATAAAAATTGGCCACAAATCGATCATCTAAAATTAATCACGAAAGGGGGTGTTCTTGGGAATGTCTTCGTAAAAGACACAAAGCAGCTAGGCCTACATAAAAATTTGTCAGTAACACCAATTGCTACACGTGTTTAGGTCTGTATTTTAGGAGGTTTCGCTGCACTTGGAATTTACACCTCACTTTTCTTATTTTTATATTTCTTGTTGTGGTTGGGAATAGTTCTTTAGAATTTTGCCCTGGCAGCGGCCTTGTTCGGACTGCTCTTCTCGATTTCCAACTGCAAAGGTATCTATAACGTGCGACCTCCGAACTTTTCATCCTTATCTGAGAAGACCATGCAGGTGCTCGATCATAGGATCAGGGACAGGAATTCCCCTCCCCCCCCCCCATCCCCAAACAAAAATTTCAACTTGCCTGCACCGACTGGGATTCAAACCCAGTAGTCCTACCATCGGCATGAGTGGCGAGCACTTTTTTTTTTTACCTCTATACCAACATGCCCCCCCCCCCCCAATTGCTTTATTAGATAAACAATACGGGCGCTAAATCTTGCTTTCTCTGTCAATTTTGCCTTGTCTGAGAATTAAGACTTGATCTGTTACTGTTAACTTCACATGCATAGGCTACATTTTTCATGTCAAACTTCATAACGTTCATAAATTACCATGCGGACGTGTGTCACTGTCAGCCGATCCAGACATTTCATAAAATAATGGGTTCATTGTTACATTTTGATTCACAGATTTGTTAGACGCTATTATTTCTTATTTCACAAGAAGTGCTGCGATTTGTGAAGAACTTTTCGTTTGACGTTTGGTTTATCATGTCAAATTTCGTATGAGAGGTGATAGTTAAAGGCGATCGAGTTCTTTCCCGTATTTCTTCAATATATTAATCTTCACCATATTTACAGTACGGTAAGTTTATTTTATATAAAAAATTGTTTGGAAAAGTTAATTCCAGTAATTATTTTCAATGTTAAAACACTTTACCAAAAAACCAAAGTCCAGTAACCCATGCGAGAGATTTTCATCATGGCAATGTCTCAAAGTGTGTTGTAGAATGATGTGACACACCGCCGGAGTCCTGCAGTGGGGTAGGCCACGGGTAGGCAGGGCAAGTCATTCGTGTGTAGAACTAGAAGATAATTTAACGGACCAAACTCTGCCTATAAACACACACAGTGTGTCGAAAGACTGCGGCTTCTGGTTCAAGTCGACACCAGACGTGTTGCAATAGTGCTGGATTTTCATACCAACGTGTAAGTAAATATATTATAATAGACATGTTCTGTACATTCCTATAACTTCAGGTATAACACAACTAGTGGCCAGTTCAGCAACTGCATGGCTTCGTGTGTGGACGCAAAAGTTCCCGAGTGGTTTGCAAATGAGGTCGTATTTAATTTTGGTTCATAGGCTAATGCAATGTGAAGTTCAGTTCCTTCTAGCTCTGGTTAAAATTGATTGGGTGTGGGGGGGGGGGTGTCCCCAGAGTAAGAAACACGTACTTGGGGGTGGGGGGGGTGTGGAGTGTGTAGGGGTTCGGGGTGTTTTTTATTTTGGGAGAGTACGCAAGCTTTTTCAGTGATGATAATGAAAGGATCTATTTTTTTTCCAGCAAATTAAGTTATTTTGGCTTAATGATAAATCATGTTTTTAATGAAACAAGACGAAGTCTCAATGCAAAATAGCACTTATAACATATAGATCTAGTTTTAGAAAATTAAGGTTTTTATTATGGACGTTCACCATTCTATAGATTATGGTGTAGCCTACTCTTGTGTACATGAGAAGGAATATGAGGTCAAACATATGAAAAACGTACAGTAGGGATTGTGGAGGAATATACAGAGGGAAAAGGAGGAGAGGAAATTAAGAAGGGGGAGAGAGCAGAGGTGAGGGGGAACTGGGTCCCTCTGCTAGTTAATACTAAACTGAGCACAATCATGTTTGCTAGCACCTTTTCAGGAATAATTGCCATTTAAATTTAATTTTCACATCTTGAGACAAATTTAATAATGAGAATTGCAGACTAATATTATGCAAAATGTCACATAAAGTTTTAGAAAATCAAAGTTTTATTATGAACAGTCACCATTCTTATGACGTACCCTTGTGTAAATGAACGGGAAATGAGGTCAAGAGTATGAAAATTTGGCACACATACATAATACACAGGCAAGCATACGCCCCCATATGGAAGCAGGCTTTCTGGCAATTTGCTGAGCTCAGTTCAACTGCTTTGCAACACAGACAGGTGTACCAGTATGTTACTAGTATTTGTTTATCTGTTCTCTCAAAGACTTAAAATTGATTATCTTGAAAAGGGGCCATCCATAAAGCACTTAAATAATTACTCTTGATTTTGCCAATTTTGGGTTGGCAGGATTATCATAGGGGGCAGATCCTCTACATCAAACCGATATTGGAGGGATGTCATCTATAACCAGTTGATCTACATGAGAACGATGTCACTGCTACGTGTGCAAATATGAAAAATGCACGCACATATATATGTAGCCTAGGCTACAGACGCATGCACACACACACACATGGATGCACACTTTTTATCAATTGCCAGGTTCAGGCCCCCAACTTTGCGTCACAGACAGCTGTGCGTTGTAATGGATAAAAGCAAGTTTATCTCTTCCCCAAGCTCTTGATTATTTGGAAAAGCGACCATCTATAAAGTGCTTGAGTTCGCAAATTTTGGATTGGTAGGGTTATCGTAGGGGCAGATTCCCTACATCAAATTGACGTGGGTACCATGTCATAACCAGTTGATCTGCATGGGACTGATGCCATTCCTATGTGTGCTAGCTTGAGGGCAGTCCTATGCATCGGATTTCCATACTGATGCTCGCTGGGAAACAACTAAATGAGCAGTTTACAAGCAGACAAACAAATAGTAAAGAAACAGATAAACGACAAACAACACAAGCCATAACAGTTTCTGTTACATATATATTGTATTATATTCTTTCATTCTGTGTTGGGTTGCATGTGTTATTCATAACCTGCAGTTCACTCATTGACACTGTCTCTTACAGGAAGCCACCTTACTTGCCAGTACAGCCGTAACAATGCCACTTGATCTTCGAACCTTCAAGATAATCGAAGCTGTGGGGTGGATAGTGGCCTTTTGTGGTCTTTTCTTTCTCTCTATCCATGTTGCAGGTATTGTATGTAATCTTCAGTGTCATAAGTTCTGGGGCACTGTGTAGCTTTTCAGTGTTAAAAGTACTGTATGAGTGTGTGTGTTTCGTTCTTTCAGTGTTTTAACCTTCTAGATCTTGGGAGTGGAAAAGAGATCTGTTTTATAAAATGTCTGAAGCAGGTTTTAACTGCAGTCTGCATATCATGCTCTTTCTTCGTATTTTCATGGGAGCCTGGAAAATCATGCAAACATAGATAAATTATAAAGTACTTTATGGTCCTGCAGCTTTTTGCTCTTTCTTAAAGTCATATTTTTGTGCTTGAATAATTTCGTATATGGCACCTTGGGTTCTAGAGGGTTAAGTGACTGGGGTCAAGATATAACCCTCATGACCGGTGATGATGGAGGAAACATGAAAGAAAAAGACTGAAAGGTATTTTCTCCTGGTGGATCAGAAGAAAGAAAGACTTGATTTTAGCCCCTAGGGACATTTTGCAAGTATAACGCTTCTATATAATATCTTCTATGAATATTTTCAGCTTTTCTCATCCTGTGTGTTGTGGTCAGGAAATTCTACATGCGGTACAAACTCAACACGTTAGGATTGGTGGACACGAAAGACAAGACAGTGGTAGTGACAGGATGTGACACAGGTAAACTAATTTGGGGGGGGGGGGGACAGATGGAGGGTGAAAGGATGACTGAATGAAAAGAATGGATGGATGATTTGATGGGAAAACAGAATACTGGATGGACACTCAAAGGTATGGATGGATGGGTGGATTATTCAATAGGAGATGTGGTGATGTGTGAAGGGACAGATGGATTGATGAGTGGGTGGATGGACGGATCGACAGGTGAAAGAAATGTGTGTGTTTGTGGGTATGTGTGTATATAAATGAATGGATTAATTAGTTGATGGAAATATAGAAAGTAGAGAAGTAGGAGGTATGGGGCAAGGATGAATTATAGACATCAGAAAGTCACATTAGATTCAGTGGAAATGAATGCATAGAAGAGAACAGTTGTACCGGTCAAGTTTCAAGTGGAATCCTCTTTACTGAATACTGGACAACCTGCAGGTATTATAATCCTTCATATTTAAGAGAGTGTATTTCTGTTTATCTTTACACACACATGAAGAAGGTTAAATTTTGATTTAGAAGTTAAAGTACATTTTGTCACCATCCCCTGAAACTGGCAATCAGTTTTGGCTACTTATTTGGAGACGCAAAATTTTATTTCAGAACAACTGGACCATAAATTTTTGAAAGTTTGCTATTCTGTTATTTTTCAGCTTTGGAGTCTATAACGAAGCTCATTTGATGCGGCATTGAATATAATTGAATATAAAAATCAATGTTTCAAATTTTTGAGTTACTGCAGTCTTAAGAGATGGTGATGATTATATGTACAGAGACTGAAAACCAGCAAGGTAAAAAGAAAAAAACCATCTGTTTTCAGGGTTTGGACTTGGGCTAGCTAAGCGGCTGTACGACAAAGGTTTTACAGTATTTGCAACTTGCCTGAACCCTGACTGTGAAGGTGGAAAATCCTTGGCAAGTATCAATTCTGACAGGCTGAGGGTGATCCAGTTGGATGTGACCAGCGATGACCAGGTGGCAAGATGTCTGAAGGTGGTGAGAGAGGAATGTGGTCATAAGGGTGAGAAGTCTAAAATTAATCAAACTGTGGTTGGGACCATTTGGGCCATGTGGCAGAAGTGCTCATAGTGGGATTTGTTTAAAAACCAATTAATATGGTCAATTCTGAAAATGTTACTGTGGCCATTTCACCAGTGGAAAGGTTATTATGGCCAGAGAACCAGTTATAACTCTAATCCTAACCTTTGCACTTTCCAAAAATGCGCTGTACAAACAAAATCCAATTTGGCCATATGACCATAAAAGTCACTCTTTTAAAATTTAACCTGAGGCTGCATGTAGGACCTGGCCCGTGCTATATTTTACATGGAATTTTGGAGACACCTCTTGAACTGAGTGCTGGAATTAACACTAACTCCTTTAACCCTTCAATCTAATTATCACCTTATACATAGCCTGTCGACGCTGTACACATCGTCATTTTGTCTGAGAACCAAGTCAAGCTTCGCATGCAGGAACTTTGTAAAAATTGTTTGATATACTTGTCTGTTTAAGTACAAAGTGAGAACAATTTAATTTTTGACGATTTTTGTACGTTTGGGTGTTTTCACAAGTGTGAGGTGTAATTTTTGCGTGTCAGGTTAATGACTAGTACTTTGAAATATCACAGTGATGAGCACCATGTTCAAGAAATAATGTAAAGGGAAAAAAAAAATTTTTCTAGACTGTTTACATTAGTGTATCAAAAGTGCTAGATACAGTTTCCTCCAATAATATCTTAATTATTATCTCAGAGGCCCTTAAGTTTTCAAAATTTCATTGTTGCATAGTAACTTTTCTTCCTCAATAATTATGTAAAAGACCCTTAGAATTTCTAAAGTTTCACTATTTTTTCTTCCTCAGTAATTATGTCAAAAACTCTTGAGTTTTCAAAATTGTACTGTGGGATGTAATTTTTCTGCTTCAATAATTATGTCAAAGACCCTTAAGTTTTCAAAATTTCACTACTCTATAGTAATTGTTCTTCCTCAGCAATTGTGTCAAAAATCCTAAGTTTTCAAAGTTTCACTACTGTATAGTGACTATTCTTCCTCAATAATTATGTCAAAAATCCTGTTTTCAAAACTTTACTGTTGTACAGTCATTTTTCTTGTCCAATAATTCTGTCAAAGACCGTCAAGTTTTCAAAGTTTCACTATTGTGTAGTAACTTTTTTGTAGTAATTTATGTCAAAGACTGTTAAGTTTTCAAAATTTCAGTTGTATAGAAACTTTTCTTCCTCAGGATTGTGGGGTCTGGTCAACAATGCAGGTTTGAACACTGTTGGAGATGTAGAACTGACTACCATGGAACAGTATATGAATGTTTGCAATATCAACTTGTTTGGCATGGTCCGAATGACCAAAGCTTTCCTGCCTCTTATAAGACAAGCCAAAGGTAAGCTGGTACATACACATGTATACTTGGAAGAAGAACACTGGATTGAGTACCGACCATTGTTCACTTTGACATTTTGTCCATCAGTCACAGACCTGCCAACTTAATGATCACCTCATTGAGGGACATGTCAAGAGACATAATCTCCCATGCCCTACAGATACAGACCACAAAAATTTATTCTGTGTAAACTAGCTTAATGCGATTGCTGTCATCACTCACTTGCATTTAACTGGACTGGCCTTTATTCTCAGACCTGGCAGAAATCTCTTTCTTGCAAAAAAATATGTTTCTCATCCGCCTGAACCCTTAAGCAAAGGAATATCCTATTAAATGAAGGTCAGTTGGCAGATCTGCAGTCATCATAGCAACTTTACTCTTTCTTATTGTATCCATTACATTATGTTTAGCACTCTTCTGATTAGTTATGATTTGTCAAAGTTTTTCAGCTTTTGCAGTGTGAAAAAACCATCTTCCACTATCAGCTCCCACTGCTTTGACTCAAAACAGGCTTATTGCAGCCCAATCTGTGGAACTTTTGTTTTCTTGTTTATGAATAAAGCGTGCAGTTGTTCTTTACCTATGGAAATGATGGTAAATGTTTGAGAAAACTTGGTGTGGACTGAAAATGACAAAGTTTGGTTGCAGCATCATTAACTGTGATTAGCATTTAGAGTTGAACATTTATCAATCCCACATGGTGCGGAACTCAGAATGGCATTCAAGGGACCACGGCAAAACTCCCGTTCTAAGCAAGGTCCTGTTAAAGGCAAGGTCAAAGGGAAACCACCGATGTAAATACATATGTAAATACATATAGGACTTGCCCTGGAAGACAGTTCATTGTCCCTACAAATTTGAGCCTCGTTTTTATACCCCTGTCTACCTCTTCAATTAACTTTGCCTTGATTTCAGAGAAAAGCATTTTCTCTTCTCCGCTGTATCATTACATCGTAGTGCAGTTTCTCTTTCTCAAAAAGTAAATGGCGATGCGTTCGCTTGGAAGGTAGTGCAGCAAGTGACCACCATCTTGGTCAAGCATAATTATTTATATCTGCACAAGAGGCCTGCGCAGAACGACTGCTTCCTTGCTTTTAAGTTTACACACAATCGTCATGTATGCCAACCTGGTGAGCCCTGTTTACCTATATGTTCACACATTGGACTGACCACATGCGACTAGTCTTGCGTCATCGGTCACCTCCAAGGTGGGTGGCCATCCCACCACCCTATGTCCCACAGTTACCCAATCTCGCATGAGTACAAACAGAGGCCTGGTTACTGGTCATAACACTATCACCCCCTTGTGCATTCCCTCTCCGCCCACCTCCCGATTGATCTTATAGCTGTCATATATGTGGATATATTGTAATCGAATATCGGTACTTGTAATCGTAGTGTGTCAAAAAGAACACCACTACCGGAAGTAAAATAAACAGGAGATGACCAACACGTTGTGTTCTATTCTACTTGTCCCTGTCCAAGTCATACTTTGTAAAGTCCCAAGAACCTTACATGGTGTCAGAACCAGTCGAATTCAAGCCTCACAAGTAAGGAACAGGTGGGAAGTACTTGTTTCGTCTACTCGCCAGGCCATCGCCCAAAGAATTGTCGATAACCGCCACCATCCCTTTAACGGTTATAGTCGGCGAATCAACGGGACAAAGAGACATTCGAGAACAAACGTTCCGGTTTTTTTTTCGGCAGTTGGTGAAAACACTTGTACAGCAGTCCAGATTTTTCCATAAACAAAACGGAGGGACCTGTTGCCAAATTGAAACGACCAAGGCCGAAACCTCGAGCACAGTGACGGTGGTCATACCGGTTCGTGATCATCATGTCGAAATTAAGGCCACCGGAAGAGCTCAGCTTCCACAACTCACTTCACTTAGCGGAACAGTGGCGGATGTGGAGGCAGGAGATGGAACTCTATCTGAGTTTGACAATGTCAAAAGAGAAAGAAGCAGACAAGTGTAAAGCATTCGTTTATATTATTGGCAGGCAAGGAAGAGAGATTTACAACACATGGACATTGCCGGCAGAGGATCCAAAACCTCTAGACACTCTGTTTCAGAAGTTTGAGGAGTACTGTCGCCCAAAGCAAAACGTAATACTGGAGCGATATATCTTCAATACTAGAATACAAAAGGACAATGAGTTGTTAGATGAGTTCATCACAGATCTTAAGAAACTGTCCTCAATGTGCGAGTACAAAGAGTTACAATCAGAGCTGATCAGGGATCGCCTCGTAGTGGGAATAAAAAAATCCACAGTAAAAGAAAGACTACTGAGGGAATCAGACCTCACGTTAGAAAAAGCAATTTCAATCTGTAGGGCTGATGAGGAATCCCACAAGGGGCTACATCTTATGAATGAGGATGTAGACCTAGCTGCAGGCAGCAGTACTGTGAATGCGCTCAGACACAACATAGACAAAAAAGCAAAACCAAAAACAGAGAAGAAGTGTGGCGGGTGTAAACAGAAAACTCCACAGAAGTCTGAGAAAAAATTCAACTGCACCAAATGCGGGTACCAGCATGGACCAAGACAATGTCCAGCATATGGAAAGACATGTAAAAAATGTAACAAATTAATCACTTTGCCAAACTATGCAAGACCGAAAAAATGGTTGCTTGTGCAGAGGCATCGGATTCTTCCGAATCAGAAGATGAACCACACAACATATTCCTGGGAGCAGTGACCAATGATATGAAAGTCAACAGTGTTGATTGGCACATTACAATGAAGTGTCAAAATGAAGACATCAAATTTAAGCTTGACACAGGGGCACAGGCAAATGTAATTTCTGACAAAATTGCCAAGAAACTGCATGGAAAATTAAAGTCAACCATGGCAACACTCACATCGTACTCGGGAGACAAAATTCCAGTGAGTGGAAAAACAACTTTGCCCTGCTTTCACAATGGACAAAGGTTTGAAATAGACTTTATTGTCGCGGCTTCGCAAAGTGCACAGGCCATCTTAGGACTCCAGACATGTGAAAACCTGAATCTAATCCAAAGGATTTACCAACTCACCACAGAGACTGACATCAACAAGGTTCAGAACTTGGCACAAGAGTTCGGGGATACATTTGGTGAAGTGGGGTGCATCAATGAGAAACATTCTATACAAATTGACAACAACGTTACTCCGATCGTAGCATCAGCAAGAAGAGTACCAGTTGCCATGAGAGAAAAACTTAAGAAAGAGTTGCAGCGTATGGAGAAACTACAGGTCATTGTAAAGGTGGAAGAACCCACCGAATGGGTCAATCCATTAATTGTTGTGGAAAAGCCGAACAAGCAAGTGCGTGTTTGCATGGACCCGAAACGACTAAATGAGGCAATCAAAAGAGAACACTATCAATTACCTACCCTGGAAGAGGTAACAACAGATATGAAAGGCGCTAAGTTCTTCTCAAAGCTAGATGCTTCAAGTGGATTTTTGGCTGTGCAACTAGATGATGCAAGTTCGAGGTTGTGCACCTTTGCAACTCCTTCTGGAAGATATCGTTTTCTTCGGTTACCTTTCGGCATCAAGTCTGCTCCGGAAGTGTTTCAGAAAGTGATCCACAAACACTTTGGAGACATAAAAGGTGTAGTCAGTTATGAGGATGATTTGTGCATCTGGAGTGAAACTCTGGAAGAACACCTGATCATTCTCCGCCAGGTCTTTAAAAGGGCTCGAGAATGTGGCCTCAAATTCAACAAGAAAAAGTGTGAATTTCTGAAGAAGGAGCTTAAATACCTTGGACACATTCTGACTGAAGAGGGTCTCAAGGCGGATCCAGACAAAATTTCAGCCATTGTGAAGATGCCTCCGCCCGAAGATAAAAAAGGTCTCATGAGATTTTTGGGCATGGCAAACTATTTGACCAAGTTCATTCCAAACATGGCTGAAAGGACAGCACCACTGAGAGAACTGTTACAAAAGGCGACACTATGGCAGTGGATGCCGCATCACGACAAAGCTTTCACAAACATCAAGGAGGTCATAACAACCAGTCCAGTGCTGGCTTACTTTGATCCTAGCAAACAAGTCGTGGTTACAGCTGATGCGTGTCAAGATGGCTTAGGAGCGGCCCTGCTGCAGGATGACAAGGTCATAGCGTTTGCTTCTAGATCCCTAACAAGCGCAGAAAAGAACTATGCCATGATAGAGAAAGAAATGTTGGCAATTGTGTTTGCATTGGAGCGTTTCCACCAGTACGTCTATGGCAGACAGGTCCAAGTGCAGACAGACCACAAACCCTTGGTGGCAATCCACAAAAAGACATTTGACAAATGTCCTGCAAGAATTCAACGATTCCTTTTGAGACTTCAGAGATATGATGTTGTCATAACATACAAAAAAGGCACTGAGCAAGTACTGTCAGACACACTGTCAGGAGCAGTAGAGAATGAAACAAACTGCATTCCAGAAATCCCAGAGGAAGACATCAATGCATACGTTGACATGATCAAGTCTCAGATACCCGCTTCATCAACCAAGTTAGACGATATCAAAACACATCAAACTGGAGACAACCAATGCCAGGTGATTAAAGACTTTGTCCAAAAAGGTTGGCCAGAAAACATCAAGGATGTGCCAAAGCCGGTAAGATCGTATTGGACATTCCGAGAAGAGATCACGATCTGTAACGGCATCCTAGTAAAGGGACGACAGATAATTGTCCCAAAATCAAAACAACAAGAAATGTTGGACATCATACACCAGGGACACCTTGGCATAAAGATGTCCAAACAAAGAGCACGTCCACACCTGTATTGGCCTGGAATGTGGAAACAGATTGAAGAGCTTATCAGCAAGTGTGCAGTTTGCCAAACACACAGAAATACACAACAAAAGCTACCAATGAACAGTCATGAGATTCCAACTGAGCCATTTCTAAAAGTGGGTGCAGATCTTTTCCACTTTGGAAAGCACAACTACCTGCTGGTAGTTGACTACACGTCAAAATTCTTTGAGATTTGCCTCCTGGACGGCACAACGAGCACTACAGTGATTCAACACATGAAAAGTGTGTTCTCGAGGTTCGGGATCCCGTTCCAACTCGTAACAGACAACGGACCACAGTTTTCATCCTCGGAGTTCAGTAAATTTGTGAATAAATGGGGCATCACACATACTACTTCTAGCCCCCACTACCCTAGGTCCAATGGCCTAGCTGAACGAACTGTACAAACTGTTAAAAAGATGCTCAAAAAAGCACAGAAAAGTGGCCAGGATCCTTATTTGAGCATTCTGAATTTCAGAACAACAGACAAAGCAGACCAGCCATCACCAGCGGAGATGTTGATGGGCAGAAAATTGAGAACACTGTTACCAACAATTGCGCCTCAAATGCACCTAAGCAAAACAGATGACAGCAATGACTATGTTACCAAGAGACGCCAAGAACAGCAGGCACGCTACTATAATGTGCACACAAAAGACCAAGCTACCCTTCATCCTGGTGATACCATCCGGTACCGAAACTACAAGGAGAAGACGTGGGAACCAGCCAAGGTTCGGAGTCAGGTCGATCCACGATCGTACAACATCCAGACAAAGTCAGGCCTGCTGCGCAGAAACAGACAAGACATCCTGAAGACTGGTGAACCACCACACAACCTTGCACCGGATCCAATTGAAACTTCACATGAGATCGAGACCAGCAACAATGGTGAGCCAAACCAGCAACCAGCAGACACCGCAGCAAGGTCTTCTCCAGACAACACAAGTCAAGAAATCACGCCACCCCATCATACATGTACTACCCGATCTGGTAGACAGGTGGTCAAGCCTCAACGTTACAGGGAATAGGCTCTCATGCCATTCACCTGCTTACTCGCAGAGGGACATAATAATGCCCTCCAACGTTTTTGCTTTTGTGGGTTACTTTATTTTAAATTTTTAATTATACATCTAATCAATAGAGTCCAAAATACAGAGACTTTAGTAAATATACTAATTAGCAGTTTATTCGTCTCAAGTGACCTTAATTAGACCCCTAGTCAGTGGTCCCACTTATTTTCATTTTTTTACATTAAAAATTTTTGTTGTTGTTGTAATTGTTTCAAAAAAAAAATAAAAAAAAATTAATGCCTTACTTACAATAAACTTAGAAATCTAATTTTTAATTTTTTTTTGTTAGAAAAAAGGGAGATGTCATATATGTGGATATATTGTAATCGAATATCGGTACTTGTAATCGTAGTGTGTCAATAAGAACACCACTACCGGAAGTAAAATAAACAGGAGATGACCAACACGTTGTGTTCTATTCTACTTGTCCCTGTCCAAGTCATACTTTGTAAAGTCCCAAGAACCTTACAATAGCCGCGCAATATTTCGCTCTATGCATTCCATGACGTTGGAACAAAAAATGCCGTTGTATCAGAGGCATGCTTTATTTGCCGCCATTGTTAACAGTTCTTTTTAACTTATGAAAGGAGTGTTTGAAGTGGGGATTTTAAATTATGCCATTGTACCTGAGGTCCCGTTCAGTCCGAGGCTGTTGTACTTGAGGTGTACTGTATATTTCTGGACTTGCTATTGCATGGCACAGTTACTGACTAAACTGTAAAATGTATATAAGCATCAAATTTTTTATACAGGCTACTGTTGATACTCCGATCATAACACGACCGTTTTGCTGATGCTAAGGCATTTATTTTTCAGAAAAGATATGTATCTGTTTCAGTGTGTTCTCGCATGTTGTCCACTTTCGGCTTGTACAGTTTTTATATGACTTCCTTTCAGATGTGTGGTCACCTTGAAGGGGAAAATGATTGGTGAATATTCAGCGAAGAATCCATGCACTGAAATATACACATGTTGAACACTTAATTTATTACTAATTCATAACTTCTATCATTCGGCCTTGAAAAATATGGGCAAGTCAGGCTTTATAGAACTTGTTTGAGACAGAGAGGGGGAGAAGTAGGTATAAGGAGAGAAACAGACAGAGGATGGAGAGTTTATCAGCCAGTACAACAATAATATACCATTTTTGTGTATTTGTTGAATTTTCCCCTTTATCACAATCAGGTCGCATTGTCAATGTAACCAGTGTGAAAGGTTTGGCAGCCGTACCAGGGTGCGTTGCCTACACCATGACCAAGTATGGAGGGGAAGCATTCTCAGATACTTTGCGGATGGAGATGAGTCAGTATGGTGTCACAGTTGTCATCATTGAGCCATGTAACTATGGGGGTACCACTGGATGTTTGAACGAAGCAGCGGTGAGATAATGAGATTTTTTTTTTTTGCAAGCAATTTTATCATATCTGTATGTTCCTCCTATGTTTTCGAATCATATAGTTCACACCCAGGATAGGTGTTGCACTGATGTTCATTTCTCTTTCTTTCTAATTATTCTGTGAAAATCTTTCAATGCGGTTCTGTTGGCAGTGAAAATATGTAAAATGGTGGGGAGCTTTGTTTGGGACCTTTAAAGGTTTTCCTCAGAGGCAAAAACAACAACAACAAAAAAGTTACAGATAGCAAATAGGCATTGTTTTTCCTTTTTGATTTCTAAATCTTTTGTGGTTTATTGTTAAAAATATTATTGAAAAATACACAGAAAATCTATGGGGTCACAGCAAAGCCTGAAGCAAAAAGAAAAAGTTGTATGCAGCAAAGCCTAGTTTGATTTTTTTATTTGTTTAATTTTCTATCCTCTTACATTTTTTCCCTGAAAGGTTCATATATGGAAAGCTTGATTTGTCTTTCCTTTTTCTTTGCATTTTATTGATTCGTTTCTTTATTATTTCTTATGCGGGGATCTGCAACACACATCTTTTTCTTTTTGCCACTTTTTGACTGTGGGTTATTGCAACATTTCCTTATTGTCTCTAACATGGCACTTCGCAACAAAAAACTTTTCTTCTTGCTTTTTTGCCACAATTAAAGTTTTTGTAAGTCAGTTTTGTTTTGCATTTATGGAATCAATTTTTGACATTCAGTCTTTGTATGTTATTATTATCATGAATTGTCTTCCAATGTGTGCGTTTAGGTAGTATTAAATATATTGTATAGCCTGGTCTGTGAACTGCTCAGATATCAACAGTTGTTTTATATACCACATGTATATCTTTGTTTTCCATGTTATCCAAAGGCAGATGTGCATTTTGTAATCACCATTATGTCAAAATTTCACATTGCTATGGGGTTAATGGTAGCTGCTGTGAAAAATGGTGCACAAAATCTCACTTGTGATTTGTAGTTTTTTCGTAGGAGATGGTAAAAATTACAACTGCAGAATTTCTAACAAGAGTAAAGGGATGAGTTTTAGGACAGTGGAATCCTGCAGACAATTTTTTTTATTAATAATAATAACAAGAAAAAGCTCTTTTAGATATTATAAAACATGAAGGCCTAACCTACACGAACAGATAGCAGAGCCTATATAGCCTTCTCCCAAGTGGTCATGCTAGTGTGACAGAGGGAATGATTAAGAGCAGCTAACCAGCATTCAGTCAGATAGGCAACTCTATCATTCCCAGATTTTCTTGCATTGGCAGCCAACAAAATCTCCATTAACAAGAATTTAATCTCAACCATCTTTTGTTGTTGTATTTCCAGTGTTACATCAATCAAGATATTTAAATTTCAACAGGAAGACCGCTCCATATTCCAAATAGAATGGTTTTCTCCCTCACCTGTAAATTTTCTGAAATGCAGTTAGCTGGTCCTGTCAATCTGCCAGCAATATGCAAAAGATTATGCAAGTGCTGTTAACAGAGTATATTATTTTTTTTTAAGCCCTGCAGTGTCACGAAACTTCGGTTTCATTGATTCAGTGAGGCTTAAATAACATTCATATGTGAAGCCAGGAAGAGAAAAGAGGTTATGAAAGAAATGCAGGTTGACAGCTAGGGCACAGGTTAAAGCAGATTATCTCTGAAAAAGAGACAAGGCCAGGAATATAGGTCATTTTTTTATGTTTTGAGTTAAAGTTTTGGTTTTACTAGGTCAGCTTGATAACAACTATAGTGCATACTGCAAGATATGTATTGACGACGTTTGGAGTGAAAGAGGGGCGTAACTTGTAAAATGATATAAATCGTTGCATAGGGATACCTGGAAATACATATCGTAAAAATAGATAAAATAAATGTTGGGTCATTGACCTTCGTGCTGTATGCTGCTAAAAACTATGCATGGCGTATGTCGTGGTCTCTTATCGACAGCACACTCCTAAAGAACAATTCATTAGAATACCCTCTTTAAAAGTATGATGTCTGGGGTCAGACCCCATAGGGTATGAGTAAGGATGTAACAGTAAAATCCTCTTGAGGAGTGTGGTGTATCTGAGACTCCAGGATCTATGACTAAGGGTATGACAATAAAATCTTACAGTGAAATCCTCTTTAAGAGTGTGGTATCTGTGAGACCCCAGGATCTAAGGGCATGTGTGTTGGTGAGCACGCAATTACATATTTTAGACTAACTATGGGAAGATTGGCAGTGACGTCAGTGAGGAATACCTGGAATTTCAAGAAAAATTTCTAGAAATCAGATAAATTACAAATGTTTTAATTCCTTCTGGGTCTATTGGACCTAAGACATATGGCGAGGGGTAATAAAAGTGTTCAGTATATTTTGAAGGCTGATTGGTAAGCTATTGTAACTCGATTTTAACAAATTTTTCAGGAGAAGAAAAAAAACTTAATAACTTTCTCTGACTTATAGTTATATTTAAAAAAAAAAAAAAATTTAACCCTTAGATTTCACAATTTATAACACAACCTGCAAGCTGTCAAAGGTTACAAGCATGCCAAATATCTCAATTTAAGAAAAAAAAAATGGAGTTACGATAGTTTACAATGCAGCCCTCAATTTGTTCATTTATCATTCATGATGTCTGAGTCTAGTCTGATTTTATGGTTACAGTTGTCAGTACTGAACTTTATGAAGTTTTATTGTTGGAGATGATTTTGTGGTTTCACTGAAAATTTAACATTAGACAGGATAATGATGGTTTCTCTGGTCCAAATTCTTCCTGAAGATTGAAAGATGAATTTACATCAATCACTCGCTCTGTGGAGCCTTTCTGTGGGTGATTTGTTGGCATTTCTTTCCTGTATGCCTGTATTTCTATATTTTTCTTGTGTGCATGTATTTGGGGGGGGGGGGGGGGGGGTTTGCTTACCTAAGATGCATTGTGGCGGTCTCATGATGTATGTAGATCTAATGATTTGAAGAACGAGAAAAAAATAACAATATAATGGAAGCTAAAGTGCTCTTTTCTTCTATCTCCTGCAGCTGAAGCGCATGAAGAATGACCTTGATGACATGTGGAGGGAGTCCAGTGATGAAGTGAAACAGTTTTATGGTCAAGCTCACTTAGAGGTAATGTGGAAAAGTATATTAGGCTGGTGCTACATATATGGCTAAGCCTGTCTGGAACCCAGAAGAAGGGATTGCGAAAATCAACTGTTTTGAAAGGTTGGCAAAATCACTCCTAGGAATGTGATCCGATTCCTTGATAATCCAAATCTTAAATCAAAATGTAATCTTAGACCTAACCCTTATTAGAATTTTTGAGAGGTGATCCCAACCATTTAAAAATAGCTGGCTTTTACACGTGCTTTGCCTTGGTGTACATGTGTTTACTTTCAAGACATTCTTATCGTTTTGTACCATTGATATGTAATGGCTTTCACCTGTACTTTTGCAACACTATAAACCCCTTATACTAAAAGATCTCTAGTTCTTCAGAAAGTGAAGATAGAACAAACAAGAACTAAGGCTGAGATGACTAACATGGGGATACTGTATCACTTCTCATCTATATCTTTACAACTCATGGTCTTGAATTATTGGTGTAATGGAAAAGTATTGTTATCCCGATCATTACATGTCCATGAGAATGTGCTCTTAATATTTCCCTGTCCATAATTTTTGTTGTTGTCAAGAACAGCACAACCACATCCAAAGTTATAGTGTGTCAAAAAAAAACAAACCCAAAGATTGCAGGTTGTAAAGCCCCATGTAGAAAGGAGAAATACAGATATAAACTGTGCATTTATGCAATAAAATAACGTATAACCTGTACACAGGGCTTTGCAGTATAAAACGTTTTTCGTTTTTGTGCCACAGATCTTCTGTGCCTTTAAAAAAATATTTTGCCAGTTACCATATCCACCAGTTCTACACAGTACACCCACCCACTGATTTTCAAATTTCTTGTAACTGAAATGAACCAAAGGGTGTACAGCATACATGTAGTGTGATAATGAATAAAATTAAATCCAGGGTATACCCACATACCTGTAAAACGTTGTGATGTGGCTGACTGTGCATGCAGCTACATATCTGACTTACCTCAAATCCACAGCAAGAATTGGAGGGATGTAAAAAATCGGCGAATACAGCACCGCCAACAATTGAGCCAGTCTTGGATGCATTTGAAGATGCATTGCGTAATCCTTGCCCTCAAGTTCGTTACTTGATCAAAGGTTCCAACTCCTTCGTTGATTTTTTCCATGTAAGTTGTGCATAGATTTATAGTCTTTCCAGCATATAGTCCAAAGTGATGTTTGTCACAAATCCCAGACTGGGAGATGTAATAAGTTATGACAGGACAACAATCACGAACGAACAAGTTTAACACTTAACAGAACAACCCACCAGACTCACACATTTATTAAACATAATTATACAGATAATAGCGCAATTACATACATTATATTATTGAAATTAACTGCCGTACAACGGCCTTATTCTCACATGCACTCTTCCCTCAGATCCACAACCCGGTAGTTACTTCCTAAAGGCACTTCGGCCTCAGCCTCTCCCCTCAGGGTCTTAATAGCACCTTAATAATTCACTGGCCCCGCAGTCTCTCAATATCACCTTCCTATTGTCATACACCTTAGCATTCCACTAGCACCTCAGCAGGGCAATAGCACATTATCATTTCAATAGCCCATCAACATGGCAATAGCACATTATCATTTTCGATAGCCCATCAACATGGCAATAGTACATTATCACATTCACGCTCATATCTACGTCCCTGTCCGTGGCCTGACTGCCACGACTTTATGTGCCTCTACTGTCCTGCACCGACAGCCTCACTCTTGGCCTATGTGTGGCCTCCGGCCCTATGCTGGCCTATCCCCTGTGCTCACCGAGGTGGCTCTTTGCCCGTCCCCGACACCTACAAGAATAACATTACATTGGTATAATACCCTACCATTTCTATTCACTCCACCTCTCCTTACAACCCATGAAGCGTACACACAATAGTTCACCTTTCACTCACCAAACATCTTACGGTAACACACCTCCATCGGAGTACACAATACTCACTCGTGCTACAAATCCATGAACTCACTTTCATCTATCGCTCATGGCGCACATTGCTATATCCAATATCAAGGACTTCCACATTCCTCACATATACTTATTTACATCATGGTAATAGACGAATATAATATAATACATCAATCATAATTATCAATCAACGTTCTACCTACCAGTCATCACTGGAAAAAACACTCTCATCCGTCTTCCGACTGCTCCCCTTATGTTCGCCCGCTGGGCTCTTACTAGCGTCCGTTCAGTAGGACCTTCTAACTTGCAGTGATAGTAATACAGCGCTTTCGCCTCATTCAGACCCCCCCACAACTCACAACATGCACGCTTTAACTTACTTGTCTACGTGCGTTAATTTTACTCTCCTCCTTTCACGTCTTTCCCTACTTGTCTGCCGTGAGCCCTTCTTACTCTACACCCGCTCTGTAGCAATCCCCTTAATTGCACTCACTCCACTCGTGACAATGTTCACATTTGATCATAACTTACTAGTGTGTTCAATAAGCTCTTTATGACCAAAGTAAACGTGTCAGCTCTTCAGTAAGGGAATGCAAACAAGATCTTTAATGGTGTGACTGCATTTAAGCCTTGTAGCTAAAATGAGTTTTCTTTACAGGCCCATTGTGCATATCGGCCATCTTTTTTATAAGGACCGACGCATAACCATGGCGATAGTAGCATTGATTTTGATTCGTTAGCTAATTTGCACTGCGAGCACTTGAGGCGTTGCAAACCAACCGGCGGCGAGCTGAAATTAGTTGACTACAGTAAACAATGGCACGTGTGTACATGTTCAATGGGAGAGGTTCGGTCAATTCTTTCACTTCCTTTCCCTTGTTTACACGGATGGTAGGGAATCTGACCAGCTTGGATTCATCCTTTCCACCCCTGTCATAGCAATCAACTGCAATGCAACCAGTAGGCATTTTAACCGCTTAGACATATCTCGAAGTTACACTCATCAGCTGATCCAATGGCCATCTTAGGTGTTGGAAGAACAAAACAAAAACACTCTGTGACGTCATTTGGAATGGACCTGTACAGTAAATTTTTTTTAGAGTTTCAGATTTGGAACAGGGTTAGGGTTAGATTTAGCTCATTGGTGGAAGCAACCTTTTTGTTGGCAATGTGGTCACAGTGACATTTTTTTGAAAATTGGCCACAAGCTCGTAATAAACATCCTTTAGCGAATATTCTAGGTACATGGCCCATAATTCCTTTACCATAATCATACTACAGTGTATCATGGAACTATGGGATGAACATGTAAGCCTTTAAAACTAAGTGACTCTGTGACCAAACATTATGAAATTTTATGAGGGTATGACTTCAGTTTTTTGTGATGAATTACGTGGTCATATTACTTTGGACAAAACACAGTCTTTAATATTATGTATTTAGGATTGTTTTTCTTGTAAGATGCAAAGAAAAAATTAAAAAATTTGTCAAGCAAAATCAAAAAGTGGGATCAGAAATTTTGTTTGTCACCCCTCCTTACATATAGCTGGTTGAAAATCAACCTTATGACATCTGTGTATGTTGCATGGAATTGTGGTGCAATCGTAAGTTCTATTATTAGCCTTTACATCGAATCCAAGTATCATTAATGTGATCTAAATCTAGATATTATGACTGGGTTTGGTACAAAGGATTTGCAAGATTTACCTTGCTCAGGTCAGCTAGTTCGCATAAAAAAAACTGGTGTTGTGTAAAATTCTTCATTATGTGTATCATAATCAAGATTAGTATGGAATGCATATATAGTATGATTGTTATATTTCAGGTCCTGGCCTTGATAGCACCTTACACACCCCAGACACTGTTTGACAAATTCAGAGCCTACTTTTTTCCCTACGCCATTTACAAGTGAAGTTGAAAAGCCAAGGATTTGTTGTTGTTCTTATTTTGGGTTTGTGTATTGGTCTCACAGTACATACATTCAGCATCATCACTTGAACCCATGGAGTTGATATCACTGTACATATATACATTTTTGTATCCATGTAACAATATCGAGAAGTTGACTTTGTGGGTAATTCAGTTGTAGTCGACATTAAAGTAGGCAGTTCAGCGAAAAAATTCAAATTTCACCAAAGACCATAAAACTATGCTCAAAACAATAGTCTTGATCCACTGATTACAAATCTTTTTGAAGTTTTTAAATATCTCTATTTGTTGCAAAGTTATGATTTTTTTCTGTATTTATTTCTGGCTTAACTTTAGCACTAACGGCTGTGACAGGATGGGGCGAATGACGCTGTCTGTCGGCAGGGGACGTTACCCACAATTTCTCTGTTATCGGATACAAACTAACGCCATTGAATGTAAAGAAGCATTTTTGTGTGAAGCCCAGCACCTTGTTGATTGATTAAAGTAGCTGAATTTTTACCATATTCGGGAGAAAAGGTCATTAAAAACATTTTTGTGAAGTTTCAAAAACACAAGACAAGTAGATTTTATGCACTCACAGATTCAAAATTTACCTTATTTTTGAATCAAAATATCTCTGGAACTATCAAATTGACACAAACTTGGAAAACGCCATTTTGAAGAGCGTTCATTCCCCTTTAAAAATATGCATCGGAAGTGCCGACAAGTTGATGTTAACAAAACAAAACGGACAGTTTTCAAGACCATGTGAATACGCGAAAGTCACAGCCGGTCACAGTTGGCAACGGGTGAAAAAGGTTGCCGCGCGCGAGCCTATCGGAGCCTCACTGAACTGCCTAATTAAAGCAGTCTCTTCATTTCATTGAATATGTTCAAAAAATGATTTTCAGATTGCTGAATTGGTAATACTTGTTTTCCAACTGATGTACATTGTACTTTATGTTTTATGTGCATTTTGTGTTTGTTATGGTTTGCTCAAATAACATTAAGGTTTTTTGTCTTCAAATCAGACTTCATATGAGGATTTCCCAGGGTTCACAGAATTTTCTCACTTTTTCCATTTGAAGTATTTGTCAAAGATCTTTAAGAAGTGTGTGAACATACTTGTAGGTACACAGCCTTATTGTAGCCCTGTGCTGGTGAGCCTTATGGGTCAGTTGGACTTCACCAATTTTCCGTGCAGAATATTTCGCTTTTAAATCTGCTAAGCTCTGTAGAGGTGGGGGTGGGAGTGGGACATCTATGATAATCCCATAATTTAGCATGACTTATCCTTTCCAGTGTCATTAATATGGCACTTTTGAAGTTTAACTTATTAGCAGATCTGTAAATGCTGCTATCAAAAGTCATCTCATGCCCTGTAATAATCTTTTACATCACTAGGCATTCTGAACTTCCAGGTGACAGTGATATATTAAACGCGTCAAATATGTACTAAAGGTGAGATTCTTCAGCAAAGAGTAACTGTTTGAAAGTATTACAGGAACTTAAATTCGTGGCTTTTTAACTGTTACATACGATGAGGAATTTTCATTGCCACATGACTGTTCGGGAGCTTTTTGCCACAAACAGTCTTGTAAATTACACCATAGACTAGGATTAAGTAAGTTTTTGTTCAAATGTTGTAAACCAATAATTTAAACTCTGAGAGTTTCAGATGGTGACTATATGTTTCAGTTAATAAAAGTGATTCTGTGCATTGTTTGTTCCCAATGAGTCCCCTCCGCCAATTATTTTGAAAATTATTTACTTTTTTGTTTTCTCATGCATGCCATAAATAACAAAAATTAAGCATTAAGAAAGCTAAGGACTTTGACTCAGATTAGAAATCCCAAAAACATTTTTAAAAAAACAACAACAAAACACTTTCCACTTAACAAAATGACCACCTATGCAAAGTAACAATAAAAATGTATTTATTATTATTTTTTTTAGGGTTGGTGTAAAAAAGACACCATAGCAGAATTTAGGCACTTCAACACAAACTGACAAGACATCGAAAAAAAGAGTTCCACATAAAACATTTCACAGCTTCATTCATGCTATATTTATTCAAATATAAAATTTAAAAATGAAAAATTACTTTTGCATACTGCACACAGGATGGATTTCTTCTCAATATTGAAATGTAGCAATTAAATACCAATATGACATGTTCATAAGTCCTGAACAAAAGAAACAATAACAAAATGTCAGTGAAAACATGGTAACAGTACAAATAATTATTGTGAAAAGCATACCAGAAACTTCTTCAGATTAACAACAAAATAAAAAAAAATACAGTGAAAACACAGTGACTGTGCAAATAATTGTTATCCTGAAAAGCATTCCAGAAACTTCTTTAGATTAACAAAAAAAAAAAAGCTGACAGGATTGGAAATGCAAATTTGAGACTCTAATTTTTACAAATAAAAGCTAAGACTACAAGAATATGTGCATGTATAATTTCCAAATAATTAGAAGGATAAAAGAACAAAAAAAAGTATGTATATGCAAAAAACAAAACAAAAATTGAGAGAATTCATTTTAAAATATGTAATGCCTAAATCATTTTTTAGTTAAATTAGCACTGAAAGTAGTACTGATTGGATGCAGAAACTAAACTGATGGGAAAAAAAATAGTTTGATAAAATGTAATTTAAAAAACAGAATTAAATAGGATTCAAGTAGGTCGTATGAACTTTCTGCATTGTACAATGAAATGACTATGGTAGTTACAGCAGCAATAAAAATTGACAAGTTCTAGGATTTCAGATTTTTAAAAAAATGCAGCCAAAATATGTTTATGGTCCCTGAAGTGTCATTAAAATGTATAATTATGAGCATGTTGCTGGAACAAATTATTGTACTATTATTATTACTAGTTGAGTTACCCGGCCCTGCCGGGAGAAATATCTTTATTACTTATAATGATCTAGATCTAGGACACAAAGTAAAGTTCCTTCCACAGACAAAGAAATACAATGACAGAATCCGTTTTGACTCGAATTCTGCGCCAACTTTGGAGTTTGTTTACCTTTGTTCACTAAAGTTTACAGGTGATCCATGTTTTTCGTTATTCCACAATTTTCTTCCTTCAGCGAATGAACGATGAGGGAAACTGCATCAGTGTACTAAAAATATATCATAATAGCGTGTCTCCCTGTTCTAAAAGCATGGAGCCGGAAATGTTTGTTGCGAGTTTGCAGCATTTTTATATTATCCCTTTACATCACAATAAGTTGTATTATAGAAGATCAGAATGCTTCCAGAGTTTTGGAGCCCTCCCAAAAAGGGCCTTTGAGGGCAGAACTTTCACCATTAGCTCCATTATAGTATGATACTTAATATCATTGCTATTATCTTCAGTGCCGTTTGTAGAATGGTGGTCATATAGTCACAATGAAATTTCCGATCATTCTTTTATATTCTACTCAATGAAAATACATTGCTGTTTTGCAGCGCAAAAATACCAAGAACAAATATGAAGACTGAATTTTGTCCGCATTAGACATTTAGTATGTAACGTATCGTCAAAAGTTCAGACAGTACACAAATTAAGCTTCATAATCTTCCGTCACGTAATTACAATTTTTTTTTATGCTTACTTGTTCACCCTTTAACTCCATTATAGTTTAGTTATTTCAGTTTAGAGCTGATTTTCCAGAACATGGTACAAATACATTTTGCACTCTTATCACTCCTTCATAATAAATACATGTACATACTGCATAACAAAGCATTCATGAAACGGGTATAAAGTTATGAAAAATGGTATTAGGAACCAGATGGGGAACATGAAAAGCAAAGTATAAAAAAAGCGAACAAAATCAAACAAACAAACAATTACATTGATAAATTAATTAAAATGCCTATATATCTATCCCTAATGTATGCTATTTCTTCTTCTTGTTTTTAAAAAAATAATTAATTGTCCATGAGTTAAAATAATATGTATTGTGTTTTTTTGTTTGGCACCACTGACATAATAATATACTTAATGGCAAGGTATGAAATAATTATAAGACACATAAATGTAAAGTCATCTGAATTTTATTTTAATTTTTGAAAATCAGAAATGTGTTTGATATATCAGAACAATTAGATCTACATACAAAGTTACAATGATGCAGAGAGAAAAGGCCGGGAAAGAACACACAGAGAAAAAAACAACATTTTAAGAGCCCAACTGACAGATGGTGCAATTCCATCATCCAACAGAAATTGAATACTTCACATAAAACTAAATACTTACTAAAAATTGTTCACATGACGAACTTAACCTGTCCAGATCCACTTGAAACGTTTACAGAATGCTAACCAGTAATATACAATAAGAACACCAAATCATCTTATTTACTCTTGAAAATAAAGAGAAATACATTTATCAATATCAGAATCATCATCATCATCATCTTGGAATAATATAAAGATAAGAGGGAATATAAAAATGACCTACACATCATTCTAGAATCTAAAGGCAGCAATGTGTGTGTACCAACTATATGTAAATCCTTTCAACTATTCAAGTAGAACTGGACAGAAAGCTTTAGTAAAGTAGCTTTGATAGTCGTGTAAACTGACATATTAAATCCACTGAGACAACAGTGCATTGTAGAAAGTGATTACAGTATGTACGGCAAAAATTCAATGGATCATGTTGCGTTAACATTTCTTGTCAGTAAATTCTTTGATAGCTTATTTGTAGAAAGGTATACATTTCATGTAGCTCATGGTTTAAGGCACTGGATTAGTTTTCATGGCATTTGAAGGATTGCAATTATGTGTTATAGTGAATATGGGTATGTCACTTGCAGGTGAAATAAAATTTTAAAAACTTAGTTGTATCCTTGGATATTTTGCCTGAATATGGGAGCATAATCTGGACTTGTGGAATATAGTTTGGCCTAGCCCAAAGTGTAGCTCGGGTATAAACTGGCCTAGCCCAGAATATACTGGGGTACAAAATAGACTAAACCACTTTAACCCCCGTGTAGCAGGCCAGATTATATATAATATTATAAACAAGGAAAGCCCACAGTTTATTTCAATCATAGTTTAATTCGTTTTTTTATCACTGTCTTCGGGCGCCATCCATACATACATAGATTTCTCGACTTCCGTAAATCATAACACAATTCAGAGGAAAAAAACATGCATTAATATGTATTGATTATGGGTTGAATATCCATTCAAACTGATATGATTGAACTTTAACCCTTATTTTACTCGCGTTCGTTGTCATGTTGCAATATTTTTTGTAGTTGGGTGATCATGAGTAAAATTTGCACTGTATTGTTGGTTTGGCACTGACATACACGTAGTCGCAATGGATGAAATGATTAACGGACTCACAAAAATGAAGTCATTTTAGAAATTTTTGGTGTGCAAATACACAGTTGTTACAAATAAGCTATCAAAGAATAATATTCACAAACAAGAAGTACTGTTAATGTAACATGATCCATCGAATTTTGCCTTAACATGCTATAGATCTAATTGTTTTTTACAATGTACTACTTTTGTCTCAGTGGACTTACTCTGTCGGTCTACACAACTGTGAAGGCTATTTCGCTAAAGCTTAGTGTCCACTTCTACTTGAATAGTTGAAAAGATTTAACACATTTTCTATATAAAGTTGAGACACACATAATGCTGCATAGATTCTAGAATGATTTGTACACTGCCGTTTCTACACTCCCTCTTATATCTTTGTATTATTCCAAGATGATGATGATGATTCGGATATTGATACAGTGTATTTCTCTTTATTTTCAAGAGTAAATAAGATGATTTCGTGTTCTTACTATTATTATTGTATATTACTGGTTAGCATTTAGTAACGTTTCAAGTGGATCTGGACAGGTGGAGTTCATCCGGCGAAAAAAATTTAGTGCCTGTTTGTAGTTTTATGTGAAGTATTTAATGTCTGCTGAATGATGGAATTGCACCACCAGTCCTGTCAGTTGGGTAATCATTATGTTTTTATTTTTTTTTCTCTGTGTTCTTTTCCGGTCTTTTCTCTCTGCGTCATTGTAACAAATAATACCATACACTGTACATGTTTTACTCCTGGCCAACCAATTATCAAAATAATCAAAATAATAATAATAATAATAATAATAATAATAATAATATCAACAGACACGAGTGAAATTAATGCTGAAATCTAATCATATCAGTTTGAATGGATACTCAACCCTTTTGTATATCAGTGCATGTTTTTTCCTCTAAAATGTATCATGATTTACAGGAGTCAAGAATGTTATGTATGTACATACACCAATTTAAACTAAGGCTGAAATAAACTGTTAATATTATTATTTCCTCTGAATTGGATTATGATTTACGGGTGTCAAGAATATGTGTTCACATATGTACATGCATTATGATATCTGATGACAGTGATAAAGAACAGGCTGAAATAAACTGTGGTCTTGACTTGTTTTTAAAAAACAAGTGGGGGGGGGGGGAGGGGGGGCGGGTCTGGCCTGGCCCCTAGTAGCCTATACCCGGGATATAAACTGGCCTAGCCCAGAATATACCATATTCTGGGCTAGGCCAGTTTAACCCCGGGTACAGTCTGGGTGGGGATATATTTTGGCCTTGTAGCATCTGCGGGCTACCCCTTGCCCTCCCCCGGTTATGTTGTTGTGCTGGTGGCTGAGCATGTGTCCACTACTTTTTTCATTTTATTGTTGACAACCGCCAGAGTGTACTGTACCCAGTGACCTGACCTGCTTTTTCTAGTGAGTAGTTTTTTTTCCTCGGTCGCTTGTTGTCAGGTGTTTTGACTCGTTCAGTAAATATTAGTATGTTCCCGAATATTCGATAACGTTGTGGATAAGAATGTTTACGCCAGATTTGGCCTTGGGTGATGTGACCTGATGACGTATTGATGCGTGATTGGTTAGTTTGTGCGAGGGCAAAGGTAACGTTTATTTCGGGAACTTTCTGTAGGAATGTTTATATATATAGACCTGTGTGAGTGGTTGGGGTGGTGAGTAAGTGAGTTTCCTTTTGTGTGGCGTAGATATTTAGTTTCGCTGGTGTCTTCCTAGTAATTTATTGTTCACTATACAGTTATTAAACTTTAGTATTATTTAATCTATCGTCGGATCTCGTGTTTATTTATTTTACAGCTGTAGTAGTTTCGTTTTCTAAAGGGTTGTAGTTAGATCAACTAACTCCCCCCTACTATAACGTGCTAGAACAAGTTCAGCTGTTACATATTGGGGGCTCGTCCGGGATCCGACCATATTCGAGCGGACCAGATCAAAATTACTAGATTTATTTACATAGTTTATTGTAGAATATCATCGACAAGCTATCTACAACATGTCGGAGGTTATTGGAAGGCTTAGCCAGGAAGCGGACGCTATGGAGCTCACTGGGCAGGAGAGACGGGACTACCTCCGTGAAGGCCTAGAAAGAGCAAGACAGCCGGAGGCTGAACGGCAGGCTCGGGAGAAGGAGGCTGAACGACAGGAGAAGGAGGCTGAACGACAGCTGGAAAGGGAAAAGATGAACCACGAGTTGGAGATAGAGAGGATGCGCCAGCAACGTGGAGGCAACGACTCAGCGCAGAAGACCGACGACCACGCCAGTTCTAAGAGACCCAAGCTACCTGCATTTCAGGACAAGAAGGACGATCTGGATAGCTGGTTGCTGCGGTTTGAGAGGTTTGCCGAGACAGCTGAATGGCCCAGATCCACCTGGACGACATCACTGTCTGCCCTGCTGACCGGTAGAGCTTTGGAGTGCTTCTGCAGACTACCGATCGACGAAGCCAAGGACTACGACAAGGTCAAGGAAGCGTTGCAGAAGAGGTACAACCTGTCAGAGGACGGATACAGACTCATGTTCAGACAAGGTAAGCCTGAAGATGGAGAAGATGTTGGAATGTTTTTGACCAGGATCAAGACCTATTTAGAGAGGTGGATAAAGCTGTCGAAGACGGAGGAGACCTACGAAGGAGTGAGAGATCTGTTCGTCAGAGAGCAATTCATGGATGCCTGCCCACCAGACCTTGCAACCCATGTGAGGGAGAGGAAACCAAAGACGCTACAGGACATCGCAGATTCAGCGGAGGCGTACCTGGTAGCGAGGAACCGGACGCTCAGCGGGAGCGCCAGACTGCAGAGCCGGCCAGTGCGACAGAGGCCCAACGGAGACAGAAGCCCACAGGTCTGCCATAGGTGCCAGAGGCCGGGACATAAGGCGACGGAGTGTCGTGCAAAGTTAAACGACAAAGGTGAGTTGAAATGTTACCTTTGTGGAAAGCCAGGCCACGTTCGGAGGATGTGTCCAGCCCAGAAGGATATGGGACGAGGCAAGCCGAACAAGGCGGCGGCGGCCGTAGTGATAGCGGCGGACGAGTCGTCGAGACAGGATGCGACGACGGCTGACACCAGCATCAACGTTCAAGCGGTAATGAAGGACGGGAAGCTACAGTTAGCGGTGCCTGTTACTTGCGGAGGATGCAGTGACGGAAGGACCGTGGAGAAACTGAAGTTACCAGTGATGAAGGGCTTGATTGGAAATCGAGCGGTAGATGTCCTAAGAGATACCGGCTGTGAAGGTGTAGTGGTGCAGCGAGCACTGGTGGACGACGGACAGCTCACCGGTGGGAAGAAACTTATCGCGAGGATCGATAACTCCTTGCTAGCGGCGGAGGAAGCCGTTATCGACGTGAAGACGCCTTACCTGACGGGCAAAGTGACGGCGCTGTGTCTCCCGGAGACCATCTGCGACCTAGTAGTCGGGAACGTGGACGGAGCGAAGGATCCGTACGACCCTGATACTGAGGTGATGGTGGGAGCGGTGACCACGAGGGCCCAGGAGAAGAGGAAGGACCGGTCTACGTCGCTGAAGGTGCCGAGGGCAGAACGGCACGCGGGAGTGGATAGAGAGGAACTTATCCGACTCCAAGAAGAAGACGAAGTCATTAGGAAGTTAGAGCAGAAGAAGATCCCAACTAATAGAGGCAATAAATCTGTTCATTTTGAGAAACATGGAGGAGTACTGTACCGGATCTACAAGGACCTGAGACAGGCGACGGTTATAAGGCAAGTGGTACTACCCGAGAAACTGAGAGAGTATGTACTGAGTGTAGCCCACGACTCGATCGTCGGAGGACACCTCGGCGTGAAGAAAACCAAAGACAGAGTTATGAGCAATTTTTATTGGCCTGGAATTGAAGGTGACGTCGCGAGATACTGCCGCTCATGCGACATATGCCAGAGGACGGTGAACAAAGGAGCGACCCCAAAGGTGCACCTGCAGAGTATGCCAGTAGTGGACGTACCATTTAGGCGAGTGGCCGTGGACTTAGTAGGACCTATCGACCCCCCAAGTGAAGGTGGACATCGGTATATCTTGGTGTACATAGACTACGCTACTCGTTACCCCGAAGCCACACCCTTGAAGAAGATCGACGCAGAAACGGTAGCAGAAGCCTTAGTGAACATCTACAGCCGTTTGGGTGTGCCCGAAGAGATCTTGTCGGACCAAGGGACCCAGTTTATGTCAGATGTCATGAAGGAAACGAATAGACTACTGGGAATTCGACAGTCGACCACTACAGTCTACCACCCTATGTGCAACGGGTTGGTGGAGCGATTTAACGGCACACTGAAGAAGACCTTAAGGCGACTGTGCGCAGAGCAACCCAAGCAGTGGCACAGATACATCAACCCGCTGCTCTTCGCATATCGTGAAGTTCCCCAAGAGTCGACCAAGTTTGCCCCATTCGAGTTGCTGTATGGGAGAACTGTGAGAGGACCAATGCACATCTTACGACAACTATGGACCAAGGACGTAGAGGAGCCGGAAACGAAGACCAGTTACCAGTACGTCATGGAACTACGTGAGAGGCTGGAGGACACATGGAAGTTAGCGACGGAAGAACTCTCCAAGGCTCAAGGTAGACAGAAGACCTACTACGACCGGAAGGCGCGAGAGAGGAAGTTCCGCCCCGGAGATGAAGTGTTGGTGCTACTGCCGACGAACACTAACAAGCTCCTAGTCCAATGGAAGGGACCATATAAGGTAGTCTCAGTTGTCGGTGTTAACGACTATAGAGTCAAGATGGGTGCAAAAGAAAAGACCTTGCACGCCAACCTCCTCAAGAGATACATTCCAAGGACGTCAAAAGCAGCAGCAGTGGCAATGGAACCGAGACCTATTGTGACCGAGATGTGTGGGATGGACAACAGTAGGAGAGATACCACGCCTGAACATGTCAACGCCATAAAGGACGGCGGCGGTGATAGTGCTGAGACTGTACTGGCAGAGGACGACATGATGGACAAGAGTCAACCCGTGGAGTCAGCTGGCATGACAATCATCGAGGACTGCGACCTGGAAGGCGACAACGGTGGAACGACGGAGGACCTTGCCGACCTAGGAAGCTGGGACCAGAATGAAGGCTACAGAGATGTCCAGTATGGAACGCAACTGACATCGGAACAACGTCAAGAACTCTGCGATGTGGTGAAGAATTACCAGCACGTCTTCACCAATCTCCCTGGATGCTGTCAGTTGGGTGAACATCGCATCGACCTGATGACAGAAGTACCAGTTCGTCAACGACCATACCCGGTGCCCTACGCTATGCGCGACTCATTGAAGGAGGAGCTTAGCACCATGGAACGGCTGGGCATCATTCGAAGGAGCTCATCAGCTTATGCTTCACCTATTGTTGTCGTCAAGAAGAAGGACGGATCCAACCGAGTCTGCATCGACTACAGGAGGTTAAACAAGATCACAGTATTCGACCCTCATCCGACAGCAGCGCCATCAGAAGTGTTTCAGAGTCTCTCGAGAGGAAAATTATTCTCTCGGATTGACCTGAGCAAGGGATACTGGCAAGTGAAAGTTCGAGAGCAAGACATTCCCAAGACGGCGTTCGTCACCATGGGCGAACACTATGAATTCATTCGGATGCCTTTTGGGATGATGAACTCAGGAGCCACGCTGAACAGGATCGTAAAGCCATTGATCCGTGGAATGAAAAATGTGACAGCATATGTGGACGACCTGCTGATTCATACAGAGACATTCGACGAGCATGTGAAGACTCTCAAGGACTTACTGCAGAGGATGGACCAAGCTGGATTAACTGCAAGACCATCGAAGTGTCTGATTGGAACGTCTGAAGTAGACTTTGTTGGACACTTAGTGGGAGAAGGTATGATTGGCCTGTTAGAAGAGAATGTATGTAAGGTACGAGACGCACCCAGACCCACCACTAAGAAGGAAGTGAAAGCATTCTTAGGATTAGTGGGATATTACCATGAATTTATTCCTAACTTTTCAGCGATTGCATCACCATTGTCTGATTTACTTAGAAAGGGTCAGCCCAATATAGTTCAGTGGGATGAAACGCAGGAGAAAGCGTACACCTCTTTGAAGAATGTCATTATCTCCAAACCCGTGTTATGTTTGCCAGATTTTTCCAAAGAGTTTGTCTTAGCAACTGATGCATCAGATCGCGGATTAGGCGCTAGTCTTATGCAGGAACACGAGGGAAAGTTGTACCCTGTGGCATATGCTAGTCGTAAGCTATTGCCTCGTGAGACAAAATATTCGGTCTCAGAGCGCGAATGTTTAGCTATTGTTTGGGCTGTAAAAAAGTTTACTTTGTATTTGTATGGAAAGGAGTTTGTGCTCCAAACTGACCATCGGTCATTAGAGTTTTTGAACTCTGCCAAGTTTGACAGTCCAAAGTTATTACGATGGAGTTTATTTTTACAGTCTTATCGATTCAGGATTCACTACGTAAAAGGCAGAGAAAATGTCTGTGCCGATTTCCTGAGCAGGGTATTTTAAAGTAGTACACTATCAGTGAAATGCATTGTAACCCATACTTTTGCCTACTAGATGAATTTCTAGGACGGCAGTATTGTACTGTAATTGGGGACATAGTTCATCTGTGACTGAATATTGAATTGATGGCTGATAGAGAGTCATGATGTGTTAGTCACATTTTGATTTTATGCTATGTCATATTAGTTACCAATGGAACTTGGTGTAATTTTTGGAAAATGTAACCCAAATGGGGACTGCGAGCAAGCAGTGTTTGTGTTATATTGCAATGTTGTAACTTGTTTTGACCTAATATGATGAAGAAAGACCCTGATCAGTGGTCGGTATGTATTGGTATTTTTGCCATTGTACGTATGAGTTATACATTTTGGAGATAACCATGTTATGTACAACAAGTTATATGCTATGATTCGTGCACGAAGCATTATGTAAACGATGGGCCATCGTTTCACCTTATATGATTTGTAATAATATCATTGACCATTGTTTCACCACAGTGGTGGCGTTGTGTTATTTTGACTAGTAGGCCTACTGTTTACTATTGGGAAGCAATGACGGTATTGTATTAGTTATGGTATTAGTGATGCAAAGTACACTGCATTGTATTGTATTTGTGTGACATTCGGGAAGACACTGAAATTGTTATTAATTGTAATAGAATTAGCAACTACCTTTGTGAGATTGGGAGTGCTATAAGATTATTTCACGATAGTGCAGACGCTGTATAATGTTTTTGGAGTTGAAAGATATTCAACTTAAATTGGGGAGTTGTGTAGCATCTGCGGGCTACCCCTTGCCCTCCCCCGGTTATGTTGTTGTGCTGGTGGCTGAGCATGTGTCCACTACTTTTTTCATTTTATTGTTGACAACCGCCAGAGTGTACTGTACCCAGTGACCTGACCTGCTTTTTCTAGTGAGTAGTTTTTTTCCTCGGTCGCTTGTTGTCAGGTGTTTTGACTCGTTCAGTAAATATTAGTATGTTCCCGAATATTCGATAACGTTGTGGATAAGAATGTTTACGCCAGATTTGGCCTTGGGTGATGTGACCTGATGACGTATTGATGCGTGATTGGTTAGTTTGTGCGAGGGCAAAGGTAACGTTTATTTCGGGAACTTTCTGTAGGAATGTTTATATATATAGACCTGTGTGAGTGGTTGGGGTGGTGAGTAAGTGAGTTTCCTTTTGTGTGGCGTAGATATTTAGTTTCGCTGGTGTCTTCCTAGTAATTTATTGTTCACTATACAGTTATTAAACTTTAGTATTATTTAATCTATCGTCGGATCTCGTGTTTATTTATTTTACAGCTGTAGTAGTTTCGTTTTCTAAAGGGTTGTAGTTAGATCAACTAACTCCCCCCTACTATAACGTGCTAGAACAACCTCAGCTGTTACAGGCCTGTTATACGGGGGGAACGCTTACGTCATAGTATCTGATACGGGAAAGGGGGGGGGGGATAAAGTGCTAGTAAGTGTTTGTTCCCCTGGATCTTTTACCTCATAGTAAACTTTCCCCCGAACGAAGTGCAACGACCCCCCCCCCCCCGCCCAAACCGGTATTTTCACAAAACTGTCAAAAATCGTTTTTCGTACAGACTTTCGAAGGTTTTTATGTTGACATTTCATCGAATTTTCAAGGCTTCATGTGAAAATTATCAAAAATCATCATTTTTCGCGAAATACAAGGGGGAACATTTGCTATGAAGTATTTGTTCCGGGTGACTTTTTACTATGAAATACTTGTTCCGTCCATTACGGGGGACCAAACCACTTCGTCACAGTCACACCGACACTGCGGTGGCGTAGCGTCCGCCACGTGGGTATTTTGACTTTGATCGGATGACGACAGATGACACAACCCGATGCGCAACAGTGGGTAAAAACAATAAATTTCTTTGGCCAGATTCGATACTGTATTCAGCCTGTCAGTGGATTTGATAAGCGGCGGTGAAGGAAAGAACTGCAGGTGGCACCTTTCATGCGAAAAATATTAAATAAATGTGTTGCTGGCAGTGAAAGTGAAGTTTTCTTGTAAAATGTTTTTCAAATCTTGTTTACATGATTCTTCTGTATATTTTGAATTGGCCGCCAGGCCTGCAATAAACTTGAACTTGTAAACGGATCCGGGAGAGAGGGAGAGCGAGAGAGAATTAATGAAAGAGAAGGAGAGCAAAAATGAATGAATGTGAAAGAGAGAGAGGGGTAGGAGGGCGATAATGAATGAGAGAGAGAAGGATAGCAAGAGAATGAATGAAAGGGAGAGAGAACGAGAACCAGAAAGAAATGAGAGAGAGAGGGAAGGGGGGGCGATAATGAATAAGAGAGAGAGAACGAGAGCTAGGATGGATAACAGAGAGAGAGAGAGAGGGAACAAGAGCCAGAACTGAATCAGAGAGAGTGAAGGAGAAGGCAAAAGAGAATGGTATCGAGAATGAATGAACGAATGAGAGCGAGAGAAGGAGAATGAATGAATGAATCAGAGCGAGAGAAGGAGCGTGAGGATCAGTGAATGAGAGAGAAAGAGAAAAGAGCAAAAAACGAATGAATGAATCATTGAATGAATGAGAGGGACAGAGAGAGAGAGAAGAACAAGAATGAATGAATGGGAGAAAGAGAGAAAAGAGAACGAGAGCAAAAATGAATGAATGAGAGAGAGAGAGAGAGAGAAGGAGAGTGGGAATGGAGAGAGAAAGAGAAGAAGAGCAAATATGAATAAATGTGAGAGAAGTTAAGAGAACGATAATGAATGAGAGAGAGAGAAAGATCTCAGAGAGAGAGAGAGAAGGAGAGCGAGAATGATTGAGAGAGAGAAGATGAGCGAGAGAGACAGAGAGAAGGAGAGCGAGAGTGAATGAATGCAAGAGAGAGGGAGAGAGGACGCGAGCCAGAATGAATGAGAGACAGGGAAGAAGAATGAGAAGGCAAGAGAGAAGGACAGCGAGATTGAATGAATGAATGAGAGAGAGAAGGAGGGTGAGAATGGAGAGAGAGAGCGAGAAAGAGAAGGAGAGCAAAAAGAATGTATGTGTGAGAGAGAGAGAGGGAAGGAGGGCGATAATGAATGAGAGAGAGAAAGACAGAATGAGCGAAGGGGAACGAGATCAAGGAGAGGACGGAAGGAGAGCGAGAATGAATGAGAGAGGTACAAATAGGGTTAGCACATCTTGTTTTTTGCGATGTTAAAGCCTTTTCCACTTTGAATTTTCCACTACTATTCTTGACAGCGCCGTGAAGAAAGGTCTTAACTTTAAATTCATAACAAATAAAAACAAAGAAAACTATGTTAGCAGGGTTTATCAATGGGGGGATGGGTAAGATGAATTAAATTACTGTAAAACATGTATAAGGCTTCGAGACAGTCTCTTCCCTTGTGAGGGTCACCAGAAAAAAAAATGATCGGGAATTCCTGTTTTTTCTACTTTAAGTAAGAACATAGTATGCTTGAGCTGAACAATTGATTTTAAGACAATGCTATACTAGTATTACCTTCCGTTTCGTGTGATGTACCTGGGAGTGAATTTTGTTCACCCTGAGCGAGTTGTAAAACAAGTTTTAGTGGCATAAGTTCGAGGAAGCTGTCGCGTGCGAAAGAAAAACAAAAAACGTACAGTGTACAGGTACTCTTCCTGAGTTGCATAACAGGCAGACGGCTTTCCGTGGTACCAAGGGACTTCAGCCTTTGGATGCAAATTAAAAATATATGTTCTTTGTCATGCACTGGTAGTACCATAGACATCCCAGTTTATGCATGTATGGGGAGACACATGGGGAGGTACTAGTAGTATTACATTTGCTCTCAGGCTGAAGTATTTGAGAGGTGACCATGGTTACCACAACGTTCCATCTTATTTCACAAAGCACAGGGTCAGGTTGCCTTTGATCTGCTGCTCTTTGATCGGACACACTCGCCATGGACAGAAAATAATTAAATGTAAACAAAAATGTCATGTTTTCCTGTTTATGTGCACATCTTTCTTTTCACATCTTGTTGCAGGAAGTAAGCATTGGCATCGTAGTGAGCTGTAAACTCTAACTGGCTTGGTCCATAATGTGATAATTAACGTAGGTTCAAGTATGATGTCAGAAATATATCCGTGCAAATGCATTAAGCGTTCCACAAGGTCTGTGACAAAGTCGAAGCACACATAATTTCTTCATGGAGTCAACAGTCAAAACGGACAGGATAGTCAGCAATTTATTCCAAGTCAAGCATGTTTCATCCCCCCACTACACAAATAAACTGACAGTAGTGCCCCAAGCGAGATTTTGAAAATTGCCTCTCTAAATGAAACATTGTTGTGAACTGCAGCAGTTATCTAATATGACTGAAAAAAATTGTCCATGGACCAAATTTGATGGAAAAGTATGATGTCATTTCCTATACCTACATAACATTTTTTTTTTGTTCTATTAAAAAGTATTATGAAGGCGTGACCTGCATTAGGTCAAAACGGTCGTGAGTTAGTGCGCTAGACCTCGCTTTCCGACAGCTGACTTTTGAAGCTGTCAGTTCCTGACACAGCTAACACTAAAACTGAATCAAAATAGTTTTGAATCCTTGCGCCTAGATATGAGAGAGATAGAGGGAGAGAGAGGGAGAGAGAGAGAGAGAGAGAGAGAGAGAGAGCACATCTCCGGTTGCACTACCTTTCTCACACCAGAGATGAAGAGAATGTGCCATTCAGTTTTCGCGACAACATGGGGTATTATTACAGACTCCACCTTCTTGCAGCACCTGCGGTCGATAGGCAAGGATGCGGTCGCGGTGAACAGAGTAACTGCAGATATATTTGAAGACTAGACTAAGTCTTTCTGGGAGAATTCTCACCTGACCTTCGTGAACATTGTTCACCTCTAATTTGTGGTCTTTGAAGACATCTGTGACCAACATGACTCAACATACCCACCTGGCACGGTTCACCGTTGTCCAGTGGTGCAGCAATTTACGAGATATCTGTTCTCACCATTTAAGCAATAATCCTTACCAGATTGGGAGACCGGGCCAGGTTGTTGAAATTGATGAGAGCTTGATGGCGAAGCGGAAGAACAATGTTGGACATGTTGTGGAGCAGCGGTGGGTATTTGGTGGCATTTGCTCTGCCACAGGAGAGGGATTTCTGCAACTGATTCCCCACAAGTCTGCCGTTACTCTGCTGCCGTTAGTAACTCAGAGAACTGCCTCTGGCAGCATCATTTATTCGGATGGGTTGCCATCTTATAACGATATTGGAACTCTTCCAGTCCAACCTCCCTTTCAACATTGAGTTGACTGTCACAAGTGGAACTTTGTGGATCCCGTGACGGGTGCCTGCACCAATCACGTGGAGTGTTACTGGGAAAACTAAACGACGATACAAACAGGTGGCTGGTGTCCACAACACTGTGCTTCCTGGCCATTTGGATGAGTTCATGTGTCGAGGGAGATACGGAAAAAACCCACAGGATTGCCTTAATTAATATTCTTCTCCATTTGTCCTAGTGGTATCCCTTGCCATAATTAGTTCTACTACGCAGTCTGCCATAGTTTTAGATTCATTTTCTCTATTTGCTTCTCTAATCCTGTGACAGATCAGGTCCCGACACGTGGGCCCACATCTGGTTAGTCTGGTCCTCTTTGATTCATTTTCGCTATCTTCTTCTCTGATCCTGTTTAATTTTTTTTATAGACTAGTCTATTTCTAGACTTGATCTCCTGTGACATGTCAGGTCCCGACACATGGGTCCACAGCTTGTCCTCATTGATTCATTTTCGCAAATTTCTTCTCTAATCCTTATTCCATCCCATTCATTATTTTTTTAATTTTGAGGGTGTCTTCCCCTCCACCTGTAACGGAGCAGTTGCTAGAGTTACATGTAGCCTATACATCACAATAATGTCTATAGGCCTAAGACCACGGAAATCGTGGCAATAAATGATAGACTTTTTTTTTTATTATAGACTTGATCTCCTGTGACAGGTCAGGTCCCGACACGTGGGTCCACAGCTTGTCCTCATTGATTCACTTTCGCTGTTTTCTTCTCTAATCCTTTTTTCGTCCCATTCAGGTTGACGAAATGCGCAGGGCATTGACGAAAACTGTAATTGTTTCTCTTCCTTGCCTATTGTATGACTAGCCTGCACCATAAGCCTTTCAGTGTACAGCTGAGTTCTGGTTGCAATATGGTAATATTATCCAATCTTATAATTATTACCATAAAAACGCGGGACTTTTAACAAGCCCTACCGCCGCTCAGACAACTCAGATTTGAGTAAAATTCTACAGGTGCCTTCCTGTTGACCTGCAGAGTTTTTTTTTTCTTTTTTAGATTTGGAGACTTGAAACTGCAGGGAAGTATTTTGTTACTTTATTATACTTCGTGTCGCTAATTTCGCCTCTGATCCTTTGTTTTCCAAGAACAAGTGGCGTTATCATTTCCTGCGGTGTGTTCACTATGAAATCACACTGACCCGCGCGCAAGTCAGTGCCATTTTACGAGTGGTGACGGGGTGCGTGGGAGGGAGTGCAGTAAGACTCATCTAAAAACAAACGAACAACAACAACAACAACAACAAAGTAAACCTGAAATAACCGACATGGTGAAGCAGTTTAACATTATAATCACCCAGAACTGAAACTAACGATTTATCCCGGGCAGGGCCGAGGTCTAAATGTACAACTGCCACCAACTGCAAGCGGGAATATACTACATGTGTACATAATTATGTGCATGTCTGTGCATTACCGTACACTTTACTATGTACAGCTGGGTTCTGCTCGGCGGTGGTAGCCAAGGCTAAATTATGTTCAACTGCAACAAACTGCAAACAACAGAAATGTGCTCTCTCTCGCCCGGCTCCTAATATAGAAGAATCATGCAAACAAGGTTTAAAAAGCAATAGAATGCACGGTCATTCACTTTCTTCGCTCACTTTTCTTTCCGTCTCACCGCCGCCTATCGAACACACTGACAGTCTGACACGCGAACTACAGTATCGAATCCGCCCAAACTCAGGTAACATAGCGGACGCCGGACGCAGCCCGCTTCCGTGTACAAATTCAACATTCGTGTCATTGAAAAGTGACACTAGCGATGTAAAGGTAAAAATGCTTTTCACAGTTCATTTATCCGGTCTGTGAAATCTTTTGGGATGTAGATTTAGGCACGGATATAGGCAATAGATCATGACCAGATTTGTGTAAATTCAGACAAAGATAGTAGGGCTATAGATCTAGATCTATAGTATAGATCTCTATAGCCTATCATATGAGTGTGAACACTGGGATGTTTCGGGTCATGTGATAACATGAACCCTAGAATGATAGAATCATGACCAGGCTTGTCTGGTGCCACATCACCAGCATTGCACAGACGGTGATTCTCTGCAGGTAGGCTATAGAACATTAGAAGCAGATCTAGATTCTAGATCTATCTAGAGTCTAGATCTAGACTCTAGTTACAGATTCAAAATTTGGAACAGGAGTGATTTGATATTTAGATCTAGAACTAGATCTAGCATGATAACTAGCCCTCCCAAGCCCTACACAAATGGTTTCACCCTGATTGACACATACTAATAAACCAATGTGGGCATTTGGGGCAAGATTATTTCAGAGCTTGTGTCTCAATTCTGATTGGTTCTTAGATACAGACAACTCCAGATGGTGGTCAGCTTGTGAGAAAATGAGATGATATTGCAAATTTGTTGAGCAACAGTTCGCATGTCGATGTTACATCTTTTGAAAGTGTGGGGAGAGCCTTTGAAAGCTTCTAGTCTTTGTGATTCCGACCAGTGGTTCACTGGTTAACATGTCCATATCACAATGCTTTTGATTTAGAAGAGATACAGTGAACAATAAGACGGTGGTTATGTCTCAAAAAGGTCAGTGACCTGACGCATGAAAATACGGCTTGCGCGTGGCGCGGTCAGCTTGACCTCGCCAACTTTTGCCGCCCGTGCGGCGTGAGCGCTTGCGAAAACCTGCGCAGGGTGAGAGTTATTTATGGCTGTGGCTATACTCCGGTTCTGGACTGACGAATAGCCAAATGCCTATACTCCAGTCCCAGATGTGTGTAGGCTACATTGCTTGCCAATGGCTACCCCAGCCCCTTTTCGCCTGATTAGTCAATCTGACTACCGCCCATTGACACAAACTGACTAGATCCTCACGCCCCCCAGGTCCAACAAAACATGTAGATTTAGATAGATTTAGATCTATCAACATTCATGCCGCCATTCGAATGTTTGTTTTCTTACCCTAGCCTCTCTTGGCAATGAAATTGAAAGACAGCTTTTCATTGGTCCGGGACCGGAGTATAGCCATTTGGCTATTCGTCGGGGGGACCGGAGTATAGTCACTCCGTTTATTTATTCCTGTTCATTAAACGGGACAGAAATAAAAATGTAAATCAAATTTTAAATATGTAAATGATTTCTTTTAGTTGGTGTGATCAGTGTGATTTGTGTGAACTGAACAGCTCATCTCTCTCCACGGTAACCTGGATTTGTTCAGTATTTACTGAAAATATATTTTGGGGGTCTTCTGCTTCAGCTAGCCTATTTGTCATGTTTTGTTTTATTACTTTTTATTTGCCCTGTCTGACTTTCTCTGTGATTTCACACCCGACACAACTGACTAATAATTCATGTGAAAATTAAAAAAAAAAAAAAAAAGAAAAAATCCTAGTCGCTATTTTATACTCTGGAGCAAAGCAACGATGATCAGTGGGGGAAAACGCAGAAAAAAAAAGTGACCAAAACCAAAAAAAAGTCAGATCTTGCAGAGCCTCGAACTCCCCCAACTCGGCAGGCGAGTTTACTTCTGGTAGGTCTTGGAATAGAAAAAAGGAATGAGCAGCAGTGGGGGATGAACTCCTCTGGCTTTGCGAATTTTGCTTTCCGATTTCCCCTCGACGTGCTGTTTATTTACACTGGTCCATTTTCTGAATGAGAAGTGATGCGCATCGTTTGTTTTGGTTATGTGATTGAGAGATGGACGCTCGCGTGGTTGCCGCTGGCCTCTCACTCGTCGAGCGAAGAAATTGTTCATTTCAGCTGTCAATGTATGTGAAGTTAATCTGATCTTTCTAGACTTTTATCACTCACTAAAATTCAGAGGGCTTTGGTTCTCGCCTGCTTGTTATAGTACTTGGCCAAATCAGCAGAAGTTGCAAGATTAGGTCGAATATATTTACCAAGATAGTAACATGAAAGAAACTCTGTGTGCACATTTAGCACTAAGTAAGTGTATGACACTAAATAACGAATGAAAATTCCGATTAGTTTTATCTGTCAATTCTAAATTGTTTGAGTTATATTCATATTTTTAGCCTTTGTTGAGAGATTTGAAGCACACATGAAATGCGCACCTAAATGCCGCATTTAGCTATAGGAGTCAAAACTGTATGAACCCTGTTGTCCAGAAGACAGTAAGACACCAAGGTATGAGAATAATTGGGCCTGCTTTGGCTCTTGCACTCAGTCAGTACTGAGTTCACCCGTTGTCGCTCTCAGATGAAATTTGAATGTTCACTTCTTTATAAAATTGTCATAAATTATATTACACAGAATCTTTTAAAGAAAATGTCTATAATGGTGTGACCTGCTTATAAATCAAATGAAATTTTTCTGGTTTTTATTTTTTGCATGATTATCTTGACTTCATACGGATATTGAAAATTAAATAAAAAATTCTTATCGCTGAAGTGGTACATTTATGAACATTGGTAACTTTCTGGTAACTTTAACCAGCTCATGCATTTTTGTTCCTTTGTTCCTCTATCAGAATTTTAGATCTGGAAGCTTTTTGGAGCAGCTGGGGACATTGGATCAACATCATTTGGCCAGTGATGTTTTAGAAAATGGCCGTCTTCTGCATATCTCACAGAAAGCAAAAGAGAATCAAATTTGAGTCCTTTACAGTCTATTTGTTGTGGACAAGAATGACAGTTTAGTAAGGTCCATTGCTGTCTGTGAGTATTTTTTGTGTCTTTTTTAGTAGTCCGCTAGTCTCTTAAATTCTTATACTTTCTTAAACGAATGGTGTGCTCAGTGGCAGCTGTTTAAACAGAAATTCAGGGGGCCGACAGTTGTATTTTGTGCCAATGACAGTATTTTGGATTTATAAAGAACAATTATTGTTTCAATATCACCATTTTTAATCTCTTAAAGTAGTTAAAGGGAAGCCATATAAGAAACTGGTAGTTTTATTTTATTTCCCCGGTTGACGTACTGTATCCAACAACCAAACTCCATTGTGCATGTGTATAATATGTGATTATGTGCATTTTATAACATGTAAAGCAGCCTAAAAAAGAAAACCCAAAACTGTTGTGTTGAGTATTTATTTTATGGATTTGAATTGCTGGACAAAAATTGCTCGTGAATGCATTGTCGTGGATGTTACACCCATGGCTTATTTGTAATGGCCCATGGAAAGGTGAGAGGAAGAGATGTTGAATGGTTTAAAAAAAATAAAACTACTCGTGGCACTTTTCTGTCTGATATCTTCGTTAGCAAGTTCAGTGACACTTATATCGTCTTCCCTCTTCTCCCGGAGCCTCATTAAGTAGATCTGCGTAGACAGGTATGAAATGAACAAGGTGGGATTATTTGTTTCACATCAAAGAGACTGCACGTTTGAGGGTGGCGTCCTCCCTCATCGGAGTAAGCGAAAGAGAATCTTTTGGTTAAAAGGGATAAAATTTGCGTTTCCTTTAGTGTAAAGAGGCATAAACTTTTAAGGAATATAGAAGAACTACAGCGGGATCATGGAAATCTGTAGGTCAAAAGGAAATTTCTTTTTATCTGCAAACAGGTTCATAAATTGGTGTCACTTTAGATATTTTGAATCAGGTTATCTAATGTTTGTTATTAGATTTTCTTTTAGATGGACCAAATCATCTAGCAGCTGTGTAGATTCTGTGTACCATCAGTTAACCTTCTAAATTTTATCATTTTGACAGTTCAGCCTTAGATTTAGCCATTGTTTGAGTTTATCTGTTGTTTTTTTTGTAAATAAAGTCTGGTGTCATGAAATAGAGAACCTTTATTGTGATTACCTATCTTGTAAATGGTTCCATAATGTGTTCAGGAACATTCGTCTTTGGTATATTAACCCTCACCCTGCGAGGGGTGGCAATTGTTGGTATTGACTCGCAAGCGCTCACGCCGCATGGGTGGCAAAAGTCAGCAAGGTCAAGCTGACCACGCCGCGTGCAAACAGTATTTTCACGCATCAGGTCACTGACCTTTTTGAGACGTAACCACCATGTTATTGTTCACTGTATCTCTTCTAAATCAAACGCATTGTGACATCTAAGAACCAATCAGTAACAAGCTCTGAAATAATCTTTGCCCCAAATGCCCACATTGGTTTATTATGTGTCAATCAGGGTGAAACCATTTGTGTAGGGCTTGGGAGGGCGTGGCTAGTTATCATGCTTCGTTCTCACGAAAACTACAGCTGTCAGTTTGGAATCATAAGTCAGATATTGGTTAGAGACTGACAGACTAAGGTTTTGCTGGTTAATTCATTATCAAGCGTGATAAGGCATAGCAGCGAATGTTTTCATACCGATCAATAAAAACCGAACCACGTGGACGGCGTATGTGGTCATCGTCTAGCGGCACGGGTCAGTGACCCCAGATAAGATTCTCCGTGAGTAAGGTCACTGACCGGGCAGCGGGCTTTATGAGTAGCGCGCAGGGTGAGCGTTAAGCAGCGGCAGATGATGCTTTATTTTTTGGACTTCAAGCATGAAAATGTGGAATAATTGAATTGAAATATGACAGAGAACTTCACATTTACATGTACTGTGCAGAGAGCAAGAAACATGTGATTAAACAAGGGTAGAGTTATGGCATTTTTTTTTTCTTTCATAAACATTTGTTTGTGATTAGGAAGAATTTGTATACATACTTTGCATTTCAATTATCTTTTTTTTGGTTTCAGCGAGCAGTTGCAGGATCTTCTGGTTCTTGGACAGATGATCACTCTTCATGGATGCAAGGACATTACAGTCTCGATCTTCCTTATGCAATGAAATGAAACAAGTAGTGATGTTCAGTGCAGAAGGGCATACTGAAATTATATTTTCTGTGATCAAGGAAAACAACAGAGTCGTGAAATTTTGCTCCAGCTGTTTGTGAGGTCCATTACTCTTGAAAGCACTTCACTCCAAGTTATCAGCTATGACACTGTATTTGCAGTGGAACACTGGAGGATCCATTTCTTCAGAAATTAAAACTTACCCTTGACCTGAAGCATGCTTTGATGATGTGAGCAATTACTGATCATGTAATGTACAGGTCTGTGTTGCATCATTGGGTCTCTGTTGTTGGATGTTAGGAGGTTTTTCGTTTTTGAGATCTGGAGGACTTGATCAAAATTAAACATAAAATTTATATCTTGGACCAATTTGACTTCCAGTACAGATTTTAGGATCAAGTCTTGAGATACTCTAAGAAATTTACTCTTTTACCTGGTCTTTTTTGTTTTATTTTTTGGGTTTGTTTTTGATATTGTTAATTTGGGTTAATTTTCAATAATCACAAAATACATGTATTAACTCTGATGCCAATTGTTTTCAAAAATGTTCAAGATAAATACTACTTGTTTCTTTCTTCTTGATGTCTAATAGTACAAGTGTCTTTTAACCGGCACCAATACAATTGTGATCATTTTCATGGTAGTCTACAGGACATTACCTGTTTGTGTCTTTTTGCGATAAAGTTTGGTATGTGCTGTTAGTGTTTGGTGTCTCACAAGAAACAGCGCACTGTTTTCTTTATCAGGGACCACAAGTTTCACTCATCATCGTATTTAAAGTAACATGTCGGCATCTGTGAACTAAAGTAACAGATCATCTGTCCTGGCTGTCCTTATAGTGTTACATAACATTGCAGTGTGTGATTGTAACACCTTATCCAATCCATATTACCTGGAGGTATATGTTGTATGACATATGCAGCAATTGATGCCTTGGCTAGTAATCAGGTATATTTTGTCATAGTATTTTGACATGGTACACAGTAAATTAGAACATCTCTTTCTTTTCAGTGCCAGGTATAGCTTGTGTTATTACTGTTCGTTGTTTTGCAAGAAACAGCATGAAAATGTTCTTCGGAAGGAACAACCAAATTAGTCTTCTTTATCAGGGACCAAAAATTTTGATCATTGTGAAAATGAAAATAACAGGACGGTGTCTGATGAATTGAAGTAACAGGTCATCTGTCCTGTCTGTCCTTACAGTGTTACACAACACTGCAGTGTGTGACTGTGACACTTTTATCCAATCCATATCACCACAAGGTTCATGCTGCATGCATGACATGCGCAACAATTTATGCCTCGTCTTGTAATCAAGTATGTTTTGTCAAAGTATGTTGGCATGGTGTACAGCAAATTACAATATTTCTTTTATTCCTTGATGTCAGATATAGCTTGTGCTATTAGTATTACTGTTCACTGTTTTGCAAGAAACAGCAAAAAATTTTCTTTGTGAAGGACCAACCAAAGGAGCCTTCTTTATCAGGGACCAAAAATTCCACTTATTGTCGAAATCAAAATAAGAGGACAGTGTCTGTGAAATGAAGTAACAGGTCATCTGCCCTGTCTGTTTCATAACCACTGCAGTGTGTGACTGTAGTGTAACACTTTATCCAATCCATATTACCTGAAGGTATATGTTGTCTGATGCGCAGCAACTTTTATGGCTTAACTTGCACTGTAAGGAAATCTCTCTTACTGTCAAAGTCAAAATAACAGGACAGTTGTCTGATGTGCAGCAATTTTTATGGCTTAACTTGCACAAGGAAATTTCTCTCATTGTCATAGTCAAAATAACAGGACAGTGTCTGTGAACTAAAGTAACAGGTCATCTGTCCTGTCTGTCCTTAAAGTTAAAGTGTTTCATAACCACTGCAGTGTGTGACTGTAATGTAACACTTTATCCAATCCATATTGCCTGAAGGTATATGTTGTCTGATGTGCAGCAATTTTTATGGCTTAACTTGCACTGTAGGGAAATCTCTCCCACTGTCAAAGTCAAAATAACAGGACAGTGTCTGTGAACTAAAGTAACAGGTCATCTGTCCTGTCTGTCCTTAGAGTGTTACATAGCACTGCAGTATGTGACTGTAGTGTAACACTTTATCCAAGCCATATTACCTGAAGGTATATGTTGTCTGATGTGCAGCAATTTTTATGGCTTAACTTGCACTGTAGGGAAATCTCTCTCACTGTCAAAGTCAAAATAACAGGACAGTGTCTGTGAACTAAAGTAACAGGTCATCTGTCCTGCCTGTCCTTAGAGTGTTACATAGCACTGCAGTATATGACTGTAGTGTAACACTTTATCCAATCCATATTTTTTGAAGGTATATGTTGTCTGACGTGCAGCAATTTTTATGGCTTGACTTGTAATCAAGTATGTGTTGTTGTTGTATTTTGACATGATAATATCATTGTATATCATATTTTGACATGACAATATGATTGCGTATCATATGTAATATCAGTGTACATGTATATCATTGATACACATTAAATTACAATATTATTTCTTTTTTCTTGAGTAGCAGATATAGCTTGTGCTGTTACTGTTCGCTGTTTTGCAAGAAATGGCATAAAAATGTTCTGCATGCAGGACCTACCAAAAGTGTCTTTGGATATAAGTTTTATTGTGGCACAGTTGTATTCCCTAAATTATGGAGATTCTTGGTGTCTTTTTTTCCCCCTATAGACAAGATTTCTTCGAACCAAAGCACGATACACTGTTCGGTCCTCAAATCACCCTCTTTTATTTGAAAGCCGGGCATGTTTTGTTTCGATAATCCATATGAAAAGATAATGAAGATAAAAATCATAATGCAGTTTGAAGATACTTTGCATACCATGTTATTTCCCCCTCTGTTGGATCAAATGCCATGTGATCTAGAGGGTCACAAAAATCTTTTTGTCTTTTTTTTTCATTTTTTCTGGCTCATGTCCCTTTTTTCGCTTTTAGGAGCCAGGACATGCAATGTCTAGCTCCAGCATAACGATGCTCAGGTCTAGTTTACAGGATGGTCCTTCTAATAAGGCAGTATGGTGTACAGTAGAAGTTACAGTAACTTAACACAGCATGTTTTATTCTCTCTGGAATGTTAACCCTTTTGATGCTGAGACCAAATACACTTCCTAGCCCTAGACCACCAGATTAATGGATTAGCTGGGTAGAAAGACAGCAGGAATAGTACAAAACTGAGAGTGCAAAACATACAGGAACAATGTCAGCCAATAAATCGGCTTCATGGTAGTTTTAGCATGAAACAGTAGGGATTGTATATATCGGCCACGCAATAGTCTGCTGCAGCATTTGATGGGCCTACATATCGACCCTGTGGCAGCAAGAAGTTTAAACAGCATGTATGCCCCAAAGCATCCTGATAGCCATCGTCTTGTTTGTGGTTCTGATCTGTGTCTTTTGTAACAGTGCACACCCAGTACTAGTAGAATTGCACACACTTTGTTCCAAGTAATCCTTATGCTACTACTTGTTTTTGTGTAGTTTTTTAATTGAGTCAGATTCAGCTGTGCCTGTTACACGTACAACATTGGAAGTGAAAACACTTAACACAGCATGTTTTCTTCCCTCCTCTGTATCAAATACGACATGCGGTCAAAGAGTCTTAAGAGTCATTTTCTTGTTACATGATTTCGTCTTGCTTTCATGATGAAGCACAAGTCCAGATCCAGTCAAATTTTCAAGTTTTGGGTGAGCAGTATGTGTTACAGGGGCAGATAAGATCATTACATAAGATTTATATGTATATTTCCCCTCGAATGTGTCTGTCCATTATATCAAAGACAACATGGGATCACAAGGTCATGAGTCATTTTTTTGCTTTGTGTTTTGTTCTCTCTTTCGTGGTAATGCATAACTTAGTTTCAAGTTAACAGTAAGTCTTATGGTGAAAGAAAAAATGACTACATAACATGTTTTTTTCCTTCAACTTCATCATAGACAACGTGATTACATGAGAATCATTTTCTTGTTTTCTGCTTTGATTTTGATCTCTCTTTCATGATGATGCATATGTCCAGTTCCAGTAAAATTCTTCAATTTTAAATTAGCAGTATGTGTTGGAAAGAGAAGATCAGTACACAACATGTTTTATTCCCTCCACTAAATCCAAAACCACATGTGATAACATGTAACAGGGTCATGAGAATCATTTTCTTGTTTGGCTTTTGCTTTTTTCTTGTGATTATGCACATGTCCAGTCCCAGTAAAACGTTTGTTGTAAGTCTGAGGTAGCAGTGTATCTTTACATGGAAAAATTAAGATCCTTCACATACTGTCTTTGCATGGCATGTTCTCCTCCCTTCAATGTCATCAAAGACAATGTGTGGGCACAGGGTCATGAGAGTCATTTTGTTGTTTTGGCTCTGATCTCTTTTTCCTGGTGTGAGTTCTGGTCTAATCACACACATGAACAGTGCCAGGATGATGCTTACACTGCTGATAGTGCTGGCTCCATTGGGCTCATTTTTCCGAGATCTCGAGTTCATAGTGTGGGTTACAGTAGAAGTTAAGGTGTTCAGGCTTTTTTAGCATATTTGCGATTTGTTCCTTTTTGCTGTATACATAGCTGAAAGACAGACCAACTTTGTAAAGCTGTGGATATTCCTTAAGCATGTTTGCTAGCTCCTTTTTCTGAGATCTCGAGTTCGTAATATGGATTACAGTAAAAGTTATGGTGTTCAGGCATTTTCAGCATATTTGCATTTTATTCCTTTTTGTTGTATATATAGCCGAAAGACAGACCAACTTTGTAAAACTGGATATTCCTCAAGCGTGTTTGATAGCAAATGTAACTGTCGTTCATGGACATCAGAATAGCGTGTTGTTTCTTCCATCCAGCGTGCCCAAGTAGTAATTGATTTGGACGCCATGAAAGCACCCTTAAAAATATAAAAATTCAACCCCTATTAAAGCATAAACGCCCAAAAAAAACCAGTTATTTCAAAAAAATAAAAAAAGTTTCACCAGAGTTTTAGAATCCCTGGTTTTAAATACGTTTAATTCCATTTCCTAAAAAATTATTTAATAATTGTTTTGAGTTCGAAGATAGAACTGTGTTCATTTCTGGAGATATATTTGAACCGTTTACTTTTTTTGGTTTAAAAACTTTATCAACTATAAATTTTTTAACAGCTTTTTGTCCTAAGTCAGATGCTGTTTTCTTTGCAATATTTGATGCAACTTCTTTTGCAGTATCTTGCATAACTTTACTACTAACCGCTGAAATTAAAGAATCAAAAAGACCTGATCCTCCATAAACATATTTTCTTTTGTATCCTCTATTGAAAATCAACATCGTGAAACTTGGACTTGTCTATTTTATATAGCAATTTTTAACTGTGATTTTTTATATTCATTAGTGTTAATAATTTTCTGTCTATATAATTCATCTATAATACTTGCCATTTCATTTACAACACCTGTATTTCCTGCTTCTTTACTAGCCATTAATAATGATAATCTCTGTATTAAAGCATCAGAATCTGACGGAAGAAATCCTGTTCCTTCATAAGATTTTAAGACTCTTTGGTTATGACTTTCTACATCGTTCCAAATTGGTTTTATGATCTTCTTGTATTTCTTTCCTCCACTAGATTTAGGTTTTTGGGTTATGAGGATCGTTATTTTGATGCATAGTATTAGTATCAAATAAAATATCTTCATATTTAGTCATATCCTCATCTAAAAAATTTTCCGGTTCTTTGCTGGTTATTATTTCCCATAAACCAGGTGTTCCTGTATATTTCTTTTCTCCAATAATAATATCATCCTTATCAATTTTTATTTCTTTATTACCAATATAAAGTTTTTTATCAGCTTTAGTATAAATTCCAAAAGTAGTATCCCCACTATCTTTACCTAAATATTTTGTTAAATATTCGGTTGCTATCGGACCAAGGTCAATTGGAGAAGCAGCAATTGCTTGTGGAGATTCTTCTAATTGAATAGGTCGCAGCTCTGCTTGTAATGCAGGTTAAATTGCTCTCAAGGGTTGACTTTGTTCTATAGCAAGTGGAATTTTTTGTATTTCTTTCTTAGTTTCTTCTGCTGCTTTTTGTGTACTTTCCGTGATAGGACTAAATACTTTGGAAAATTCTCTTTTCATTTCAATATCTCCTACTCTTTCGCTTAAGTTACTTAATTGAATATTTCTTTTGGTTTTTAAAAATTCATTAACGAGCTTTTATTTATAGCTTGGAAATATTGATCGTTCTTGTCACAGGCAGTCGCTGGGCAAACGCTGCACGTGGCGTAGAGATGCTTGATTTTTTCAAAAAAGCGGGGACGCGTACCCGGTTTTTAGAATGTTCATTCCTGTGAATGTTGTAACTCGGCCGTTGGTGGTGGAGGCTGACAATCTTTCCAAAATTCATTAAACTCTGGAATTTGTAGCATATCTTTGATTAGGTTAATCTTTCTAACAATAAATCGCAGAGGCAATCCAACTCTATAGAATTTATTAAAACCAAACAGCACACTTGACAGCGAGCGCAACTTCCGTCCATGATAGTCTGAATAGCCTGTTTTTTCCTTTAGCCACACAGCCCATGTTTGAGTTATCCTTCTCGCTTTTCTCTCAGTTTTGTGCTAAGCCTTGCACAAGCTAAGGAAGTTTCCAAACTGGATGTAAATAAGTAATGTTTGCGCATCTTGTCTTCTTATGTTTCGAATGCATCTCTGTAGTCGTCTAATTATTTCGTTTTGATCTGTTGTTCTTGTAAATATGTCATCCGAAAATGCCTCCCTTGTAATTGCTGTGTTGACATCAGCAATCTTTTCCTCTAGATATTTATGTAGCTCTTGTGGTGTTGTCGGCTCCTCTCTGCTCCTCTTGGTTTTCCCTTCTTTTTCTTTAAAAAGATCTTCCAAGCTTTTCTTTGGTTTTTTAGGTAGTTTCTGTGGTCCTGATTCAATAGATCTATCGATGATGTTAATCATTTTTCCATAATATGTTCGATGCTCATTTAACACGTCTAAGTCTCCTTGCTTCCACTGATATGATGGTGTCGGAGGTGGCAAAGGAACATCCACTGCTTGTGTGAAAGGTTGGGATGTTGATGCCATTTCTTCTGGTAAAATTAAAGTATCTTTTTGTCTAGAATATTCCAAAAGTTCCTTATGTATGATTAAATTTTCGTCTATTTCTCCTAAAAGTTCTTCTGTCGATACACTCTCTTGAGACATAACACATTCAAGCTGATATAACACGTCCTCCTTCGACAAGGTGCCAGCAGTAAATGAGCTCTCGCTTTGGCTGGATGTGTTATGTCGGCAGTTGCTATGTGTAACCGTGTAAACAAAAGTTGTGATTGGTCTGCTACGCAATTGCTGTGCAAGCTAAAATCAATATTCTGCATAATGTAATCAGGTAACTCATGAAATCTCCGCGGCGAAAAAATTCAATGGTTTCAATCAATAAATTCCATTCTATTGAATGAAAGGTGGGTATTTTTGAATGCGCTGAATAGTGCGTAGTTTGCAAATGACAAATCGATACTTACCAAATGGGAGGTAAAGAGAGAGATAGACAGAGCGAGAGACAGAGAGAGAGAAAGAAAAAGGGAGAGAGAGATAGAGAGAGATAGACAGAAAGAGACAGACAGAGAGAGAGAAAGAAAAAGGGAGAGAGGGATAGACAGAGAGAGATAGACAGAGCGAAAGACAGAGAGATAGACAGGCAGATAGACAGAGAAAGATAGACAGACAGAGAGACCTATTTTATTTGCAGTTATACGGAATGCCTAACTAAACACACATTTCTTTACAAGCCTCCACTGGAACGATTTAAACATTGAGTAGGTCTATCGATTGAGTTCTCACGGTTGAATACACGTCGCGCCAGCAGGAAGTCTAAAACCAGTGATTCTCCTACTCTGGGGAAGTTTTGAATTTTTTGCAAAAGCTGTTTTTTTGGATGTTTATGCTTTAATAAAAGTTGAATTTTTATATTTTTAAGGGTGCTTTCATGGCGTCCAAATCAATTACTACTTGCCCATGTTTCTTTGATTATTTCTTTTTTTTTTCCCTGTTCTCCTTATGTCAAGCTTTACTGAGTATATAAAAGTCTTGGCATCCTGTCTCTTTATATTCCTTACTTCTCTTCAGACTTTGATGATTTTTGCTGTATTATTTGCTCTCAAAAATCATGTTGCTAAATACCTCTCACAAAATCTGCTACAGCAAAAATCATTATTGAACACTGATATAGCTCTTCTGCACTCTGTTTTCTTCACTTTCCCTTTCCCTTTCTTCTCAAACAATGCTCAAGTTTTCTTTTTTGGTCTTGTCAGAAATTTTGGTAATAATAAAATATACCTAAAGGTGCTTGGTGATGGGTTGTATTTCAGAGTGAAATCATCCTGATAACGACAATGTTCATCAGTAATAATGGTTTGATCCATAATCTGCAAAATTAAAGTATTTGGATTTTGTGAAAATTCTAATTGATCAAGAATGGCTTGGGTCTCTTGAATTTCTTTGTCTAACTTCTGTAATGATCTGCTCCCTCAGACATAGAATATTCTTGGCTACTCTCAGTCAAATCAGCCATATCATCAGATACACCAATGGTTTGTGTTTCTAAAACAATATATGGATCACTTTTCTCAGTATGTGTCATTAGCGCAAGTTACAGTGCAAGATAAGGTTCATTTACTTAGTATATTTTATTGCCTCTACTGTGTCAAAGATAACATGAGCCATCATAGGGTTACCAGAGTCTTTTTTTTGTCTCTGACCTCTCATTTGTGATATGCCACCTATAATTACATGCTTGGGTAAAGTTTCAATGTAATTAGACATAATTTACAGTACCATCATGGTCCTTGTACTATAAATAACCCAGTTGAAGAAGATCTTTTCAGGTCTTGTGTCAGTAGCTCTGATTACAGTGCAAGATAAAGTTCATTTCGTAATTTACACTGCATGTTTTATTCCTTCTTTTAAATCAAAGATAACATGAGCTATCAAAGGGTCACAAGAGTCATTGTCTTGTTTTTGATGACGCCATATATATTTAAATCCTACTTGTGTAGACTTTCAATACATATGTACAGTATCATCATAGTCCTTGTACTACAAATAACCCAGTTGAAGAATGTCTTTTCAAGTTGTGAGTTAGCCACGCTGGTTAAAGTGGAAGATAAGGTTCATTTACACAGCATGCTTTATTCCTTCATGTGCATCACACATAACGTGAGCTATCAAGATGTTACAATAGTCATTGGTCTTGTTTTTGGCGCTGACCTCTTTTTTTTTTGATGACGCCACATATTATTTTACAATCCTACATGTGTAAAGTTTCAATGTAAGTATACATAATTATGTACAACATCATCATGGTTCTTATACTACAAATAACCCAGTTGAAGAATGTCTTTTCCAGTGTTGAGTTGACCGCCCTGGTTACAGTGGAAGATAAGGTTCATTTACACAGCATGCTTTATTCCTTCTTTTAAATCATAAATAACTTGAGGTATCAAAGGGCCACGGGAGTCATTGCCTTGTTTTTGGCTCTGACCTCCCTTTTTTGATGACGCCACATATAAAATCCTACTTGTGTAGAGTTTCAGTGTAATTATACATATGTACAATATCAGCATGGTCCTTGTACTACAAATAACCCAGTTGAAGAAAGTCTTTTTCAAGTATTGATTTGGCTGTGCTGGTTACAGTGGAAGATGAGGTTCATTTACTTAGTGTGTTTTATTCCAGGCTTCACTTATGTCAAAAATAACATGAGCTATCAAAGGGTCACTAGACTCATTGGTCTTCCTTTTGGTTCTAACCTCTCTTTTTTGATGATGCCACCTGTAATTCTATACTTTCCAATGTAATTATTAGAGCAATGTCAGCATGATCCTTTTACTATAAATAGGCAGTTCAGTGAAAAAATTCAAATTTCACCAAAGAACGTGAAACTATGATCAAAACAATTGTCTTGATGCACTGATTGCAAATATTTTTTGAATCTATTAATTATCTCTTTTTGTTGCAAAGTTATGATTTTTTTTCTTTATTTATTTCGGCTTAATTTTAGCACTAACGACTGTGGCAGGATGGGGCGAATGACGTTGGCCGTTGGCAGGGGACGTTACCCACTATTTCTATGTTATCGGATGCAAACTAACGCCGTTGAATGTAAAGAAGCATTTATGGGCCAAGCCTAGCGCCTTGGTGCCTGATTCAATTAACTGAATTTTTACCATATTTGGGAGAAAAGGTCATTAAAAACATCTACGTGAAGTTTCAAAAACACAAGACAAGTAGATTTTATGCACTCGCAGATTCAAAATTTACCTCATTTTTGAATCAAAATATCTCTGGAACTATCCATCGACATAAACTTGGAGAATGCCATTTTGAAGAGCATTCATTCTCCTTTAATGTTATGTATTAGAAGTGCCGACAAGTCGATGTTAACGAAACAAAATGGATGGTTTTCGAGACCATGTAAATGTGCGAAAGTCATGGCCGGTCACAGTTGGCAACGGGCGAAAAAGGCTGCCGCTCACGAGCCTATTGGGGCGTCTCTGAACTGCCTAATATAAATAATCCAACTAAAGCTCCATTAGGTGTGTTTTCTTTAGTGTTGGGTCAGTACTGAGCAGCGCTGGTTACAATGGAAGATAAGATTGATTTACATAGTATGTTTTATTCCTTCCCTTATGTCAAAAATGGCATGAGCTATCAAGGGCTTACAAAGGATCATTGTCTGGTTTTTGGCCCTGACCTCTCTTTTTCGATGGCGCCATATATAAAATCCTACTTGTGTAGAGTTTCAATATAATTATACATATGTACACTACAGTGCCAGCATGGTCCTTGCACTACAAATAACCCAGTTGAAGAATGTCTTTTCAGGCCTTGAGTCGGTTGCGCTGGTTACAGTAGAAGATAAGGTTTATTTACACAGCATGTTTTATTCCTTCTTGTGTATCACACATAACGTGAGCTATCAAGATGTTACAAGAGTCATTGGTCTTGTTTTTGGCATTGACCTCTCTTTTTTGATGACACCATGTATAATTACAATCCTACTTGTGTAGAGTTTCAATGTAATTATACATATGTACAGAATCATCATGGTCCTTATACTACAAATAACCCAGTTGAACTGAAGAATGTCTTTTCAAGTGTTGAGTCGGCCGCACTGGTTACAGTGGGTGATAAGGTTTATTTACACAGCATGTTTTATTCCCTCTGACAGGTCATATATCACGTGAGCCACGAAAGGATCACAAGAGTTGTTGGTCTTGTTTTTGGCTGTGACCTCTCTTTTTTGGTGATGCCACCTGTAATTCCATGCTTTCCAATGTAATTATACATAAGAGCGGAGCCAGCATGATCCTTATTCTATAAATAATCCAACTGCAACTCCACTAGGTGTGTTTTCTTAGGTGGTTGCAGTAGAAGATAAAGTTCATTTACACAGCATCTTTTATTCCCCTCATGTGCATCACACATAACGTGAGCTATCAAGATGTTACAAGAGTCATTGGTCTTGTTTTTGGCGCTGACCTCTCTTTTTTGATGACGCCACATATAATTACAATCCTACTTGTGTAGAGTTTCAATGTAAGTATACATATGTACAGTATCATCATGGTCCTTGTATTATAAATAACCCAATTGAAGAATGTCTTTTCAAGTGTTGAGTTGACCGCGCTGGTTACAGTGGAAGATAAGGTTCATTTACACAACATGTTTTATTCCTTCTGACAAGTCATATATCACGTGAGCCATCAAAGGGCCACAAGAGTCATTGGTCTTGTTTCTGGCGCTGACCTCTCTTTTTTGATGACACCATATATAATTACAATCCTACTTGTGTGGAGTTTCAATGTGAGTATACGTATATGTACAATATCATCATGGTCCTTATACTACAAATAACCCAGTTGAAGAATGACTTTTCAAGTGTTGAATCGGCCATGCTGGTTACAGTGGAAGATAAGGTTCATTTACACAACATGTTTTATTCCCTCTGGCAGATCAAATATCATGTGAGCTATCAAAGGGTCACAAGAGTCATTGGGCTTGTTTTTGGAATCTGCTATAATCCTTGAACAAAGAACTGATACTATACTATACAACTTGCTCACCTATCTTTCTGAAATAAAAAGTTGTTCTTTCAGGACAGCCTTGAAGTGTCCATAGCGTAGTTTTAAAATTTTTTTTTAAGTATTGCCCAAAAACAACAATAATTTTAAATGTATCAGGATTTCTCTTGTACACACTTTGTTCACATGAAATTAATTTGTAGTCATTGAATTCAAGCCATTGATAGAATCATTGTAATCAATGGGCACATGCTGCTCACAATCTACTGACCCAATGTACTTTCAAATTGTTCAACAATTCTTCTCCACTCAAAGATGTCAGTGACTTTTTTATTTTTGTTGATGGCGCTTTCAGATGTTTTAGAAGATTTTCTTTGGGTTTTTTAGGTAATTAATTTTTTAAAAGAAAACTATGGGCTGCCCGAAGTCCAGCAGTTTCAATCTTATGTTTCAAATTGCTGTGAAAATCCGAAAGGTTTTTGCAATAATTGTCTTTTTTTGGCTGTCACCTCTCTTTTTTGATGTTGCCACCTGCAATTCCATACTTTCCAATGTAATAGTACATAAGAGCGGTGCCAGCATGATCCTTATCTTATTATAAAAAAAATAGTGGTAGGAGCAATTCATTGTGGTGCAATTTTGGCCCTTTTTTTTTGCTCGATGCTACAGCCTAAATGACAGTTTCAAAAATTATAAAATTAATTTTCTTAAATGTCAACTAATCCAGCCCAATCGCTTTTGTATCGACCGAATGTATTGATTCAAGTTTCAGGTATTTTTAAATAAAAAGTTATAAAAATGTAAAATACAATGATCTTTGTTTTGCCTCCCCCTAAGCCCATCGCACTGGAAACGATATTAATACGCGTTCATTTCTGTGGGCACAATTTCCCTATCAGAAATGAGTGAGTACATGTAGTGCTCTGCTGGGCATGGAGTTTGTAGTAAGACTAAAATATGGAAAGCTTTGTAGACCAAAAAGAAAGAGAGAGATAGAATGGTGGGTTCACAGGTTTATCCCGGGTAATGCCAGGAACTTCATCTAGTACTATAAATATATTATATAAATAATCCAACTGAAGCTCCATTAGGTGTCAGTAGCGCTGGTTACAGTGGAAGATTTAAGATTCATTTGTATAGTAATAACCCAGATGAAGAATGTCTTTTCAGGGCTTGAGTTGGTCACGCTGGTTACAGTAGGAAGATAAGGTTCATTTACACAGCATGTTTCATTCCCTCTTTTGTGTCGAACACAATGTGAGCTATCAAGGGGTTGTAAGAGTCATTGTTTTGTTTTTCGCTCTGATCTCTCTTTTTGTGATGATGTCACCCACAGTTACAAATTCTACTTGTGTAGAGTTTCAGTGTAATTGTATGCGCAGTGCCAGGCTGAGCCTTATACTATAAATAATCCAAGTGAAACTCCAAGTCAGTAGTGTTGGGTACAGTGGAAGATAAGGTTCATTTATATATATAGTATGTTTTATTCCCTCGCTTATGTCAAAGATAACCTGAACTATCAAATGTTACAATTACAGGAGTTTTTGTCTTGTTTTTTGGCGCTCACCTCTCATTTGTGATGATGCCACCTACAATTACAAATCCTGCTTTGTGTACTTTCAATGCAATTATACATACGTACAGTGCCAGCATGATTCTTATACTACAAATAACCCAACTGAAACTCCAGTGGGTATGTTTTCTCAGGTGTTGAGTCGGCAGCGCTAGTTACAGTGGAACATAGTTCAGTTATACCCCTCATTTTATTTTCCTTCACTTGTGTCAAAAATAACATCAGCTATCAAAGGGTCACAAGAGTCATTGTCTTGTTTCTGGCTCTGACCTCTCTTTTGTGATAATGCACATGTCGAGTTCCAAGACATTGATGATACATGTATGTCTAGTTCCAGTACAGTGTGATAAACTTAATCCTTTCCTTGTCATCGCCCTGGGCTATATATATCATTTAGGTCACCTGCCCCCTGAAAAATTTACCAGACCTGCTGTCTAAATTTCAGTGAAGGGGGCAATTTAGACAAAGCATGTTCATGTGTATGATCTATAATGTTTTCTATGAAGTCATCAGTGACAAATTTTGAGAAATAATCGATTGCCAAGACCCCAGTGGGCAAGGTTTTTTTTGTTTTTGGCCTGACATAGTCAAACTCAGGAATAACATTGCCCCTGACTGGCTCTGTTTTTGTCCAGTTTGCCAGTTCTGGGGGTCGAAACCCATCATTAGGAAGTTCATCATCACTACTGTCGTCTACAACAACGTCTACCTCACTATCACTTGAATCTTCTTGAAATGACACCCAACTGTTGCTACTGTCAGTGCTATCAACTTCGATGTCAGCCATTTTGTCACTGACACTGCCAACTGACACCAATTTCAACATTCCACAGCTTAGATTCATTGTAAACACCAGCAGTTTGCTTAAAAATCAAGAGAAGCTACTCTAGAAACTTCAAGTTATAATAAACATTTATCCTCGATCGCATTCGCATATTTCTACTTCCTAGTCTGACATACCCTAATCGCAACCGCTATAGCCGTCCAAGCGTACCAATTTCGGAAAATGGCGGCGACCTCTGTGACAAGGAAGGGGTTAATAAACACAGTATTTCTGATGGTGCCACATACAATTACATAATTCTGTAAAGTTCCAATGCAATTAAAATACATTGGCACATGGCGTCATGATCCTTATACTACAATAACCCAGAAGGTGGTCTTTTCAGGTAGCGAATCAGCATATCTGATTACAGTGAAAGATAGTTCAATTTACACAGTATGTTTCATTCCTTCTCTAATGCCAAGATTAACGTGGTCTTTCAAAAGTTCACAAGAGTCATTGTCTTGTTTTTGGCTCTAGACCTCTCTTTTGTGAGAATGCATATGTCTAGTTCCAGTATTAAATGCGACTTTTGGAATTGGAAGAGTTCTTAGTACACAGGGGTGGCAATACTAGATATTTTCAGTGCCTCTTTATATCTGGGAAAATGTCTTTTATTGTGAGAGCTCTTATAGAGCGATGTCATTTCTTCATACTGATGACTGTAAAGTAGATAGGCCTACCAGTCTACTACATGCTTTAAAGGAATCCTCATATTATATTTTAGAGTTCTTGCACAGCAATGTCATTTCTTTGTTATAATGATTGTAAAGGACTGTAAAGTGGATACCTGTTCCGGGAAGGCCTTCATAGTTACTGTAACAGTCCCATGGGACAAGCCAGCACTATACTTTGCCCAATCCCAGCAATCTCTTACTTTGTGCGTTACGGTCACCTGCGACGTGGACAAGGGGTTGGATTTATATGTGGGAGACTTGTCCACTACATGCTTCAAAATTAATTCTCCTAGCCTTTCTTTTTTTGCTTTTTTTTTTTTGTGGCTTTTTTATCATACTGATTATTTGGGAAATACATGCACATGTACTTATCGTCTCTTCCTTTATTTGTAAAAATTAGTCTCAAATTTATATTTCAAATCTGGCAGTTTTAATTTTTTTTAAAAATCTGAACTAGTTTCTGGTATACTTTTTTATGATAGCCATTATTTACACAGTCACCATATTTTCATAATTTTTTTTATAGGAAGTCAGTATGATGTTATATTGCTGTTTTGCTATATTTGAACATTGAGAAGAAAATACAAAAAAATTTTGTATTTGAATAAATATGGCATCAATGAAGCTGTAAAATGTCTTATGTGGAGCTTTTCTTCAGTGTCTTGTGAGTTTGTGTATTCTGAAAACTGGTGAACTCCCTCTGGCCCATGAGGTGCAACAGCATTGGGTTACAAAAAGGCTATGTACATCTAGTATGTTTATGTACTCCTTACAGATCTTTAACAAATATTTCAAATGTAGAAAGATTGAGAAAAACCTGTGCACCCTCAGAAATTCTTATGAACTCTGGTTTAAAAAAAAACACCTTAAAATAAAAATACCACACACTGACATAATTAAATAACTTTATTAAATTGAGATGGCAGGAAAGATGAGATCAGCAAACATCAAGTAAACTACACTCTGTCCAAGATTAACTTGGACAGTGGACCATGCCTCTCAACCAAATCGGAGAGATGAAATTGTCCTTAGTAGACTCCGTCTGGGTCATACCCACCTCACATCCTGTTTTTTGTTTGGGAGGAAGATCCCCCTCCCGAATGTTTGGCATGCAACTGCCAACTAACAATAAAACACATTTTAACTGAATGTGTAGACTTCATGCATATCCGAAGAAGACACTATGCCTGCGGTTCCATGAAAGGATTATTTTCTGACGTGGACCCGCAGCGTATCCTGTCATTTCTGAAAGAGGTCGAACCTTACAAGCTGATTTGACAGAATTTTATCATATTTACAAAATTCATAGCACGGGCCTTTTCCCATTACATATTTAATGAAGGTCTTTTCCTGTTAGATCTTTAACTTCACTTTTATCTGATCCTATCTATAGGTAACTGAGGGCTGAAAGCAAGCCCAAAAGAGAGAGAACAAAAAAAATTGAAAAGCGCAAAGTAGCCATTCTCGTGCCAACGCTCCGTTAAACTCAAACTCAATGGAAAAAAAACGACCTGAATGTTATTTGACAAAACCAACGAATACATAACATACAAAGTACAAGGTTTATCAATTACAAAACAAGTACTACCAACAAAGCAATCTGAGAATCATTTTTTAAACATATTTAATGAAATTAAGAGACTACTTTAGTGTCAACCAGAATCGAATTACTCACAGAGCTGACATCTGAATAATGTTACATGGAAACAAAAAAGTATGCAGACTGATATCAATCCAATGTTCAAGGGGTGATGCTGAATGTAAATATATTGGGAAAACCCAATAAACAAACCCAAGACAGCAACAACAAATCCCTGGATTTTCACTTGTGAATGACGTAGGGAAGGAAGTAGGCTCGGAGTTTGTCAAACAAAGTCTGGGGCGTGTAAGGTACTAGCAAGGCCAGAACCTGAAATATAACAATCATAATATACATGCATTCAGTATAAAACTTATTATGCTACACATAATAAACAATTTTTACACATTAACTTTTTTTTTTACAGACTAGCCAATAGCAGCCGGAAAAATGTGCAAATCCTTTGTATCAAACCCAACAATAATATTGAGATTCAGGTCACATTAACATTTGAATTTGATGCAAGGACTAACAGAACTTATTGTTGCACCATAATTCCATGCAACATATACACAGGTGTAATAAGGGTGATTTTTGACCAGCCATATGTCCATATGTAGCCATATGTTGAAAATGTCTCTCTTGTTTTTGCTTCCCCCAAAAAAATAAAAATCTAAATTTATGCATAATACTAAAGATTGGGTTTTATCCAAAATATACATCCACACAATTCATCACTAGAAAATTTTGCTTCTCAAAAAAATACTAAAAAAATATTGAAGACTGGGTTTTGTCCAAAATAGATAGCCTGTGTCCACATAATTCGTAACCAGAAAATTTTGCTTCTCAATAAAAAATTTTAAAAAATCCTAATAAATGCATAAGACCGAATTTTGTCCAAAATAGATATGTCCACGTAATTCATCATAATAATAATAATAATATATTGCATTTATATAGCGCCCAACCCCGTCGATGACAAGCTCTGGGCGCTTTAACAAACTCTTACACACACACACACACACGCACACACAAAAGAAACCCAAAAACATTCACCATTGCTGCTGCCGAAAAACACCCAGCCCAGTTTGTCTGAAAGAAATGGGTCCCCAGATGGTGCCCGAAAGAACCAATGTCGTCAATCTCCCCGGCCGTCTTTGGAAGAGTGCCCCAGACGGTAGGGCCAAGAAACGAAAAGGACCCCTCTCCCACAGTGGACAGACCCATCCCAGGCACTTCCAATTTTGTAGTGTCAGACGATGATCCCAGCTGACGAGACGGAACACAGCAATCAGTTAAATCAACCAGGCACGATGGAGCAGCATCATTGACACACTTGTGACAAACGGATGACAATTTGCACATTACCCTCTTCTCGACTGGCAGCCAGTGCAAACTCTGCAGAAGTGGCAGTGCTGAATCTCTTTTCTTTTTCCTCAAAACAAGTCTCGCTGCACTGCCTTGAGCAACCCGGAGCCTTCCAATATTTTCTTGTGAAACTCCAGCCAAAAGGGAGCCGCAACAGTCAAGCCCCGAAAGTACAAAAGAATTTACCAAAACAGCCGCAGCCTCAGTTGAAACAAGATGTCTGATTTCACCAACTCTCCAGACCTCCATGTACAGAATACGAACGAGGTGACTAACCTGAGACGACATAGAAAGATCCGAACCAATGCAAACCCCCAGGCTTTTTACTCTCCTTGAAACCCCTACCGAATTAGTGCCAATTATCATCTCAGTTCTGTCCACCTCTTGCAGAACCCGCCCACGGCCCAACAAAACAACCTCAGCCTTATCCTCATCTAGTGCCAGCCTGCCTTGGCCCATCCAGCTTTCAACCTCTGTCATACAGTCTCCAGCCTGCTGCAGAAGGCTGTCAACACCGCATGGCAAGGCAGAACTGCAGAGCCGGGCACCACCAGCATAGAAACGACACTGTAAACCAAATTTCTTTACTTCATGTACAAGTGGAATAGTATAGACAGCAAACAAAACAGGACCAAGCACTGAGCCTTGTGGCACGCCACACTGAAGCGCACAAGAAAAAGATCTCATTTTGTTGGTTACAACAAATTGGTGGCGACCTGACAGGCAAGACTCGACCCATCCAAGGGCGACCCCCCCGATTCCAAACGATGTCCCCAGCCCCCTGAGCAGGACCTCGCGATCGATGGTGTCGAACGCTGCTGACAGATCCAACAAATTTAGCAGAGCAATACCTCCAGAATCTGCCTTTACTAACATGTCACCCATGACTCTCAATAGCGCAGCCTCAGCACTGTGGCCACTTCTGCAAGCAGACTGAAACGGCTCCAACAGGTCACCACCTCTCAAATGACACATCAGCCGCTGCAACACCACCCCTTCAAGGACCCCCGAAAGAAAAGGAAGGCCCGAGACGGGTCCACAATTCTTCAACACATTTTGATCAAGAGTCGCCCTCCCCAAAAGTGGTGCCACCCAGGCTGTCCCAAAACAATCAGGGACAGACCCACTTAAAATAGAGTTGTTTATTATTTTTGTAATAGTTGGAACCAGTTCATCAATACAAGATCTAACCAAAAATGTAGGAATAGGATCGAGGTCACAACATTTTGATGGCGATGCCATGATGATAGATTTTACAGATTCATTCGACACAACACCAAAAGTGTCTATAGGATTTCCCTGAAACTCATCAAAATGATCAATGGCATCAAAACTGTCAAGATTTTCTCGGATAGTTGTAACTTTTTCATCAGAAACTTTACATAAAATTTCATAATTTTTGGCCATAGAATTTTAATGCTTACATGTTCACCCTCTTGGCTCATTACAGTATGATTTTGGTAGAGGCCTTATGGGGCCATGTGGGCACAACATTCACAAAAGGATGTTTATAACCAACACGTGGACAATTTTCAAAAAAGTTACTGTGACCATGTTGCCAACAAAATGGTTGCTTTCAACATTTAGCTTACGCTAAACGTAACCTAACCCAACTCTAAAATTCTCCAAAAATATTCATTGTGTAAACAAAACTCACTTTGGCCACAGTCACACTGTTTAAGTTTTTGTTTGTATCGAAACACTATTGATTTCCTAGACTGAAGAGTTTCTGATGTGTCATCCTTATTTTGGCCATATATAATGCTTCATGCTTTTTCCTTCCTCATGCTTTCCAAGTTGCTATCTTACTTTTCTTTTCTACACTTTTCTTGTGTAATTAGGCTCTCTATGTAGGCTACATTTTCCAATTTTAATTACTTTCAGATCTTTTAACTTTTCATTTTATGCCAAACTACTCATGATTCAGTCTTCCAGACACATCTTCCTTGAACTTATAATAATAATGAATAACATTTGGCAGCTCTTCATTTCATGAAATACCAGCTCTCAGCACTTTATGCTCATTCTTCTACTCATATTTTTTTCAATTCATAAAGAACATGCATGTACTAAAAACCGTGACAATGGCCAGAAACAACTGTGGTTGCATTCCATTCGCAGAAAAGCAGCGTGTTCAGAGGTTTCTTGAACACTTCAGTGTTTTGTACATCTCAAATTTTGAGGTAGTGAAAAACAGGTTTTCGGGCCATGAAAAGAAAATAATCAGATCTGAGATAAATTATTGGAACTTTTAATTTTGTTATATATCAGTTGAAGATTGTAATTGGCATGATGGAACATAAAAATTCTGCCTGATTTATCCAATTTTGTTGGCTTTTGATTTCATCTCAGCAGGTATTAAGTTACAACTTTATGTTAGTTGCACCTTACAATCGATGACTATTACTTGAAATAGGTCCTCATTATCCAAAACTCTTACAACTTGCCTTACTCTGACATTAGGGAGTCCAAACTGCCCCGCTAAAGGGGTGAAACCTTGATTTGGCATGATTTAGGTCAACATGACAAAGCTACTATGGCTGTGTGTTTTTATGTAAAATAACATACAGCTTATATCAAAATAAAGTTCAAATTTTCCTCTGTTGAAATAAACTGTGTTTTGTCTAATACCATACTTAGTTGTCTCTTTTTGTTGTTTGAACAAGATAGGGTCTTGCCATTTTTGCTTGAATCTGCATATTATGTACCGATTTGACCCCCATAACAAAAGGATCGCAGAGCACCAAACTAACATTTTTATAGACGGTCGAAGCTAGGCTATCATGCAATCTGCAAAAGTTAGTAAATTCGAGGTCTTTTTTCCCCCGTTTTGATTATGCCATAACTTTCAAAGTCTTTAAGCGAGAATAATAAATTTGGTGTCAAGATTCTAAGAAAAGCAAGCACCATTAGATCAGACAATAACTGGTGAGTGATGATAAAAAGTAAACATCAGTTTGGACTACCTACTGGAATGTCTATAAATCTATGCACAACTTACATGAGAAGAATCAAAGAAAGAGTTGGAGCCTTTAATCAAGTAACGAACTTGAGGGCAAGGATTACGAAGTGCATCCTCAAATGCATCCAAGACTGGATCAATTGATGGTGCTGCTATGTTTGCTAATTTTCTACATTCCTCCAATGATTGCTGTGGATTTGAGGTAAGACAGATATAAATGTAGCTGCAGCAAGCACTAACAGGCACACCACAAAGTTTTACAGGTATGTGGACAGATACATACAGTATATGAGGATTTAGTTTTGTACATTACCAAATTATGCTGTACACCCTTTGATTCATTTCAGTTACAAGAAATTTGAAAGTCAGTGGGTAGGAGTACTGCATTACTGCGGGATATGGTAACTGACAGAATTCATGTATTTAGATCTGTGTGGTCACAGCAGGGCTTGTATCAAAGTTAAAATGTGGCACAAAAAGGGAAGGGGTCGCATGCTGCAAAGCTCAGTGTATGGGTTATTTTATTGCATAAATGCATACAGTAGTTTATAATTTATATTGCTTGTTTCTACATGGGGCTTAGCAATTTACTTCTTTTGACATTTTTGAAACATTTTAACTTTGGATACGCTTGTGTGGTCCTCGATAACAATGAAAATCATGGACAGGGAAATACAAGTATTTTAAAAACACATGCTCATGGACATGTAATGATTGGTATAACAATACCTTTCCGTTACACCAATAATTCAAGGTCATGAGCGGTGAAGATACAGGTGAGAAGTGGTACAGAACCTCATGTTAGTCATAGCGACCTCAATTCTTGTTTGTTCTATCTCTGTTTCCTGCAAAACTGGACATCTTTTAGAATGTAGAAGAGGCACAACAAATGCACACTTTGACAGTTGTTTATGGTGCGCTGTTGCACTTATCATTCAAGCTGTTTCACAGTCCTGATTTATTCTAACTCCTTATCATAATACTAAAGTTGTAAATATTTAACGTTGAACTTCTCAGTTGCGCACAAAAAGTGGAGCTGGAACAAACAAGAGTCAAGAACGCGACATATTAATGCTGTAGCAAAGGGGATGTTTATGTCATGTATAGCTATGGTACTGGTAACCCCTTTATCAGCCAGTTTTTATGTCATGTCAGTTGCAATAATGTCTTCTGATTTCACAAATGCAGCTGCTGACAACACTGTCGTTAACATGAATTTACTAATGCAAAAGCACAGGTGAAAGCATTTAATATTATATATCAATGGTGTAAAATGACAATAATGTTTTGAAAGTAAATACATGTACACCAAGACAAAAGAACATCGTGTAAAAGCTGGCACATTTTCAAATGGTTGTGAATCACTTCTCAAAAATTCGAATGGAGCTTGGGTTTAAGATTACAGTTTGATTTAAGATTTAGCTTATCAACGAATCAGATCAAATTTCCAGGGGTGATTTCAACTTTTCAAAATAGCCGATTTTTACAATCCCTTTGTCTGAGTTTCAGCTAGGCTTGGCCATATATAGCCCCAGCCAAATATATTTCTCCACATTACCTCTATGTGAGCTTGACCATAAAACTCTTTCACTTCATCACTGGCCTCACTCCACATGTCATCAAAATCTGCCTTCATTCGCTTCAGCTGCAGGAGACAGGAGAAAAAGGCACTTTAGCTACGGGTACATTGTTTTTGTTTTTTTTCATTCTTCAAAACATTAGATCTACTTACATCATGAGACTGTCACAATGCATCTTAAGCAGCCAAAACCACACATACACATACAAAAGTAACACGTGTATTTTCTGTCTTCTCTTTAGTTTGCTTCATATCATTTGGGTTTCATTTCTCACGCAGGGTTTCGTTACATACAACTTTTTCTTTTTGCCCAATTTTGACGTTGCCAAATAAAGTCTGCAGGCGTGGCTAAAGTTTGTATAGGCTGGCGCGTTTTTTTTATTATACTAGATTTTTACAATAAACCACAAGAGATTTAGAAATAAACAACGAAAAACAATACCAGTTTGCCATCTTTAACTTATTTTAGTTGTTTTGGTTTTTCTTTGCCTGAGGAAGGCCTTTTAATGTCTCAAGCACAGATAACACCAAATTTCTTGCAAAAAAAAAAAAGCAAGATCTTACCGCTGCCTCACTCAAACATCCAGTGGCACCTCCATAGTTACATGGCTCAACGATGACAACAGTGACACCGTACTGACTCATCTCTATCCGCAAAGTATCTGAGAAGGCTTCCCCTCCGAATTTGGTCATATTATATGCTGCGCAACCTGGTAAGGCTGCCAGACCTTTCATGCTGGTCACATTGACAACACGACCTGAAATACGAGATTTTCGACAAATAGATAAAAATGGTATATTATTGTCATACTGGCTGATAAAAAAACAACAACCTGCTTTCGCATCTCCGTCCTCACTCTCTTTCTCTCCCTATCCCTAATTCTCTCCCTCTGTCTCAAATAAGCTCTATAAAGCCAGATCTGACCACATAAGTCGTGAATTCATGATAAAATGTTCAACATGTGTAAATTTTAGTGCTTGGATCATTATTCGCTGAATATTCACCAATCATCCCATTCAAGGTGACAATGCATCTGACAAAGTTAAATAAAAACTGTAACAGCCAAAAGTGGGCAACAAGTGAAGATGCACTGAACCAGAAAAACATATTTTTGGAAAAATAAATGCCTAATTAGTATTGGCAATTAACAATGGTCGCATTATGATTGGAGTATCAACTGTAGTCCATATAAAAATTTTGAAGCTTATTATACATTTTGTGGTTTAGTCAGTAACTGGTGCCAAGCATCAGCAAACCCTGAAATATATATGTGGAATTGATTCGGGTTCAACACTAAATGCCCATCACAGTAATAATGAACCAAATTTTGTCATTTTCAGTACACAGCAAGTTTTCTCAAACATTTACCATCACTTCCAACGTAAAGAATTGTTGCATGCTTTATTCATAAACAAAGAAATGAAAGTACTGCAAATCAGGCTGGAATAACTTGTTTTGATACAAAGCAGACGCAGCTGATAGTGGAAGGTGGATTTTTTACATTGCAAAAGCTGAAAATTTTGACAAATCACAACTAATGGACATAATATAAGAGAAGTCTATGGCTGGTCTAGTGACTGCAGACCTACCAACTGCCCTTCATTTTATAGGCTATTCCTTTACTTAAGGGTTCAGAGGGAAATGAAGAACATTTTTTTTTTTTACAAGAAAGATTTCTACCAGGTTTGAGAATAGAGGCTGGTCCAGTAAAATGCAAGCGAGTGATGACAGTACCCACATTAAGTTAGTCTGCATAGAATAAATTTTTGTGGCCTGTATATGTAGGGCATGGGTTTATGTGGTCACTAAGGTGTCCCTCTTTGAAGTGGTCATTGAGCTGGTAGGCCTGTTGGAGAAAATGTTGAAATGAACAATGGTCGGTGCTCAATCCAGTGCAGTGCTCATCTTCGAGATATACATGTGTATAATATGTACCAACTTACCCTTGGCTTGTCTAATAAGAGGCAGGAAGGCTTTGGTCATTCGGACCATGCCAAACAAGTTGATGTTGCAAACTTTCAAATACTGTTCCATGGTAGTCAGTTCTACATCTCCAACAGTGTTCAAACCTGCATTGTTGACCAGACCCCACAAACCTGAGGAACAAAAGTTACTGTACAACAGTGAAATTTTGAAAACTGAACAGTCTTTGAAACAATTATTGGGGAAGAGAAAAGTTGCTTTGCAACAAAGAAATTCTGAAAACTTAAGGGTTTTCGATATAATTATTTGGGAAGAAATATTATTACACAAAAGTAAAATTTTGAAAACTTAAGTAATTTTGACATGCATGTAATTATCTTATTATAAAAAAAAGAAATTAGTGGCGGGAGTATTTTGGCCACTTTTTTGGCTCAATGGTGTAACCTCAATAACAGTTTCAAAAATTATAAAATTAATTTTCTTAGGTGTCAACTAATCTAACCCAATCACTTTTGTATTGAACTAATGTGTCCGCTGAAATTTCAAGGCAGTAAAATACAATGAACTTTTTTTTGGCTCCCTTCGATAATCCCTGTGCATAGAAGACTATTAGGCATGCATGCAGCTTGAAAATAGATTGGATTGGGGGGGGGGGGGGGGGGAGGTTAGGGTGGACAGAAAACGAGAAGCTGGTAATGGAAAAGTGGGAAAGAGGAGAAAGCAAGGCCGATTATAACAGTGAGTAGAAATCTAGTTTTTGTCCTTGGTCCATGAAGTCATGGGTTCTCTACAAGTTAAGATATAACTTATTGAAAGGAATTGTATCTACCACTTTTGAGACACTAATGTAAAAAGTCTAGAAATTTCTTTTCTCACATTATTTCTTAAACATGGTGCTCATCATTCATACATGTGGAACATCCAAATCTACAAAAATCATTAACAAAAATTGTTCTCACTTTGTACTTATGCAGATAACTTTCAAACAGTTTTTGTAAAGTGCCTGCATGTAGGGCTTGACTTGGTTCTCAGACAAAATGACTATGTATACGATATAACAGGCTATGTATGCAAAGATAATCAGACAGGAGATTCAAAGTAAGAATCAGTCCAACACTCAGTTAACTTTAAAGAAGTGATTCCAATATTCCATGTAAAATATAGGACTGGCCAAGTCCTACACGCAGCCTCAGGTTAAATTTTAAAGGAGTGACTACTATGGCCATAAAGCCAAACTGGGCTTTGTTTGTACAGTGAATTTTGGTTATGTGCAAATGTGAGAGGATGAACGATTTTCTATTTTTAATATGTGCTTTCATGGTAACTCTAGTGCGTGAGTGAGGGACGGCCACTCATAGTAGTTATGGACACTTGGCCGAGTACCATTAATTGGATTATTTCCCTTGTAATACTAGCGCGGGACCTGTTATTCACATCACGAGGAAAAGCGCGCATTTTGATTGGTCAGTTGGAAATGTTGACCACCGGGCTTCCAACTCTTATATCATGGCTTTAAGTTTCTTACAACTCGCTCCTTCGTTGTTATCCACCGACAGAAAGACGGGAACCCGAATTCATTTTTGAGAGTAGACAATACCCTATCGGTACAAAATAGGTACTCATGATAACGTTTGTTATCAATGGAGATACGTCGTATTAATGGACGAAAGTATCCCGCACAAAATTGTCGAATGTCGTTAGTCCTGAAGCTTTGAAAATTTATATTAAAATTATTACCGGGTTTCTGGTAAAAGTAGTCAGTTAGAATTTTAGCAGCAAGTTTCTACTTTATAATGGTACTAATCTTGTTGTACTTTGATGCACATATCCTATTGAAATAATTGATAAGAGGGTCTCGGATTTAAAGTAAACTAGACGCATGTTATCCCCGATAATTCCAACCTGGGTCAAATTTATTCAATTATAGCTGGAGGGGACGTTAGAGTAATTTCTGCAGTTTACTGGGATACCTAATTGACCTTTGTGTGCACCCTTTTTACCGTACTGTAAATTCGATTGTGTTAGGACCCTAACCAGTTTTATTGTCGGGCTGGACTCCACGTCCGAACCTTTCACTCGTCCAAATACTGGCTACGTAATAGCTCTCTGGGACGTCCGCGCTGGCTCATAAATAAGATGCGAGTTCGAGTGGTCAGCACACTCCATCAAAGACGCAGAGACAAGAGCCGACAGCACAGTGAACCCAGACCAGCAACCCGGGCCCGTAGAAGCTCAGAGGCCTGCCGACGCTTGCCATCGCCACCCCGCCCCATAAGGCATGAAGCGGTAGCACAGGACCGGGAGAAACTTTGGGTAAGTTGGAGACTATTATATTAGAAGTGACTTTAATTTGCGCACCCCCCCCCCACTTTTCTTGGATGCCGCGTAGAGAATGCTGATCTACAGAGACCATTATGAGTCCGGCTCAACGGTAATTGCCATTGTCATTAGACGTGTAAGATGCGCGGTGCAGTGCAGTGTCTTGATATTGTGACTTTATTGTCAAAGTTAACGTTTGCGGTGCTAGATGATAATGATGGCTCGCTACCCAAGCTATCACGATTTGCTTGTGTGCATATATATAGTGTGTGTGTAGCATTGCCTTGTTGTGGTAGGCAGTGAGGATTTCCTGACATGTTGATGTGGATGACTTATGTTATAGCGAGCGGCACTCCACCATTGATTGCCTGATTAATGTTGTCATTATATCCTAATCATATTTTTGTCTTTTTTCTCTTGTTCCAGCTTATGGCTGGTTGGGCTTCTTTTTCTTGGCTTCTTTTTCTTGGTAGGGTTTTCCCATGCCTTTTTGGTAGTGATACCTTTGTTAGGCTTTTTTGAATAAATAAGATTGCCAGCAGAACCCTGTGTTTGTTAATCCTGTGTATCCTTAAGGGAGTTACTATTGAACCCACGCAGTAACCACATTACCCCCACTCGTAGTTCACCCAACACAAGGGTTAGGATTAGAGCAAGGACTAATATATCACAGGACGCGCACGGCCGATCTTCTGACTTAGCTAGCGAAGGCCATTGCATTGACCCAGTTTCTGATGAATAGTCTATTTTTAGACCGAATGTAATAGTGCGCTTTAGCGTAGTAATCTAGACTAATAAGATGCGATGAAGTTTATGTCAGTTAAGTAAATAAACACATTTCCATACGATTTGTTGGCATTAATTTACTTAGTGAATATCCAACACGCCAAAACTTTTATTTTTAGGCCTAGATCTAGTGCAGAAAGCTTGCACTCTTTTTCTCCCGGATGTTTACATTACTGGAACAAGTGCTTTGGTTGTGTGGGAAAATATAAACATTGAAACAGACATGTGAAACAATGTGATACTGGTGGATATTTTTTGCAAGTTGTGGGATTTATATTCTTTCAAAATGCCAAACAATTGTGGTGTTGTGAACTGCAAAGGCAACTACAACGAATCTAACTAATGCCGTGTGTTTAAACTACCTAAAGACGAACAAAAAAACAGAAATGGTTGAACGTTCTCCCCCCACGTGAGGATTTCGTTGTCAACCCAACAAAATTTTTTATATATGTGAGAGACATTGGCCAGCGGAGACACCTATGGTCAAGATACCAGGTGGACATACTCGGCCTGTGTTGCCACCAAGTATTTTTAATGTTCATTCTTCTTGTTTGCCAACACCAAAACCAGCACCACGTGAGCCTAAAGCTGAGGATCAACAGCTGAACTATTTCATCAAGAAAGACAGAATCACTTCGTTTTCTGAGTTTTCTCCTGACAAAGAGTTGTTAAAAAAGTATGAAAATCTTCTCATATCTCGCCCAGAAGACAAATTTGTGTGTATTTTCATGGTGAAAGATTACAGAGAGAGTTTCTTGTCAATAATTGTTCACAACAAATCTACTTTGTGTTCACCTTTTACTCTTTCTGCTTTCAAGAATGGGATTAACGTGCCTTTGGGTAAAATCTTAAGTCCAAACACTGGTCTGTCATCCTACACACAATTCTTTGAGGCTGTGCACTCAGCAATTAACTATGACCTTCCTGTGGATGGTGTTGTTAAAAAAGTGGCAACGACTCTTCAACAAATTCAAGCCTAAGAGTCGCTTGAAGCTGCCAAAGGCAAGAAACTCAAATTTCTTACAAGACAGCTTCAACTCATATATGACAAGGCATTCTCAGTGGCAGATTAATGCTTTGCAATTGAATCTTTCCCTCACTGTAATTACCATCAACTGCGTGACTTTCTTGTTCTCCCAAGTAGACGAAAGCTGTAGTCTGTGATCTCTTCTACAGATGTTGACCAAGTACTGGAGAAAACATTTGAGAAAGCAAAGAATGCTCAGTAGAAACATTGTTTTTTGTTAGCCGATGAAGTGAAAATTCGCCAAAGAGTCGCCTTTTCAGGGGGTGTTCTCAATGGCATGTCAAAAAATGACCCAGACTCCAAGGCAAGCTCTATGTTATGTGTCATGATGAAATGTTTGCATGGTGGACCTAGTGTTATGGTATCTGTTACCCCTGTTCACAACCTAACAGCTGCCTACCAATTCACTGTTGTCAAGGAAGCTGCTGCTGTTGTTGAGAAGACAGGTCGGATTGTTTTAGGGTCCATGACTGACAATCATAAAATCAATCAGCAATACTGCAAATTATTCACAAGAAGAACTGACTTTGAGACTGTACATCCTTTGAATGATCAGCGAGCTTGGTATTTGTTGTACGATTCAGTTCACTTGCTGAAGTGTTTATTGTCAGGTGAAGTAAAAGTCTTCGTCCAAGAAGTTTCAAGGGGTTGTTTGACTGTCCCACATGTGTGCACATATGAGTTCGTAAGGACTGGTTTGTGCTTTGTGAAGAAATCCAAACATAAAGCATGCTGCCGTCAAAGACTTGTCAACATTCTTCTCACTATGAACACCTACTATGGTTTTGGATTATTTTCTAAACATCTGCTGCGACGCCTGGCAAAATAAATGTTCTTCTGCATGGGATTCATAATTTGGAAAAGGACCATCAAAGAAATTCAACTCTGTACCAGACCTCCATCAAGAAGGCACGGCTCGCTGACTAATTTGGGCTGCAACCTGGTGAGTTATTTTTCGTTTCTGTACATACAGAGGAACCATTGCTATAAGACTACAGAAATGGTCCTGATTCATGGAAGGGAATGGGCTATAATTAAGGTGGTTAAAAAAAATCCAATAGAAAAGGTTGATTTCAAGGTCAAATTGCATGTGTTATTACATACTGAGGTCTTATGCCAGAGGTTCTACTGTATGGTATCGTCATTAACTGTGGTAAAACTGATTTATTTAATGAGATTATGTTTGGATGCAACATTGGTTACAATTGGTTAGTCTTAGGTGTCATAATAAGGCTGTAGGTGTCAATAATCAAATGGCCTTCGCTAGCTAAGTCAGAAGATCGGCCGTGTGCGTCCTGTGATATAGTAGTCCTTGGATTAGAGTTATAACTGGTTCTCTGGCCAGTGGCCACATAACCTTTCCGTTGGATAAATGGTCACAGCAACATTTTCAGAATTGACTACAAGAATTGGTTTTTAAAAATTCCTACTGTGAGTATTTTGACTACATGGCCCAAATGGTCCCAATCAAATTTGAGTTGTAGACTTTCGTACCTTTATGACCACATTCTTCTCTCACCAGCTTCAGACATCTTGCTACCTGGTCATCACTGCTCACATCCAACTGGATCACCCTCAGTCTCTCAGAGTTGACACTTTGCAGAGATTTTCCACCTTCACAGTCAGGGTTCAGGCAAGTTGCAAATACTGTAAAACCCTTGTCGTACAGTCGCTTGGCCAGCCCAAGTCCAAACCCTGAAAACAGATGGGTCTTTTTTAATCCTGCAGGTTTTCAGTCTCTGTACATAAAATCCACTTATTAATCCAGCTCCTATTTACTAATCTATCCACCCATCCTTCGACCATCCATCTATCCAAACCCTTGAGTGCCCATCCAGTAGTCTATTTACCCTTCAAATCATCTATCCATTCTTCCATCCGTCCATCTGTTCCTTCAAATTTACCTGTATCACATCCTGTCACTACCACTGTCTTGTCTTTCGTGTCCACCAATCCTAACGTGTTGAGTTTGTACAGCATGTAGAATTTCCTGACCACAACACACAGGATGAGAAAAGCTGAAAATATTCACAGAAAATATAGAAACGTTATACTTGCAAAATGTCCCGAGAGCTAAAATCAAGTCTTTCCTTTGTTCGATCCACTACGAGAACAGACCACATTTTCTTTTTCTTTCATGTGTCCATCATCACCGGTCATGAGTGTTATATCTTGACCCCAGTCTCTCAGTGCTGGTGCCGGAAACGCTTTCGATGGCTTAGGCCAAGGTGAGGCTCCTTGGTGACCAAGTGGTCATTCCTTTAACAATAAACATCCCCGGTAGCTCAACATTTGGACATCTTTTCCTTAGGCTTTCTCAAGCTATGTTTATTCTCTCTATCTGTGTATCTGTCCCTCTCATTTTCTCTCTTTCTGCCTCTCTGTCTCCTGACTCTCTCTTATTCTCCATCTCTCTTTCTCTCCCCCCTCCTTTTGTTTCTATTATTCTTTGACAGCACTGTCAAATATTCTTCATTTCTCCAACTCTTTCGGGTGTTTGTGACACCTTCCAACACTGTCACACATTTGTTGTCCCATTAGCAGTGATGTATGATTAATATAAAATTTATTTTTCTACTTTTTATCCTTTTCACAAAAGTCATCTACATGTCTTATTCACTGTAGGCCTAAGCTCTGTCGTTCATCGGTTTTTTCCTATTGCATAACTTAATTTTTTTATGTCCGATTCCACCTTACCCCACATATGTCCATGGGGGCCATCCAACCATTTTTTTCTCTGAGTGTCTGTCGTGTGTGTGGGGAGGGGGGGGGGTTAGATCCCCCGTTACTTGTGGTACGGTATGGTATGTAATTGTCAGCTATCAATAAAGCACAGTTTAACTAATTAATGTGTAGATTTCACACATACACATCTGAAGAAGGCACTATGCCTGTGGGTCCATGAAAGAATGAATTCTAACATGGAAAATTGCATCGCTGCATCTTGTCCTTTCTGAAAGAAGCTAAGATCTGCAACTTGATTTAAAGACATTACATTAAAAATCACGAAATTCCTACTAGATCTACACAAAACAAATTTTGCAAACCTTGCCAATGTAATCAGTTTTATGCAGAACTATTAATACTATTATATTTTATTTGTGGAATTTGAATTGATGAAGCTATGAATGTCAAACCTACATAATATAAATTATTAAGTTGTTATAAAGCTAAGTAGGGCCTAATAATAAAAAAAACAATGTCTATAATGAAAGGCTCAAATCATTCATGCAAACTGGCACATAGTTTCAAACATCAACCCCTTATCACTGACTTTCAACTTTCCACTGGTCAGAAACTCATACAAAATTGGGGGGGGGGGGTGGGGGGTGGTAGAGACCAAGTATATGAACAGTGTGCCCTGGCCTCGTGTTCCAATTTTGTGACATTTAAACTATAATCAGTTGGCCCTATTGAGCTCTGGCCTCACATTTTAATCATCATGTTTTTCCACTGCGGATGTTCCTTATCTAAGGCAAGATGTTCAACTAAAGCTAACACTGTGTTTGACATACTATCTGTTCTGGTTACAAAAGACATACCGTAAATCAGAGCGTGATTCATTTTCCTAACCCAGATTCAAAATAGAAGCTTTAATTTGCTTTTCATGAGCTTTCAAAGTTACACACCAAGGCAGGTTGTCTCACCCTTTCCTTTCTGTCTACTTTCATCCTCATCTCTCATGTTTCTTTTTCCAAAGTTATCAAAGGCAGCAATTAAAAATAATCAGATGAAAATATACAGTACTCAAACTTAAATACTATGATACCATAAAATTACATTGCTACAGTACCCCTGACACCGAAAAAAAAACAACAAAAAAAACCCATAGACACAGTTACTGAATCTATGAAATTGAAAAACCATACCTTTTCTTTTCTTACTATAGTATCTATGAACCTGAAGAAGAACACCAGTGCAGTGCTTATAAGTTATAACTGTGAAGAAACACTCACCGCTACAGTATACTTAAAACACATAAATGCAATATATATAACACTGAAGAAACACATTTAACTACAGTAGGCCCTACTTATATCATCGAAGAAACAGGCATTACTACAGTACTTTACCCTCTACAGCCCAAGGTGCCATATATACGAAATTATTCAAGCACAAAAATATGATTTTAAGAAAGAGCCAGAAGCTGCAGGACCATAACTTTACATATCTATGTTTGCTTGATTTCTAGGTCCCCATGAAAATAGGAAAAAGAACATGATATTCAGACTGCATTTAAAACATATTTCAAACATTTTACAAAACTAATCTCTTTTTCACTCCCAGGATCCCCAGAGGGTTAAAACACTGATGAAACGAAACACACACTTCTACAATACTTACAACATTGACGAGCCACACAGTACTACAGAACTTATGACACTGAAGCAATACATTACATACAATAATTACAGTACCTGCAACATGGATAGAGAGAAAGAAAAGAACACAATACGCCACTATCCACCCCACAACTTCGATTATCTTGAAGGTTCGAAGATCAAGCGACATTGTCACAGCTGTACTGGCAAGTAATGCGTCTTCGTTCCTGTAAGAGACAGTGCCAATGTGTGAACAAGTCACGAATCAATAAGTGCAACCCAATACCGATACAGAATAAAATAACATGTAATATGTAACAGAAACTGTTAAGATGGTGTTTTAGCTCTTTATTTTCCCAGGTTTCGCTGCCCTTGGTATTCACACCTCACTTTTCTTGTTTTTATTTTTCTTGTTCTTGTCTCTGTGTGGTTTTGTGCTAGAGATTACAAGCATTTTTTAAAAGAATTTTGCCCAAGCAGCGAGCTTGTTCGGCCTACTCTTCTCGACTTTCGACGGCCAAGGTATTTTTAACGTGCACATGGGCCCTCCGAGTTTTTTCGTCCTTATCCCAGAAGACTAGGTGCTCACGAAGGACCAGGGACAGGGGTTTTCAAGATGTTTAAGATTTTTAAGATATAAAACGTTGAGAATGTTTAGGATTTTATTTTAGGAGGTTCACTGCCCTTGGCATTTACACCTCATTTTACTTTTTCTTTTTCTTGTTGTGGTAGGGATTAGTTTTATAGAATTTTGCCCCGCCAGCGGCCCTGACCAGCCTGCTTTTCTCGATTTCCAACTGCCAGGGTATCTTTAACGTGCGGAATGTGCACATGGGCCCTCCGAGTTTTTCGTCCTTATCCCAGAAGACTAGGTGCTCGATTCTACCTACCATAGGATCAGGGACAGGAATTTTTAAGATTTAAGATTTTTAAAGATTTAAACTGTTAAGATGATTTGTGTTGTTTCTTTAACTGTTTGTTTTTTGGGTCGCAACTAGCTCGTTTATTTGCTTCTTTACTGTTTGTTTAAAAAAAGAGAACGGCGCAAGAAAAGGCCCAGTGGTACTGAACCAACGGAGCACTCTTGTCATTTATGCGGAAGGGTCTGCAGGGCAAAAATAGGACTTATCAGTCACATGAGAAGCCATAAGTCATGAAAGAACAGTCTTTCCATTCTGTCCTCTGTGTCCTTTAGTTCTCTTTATTGTCCATGTGTTGAAATTCTCAACAATTTCTGTTCTTTATTCCTCTGGTGTTGTTAAGGTCATCATCATACCTGATGGACGAACTATTATTATTATACTGTTTGTTTGTTTTGTCGTAGCAAGCTAATTTGTTTCTTAGCCAGTAACACTATGGAAATCCGATGCATAGGATTAATCTCAAGTTTGCACACACAGGAATGACATGGGCCCCTCTCAGATCCACTGGTTATGACACCGTGCGGTTTGATTAAGGAAATCCGCCCCTACTATGCCACAATCCTACCAACCCAAAATTGGCAAAATCGAAGGTCCGTAGGTCTGCTATACGCGTGGCCCCTTTTCTAGGTACCGCACGGCAATCAAGTCCTTCAGAAAAGAGATTAACATTATGTTTTTATATATATTATTACAATTTAACCGTCTGTGTCGCAGAAAGGTGACCTGACCTCGACAACTGTCAGAAAGCCTGCGTCCACGTGTTTGTGCGCGTGCGTGTGCATGTATGCATGTGCCCGTGTGCATTTTGATATTTGCACACCTAGGAATGTCATCGTTCCCATGTAGATCCAATGTTTACGACATCGCACCAATGACGGTTTGATGTATGGAATCCGCAGCTTTGGTAATCTTACCGACCCAAAATTGGCAAAATCGAGTCCACGTGCTTTATGAATGGCTCCTTTTTACTGATAATCAGGTCCTTGAGAGAAAAGTTAAACACGTTTTAGACATTACATGTACAACCGTCTGTGTTACAAATTAAGCGGCGACCTGACCTCGGGCTCGGCACTTGACGGAAAGCTTAATTGCGTTCACGCGTGTGCTTTTGAGTGAATGTAGGCAAAGGTGCACACGTAGGAATGACATTGTTCCCATGTACATCCACTGGTTACGACATCCCATCGTCGCCGTTTTGATGTAGGGAATCCGCCCGTATGATAATCCTATCAACCCGAAATTGGCAAAATCGAAAGTACGTGATTCATGCATGGTCCCTTTTCCAGATAATCAGGTTCTTGAGAGTAAATATAAACATGTTTTCTATATCTTATGCGCGTTGTCTGTGTGTGCATTTTCCATATTTGCGCACATTGGAATGACATCCCGCCGATGTCCGTCTGATATAGGGAATCCGCCACCGTGACAATCCTACCGACCAAAAATTGGCAAAATCGAGCGCACGTACTTCATGCATGGCCCCTTTTCCAGATAATCAAGTCCTTGAGAGAGCAGATAAACATGTTTTCATGCATTAATACCACACCTGTCTGTGTCGCAAAGCGGCGACATGACCTCGACAATTGCCAGAAAGCCTGCGTCCATGTGTGTGCGGGCGTGTGTATGCGCGCGTGTGTGTGTGTGCTTGATCTCACCTCCACCCCCCCCCCCCCAATTCATACGTGCACGTCATTAGAATAGTGAATGCCCATAATAAAGCTTTGATTTTCTAAAACTTCAAGTGACATTTCGCATAAAGGTGTGCAATTCCCAATACCGTATTAAATTTAAATGACAATTATCTCCATATTCCTGAATAAATTTGTTCCTACCTGAGTGTGCTCATTTTGGTACTTACTGGAAGAGGTGCCCGCTCCCCCTTACATCTCACATTTTCTCGTTTTGTTTTGCTTGTTGTGGCAGGGATGAGTTTTTTACAATTTTGCCCGGGCAGCGGCCTATTCGGCCTGCTCTTTTCGATTTCCAACTGTCAAGGTATCTTTAACGCGCGGAACGTGCACACGCCCCCCCCCCGAGTTTTTCGTCCTTTTCCGAGAAGACTAGGTGCTCGATTTTACCTACCTCAGGATCAGGGACAGGAAAATATGAGAAAAATCTCAAAATTGCAACATGCCTGCACCGACGGGGATTCGAACCCGGTACCTTCGGCATGAGAGGCGAACACCTTGCCTCTAGACCATCGTATCCCCCTCTCCTGTGGTGCACATGTGTGCAGGACTTATAAAGTGAACAGCAAGACGTCACGGGCATGAAACCAACAACAACAAATGGCTCCACTGGACTGTGGTTCACTATATAAAATAATGCGCCTGCAGTTACAGCTAAAAAGTAAAATGTCCTTTTCAACACAAAATGTAATTACCCGTATATTGAGATGATTAAATTATCATTTGCCTTGGACCTAACGGTTTATAACTGTATTTTGTACTTAATTGCCGTATTGTGTACTCGCTGAGATTAGGCGTGACTGGCGACGGAATTGCTGCTCAACTTTTGTGTCAAAAGAAAAAAAAATGAAAACAAGGCGGTACCGCACACTGGAGACAAAACAGTTGCCGGTGCAGCTGTGTGCCGGCTTGTAAATTCAGTAACTGGACATAAAATATCTATTACTTTGTTTTCTTCACATTATGTTCAAATTACAAACAGTGCAGGAATGAAAAGTATAATTTAATTTCATGGTACAAATGTGTCAGTTGACGTGATGAATTGGAATAAAAATAAATACAAAAGAAAGAAAGAAAAAAGTTAAGACGAATGAAGAAATACATACATGTACATGTATAAATATTGTAATCTGGCTGAAAAGTGACTTTAAATTGGAATAAAAAATATACTGATTTTCAGTAAGGCGCCATCCGTAATTATCATAATTGAAAAAGCTTACCTACATCCCCCCCCCCCCACACACACACAAACACATGCAACCAACCCCCAATTACGCTTTTCATATGCTGAGGATCTCGCCCCCCTCCCCCCACACACACACTCCACCCCATTCTAGCAGGAACTGAATTTACATTGCCTAATAAAACAAGTTAAATAATGATCTCATATTTGCAAACCACTCGGTAACTTTTACGTCCACACAAGACGCCAGTTACTGAGTTGGTCATGATCGGTTGCGTTATATACAGTGACGTACGAAAGTTAGTCAATGGTTGTCTTATTCCTGAAGTTACAGAGTTACCTAAAGAACATGTGTCTAAAATCTGCTTACAATTTGGCCTGAAAACAAACAGCACTATCCCAACACGCAACTTGAACCAGAAAGCAGCCCGCAGTGTTTCAACAGACTGTGTATGTTATAGGCAACGTTTGGTATGTTACTCTCTGCACACGGTGACTTGCTCTGCCTACACTACTGCATCACTCAAGCAGCATGTGACAGCTTTCGGCGATACACATCGCTACCGGTACCAAAGAATGTAGAAGTTATTTCTACAATCTTTGCCGGTACCCAGCCATGACCCTGACCTGAGGGGGGTGGCGTCATTCATAAAATAATAACATTTTGAGGTTTGACTCCAGCGTATGAGAATCGTAAATTGGGGGTGGGGTGAGGTGCGGAAGGGGTGGCCGACGTGCGTTCATAGGCATGCACATTATTTCATTTATATGGTAATGAACCAGAAAGTTTGGAGGAAGAGTTCCGTAGGTCGGTCCCGACCACTCAGTCAAGATGCTAAAAGAGGGGATTTGTTTATCCCTAACTCTATCCCTATCCCTGTTCCCAAAAACATTTTCCTAACCCCTTTTCCCTATCTCTAACCCTAAGCATATCACTAACCCCGCCCTCATCCCTAACTCTAATCGTAAAAGTTCAAAGTGGTCGTGACGTGCGGAATTCTATCCAAGTGTGGTTTAATTTACTTTTTTTTTTTTCTTAATTTTCAAGAAAGTAATTTGTCAAATTGTATGAAAAATCATGTTTCTGATGAAACAGTCAGACAGTCCATGCAAAATGCTACCGGGCACCTAAATAAAAATCACAGAACAAGACCTTATCAAGGACACGTCACCGCTGCATGGACCGTACGCTCGTCAAGGTAGAGGGTCGTGATGCCACTGGCACGAAAAGCGTGCGTGATCGCTAAAGTCGAGCGTACGAACTTTCTGTACATCCTGGTAAACGGCACACGTGCCAACGACCTTTTTTTTTTTTGCCCAGGAAAGGGAAGCACTGCTTTACTTGAAAATGTAGGCCTGCTCGTTATCTTAAATACATTTTTAGATACTAGTTGAAGTCCCCGGCATTATCCGGGATAAACCTGCGAACCCACCATCCTACCTCACTCTCTCTCTCTTTTTGGTCTACAAAGCTTCCCACCATACTCTACCGTCTTACTACAGATTCCATGCGCTCCTGAGCACTACGCAATCATTTGTGATAGGGAAATTGTGCGCATGGAAGTGAATGTGTATTAATAACGTTTCAGGTGCGGTGGGCTTACTACAGTGAGCGAAAACAAAGATCATTGTGTTTTACATGTTTACAACTTTTTAAAAATTCAATAATACCCGAAACTTGAATCAACACAATCGGTCGATACAAAAGCGATTGGACTGGATTAGTTGACACTTAAGACAATTAATTTCATAATTTTTGAGATCGTCACCTTAGGCTGTAACGTCGAGCAGGGGGGGGGGGGGCAAAATTGCACCACAATGACTTACTCCCGTCACTATTTTTTTTAATAATAAGATTTATATAAACATTTGAAATCTTATAATTTCCACGTTATCAATAGAAAAAAGTAATTCCTTCAAGTTGTTCCACAGAATATTTGGCAAAAAAGACTTGTCACCAGCAGTTAGGCCTATACCACTACGCTTGTGCGGTTTCATGACAGGAAACGCGCTCTAGCCCCTTGCTATATCTCAGCTTTCATACAAATACCTGGAAAATCTGCGATAAAATTACAGTAGAGAATCTGGCCAGCGCTATGTGTTAAACATTGAAAGTTAACTTTTCTGTTGAAACCAACTAGATAATAAATCAAATAATTCACCGCACTCTGTGGTGGGGACTGAATTAAGTCTTAGGTTGTTCAGGTGTATTATTGTATTGGGAAGTTGGGGGGGGGGGGTACACTGTAACTCTCTGTGATAAAGGATTGGTGGGGCAGTGTGAAATTAAATGCACCACTCTATGTCAAAGAGAAGCCCTTGAATTTGAATGTACTGACCTGGATGTCCTGTAATTAAGCTTAGTAGGCTACATTTTTACTCAAGCAGAATACCTAATCTATGAACGGAGAGAACAGAAATGGAAAAGATAACACATGAGTCGGTACCTAAGACTAGATAGCCGGCGTTACCCGTGATAAACCTAATCTCCATCTCTCTCACCCTCTCTCTCTTCGGCTCTCTCTCTTTCAGCCTCTTTCCATCTCTCTTCCTCTCTCTCTTTCCTCTCTCGTTATCTCTCTCTTTTTCTCTCTCTTTCACTCTGTCTCTCTATCTCTCATTATCTCTCTGACTTTCTCTCACTCTTTCTCTCCACCCCCCACCCCCCTCTCTCTTTCTCTGTCTCTTGGACGGGAAAATGATCTTTCTCAGTGAGCAAACCTCCACGCACTAAAGTTCACATATCGGCGACCTTAATTCCTGTTTGTTCTAATCACGATTTTCTGTAAAACTGGAGGTCTCTGAGAATGAAAAATAAGAGGTATAATAAATGCACACTTTAACACTTGTTAAAATGCGATGTGGCACTTGTCAAGCTGTTTCACAGTTCCGAATTATTTTAACACGTTTATCATAATAACCAAAGCCGCAAACGTTTAACGTCGAATTTCTCAGATGTGCAAAAAGTGGAGCTGCAACAAACAAGAATTGAGGTCGCTATATTGTGTCGAACACTTTTTAGTTTTCAATTCTTGCCTATAATGGCGGGTCGCGGTGGTGATGTTTGCCCGATTCAAACTGACGACATTGTGAAAGTATCAAAATGTAAAGGCTCTGTGTCTTCTCATAATTATGCGCATGTAAAGCAGCAAGCTAATCTGCCAATTTTCATATAATTTTGTTCGCTGAGTGGTTTGGGAGCGTATTCGCTAAACACATTTATCGGCCTAGTTTCCTACTATATGTATGAAGATAACAGGATAAAGCAGCAGAGGAGATTCTGATGACCTGTGCTCCGTACGCTGTAGTGTTCTTGGGTAGGCCTAAGGGAGGAAGGGAGAGAGAAGGATGAAAGAGAACTACAAGGGATATCACTGTAAATCTAGTGCTTACGGTGAGTTTATAATAGAGTTGTCGGACATTGCCAGCTGCCAACCACACGGAAATAAGACGCGTAGGATTGACGTCAGATTTGTTACTATTTTATAGTTATTATAATATCGGTTTGATGTAGCTGACCCGCTCTTACGGGACCTCACATACTGCGGGACAGAAAAAGAAAAAAAAAAGTCCATCTCACCAGCTCGGGCACGTCCAGACTGTCTTCAGTCAGCTGGCGGAAGGAGAGACCTTGCGCAATGAAACAAGTCTTAGTCTATTTTGTCTCGCTCTAAATATGAGATGTGAACTATGAAGGACCTCATGCACTCTTGAGATTAAAAAAAAAAGTATGTCACAAGTTCGGCCACACCCAAACTGTCGTGAGTCGGCTGGCAGACAGAGAGACCTCACCCACTGTAGATCGATGCACCACCAACCTCATGCAACCAGGGTTTCATATCTGAACTGTTTCATCAGGCCTCCGCAAGAAGTCTTTCCCAGACTGGACCAAACCATTTCCAATTCCACTATCACTAAATACGACAATAGAAAGCTAGCACATGCAGCAGTCCAGTTGTAAGAATGCCTAAACCTGATGCGAGACGTTCCAAGTTTGAATTCTCCTCAGGTTTGGGTTTGGTCATCATTTCGCATAATTTTATCATGACACTCTCTCATCTACACTCTATTTCAGGAGCAAGCTTTCTTTCTGCTATTCCATGTTTTGTGCAGAAAGAGTTCCATTTGAGTCACACATACTCACATTTTCAAAACGTCAGTCAGTCAACAGTCATGGGAAATTCACACACTCAACTCACAAAAAAGTTACACAAAGCACAGCTAGCATTTCTTCCCTTTGAAGCTTACTTAAAAATAGGAATGTTTAATTTAAGGCTGCTGTAAAGTGACACTGTGCTTTTATATAAAAAGCAATAGCTGAACAGTGAATACAACTCAGCTTTTTCTCTTTAATGTACTTGACGAGGATGTCTGTTTTGAGAATGCCAGGGGCCTGTAGTCTAATTACCAAACCCAAAAAAGAAAATACTCAGAAGAAAATTGTGTGAATACTGAGCTTCAAAATTAAAAACAGAAACAAAAAAATCAAAAAAAAAAAAAAAGTGGCACGGGGACTCCAGCACACACTACCCTACCTAGCACACTAGGTGTGCCGTGTGACTATGTGGTTGCGAGAGCACTTTTCCCATGACATGGACGATCCTAAGTCTAATACCCTAAAGTACCAGTTGCCCCTTAAGATCTAAGGAAGTAGGTTCTAATCCGTATGTTTTGTCCGGCCTACCCCCGACCAAACTCCACCCCAACTCTCAGTCCCTAATCAACGTCTTAAGGGAGGAAACTCGCCAGATCCTAGGCTATATTACAGGTTAGTTGGGCGTGACTAACCGTGCGAGTACCTTGGTCGCCCTGCGACCTCAACGCTGCATGGGAAAAGGAGCCAGTAACCACCCAGGTTTCCCCGAGGTGGCTGTTCTGTACTATATATATGGCGGGTTTTCCTTATATGGTGCAAAAGCCTCAGTGTGTGTGCCGTTAGTGGTGTGACCAGCCATGCATAAACTCCCGTATTAAATTTAATTCTAAATCCACCCAACTAAACCTAATTTAAGTTCTTTCAAACAATTGTAATAATCATCATATCTTAAAAATATAAGCCTCTTAATAGAAATAGCTTAATACTTATCATGTGATAAAAATATATTATCTATACACGTGATTATCCTCCTTTTCCATGACATCCCCTTGGTATCTTCTGCAAACCGGAAGTGGGAATCGATACCATTACACTATTCTCATTGAATAAAACACTGACTTGAATACTTCTTTTTGAGAAATCCTCTCACATGTCAACTCTTCTTTTTCGCACTTACACTTTGCTCAAGACATACTGCAGGCTTTTAAAAAAAAAAAAAAAAACCTTTTAAAATTTGGAACATGGAGCCCACTAGAAAGCATAATAATCTCTTGTCAGCTTGACATGACAAGAAATTGGCTATTGAGCGAACATAAATTCGATACCAAAAGCAAGCATAATAGTTATTCACAAGTACTAAGGAAAAGTGCTCACCATCCTACTCTTATCACTTAACCTGCTCTAACTTCTGAATTTGACAGGAGATACACAGATATACATGTATTAGATAAACATATGTCGTTCCAAAGAATTTTTAAATCTGAATGACATTAACCCAAACGTACATGTATACAAACATGACAGAAAAGATACGCTTTCGGACACTCTGTAAATAACCTACAGGAAAGACAGTTTAACTGAGGTAATAAATAATAAATAATTCAAAGGATACCATGAATTATTTACAACATCATTAAGGAGATAGAGAGGCTATTAAATTTGTGAACTGGACAAAAAGTGAACTAAAAGTGATGAGCCTCCATGATCCAGTTGGCAAATCATCAAAAAATTACAATCAGCAAAACAATACAATAAAATCGATGCCAGAAAATGTCAGTGTTTTATACATCCATTAGTTTTTTATTACCATGTTTTGCACGTATCTCACTTTGTAATGATTGGGGCAGATGTAATTACACCTCCACAAATACTGATCCTACTCCTAACCTAGGCACTAAAGTTCGCTATAAATCAATTTTGTCTCCTTTGAATCTCCTCCCCCCTCCCCCCCCTTACGTTGCATGAATGGACTGTTGATGGAAATAGCACGCATACATGCAACAGACTATAAATCCTTGACTATTTATAAACTTGGGCTGCCAATTATATGAGCAGCTCTTACCTCCGAAGCTTACAAAATGCCTATCTGACCAACCATTTCTGCACGGAATATTTCTATTATGTTATATTGACAGTGTGTTTAATGTGAAATCAAAGTCAAATCATTTGAACAAATTCAAAATCTGAAGGAAGCCGAGAGCTCATAAAAGCTTTGTCCAACTGCGTTAAAAGTTCAGATCATAGTTTTCATCATTTCCCACCAATGTACTTTTCTTTTCAAACTAATGAATAACAATAGTTCCCAATGATTTGAAGAAAGACTTGAGATAAAAGAAAGAATACTGTTAAGTTATTATGACCTAATAAAGCTTGACTTATGTCTTGCGTCCTATAATGTTCTTGTACATATCATATATATGTGACCTCAAATATAATGGCTTCGGATGGACTGGGACCTTGAGCATCACTGCATAATTTAAATCCCTATTTCTTAATCTCTTGTAATAAATTAAAAAAAGACTTGTTTACAACGGTGGCAAATAAAGCACACCTCTAATGCAACAGCATGTTTTGTTTCAATATCACAGAATACATCGGGCAAAATACTGTGCGGCTTAGAGATCTACGGGCCATGGACAGAGAGGGATTACGCCAGGGGGAATGATAGTGTTATGACCAGTTGCCATTCCTTTGCTTGTATTTGTGTGAGATGGTATAACTGGGAGGTAGGAGGTAGGATGGTAGGATGGCCGCACACTGCGTAGGTGGGCGATGATGCAAGACTAGTTGTGCATAGTCACACTTTGTATGAATATATAGCCAATCAGGTAAACAAGGGCTATGAAGTTGACATGTGTATAGACCTAAAAGTAAGGAAGTGGTCATTCTGCACTCTCGTGTGTAGATCTAAGCCTGACCAAGACAGTGGTCACTTGCTGTGTTACCTATCAATGGAACGCATCATCATTCACTTTTTGAGAAAGAAAAATTGCTCTGCAACTTAATGATGGCAACAAAGAACAGAAAATGCTTTTCTCTTGAAATGATGGCAAAATTAATTGAAAAGGTGGACAAGAGTGTAAAAAACAAGGCTCAAATGTGGAGGGGCAATGAAATTCCTTCCAGGACAAGCCCTATATTTACATTAGTGGTTTCCCTTTGACCCTGCCCGTAATGGGACCTCCCTTAAACAAGAGTTTTGAAGTGGTCCTGTCAACGGCGCCATATAATATCTGAGTTCCACTGTATCAGGTTCTTCATGCAAGAAGAAAAAAAGTGGTGAATGTGAAAAGAAAAATGAGAATGAAAAATGTCCAGCTAATACTAATAGAGTGAATTGTGAACTGCAATAATATTAAACAGTTTTTGATATAAATAAATTGTTTTTCAACTGGTTATTCCTACCTGTATTCTTGACGAAAAATGCTCATTATTGGGTTTTCACATTCCGCCAATGCTTACTGTTGTAGCCTGGTCATCCCAATTTCAGACCATTTCTGCAGCATCTCAAGATTAATAAGTGAGAAGACCTTCTGAATAAGAACCTGAAAAGGAAATTATAGCATTATTTTTCTTTCCTGCGTAGTTCAATAAAAATTTGCACACTTGAGCACAGGCAAGATTACCAAATTCAATTATATTCTGATGGTGGCCCAAGGATGCCATTTTAGGAATGTCCGTGGGCAGGGGGTCGGATGGGGGCTGCCTCACTAGCGAATTAATCTCCTATATTGATTTTTTTTTTAGTTAATGTGCAGCTCCGTGATTAACACTTGCAATACGAGCTAAACCTGCTCTTGAATGTATAAATTAGATTTGGTAAATCTTCCCAAAACATACTGTTTGTGTCCATAGAAGCTGTGAAACTGATTAAATTTGACAGTTTCACTGAAGATTTTCTCATCCTTATGCAGTTCACATTTTAGTAACATCCAGCGGTGCCAATGATCTTCCTGCAGGATGACTGGTATTCCACAAATTTTAATGGAGTTACTTGCACTTCAGCTTTTTTTTTCTTTTATGCTAGTTCATTATCTTAAAACAGTAGGTCATTTTACCATTTCACTATTCTATCTCCATTTGAAAGATCTCCTCAATGCAATTTCATAATTCTACATTTATAAAAGGTTGAAGGGAATAAATAATTTTTCATTTCACTATGCTGTTAAATCTTAAATTTGCTTGTTATGGTGTGAAAACAAACTCTGGCAGTTTGATCAATTTCATTTTCCAGAAATTCAATAAAACATGTATTAATTTGCCATTAGGCTAGACCAGGAGTTGGCAACTTTTTTTGCCTCTGCATACCTGATTACATATTAATGACTAGATGAAGGGGTAGATAAAAGCAGTAAAAAAACATAAAATATTGGAATTATTAACTAGTTCTATTATATCTCAAATCAATGAAAAGTGTATGCTAGAAAATCATAGGTTTATTACCCAAGAATGCAAGTTACTAGCAGTAATCAAACAACTCCATTGGGGTGCAAGTTATTTTGATAAAGGCATCTTAAAATTGGATCAGTGTAAAAGACACAAAGAATCTTTAGAAAGATTCAAGCCTTGAATAGTGATAAATCAAGTATGCATGTTACAAAAGAAAAGGTACCTAATTTTAATAGAACAATTGATGAATCATTGTGAAACTTGATATCTTTGTTGCTCATAAGCTCCTCAACCAGTTTCTTCTATCTTTGAGAAAGTTCTATCACACAACTGCCGCAAAAAATTTGTGTCGTAACTTGACGCGTGTACAAAAATTCTTTGCCTAGTTCCTATGATAAAATAAATAATAATTTTTAATACTTCGTGCATCTTATTAAACACTACATCACTATCATCACACAAAACAACAGCTGTACACAATGTGAGATTTAGAACTGCTGAATATCAGCTACAGTATAATAACAGCCCAGCCAGCAACCCCACGTCAATTGGTGCACTGACCTCAAGTTTGCGCATAGTTGTTACGTAATTTCTACGAAGATCTGCTGGTTAGGTCATCACATCTGTTTGTTTGTCGTAGGAAATCCACTCCTACATCAATCCTACTAACCCTATAAAATTGCTCTACAAATCTCAGCAGGATTAACGGGGGATGCTGGCTGGGGAGAGACTGCGCCATCAATGCCTACCTGGTCCAAAAACATAAGGCAAAGAAATCCATGTCACTCTCGAGGTTGATCTGTATAGCAACTGAACAATAATTATTCTAACACTGTGTGTGTTTTCTCGATTACATGAAGCTCTGTGGCATCTAAAGCATCGCTTTCGTTTTGGTATATAATTTGATCTGCATTTTTAATAAATTAGTAAAATGCAAATTAACACCGAAGCTAGCGATGCACTGAATGCATTGCTAAAACCAACGAAACAATTATTTTATAGTTTCATTCTTTTGCACGAACTAGGTGAGCTAAGCTTCTCTCTACAATAATTGAAATAAACGGCCTTGATAATCCAGAGCCTTTTCTTAATGTTGAATTTATTTTTCATCCAGCCCATGAGATAAACTGCGCACAGGTTAAAATGTTAAAAAGAAACAAACAGCAAGGAACCCACACAATATATTCCAAAAAAACAACAACAACAACCTGAAAAACAATAGCAATCCACAAGCTTTCGGAATATCCGTCGTCAGGTTCAAAATAAAAAACAAACAAACAAATTTTCAAAATGAATTATGAGTTTTTGTTTCGTTTTTGATTTCATCAAAATGAATAAAAGAGCATGAAGAAACGGCCATTCAGATGGTTAACGCTACCGGTTACTCGTCCTCACAAGTTACAACAGTGCTTATTTGGTTAAATTACCTAACACTAAATTCCACAAAGAATTAAGACGTCATATAATCAACTTATAAAAAGCACACAATCTCACCTTGGACAAGTGCATGAATGCATCTCTCTTGAACAGGACTAAAACTTTATCTGTAACGTCTTCAGACTCGAAGCTCTAAGAAAAGATGTAAGACAATGTGTAAATTTATAGTGTCCCTGCAGTAGACATCCTTGAAGCACACGTACACACATTCACCGTGTTTTCTTTCGTAGTTTTGTTCTTTCACGCTTAGACAAGTTTTGCCTGGAGAAAATCACAAATATTAAGCACGAAACGATACATTTCTCGTGGTCTGAAATAAAGAATTAAGGGTTGGGCGGAAAGGCGATCTCTTGTTTCAAAATCTTCACTCGCACTCGCAGTTATAAAACCTTGACCTAGTTAGACTCAGTGAGCACGCAAAATTAAATAATACTGTAGATAGTACAGTGTGAGTGTCCACGTGTTACGAGTGCAGTAGTGTGACCAAAGGGGGGGGGGGAGAAATGGGGAAACAGGGAAAGATAGAGCGAGAGGGAGGGAGAGAAAGAGGGAGTGTGATCGAGCGACAGTTACAGAGAGAGAGAGAGAGAGAGAGAGAGAGAGAGAGAGAGCACTTTATATCCGAGTGATTGAGTAAATGAGTCGATACCGTAGGCCTCTGCAATTATTATTATAATTGCTTTTCTTCTTTTCTTTAAACTTTGTACCACCAAGCCCAACTAGGATGGTGTCTACAGTTTTAATTAGTTCAACTACAACCTACAAGAAAAAAAAATGACTGCTTCGATGTCATCTGGATCAATGGTTCTCAACGCTGGTGATGTTACCCCCTCTCCCTCTTCGGGGGGTGACTAAATTTCCAGAGGGGCGAAAACGAAGAAAAGGGCGACGAGGGGGCTAAAACGACAAAGGGGAGGATATGGGGGAAGGGGGGGGGGGGTGAAACGTGAATGGAGAACGATTTGGGGGGCAACTACATGGCAGCCATTGACTTGTTGAACAGTTTATGAACACAACAGGTCTATTTTTTTTTTTAGCGCATTTGATAAGGAATGCTTTCTATTTTATAATGAATCATCAACACGCCTATTGTCACTAATGAGGCCTTGAAAAACTTAACATCATAATTCTTGCGTAGTCTTGTCTTCTTTTGAAATGTATCCATCGGGTTTGAGTATGGAAGTTTTTTATTTTTTGGTGCGGGAAGCGGGAGAAGGGCCGGACGAAAGGAAATTTGGGGCATTATGGGGCGGTTGCCTGAAAAGGCTGGGAACCACTGGTTTAGAAATTCCTGTTTTCTTTTTTCTTTTCGTTATGTTTGCCCCAAGGAAGTCTATCGTAACCGAAACTTTGCACTCCCCCCCCCCCCGGCGCCCCCACCCCCAAAGCCTGTTGTAATTTTTCATTAGACTCTGTTGTTTTCTCGTGATTCGTTTTACCATTATGAATGAAATAAGTACAAAAATGCAACTAGATCTATTTTTTTTTGGATCTGTTTTGTCCCACCGTCAAGAGTTTGCAAACTATTTTCCCAGTGGATGTTGTTACAAGTATGTGCGCCCCCCCCCCCACAAGTTTTTTTGCTTTAGCGTACTGCGTATTTTAAAAGCCTTTTGTAACTAGAGAGCTAGAGAGCCCCTCCCGAAATGCCCTTTGACAACAGCCTTAATTAATTATGATTAATTATTCTTCCAGATTAATTTCCTTTTTTGTTTTCTTACTGTTTTTTTGGTGGAAGGGTAGGAGACAGGATTAGGGCTTCGATAAGATTTAGGGTTGAAGATAAGGACGGGGTTAGGGATAGGTAGCCTACGATACTTATATATGCACCACTAGATCAAAACGCTTGGGCTACGTACGTATTTATAACAACAGCCGTTTCCAATCCTTTCCAAGGTTCCGACCACGCCCTCTAAATAACAAGAATAGCAGACCTCCTTCCCCTCCCCGTTAATTTGCTCTTTCTCTCTCTCGCACACACGGAGAAAAGGATTCAACAGGAGTGCAAAGACAGAAAGAGAGGGAGAAACACACACGCATGGGCACAAGGAAGGAGAGATATAGAAAGAGAGAGAGGGAGAGAGAGAGAGAAAAGGGGAGAGAGAGAGAAAGAGGGAGAGAAAGACAGGGAGACAAAGAGAGAGGGAGAGAGAGACAGAGAGAGAGAGAGAGAGAGAGAGAGAGAGAGAAAGACAGACAGACAAACAGACAGACAATCTTGCACAATCAAAAATATGATAAATAAAAGTGACTGCACTCTCACAAAACATGTAATTTGTATCATTACTAATAACCTTAGTATTTCCTGACTGAAGTTCCCGAATCTCCACTCTCCATCACGAAGGCCTCGCCTTGCTGCATAGTTTATTTGACCAAACATCAATAACAAAGATTAAAAATAAAGAAGACGATGGGCCCATATAGGACATGTAATGTAGAGGTGAAGACAACAAGATAATGAAGCAAGCACTCACAGGGGAAGACACTAGCAAAAGTCAAAGCTACAGACCGAAAGAAACACTGAAAAGAACGTTACTGAAAGAGGCAAAGATCTATTGGACTGGATTCCATGCAAATGATACATACGGCTGGCGGGGGATGCTTGGGGCCCTATGTGACGTCTGGCGGCATCGGGAGGATTCATGATTCAAGATTCAAGATAATTATTTGTAAGAATGAAAGGCCATACATACAACGAAGTAAGTAATAATTCACATTATGGACAGGGGAAATAAGTTGAAGTCTCTATGAAATGTGATCCTTTCTTTCAAAGACACAAACATTGCAATTCAGACAGTTAAAATTACGCTGATCATGGTGAAAAGGCTGAAAAGTCTGAAACAGCATATTGCAATTTTGGAAACGTAACATTACAATGCTAGAATTACCTGAAGATAATAAAAATGTTTTTTAAAAAACCCAAAAAACAAAGCGAGGCTTGAAGAAAAGTCAAAATATTGGGGGAAAAAAAAAGTTGTGTAGAGCAAAGTCTCGCGTAAGCAACCGTTTCTGTAAAACATTTTACAATCTTCTTCACTAGTTCAATTTTGCCATTTATTCAATTTTATTTACTGTTACATTGATATATTTCTCTCCCGAAGAAGATCAATCGATCGAAAGCTTGATATGTCTTTCCCTTTCCTTTATGTTTTATTGTATCATTTCTGTATTATTTCTCACGTGAGGCTTTGCTACATACAGCGTTTTCTTTTTGTGACATTTTGACTGAAGATAATCAGCAGAATTGCCATAAAATTGAATCTGCAGTAAGAAACACCATGTCAGAAACGAAACATGATAAATGTGGAGAAGTAGGCTGCAAGGGTTTAGGCTATCTGGAACAGAACTTGGCTTGGCACTCCTTGCTTACAAGCTGTACATTCTGCATGTACCTCTGTGCTATGGTGATCAAACTAGACGGTCGATCAAAATCGGCCAGTGAGCGCCCAGGTTAAAACTCTCTTGTTCTTCAACAACGATAAAAATTTCTGAAAGTCCTCACTCACACCAGTCACATCAGCTGCTGTGAAACCCTAGTGTAAGTGTAAGATATCTCTGGTGAAACCCTGCCAGGCTCATGTTTTATTGTATCGAAATTTCTGTTAGTGGTCTGGAGAAAGAAAAAAACCAAAAACCTGTCTTTTATCAGAGACGCTTTTTTTTTTTCGTCGCAGGATTACCGAATCCGCATTCCACCAGAAAACACACCGTAGCTTTGCAATGGGACAAGAGTGAGAAAAGATAATTAAAAATGATTACATTTGAAAGAAGTGTATCACTAACCGCTATCTCCAAACCAAAAACCTATTACTAAACCCGTCCCTTATTAAAACTAACTGTCGTGGAGTCACCATACCACCCAATTGCCTGGTGCTCGTTTCGTTGTGTGTGTGTGTGTGGGGGGGGGGGATTCTGAGCAGAATGTGTATCCTTTCTCAGATAATATGGTATGAATGTGGTTTTAATGAATTTTTTTTTTTTTATAACTACAGATCAAGTTGTTGGATTATGTAAAAATAGTGCTGTGCTACCAATGAAAGAGTCAAACCGGCCTCAGCTAAACTATCGTAACTCTACCTTTTCTCAAATATTGAGATAGGTTAATTGGTATTCTTGTATCCCTTGATAGCCGACAGGTTGTGTTGTATGTTTGGGGTTAAATTTTGAAAACTAAGGGTTAAATAATGTTTGTTTGTTGGCTTTTTAATACGGTAGTCTACTCTGAAGATAATAATGTTCCTTGGTACAGGGCATTGGATAGGTAGATGTGTATGAGTGCTTAAACAGCATATTCCGATGTACAACCCAAGTTCCTATCCCCCTTTAATTCTACACCTGCGGGGGGTATCATACTAAATCCGGTCCTACACAGTGAGCTGCTGGCAGACAAGCACACCATAATTTCATATTATATTTTCTTAGTAAATCCAGGGAGACCTTATTATCATACTAAGCCCGGTCGGATACAGTCAGATGCAGGCAGACAAGAAGTGCACACCATAATTTCCTATATTTTCTTAGTAAATCCAGGAAGACTCTATCATACTAAGCCCGGTCAGACACAGTCAGTTGCTGGCAGACAAGATGACTGTGCACACCATAATTTCCTATATTTTCTTAATAAATCCAGGAACACCCTATCACACTAATCCAGGCCAGACACAGTCAGCTTCTGCCATTGTTTCGTGGGTATTTTGCTGGCAGCAACTGACTGTGTCTGACCGGGCTCAGTATGATACCTCCCTTAGTCAAACACCGCGTTGAGTCGGCGATTACAAGACAAATAAAATTGCGCTAACCACTTTGCAATGGAGATCTGGTATCGATGCTGATGTTGTACGAACTGCCCTCTCACAGCAATCCCACAGGCGCACTGCTCACAGTCCGATCATTTCAGGTGGTGTTGTAGATGGGGCTGAACAAGTGAATGAGTGACCCCCACGGCGTGTGAGTGAGTGAGTGAGTGAGCGATCTCTCGCACATGTCTCGGCGTAACCCGTGGGTACACCGCTGGTTGTTGCAGCACTTGCAGTCCAGCGAAAGATGGGAAAGTCTAAGCTTTGTTGGTGTAGACGTGTTAGTAAGTGATTTCATTTAGTCTTTCTGTGGCGTGGGAGTAAATGCAGTGGATCAATTAGTGCAGGTAAGGAACCATGATATTATTACCATTGTGTCTTATCCTGTTCTTTTCTCCTTGCTATAAAAATGTCACACTTCATACATACTTTCATACTTAGGTGTGATTCGTATTTTTGTATTTTGTATTTTGTATACTTCTTTAATCCCATTTGGGAATTTGCCTTACTGTCATTGCAGCCCAGTTACAACTGGAGCAGAAACGTCGTCGCCTCAGTGCAGCGCCGGTTGGCGGTTTTTTTTGGGGGGGGGGGGGGAGGGAGTGAGTACATACATTTTTATTTAATTTTGCCCGGGCAGCGGTCTGTTCGGCCTGCTCTTCTCGATTTCCAACTGTCAAGGTATCTTTAACGTGCGCAACGTACACGCGCCCCCCCCCCCGAATTTTTCGTCCTTATCCGAGAAGTCTAGGTGCTCGATCCTATCCACCTTAGGATCAGGGACGGGAAAATATGAGAAAAATCCCCAAAATTCAAACATGCCTGCACCGACCGGGATTTGAACCGGGTACCTTTGGCATGAGAGGCGAGCCTCTAGACCACAGTGTCCCCTATGACCATCGTATCCCTAAGACTACTGTGTCCCCTAGATCTAGAAAAAAAAAAAAGGGGTGGGGAGAGAGCAATGAGAATATAAGGACAGAGAAGATTACATAAGATAAAAATCAGTGAACGGACCCTATGAGGGTACTTCGCTTTCACAGAGCGTTTAAGAGCACATAGTACATGGTACACACATTGAACTCATCATTACATTAACATAAGCATAACTCATTAACCATAATAAGAGGTGTTTGTTAGTTGAAACGACGCATTGCGTAATCACGCGTGCAGCCGCCCCACACAGATGCTCACTCACACACATAAGGGAAGGGGTGCACCACACAGGACATGAAACTCAAAGAGAAACTGGATAGCAATTAACAACAACAATAAAAATAACGACAGCAACAGCTAGAACACACACAAGGCCAAAAAAAACAACACTAGTTGAGAGAGAGAGAGAGAGAGAGAGAGAGAGAGAGAGAGAGAGAGAGAGAGAGAGAGAGAGAGAGAGAGAGAGAACAAAAAGTCGAAAGAGAAAACAAATCAATACAGAGAATAGACAAAGAGTGAAAGGGGAAGGGGCAAATTTCTGATCCTTTCTTGCCCTGTTCTTCTCCTTTCCATCATCCACTCTCGTTCCGCCTCACATTCTCCACTGCATGTACTCCACGCAAGACTTTCATCCAAGAGACCCCACCGCTTTTCTTCAGTCCATCTGCACGCTCTCTCACTCTGAAGTAACTCTGTGTAGAGAGGGCATTGAAACAGTACCCTGATTACCGTGAAAGACCATTAACCCCCACATAACCCAGATGTTGGCGTTTTGTCTACTTCTTCCGTGTTGTAGCGTGAGGAAAACAAACTCACTCTACTGGGGGTAGATAGCGGTGATAAGGAATGCGCGTGTAGATCTGGGTTGCTGTAAGATCTAGTTTGTCAGCTTCATATTGTCGTAGACACACACACACACACACCCACACCCACTCACACACACACACGCGCACACACATACACTCACAGAGAGGCCGGCCTAATTTCGAGAAATCGGCAGAGAGAGAGAGACAGAGACATAGACAGAGAGAGAGAGAGAGACAGAGAGAGGCCGGCCAAATTTCGAGAAATCAGCAGAGAGACAGAGAGAAAGAGAGAGAGAGAGAGAAAGAGAGAGAGAGAGAGAGAGAGAGAGAGACCAAATGATCAGAAAACGGAGAAAGAGAAGCAAATTAAGAAAAATCAGCACAGAGAGGAGAAGCATAATACAAGAAATCTGTTGAGACAGAGAGAGAGAGAGAGAGAGAGAGAGAGAGAGAGAGAGAGAGAGAGAGAGAGAGAGGGGGGGGGGAAAGAGACAGCAGCATGAGGAAGAAAAAAATAAAGAACGCAAAAAAAAAAAGTTTCTGGACTGGATTACTGTTGCGTTTAAACTTTGTCCTTGAAATGTAAACAATTTGGCGCGTGCATTAAAGTTAAGGCGTCCCTATGTGAACTCGGCGTAGAAAATTGGAGTGGAGAGCGCACGTTATAAAGTTGCAATTACAGGAAACAGATTTAATTACGTGTATTTTTGAAACGTCAACGTAAAGCAAAGTCATGGCGCGTAAGCACGTAAATTGGTGCATACATGCAGAACATAGTAATACAGAGAAATAGCTCACATTACACAACGTTGAGACTAATTTGCCGCAGAAGCATCTGTAAGATAAACCGCGTCCTTAGTTCTTGGTTGTTCGACTCCGTTTTCTGAAAAACTGGAGGTTATTTAGTATGTAGAAGAGGTATAACAAATGAGCACTTTGACCCTTTGTTTAAAGTGCATTGTGGCACTTATCAAACTGTTTCGCAGTTCCGATTTATTGCCATAACTCCTCATCACAATATTACTAAAGCCGCAAACGTTTAACGTCGAATTTCTCAATTGTGCAAACAGTGGAGTTTGCAACAAACCAGAACTAAGGCGGCGAAACTTCAGATCTGTTAAAGCCACAAGGCACGACTCGGGAACAGCAAGAATCCATGTATTTACATACAAACAAACAAGAAATCTATACAATCGATTGCAAGACAGCGAAAGGAAATGAAAGAGGCCACACAAGCTCTCGATAGCTCAGCGTCTTCATCAGGGAACGACAACATCAACAACAGCAAGAGAGGTGTGGAGTGAAGACCCTGGCTGGTCGACAGCTTGTGTAATCTCTTTCATATTTATTCTTTTAGCATTAAATTGTATATTTGTTGTTGTTGTTCCTAGTCCTTGGCTTTGCAAAATGCAACTCTTTCTCTCTCTCTCTCTCTCTCATTTTCAGCTCCCTCCTCCCTCTCTCAATCGCTCTGACTCCTTTCTCTCTCTGTTTCTCTTTCTCTCCACCTGTCTCAGTCTGTGTGTGTGTGTGTGTATTTCTCTCTTTCTCTCTCACCCCTTCTCTCTCACTGTCACTCTCCCTCTCTCCTTCTCTTTGATTCCTTCTCTCCCCTTCTACCTCACCCCTGTCTCTCTCTCTCACTTCCCCTCTTTCCTATTCTCGCTATCTCTCATTCTCTCTATCTCTCACTCCCCGTCTCTATCTCTCACTCCCTCTCTCTTCTTCTCTCCCAATTCCCTTCTCTCTCTCTTTCACCCCTCCCTCTTTCTCTCATTCACTCACTCTCACAAACTCTTCCACCTCCCTCTCGCCTTCTCTCTCTCTCTCTCTCTTGTCACTTATTAACTTTATGCCCAGCCCCGCTGCCACCCCACACATTTTCTTTGGATTACATAATGGTTTGTAAGACATGTCCTCGTACATTGATCATCTTATTTTATTCTCCAAACATTCCTTTTATTCTTTTCTGTATTGTCTATACCGTCATGTACACGTGCATTTCTTTCTGACTGTTCAAAAATGCTCTTTACGGGAAACCATCGTAAATTGCCAAACTTTTGCAAGAGACACGATCAACCATTTTGCGCTGCGCGCTGCAGAACACAGATGCAATGCAAATAACAGCGTCGGGGAGTGGATGAAGGAGGGAACGAGATCTAGAGGATGTGAGTGAACGCCATGACAGGTGGAAGGAAGACCCTATAAAGTACGCTAGGCTTGAGCCTACTCACAACTGTGCATTTCACAGTAAATTGACTTGGACAAGAAGGAAGCTCGCCCACGAGTGATAGGGCTCAGTGATTAAATAATTTCTTCCCGATCCTTGGCACCGATCGTTAGCGACCGATAAGGAGGTGTTGGGAGCAAAAGGGGGGGGGGGGCGTGGGTGCAAAAAAAGGGGGCCGGGGCGCATGATTTTTTTCCGTACGAGCTTTAGCAAATTCAGGAGCAGGGCAGCAACAGACCCCCAAACACAGGTCATCGGCTAAGGGATTTCTCGTCCTATCGAACACTGCCATGGGTCCTGCAATCTCTGGACTGTGCCTAATAATTATGACTGTGAACGTCACCGAAAATCCCTGGGATGTGTCGGAGCTGTAATGTGTTTGGGGGTGTGTTGCTGCCCCGCTCCTGAATTTGCTAAAGCTCGTTCGGAAAAAAAATCACGCGGGCGGGGCGGAGTCCAAATCCTGACCCAACAACCCCGACAGCCCTGATGGGTGAGTGGCTACGATGGGTTCCATGATAAAACACATTATAAAACCATACTAGGACAAAACAACTGTTTGAAAGATACTGCGAGGTTAATCATGATGGTTTCCATGACTCAAAACATTATGTATTACGCCAAACAAGGGGCCATGTGGTGACCAGAATTAAATGGCTCTTCCTGCAGTTTAGCCCTGACGGTCGAATAGTCATAATGGGTTCCGTGACAAAACAGAGTATAAGCCAAACAGGGGCACTGTCGTTTGAAAGACAAGACGTCATAAAATGTATGAACCATCATGCACTGCTCCCCAGTGAGTCTGAGTTAAAGTAGTTCTTAAAAAATTATGAGATAATTATCTAAGGGCATCAACTAAAATCAAATCATTGTCCACGATGTTTTTTTTTTCAAGACACCTTTCTTGCACAAGGGGATTGTGAGTTATTTATGAAAACGTGATGCTAGCTATAATCATTAAAAAACTAGAAACGTCTGGCGTCTGGTGACGACAGAAATATTTTGTTGTAAGTTTGCAAAGTCAGCAGTGTAAATTTTTTCTATTTTTTTTTCTTTTATCTTTGTAAATCTTTGGGGTAGTAAAACAAATTTAGGCAGCCCAAATTCAGATGAAACAAACCAATCGTGACCTTATTTCTTGTTTTGTTCTGTCTCCGTTTTCTGAAAAGCTGGAGATCTTTTCGAGAGAAGAAGAGGTAGAACAAATGCACACTTAGACACTGGTTTAAAGTGCATTGTGGCTCTTATCAAGCTGTTTCACAGCTTCGATTTATTCTAACTCCTTATCACAATACTAAAGCCACAAACATTTAACGTGGAACTTCTCAGTTAAATGCAAAAAGTGGAATTACAACAAACAAGAACTAAAGTTGCACAATGTAATTTCACGTAATTTATTGTGTCTAGAGAGAGCAGCGCAGACAAAAGTGCGTCATCTCAATCAATCAGACAAAACGTTCTAATCAAATCCTCTCGTGAACCGACAAGAAATTGATTGGTCGTGCGTGACGCATTGTCGAGTGTCGAACTCGGCCAGCGAAGACAGGGGGTCGGGTATGAAAATGATCATCTATCAGACCGGATAACTTCTTTGTATAAGAGTACTGTAACTTTCAGAAAGTAGACCAGGGTGTCGACATCAGTAATGACACGTGTCACAACTTCCTCTGTTTCTAAACCTGTCTTCAGGAGAGATCTTTAACAATCATTTCAATGGTTTACTCCAACGATAAGCTTTGTCACCAGCTTCGTCCAAACAAAGGCTTTGCCTACAGGGCTCATGTGATTGATTTTTGATAAGCCAGGCCACAGCAATATTTTCTTTTCTTTAATTAGGCCCAACTGTAAGTCAGTATGGCGGTATGAGGTTGTAGCAGTTTGATCTAATATGTACAGATGATTGTTCTTTTCAACATACCTGTGTTTTCAGTCTTTATTTGAGAAGGTTCGCTGTTTTTTGGCATTTACATATAAATTTTCTTGCTCTTGTTTCTGTGTGTTTCTGTGGTAGGGATTAGTTTTTTTTTGTTTTTTTTTGTTTTAGAATTTTGCCCCGGGCAGTGGCCTTATTCGGACTTCTCTTCTCGACTATCAACTGCCAAGGTAACTTTAACGAGCGCAGCTTGCACACGGGCCATTCGAGTTTTTCTTCCTTATCCGAGAAGACTAGGTGCTGGATCCTACCCACCATAGGATCAGGGACAAAAAATCCCCCCCCCCCCCCACAAAAAATAAATTCAAATGTCTGCACCAACCGGGGATCGAGCCCGGTTCCTTCGGCATGAGAGGCGAGCACTTTGCCAACGTGTCCTCTTTCAACATACCTCTTTCCTGGAGCTATTTTCAAGATAACTAAGCCCCGGGGGACTTCTTCATGTTCTGCACCCTCATTCTGCTTTCTATGTTTTATATGCCGCAATTTCTTTCATTTAAAAAAAAAAAAAAATTCCTTTCCCCACATCGCCCGTGGCTCTGATTTTCCATTTTTTCCTTCTTCTACTTCATCTTTCCATCTTCTTTTCTGTTTCTCCTCATCTTCATTTTCTCCCTCTTTCTCTCTCTCGCTCTCTCATTCTCCCCGTCTCTCTGTCTCTCATTATTGTTCAGTTTTTGAGCGTATCGCGATTTTTGTGCGTTAATAAAGAACGAATGTTTTTGTTGAGCAGCTTTCGTATCCTGCTTGCAAGCAATTCAACACTGGAGCCCCTAAAAATTACATTCTAAACCAAAATAAAATGAAAAAAAAAACCCACAAAAATGTTTTTTGGCTGTTGTTGGGCAATCTCTCGAGCTAAAATTGCCCACATTTGGCAGAAAAACAGACCAATTTTTGGAAACACTGAGATTAATTTACCATTAATTTCCATCGATAAGGCTCCACGATGTCGACATAGGCTATACCAGTCCATGGAAATTTCCAATTTCTCTCTGATCTATTCAATCGGTGAAAAAAGAAGAAAGTAATAAAGTTACATAACGATTTCTTGCAGTCGATACGTTCCAATCGATAGATGTTGAAATCAAAGATAGAAAACGCTGCACATTTAACCTTGCGTGTCCTGGAGGTGTTCACGAACGGGCGCCGGGATAGATTTGTTATACGACAGATCAATTATTCTCTGACAAAAAGCCCCGTAAAAACAAAAAGTCATGTATAGGAAATTTGGAACAAAAATATTCATGCACATAAATCCTGTGGTGGTTCCTGATAATACGCGACCCTGGTTTTTGTATGTTCTAACTCTACGTTTTGTACAACTGAGAAATTTGACGTCAAACGTTCGCAGCTTTGGTTATTATGATATGATTAGGCGTCCGAATTACTCGGAACTGTGAAACAGCTTGATAAGTGCCAAATACATTTTAAACAAGTGCCAAAGTGTGCATTTGTTATATATTATGTCTTCTACTAGTATGTAGAAAGATTTCCACTTTTTCAGAAAATGGAGACAGAACCAACACCAAGTGTCAGAAATAGCTCAACTGTCTAATTCAACACTATTGACAGCCTAACATTACACCTACCACCAGACATGAGACGATCTTCAGTGATAATACTTAGCAATTTACGCCAGCGTAGCGGTTCAATGGTTTGAGCGTTGACAGGGGTGCCAGAGGTCCCACTGTTCGAATCCCGCTGGGGAACTGCCCAGCAATAACTACTTCTAGAAGTGTTTTTTGGACATTACCTCTTCGGTGCCTGAAGGCGGGTCCAAGCTTTGCATGGACGGATTGAGAATTTCATCAGAAGCATTATCAATTATGTTTGATTTACTATCTCTCCCCCCCCCCCCCCCAACTAATCTTCTTCTCTCCTCCCCCCCCCCCCCCCGAAAAAAAATTGAACTGCATGGATGGCCCACTGTTGAAAATCACATCTAGCGATGTTCGTGATTTGTTATAATTTATACACATACTGTGTTTTGTCCTGACACAGTTCTCTTCTCGCCCTATTATTGATCTCGATCTAGTACATGGAAGTCAGACGAGAAATGCCTCCAATCATCGTCCAAAATAATAATAACAACAACAACAAAATTAAAAACCAAAACCAAACAAGAAAATGAGCATGGTTTATGACGGCGACGATGCATCGATTCAAACTACAGCCTGACATGGAAATCCTATAAATAAAAGAAACGAAAACAGTGTTATTGTATCGTTTCTTGTTGACTTTTAACGATATTTTCTCTGAGGGTGAATTCAGTGTATCTTGACATTTTGAAGTTCGTAATATGACTATCCTGATGAAAATGCCGCGGTTGTCGCTAACGTTACACTAGCTCCACCGAGGGTCGACGGTTCTGTCGGCTGAGCAGTGACCTGTTTGTAAATAGTGCTGGTCCTGCGTGAGAGATTATTTTTCGATCTACGGCAGTTGTGTTGTTCGCCAGTTGTCTGTTTGTCTGTCTGTCTGTCTGTTTGTCTGTCTGTCTGCACTTCTACAACCTTTTCCTATCGGGGAAGGAGTACCATATGAGTTGCAGTTACACAACTTGAGTCGGGCATGTATTTCATGCGCTGAGTGTTTTAGTCGCCGAACCATGCATTTACCACGAAAACATACACCTAGATGAGAACTCTCCGGCGGAGGTGGGGGAAGGAACACTGCCCCCGCCCACCCCCCCCCCCGCTCAAGGGCGCTCCTTGTAGTATTTCTAGTATTTCAAATAAAACTCCCCTCTCGGTCTGTCTGTTTGTCTGTCTATCTCTCTCCATCAAGCCAACACTTGTGTAAGAATCGATAGTAAGTCAAAAGCACGTTATCAGGTTTGAAGGCGCAGGATAATTATTCATTTTTGTTTTTCTCTCTCTCTCTCTCTTTCCGTCTGCCTGTCTCTCTTTCTCCTTACCTCTGCCGGCCTGTCTGCCCCCTCCCTCCTCTCTCTGTCTGTCTCTTTCTTTCTCTACCCCGCCTCCACCCCTAACGTTACACTAGCTCCACCGAGGGTCGACGGTTCTGTCGGCTGAGCAGTGACCTGTTTGTAAATAGTGCTGGTCCTGCGTGAGAGATTATTTTTCGATCTACGGCAGTTGTGTTGTTCGCCAGTTGTCTGTTTGTCTGTCTGTCTGTCTGTTTGTCTGTCTGTCTGCACTTCTACAACCTTTTAAAAGGGGAAAAGCCTAGTCAATTTTTCACATCTAGTTGGGAGATTTTTATTTCCGTGAAATGTAAAATTCAAAATAATGTCAATAGTAGACGAATGTTTTTGGATTGATAGAAGGAGAAAAACAAAACAGAAATACACACTGGTACCATGCTTGCTGCAACCTAGTCAAAGTAACTTTTTTTGGGTTAAAAACCAGGAGACAACTCTATCTGACTGACAAAATGGAAGACTGGGAGTCAAATTTCTAGATTATCCAGGAGCAAATAAACTCTTAATACACATCAAAGCAAACAGAGAAACATAGAAGATCCTTTTACCATTCTGCAATTCGCCTCAATTATGCATTCTTACTAGATTTGTGAGTCATAAATATGTTATTAGCCTAAGTCTCCATGGCGTATTGCATGCTTCATGTGATATGTCTGTTATGGAGTTATGACGTGTTTATATGTAATTGTAGATAAGATGTGTATATCATGTATGTGAACTCAAACGCTTTGTGAAAATGAATTTATCCCAAGGGATATTGAAGTAAACCTTATCTTCGTATCGTATCTTAAGTAGGCCTACTGTACGTGTGTAATATGTTGTGTATTTAGTGAGAGTGGATTTAGAGAAGAGAAATACACCAAAAGAGGATCTCACTATAATGGAGCCAGAGGGTGAACATGTAACCACGTAAAATTTCGTGACTACGCGATAAAAAATCATGAAACTTTGTGTGGTGCTTCAATTTTTTGACGATAAGTTATGTGGACACATTCATTTCGGACAAAAATAACCCTTTAATTATTTGTTTACGATTTTTCTTAGCTGCAAAAACAGAGACGCATTTTCGTCGAATAGAATCAAAAAGCATGATCGGAAATTTCGTCCTTAACCTCTCCTTATATACTGGTGGTCGAAAATCAACGTAATCATCTGTGTATTTCTACCTAAGTTCTATTAGTCATTGCATCGAATCCAAATGCTGCTTTTAATGTAGCCTAAATCTAGATATATTATTATGGTTGGGCTTCCTACAAAGAAATCTGCAAGATCAATCTTGCGCGGGTCGGCTAGTTTAGTTAAAGAGGGATAAGGCTGCTGTGAGAGAAATGAAATGATGAGATTTTTTTCAAGAGAGGAGGGGCGGTGTAGGGGAAGAAATTGCAGTGATGATATAAAATATTTGTGGTACAATATAATTTGGACTTAACCACCAACTGGCGCCCAGAAAAATGGGATACTTTCTGTGTTAATGTTTTGATATTTCACCGTCCCAATACTGTACTGCTTTATTCTATCTTTACACCAGCATGTTTTGAGGAAATCGTTTGTAAAGTTTGTAGTTAAACTTTACAAAGTGTAAAGTTCTTTCACCCCCCCCCCTCTCTCTCTCTCTCTTATGTCTCTGTCTCCCTCTCTTTCTGGCTCTCTCTCCTATCTCTCTCTTTGTCCCTCTGTCTCTCTCTTTCTCTTTTTCTCTCTCTGTCTCTTCTTTCTCTCTCTGTCCGTGTGGTGTGTCTCTCTCTCTTCCTGTCTTTCTCACTCTCTCTGTCTCTTTCTTTCTCTCTCTGTCTCTCCTTTCTCCCCCTCTCTCTCTTTCTGTCTTTCTCTCTCTCTGTCTTCTGTCTCTCTCTCTTTCTCTCCCTCCCTGTCTCTCTCTCTGTTTATTAAATCTCCCTTTTTTCCCATTTCAACACATAATCAGCCGATGTCTTATAACAAAATACATCGAGACCCGCGGGGTAAACTATCGTCACTTGACTTTTTTCAAATATTGAAATATTAAGCATGCCTGTAGCCCAGAGTATGTGAGAGAGATGGGGAGAGAATGAATCTAATGAGAGAGAGAGAGAGAGAGAGAGAGAGAGAGAGAGAGAGAGAGAGAGAGAGAGAGAGAGAGAGAGAGAGAGAGAGAGAGACAGAGAGAGAGAGAGAGAGAGAGAGAGAGAGAGAGAGAGAGAGAGAGAGAGAGAGAGAGAGAGAGAGAGAGAGAGAGCAGAATAAAGGAGAATGAGAGAGAAGGAGAAAGAGAGAGAGAGAGTAAAAGTGAAAGAGTGAGTTAAACACGGAGAAAGAGAAAGAGAGAGAAAGAGAGCGAGAGAGAGAAAGAGAGACATTGTATGTGTGTATGAGAGAGAGAGAGATAGAGAGAAAGGGAGAGAAGAGAGAGAAATGGTGAGAGATGAGAGACCAACACACAAACAGACACAGAGGGTGTTCTGCTCTGCCACCTCATAAACGAGATAGACTGTATCGGAACAATAACTGTATGCTCGATGCTTCACCAGCTGCAGCGGTTGTGACAGGCTGATTACTGGATCGATATCTGCTATTCATTGCAAACTTGCAGTGTTTTGTCCCCCACCCCACCTCTTTTATTTAGATTATCACTCCCCCCTCCCCTTCCCCAATGTAATGTTTCTATGTCATATTTTCAAGATACACAGGGATTAACTACCTGACTCACCTACACACACCCGTGTGCCTGACTCACTCACACATTGATCCAGATAGCCTAGCCTACACTTCGTCAAACGCCCATTCACTGAAACCAAAGTGCTAACTCACTGCTGTGGCTATTAAGTCCCTCCCCGCGACCCGTCCACAACTGGCCTTTATTGTGCTTATTTGTTCGGTCAAGATTCGTTCTTACTGGCCATTTCTCCGTCTGTCTGTCTGTCTCTCTCTCTGTCTCTCTTTCTCTCTTCTCCCCCCCCCTCTCCAACCTTCTTTTCCGTCTTTGAAACGATCAAAGAACAAATTCCTCTCTTCAGCATTCCCAAAGGCAAAAGAAATATATGCTCTGCCCCCCCCCCCCTCCCCCTTCCAAGACAATATGTGCATCTGAACAACCTGGGACTTAATGCAGTCTTCCCACCACAGAATACGATGAATTATTTGATTGGTTTTCTATTTTGCTTTCAAAGAAATGTTAACTTTTAGTGTTTGTCACACTACATTGACTGTTCATTCCCTTCTAAAATTCTTATCTCAATTTCCCCATAATTGTATTCGTAAAGAACCTAAATTAGACGGTTTTAACTGGTATATTTTCTGAATGTTCCTACCCTCCTAACTCGAACTTTGGAGACACACCGAAAAGCTTATAAATTGGTAGTACATCACCACAACTATGCTATATTTTAGCACTTTAGAGACAGGAATATTTGGACGTTCCCCATCTAGGAAGACGGGGATTCATGGGAAAAAAATATTGTGTTTACAGCAGCAGGAAAATCTGCCATTGATATGTACACATCTGTAGATTTTATGAAACAAACATTCTGATTGGCTACAAGACCATGACACTAGTCCCATCGCCATTTTCACTGTAAAATAAATGGGCTGATCATCGACCTTGTCGACTTCAAAGTGTTCAACAATATTAGACCTTTGAAATGTGGCATTTTCAATCACTTAATCTAGATCATGGAACTTAAAGTATTTGCAAGCCAACCTTTAATCACTTTCTGTGCCTCTTGTGAAAATGCCAAAAAAAAATAATAAAAAAATACCGAGTTAGATGGATTAAAGATACAAAAATGCAGTAACAGCAGAGATCTTGATGTAGATTATCAATTATTCTGTGTAATAAGGCTGGTGGTTTTTCAGACTTATTTATTTGCGTGCATCAAGTCGCCGAGGAGTCTCACAATTAGCGCTGCCGGTGAAGATTTTCAGAAATCGCAAGATTTTGTTTCCAACCCAAAACATAAACAAATATTTTACAATTTCACAATACATTCAAGAATAGCTGCATCCAGTGTGAAACATCCTCCCATACCGGCTATCACAAACTTATTTTATCTTTTTAAGTCACGAAAAGCTTTATGAGGAGAGAGACAGTTTTTGCACGTCATTTTAAGGCAGTATTGTAGGTGCTTGAAATATTTATGGGGTCAAGGAGCCTTTCTGTCAGTGTTTTCTTTCATTTTTTAAATACATTAATAATAAGAACTATACGAAACCTCGAAAAATCCCAAAATCTTGAAAAAAAAAGTGCCAAGATCCCAGGGTAACCTTAAAATCCCAAGAACACTAAAGCCCGAGCAGAGCCGCTCACAAACCTGTCACGATCAAGATACAGTCTTAGGAGTGAAACATATCAAGCCTGATGTAGGCTCCAGAATGGTGGCTCCCCGCTCTTAAATTTTGCATCATACTAATACACTAATTACTGCCCACGCCGCCGTACGTACATTGTCTTGACACCGCCGGTGTGGACAGTGATTAGTATATTCTTGGTAGTCCATCAGAATCCGATGATGACGCTGTTTCTCTGCTCTCAGCGATGACGGCTCATGTGGCTCCGCAGACCGAAGCTGAAAGCACACAGGTGCCCGCAGGTGTCGCATTGAAAGTTTGAATTTTGGACCGAGGTGGACGCTGCTGTGACGTCTGTCCCTCGCCGCATCGAGGCGCTGTCGCCGATCCTTATCAAAAGCAGTGGTTGCCTTGGAGGTGAGAGACCTCCACCCTGATCTATTGGAGGCACACGCTTCCAGCTGGCGTGGCTGAATGCCGCTCCACTTAAGGTTGTTTTTTAAGGTGTCCTTGTACCTCAGTTTTGGGCGTCCTTTGATTAGTGTATTAGTGTGATGCAAAACGTTAAGAGCGGGGAGCTACCAGTCTGGCGCCTACACTAGCCTTCTTCTGTTTCACCCCTATCTATCGAACAGCTGACGCGTGGAACAGGTGAAGGCCACGGCTGGATAGCGGTGCGTGCAGCCGAAAGAAAGATATAAAAAATGCATGTCAATGACTGCAGGGTCATGGCTTAGCACAGTGTGTGTGTGTAGGGTGTAAAATGGACATCAAACACTGTTGACACACACTTGCAGATAAAACTGTTGAACGATTGCAGTTGCTGGTTCAAATTGAGACTACAGTGATAGTGCTGATTTCGTCCACGCCAAATTTGTAAGTCATTGTTTAAAAAAATGTGTTAGACACTTGTACTTTACACCCCCACGACGTCAGAGATAAGAAACAGTGACAAAGTTGCATTTTTTTTTTTTCGTAGAGTCACACTATCGAAGCCGTCGTCCAAAATGAGCGAAGTGGCTATTTGATTTTATCAATAAATAACGCATGGTAAATTCAGTTGCCGCTTTCCCTAATTTTCTACGTTAAAGCTGAGTTTGCGTTAGAGTTTGGGTATTACGGCGCATCGGCAGGATAATTACCACTTTATTTGTGTTTGGTATTCAGAGTTCCATAAATCTAAATTTCACAAATAGAATTAATAGTTAGTTCCGTACAAATTTGATTACGTTGGTAAAGTCGGCCTAGATTTTCATTTTACATAATGTCAACCTACTCACTTCGTCATTCTTTTTTGCCAATATTAGTGGGCTTTTGGAAGGAGAAAGAATTTGGTTTTTTTTCTTGTTCTAGTCGCTGAGATACATGTATATATCGCATGAAGGCACTATGCCTGCGGATCCATGAAAGAATTATTTTCTGACTTGGACCTGCAGCTCAGCTCTTCATTTCTGAAAGAGGTCTAACTCTACGAGTTGACTTAACAGACTTTTATCATATTTACGAAATTCATAGACATACTTTAGAGTACGAGCCTTTTCCCTGTTAGATCTTTAAATTCTCTTTATCTGATCTTACCTATAGGCATCTGAGGGCTGTAAGCTAGCCCAAAGAGAGATAACGAAAAAAAAACCCACAAAAAACTCGTGAGACGCGCAAAGTGCCGTCATCGTTCTGACGCACCGTTGAACCCAAACTCGAACTCAAAACTATTGGAAAGAGAAGGTCAATTTTTTTTCTTGTTCTACTCGCTGAATGAGGCACCCGGCGTTGCCGGGATAAATTTGTTTATTAACTCTAGTTTTGAGTTATTATAATGCATCTGCTTTATCTTGCCGATTTCTTTAGATTTCTTTTGTTCTTATTGTTGTTTGTTTGTTTATTCTCAGATAAATCTTATACCCAACCCGAGACACAGGATATCAGGACGAGTCAATTCGTCGTATTCCGTCCGTCGACTTGGGCGTGTATCATCGATGTCAACAATGCAACATTTCGCACCACACTCCTTCATAATTGAACGGAAAAGAGGAGTAGTCACCGTATTTATTTACACATGCGTAATTTGTGGACCTATAGTGGAAGAAGAAATGGTTCGTCGCAGTATAGGGAACGGAATTTAATGAGACAGTTACTATATTTAAATTTACCGATGACGTCATGGGACATTCGAACTGTTCAACGTGGTGGTTAAGCACAGTTGTTATGGACTTTGTAAGGGCGATTCGAGGCATAAAGATCAACTGCACATGAAAAGTGTGTACAAAGTCGATAACTGTGCTTAACCGCCGCTCTGAACAGTCTGAATGTCCCATGACGTAAATGTAAATATAGCAACTGTGTCATTCAATCCCGTTCCCTATTCTGTGTCTGGGACCCTAAGCACACCGTCAACATTCGATGCTGACATTGTCACGAAATGGCTGTATTCCGCGTATTAAGAAGTGAGCGTATTTAATCGTGAACACATCGGCATGCAGTGTCATGTCGTCATGGGCTCACGCTTTCGTGAAAAATGTTTCCAGCATTTCTGTCTTTCATCCTTTCTCCCCTTCTCCCTCCTTCCTTTCTTTCTCATTCTCTCTCTCATCCCTCCCCTTCTCGCTCTCTCTCCCTGGCTTTCAGAATTTCTCTTTCTTCCCCTCTCTCTCCCTCCTCTCTCTTCCCTTCCCTTTCTCTCTCTTTCAATCTTTCTCTTTCTTTCTTTTTCTCTCTCCCTCCTCTCATTTCTCTTTCTCCCCCCCCCCCACCCAACTCCCTGACTGTCACCCTTTCATTCTCTTTCTCCTCCCTCCCCTCTCTCCCCGTCTTCCACCATTTCTCTTTCTTCCCTTGCATGGTGTCTCTCATTCTCTTTCTCTCTCTCTCTCTCTCTCTCTCTTTCTGTACCTCACGTCCCCTCTCGCCGTTTTTCCTTGACCTCAGCTGACCACGGCAAGATAGCGATATCGCTTAAACCAGTTGTTGCGGTGACTGACTTATGACCCCTTAGCCTAGGTCCATTGACGGAAAACCCCAACAGCGTGGAGAGTTTGTGCAGGAGCGAACGAGACTATGGGGATTGGAGACAGCTGTGGTGGATTGCACAGAAAGATATCATGTAAACATGTATTTGTATGCCAGAGAGAGAGAGAGAGAGAGAGAGAGAGAGAGAGAGAGAGAGAGAGAGAGAGAGAGAGAGAGAGAGAGAGAGAGAGAGAGAGAGAGAGAGAGAGAGAGAGAGAGAGAGAGAGAGAGAGAGAGAGAGAGAGAGAGAGGGAGGGAGGGAGAGGGAGGAGAGAGAGAGGAGAGAGAGAGGAGAGAGAGAGGAGAGAGAGAGAAGAGTGAGAGAAGAGTGAGAGAAGAGTGAGAGAAGAGTGAGAGAAGAGTGAGAGAAGAGTGAGAGAAGAGTGAGAGAAGAGTGAGAGAGAGTGAGTGAGTGAGTGAGTTTGCCCTTTTATTTTAAGAATCTATTTTTCTTTTAGAATTTATGATACAATTCAGTGTTGACCACTTGTATATTTTGGCCTTATTTCAATTTCTCAAAAATCCCCTGATCAAACTGAACTTCACACTCTGATCTTGTGAAAGTGAACGTTTTACTGATTGTGACAGTTTCTCCGAACCGAAGATCATTTCCAACACAAAGGCCTGTTTTTTTGTGTATTTGGAGAATGTACTTCTTGAAATCGTGATCTCGTCATTTCTGAATAAAGAAAATTCACTTCCATTTTCATCTTTCCAGAGATAACGACGCCATCAGCATCAGCAATACAACACAACAATTTGGGCAGCTTGTTTTTAAAAAGGGGTTAGGGTACAGGGGCAGCCAGTGGGAATGGGGGTAGAGTGGTCTAGAGGCAAGGTGCTCGCCTCTCATGCCAAAAGTACGGGGTTCAAATCCCGGTCGGTGCTGGCATGTTGGAATTTTGGGATTTTTCTGATACTTTGATGTCCCTTTTCCTATGGGAGATAGGATCGAGCACCTAGTCTTCTCGAATAAGAACAAGAAATTCGGAGGGCCGATGTGCACGCTGCGCACGTTAAAAATACCTTGGCACTTGGAAATCGTGGCGAGCAGGCCGTACAAGGCCGCTTCCCGGGCAAAATAAAAAAAAAACCAACAAAAAAACGAATCCTTACCACAACAAGAAAACTAAAACAAGAAAAAATGAGGTGTAAATGCCAAGGGCAGCGAAACCTCCTAAAATAAAGAGCTAAACACAGGGGCAGCCAGTCTTGAGAGGTACCCTTGGTTTTTGATCTATGTAAACTTAATTATGCGAGCAGCCATCGGTATGCCTCTGATGTATAACTTTTAAAGACAAGATCCTGCCCAAGAATATGTCTTATCATGCTTATCAAGGAGGCACGTTGGTCTGGATGCAAAGTGTTTGCCTCTCATGCCGAAGGTACCGGGTTCGGTTCCCGGTGGGCGCACGTATTTTGGAATTTGGGGGAATTTCCTGTCCCTGATCCTATGGTAGGTAGGATCGATAACCTAGTCTTCTGGGATAAGAACTGAAAACTCAGATGGCTCCTGTGCACGCTGTGCACATTAAAGATACCCTGGCAGTTGGAAGTCGAGAAGAGTAGGCCTAACAAGGCCGGCTGCCAGAGCAAAATTTAAAAAAATGTATCCCTATTGCCCCCACCTCCGAAATAGGATCAAAGAAGTATACAGATACAAATACAGCAATAACAAAATAAAAACCAGAAAAAGAGAAGTGCAAAGGATAGTGAAGAATGTAGTGTCCACAACTTGCGCGCGTATAAACACGGCGAGCAATAGTCACAGAGCTCTATGGCACTAGTCTTTTTCATTAAATTATGAAGGGATGTGGTGCGAATTGTTACGTTGTGAAAATGGATGATACGCGCGCAGAGTCGACGGACGGAATTTGGCGAATTGAGCCGTCTCGGTATCCCGTGTCTCCGTTCCCACGGTCCCCTAACAACAACAACTCAATTCTGGCTGTTCTCATTATTCCTTCATTCTTTACACGTGTTGATTCATTACTAAGTCTTGTTCACGTGTTGGCACACTGTCTCTGACAGGAAGCCACCTTACCCTGCCAAGGGCAGCGATTCTCCCAAAACAAAGGCCTCAGCAAAAGAGTGTGGCTTTGGGGATGGGGTCAGCTGAAGGTCTGGGCTCTGATTAGGAAATCAACGCGCCTGCATTTAGTGCAACAATGCATCTCACATAAACTTTCTCAGATTCACGCCGGGCTATTGATTTTGCACGTGCAGTGCGCACGATAAGAGCTGCCCTGATCGTGTTCCAAACCACCCCGATTGAATGGGGAAAATAATCAAGGAGTTTGAAACAAAATAAACAAGTCTATACTTAAACAAACATTCACCCAGAAAGCAAATTGTGAGTTCACCCTATTTTACACTCGGGGTCTGATAGACCACAGACAACCACTCTTATCATCGTAACATCCCCCGACCGAATGTAAAACAGTTAAGCCATGATGATAATAAAAAGGACTGGACAGTTAGTCGGCTCTGTCCACCTCACTGAAGTTATTTACAATTAAATGGTCGTTTCTATGTAGTACAAATAACATTAATGCATATCTTTGGACGACGATTAGAAATGCTAATGATTTGGTGGGGGCTGTTTGGGCCACGAAGCCCAGAAGCTCTCAACAGGATATTTGTTATCAAACCTTTGGCGGTTTCCATCGTATTACTGTAGCCATATCGCTAATGGCAACATTGTTATGGCCAATTATGGCCAATTAGCTAAACCCAAGTCTAACACTACACCCCCCCCCCCCGCTCCCCTCGCCCCTTTAGACGCGGGGCCCAACTGCAAGCAACTGGGCCGATAGGCTTAAAGCCGGCCCTGAAGACACCGATATCAAATTAATAGTACCATTCTTTAAACATTTTAAATAATGGCAGTTTTGTTTCCCACTGATGCTTTTTGATAAAAATACGTATATTAAATAATATAAATGGAGCAATGACTTTAAATATCATGATCATAAAGGTATTAATGAGCGGTAATGGCATGTATTCTTTCTTAATCTAATTAGATGCCTATGGATGATCGTCAAAAATTAAGCAGAGTAATTCAAATGCCCTAAAACGAACTGAGGAACGAAAAAAGGATAGAAATAAGAAACAAACAAATGAATTAACAGATGAACGAACTAGAAATAAACATTGCAAAGGGCACAATCTTTGTCGTTTCTAGTGGCTCTTTGTTAAGGGACCGTAGACTAGATCTAACTACAAAGCCAATTAGAGAAAATACATGTGCAGTGTTGTGTTCGTTGTTCAAATGTGGCTTTGTTATATTTTTAGGATGTAAAATACCACCCGAGACACAGACTACCGAGACGCACCATTCCTTCTTTCACTATTATGTCCACAACTTGAGAGTATATAAACACGGTGAGTACTACTCACAGAGCTCTGTGGTATAGTCTTTTTCGGTCAGTTACGAAGGGGTGTGGTGCGAATTGTTCCATTGTTGATGTGGATGATACACGCGTAAGTCGAAGGACGGAATTTTGCGAATTGAACCGTCTTGGTATCCTGTGTCTCGGTTCCCATGGTCCTCTAACAAGAACACAGTTCCGGCTATTTTCATTATTCCTTCATTCTTAACACATTTGTTGATTCATTGCTTGTTCACACGTTGGCACTGTCTCTTACAGGAAGCCGCCGCATAACTTGCTGGTACAGCCGGGACAATGCAGCTCGATCTTCCAACCTTCAAGAAAATCGAAGCCGTGGGCTGGACAGTGGTCATCTGTACCCTTTTCTTTTTCTTTGGACATGTCGTAGGTACTTAGCAGTGTGTGTATGTATGTATGTGTGTGTGTGTATGTCTGTGTGTTCAACGTAATAATGTGTGAGACGCCCTAGTGAAATGGTCTACATGTCGCGCTCGGCACTTTTGAGACAGAGCCAAAAATAGGTGGATAGGGACCCCACTCTGACGACTGTGTAACTGTAGGTGAACTTTTTCCAAAATACCCTTATCTTAATACCTATTAAATCTGTATTTGTGTCACTTTGTGTTTCAGGGAGTGTATCATAATCAATACAGATATATATGTCAAGCACAGTAAGGCTGAAGATCTTTGTTCCGTGGGGGCTTTATACTAGTGCTGTTCCCCTAATTCATGTACGGTTTCGATAATGGCACGTCCACAATGGAAAACATTGTGTAGTGAAAATCTGAGCCCCGGTACGACAGGGTCATCTGATTAAAGTTGAAACGTCCAAAAACTGAATCACTGCAGAGCCGTCTTAACGCATATATGCACACTGGGCAGTTGTCTCGGGCCCCCAGGGGTTTATGGGGCCCCATGCACGCAAAATTCTGAGTAGTTGCGTAGGGGGGTCGGGCCGCAGCCTATTGCTTTGCCCAGGGGCGCATAATGATGTTAAAACAGCCCTGGAAACACGGGGCCAGGGTTACAACAACCCAGAGCAAAGATTGCCATTAATTTGGTAGCTAGTTGTATAGCCGGCCGGCTGAAGAGCTCCACCCACCAGTGTTCACCGGTGAGTAGGTGAGGAGTAAGGGATCACGCTCACTGAACTCAGCGGCTGTCGAGGATGACTCACAAGTTTTGTGGATGAATGGACAGAGGGGATGGGGGAGGAGGGCAATCATGCTTTTGGATATGACGAAGTACAGTAAGCATCATTATTACCGTAAAAGATTTTTCAAAAATGCTAGCCACGGAGTTGGCAGACACAGAGAGTCTAATGCTGCTGAGGACGGAGTTCAGGGGGTTGAATCATTATCCAGAAATCTGTTTCCTCAGGAAGAATACTGAACTGCGATTTTGTGTGTGTGTGTGTGTGGGGGGGGGGGGTTGGTAGGAAATAGCGGATGAACGAATAGGAATAATGAGTAGATGATATAGAGTGAAAAGGAATGATTAATCACAGGAAGGTGTTACACGGGACAACGGAAGCCCCACAGTGCTGGAAGATATAATTAATGTCATAACGATGTTGCAGAAATAATGAGGATCCGATAGAGATTAGTAGAAAAGGGGTGGGAGATAGATAGATAGATAGATGGATAGATGGATAAATAGATAGATAGACAGACAGTCAGACAGACAGACAGGCAGAGAAAGAGAGAGCGAGGAGAGAAAGAGAGTGGGGGAGGAGGGAGAGGGACAGAAAGAGACCATGAGAGAGAGAGAGAGAGAGAGAGAGAGAGAGGGGGTGAGAGAGAGCGAGAGAGACAGATAGCCATACAGAGGAGAGAGAAAGAAAGTATGAAAGAGAAAAATAGAGAGAGGGGGCAGAGAGAAAGAGAGTACGAGAGAAAGAGAGAGAGAGAGAGAGAGAGAGAAAGAAAGAAAGGGGAGCTTAGATAAGAATAATAAGAAAAAAATTATACCCAGTAGGCGGGCATGACAAACATGACAGATTCCTAATACGCGCTTAGTCAATAATTGTAGAAAACCCTTCCGGCCCTACGGTGACAAAAAAAGTCATTGGTAAGCGTCTTAAGGCGTGTCGTTATCTCAGCTTCCAATTTTTTTACTCGCCTTTGAAAGTACGTTGAGCGGTGGAGAAAAAGACCCTTGGGTATTGAGAGGATGCGTGAGTTTTCGGAGAGCTCCAGCCCCTTAGCAAAAGGAATTGATCACCATCTCAAGGGATCACACGGTGATTACGCTGTATGCTCTAGAAGTGACAGAACTTTGAAGTTGGTCCAGAGAAGAGCTGCTGGCAGCAGTACGGGAAAAGTGAATTCTTGCCAGTTAGATGGTCTCCCGCAGAGCACCAGCGACCCCAGGGCCTTGAAACAATGAAAAACAAGCCATTGTAATGCATTTCTGGCGATCACCAGGGTTTCTATTGTGAAAAGAAAGACAAATAATAGTAGTAACAGGACGAATATTTCCAAGAAAACAATGGCGAGGAGACTACTCGGGCCATATGGCCGGAAATTCTCACAGAGTCTCTCTTATTTTGTAACCAATTAGTGGTCAAATTACCGTGGCCATGTCCTCAACAAAAAGGTTGTATTGTGGCCAACTTGTTGAATATAATCCTAACCCTAACGCTAATCCTAACATAATCCTAACACTCTCCAGAAAAGCACTGCACAAACAAAATCCAATTTTGCTTATATGACATGGCGCAAGTAGTCCACCCCCCCCCCCCCAAAAGCAAAAACAACAACAACAAAGAAAAAATCTTGATAATTCAACACAGGCGGGCTTATAATCTTCTCCAAGAAGATTTTTTTCGATAAACAGTTTCCAGGCCATCCAGCAGAATAGCATAATATTAATCAGACCGACGTTTTCTTTTGCTGTGACTCTAGAAAAGTACGATATGTGAATTTTTTTTATACTGCTGAGCATTCGGCTTTCTCCAGTAGATTATTTTCACTTCTTTGAAATTATTTTTCTCTCTCTCACAATACAATGAAATATTAGATCTACGACACGTCGGGGACACTTGAGTCTGGAGGCCAGGTGCTGGCCTCTCATGTCGGAGGTGCCGGGTTCGATCCCCGGTCAGTGCAGGCATGTTGGAATTTTTTTGGGGGAAAAATTCCTGTCCTCGATTCTATGATAGGTAGATCAAGCACCTAGTCTTCTCGGACAAGGACGAAAAACTGGGAGGCCTCGTGTGCAGGTTGCGCACGTTAAAGATACCTTGGCAGTTGAAAGTGGAGAAGAGCAGGCCGAACAAGGCCGCTGCCCATGCAAAACTTCTAAAAATCTAATCCCCACCACAAAAACACTCAAAAACAAGAATAAGAAACATAAAAAGAAGAAAAGTGAGGTGCAAATGCCAAGAGCAGCGAAACTCCTAAAATAAAAACTTAAAACACATGACACCCAGTCTCCAAAGACAGGCACATGCGCACAAGTTCATTCTCACATTGCCAGATACTCTAGGGTTAGTGATGTGAAATTAAAATCAAAATGAATCCGATTATAACTACGCATGACTTAGACTGTTTTAGGCTGAATGATCGTCCTTTCCTCTGCTCAGAAAAGAAAGTAATTTTTCTCCAATCTCCAATATAAGCCTTCTTCCAGTCCAGGGCTATTCATGAAGGCTGTAAAACATAAATAAAAATCAATTCTCAGGAGGATTAAAATGGCCATCATTGCATAATTACGACATTCACTTATTGATTCTATGTTCTGTATTTAAGATTCAGTGAAGAGTGATGGCAGGGTTGTAGTGTATGGGGATGTGAACTTCTAAAAGACCAGGGCCCCATCAAGAAAGAACAAAACCCTCGATTCTGGGGACTTGATCCCCCCTCCTCCACACATACCTCCCGCCCGTTTGTATGTTTTTCAAACGCTTGGGTTCACCCCCCACCCCCACCGCCACTTTTGTCGTTGAATGATGAGGCTATGATATTTTGGAAACTCTAACTGGCGTTTTGTACGGACTATTTGACATTTACATCGGAAACAGCCTATAATTATTTATTTTGATTTTTATATAATTCTACAATATATTTTGTTGAAAATATAAATAAAAACAAACTTTTAAATTCATAACCGCAACTGAAAAACGTACGTACTCCCCAAAGCCCCCCCACCTTGGCCTGGGTCGTCTGCAGCGTATTCCCCAATGCTAAACTGTTGAGGTCACAAGACAAGCTTAATCAAACAAAGAAAAGTACTCGTGACCAATGATGTTTTTTAGGCACAAAATACGTAGAAAGATCTTGTGATCTTCGTGAAAGTAACGAAAGGGGGACATTGACTTTAGTTCCCGAGATCTCCCAGTGTTTGCTGTCGGCATTTTTCATGCAACCCGTTTCTACATTTGCCCATTATATTTTCAGCTTTTCTCGGCCTGTGTGTTGTGGTCCGGAAGTTGTATATGCGGTTCAAACTCAGCAAGTTGGGATTGCTGGACACTTCAGACAAGACAGTGGTAGTAACGGGATGTGATTCAGGTAGGTTTGGAGAGTCAGATGGACGGGTGGAAGGATGGATGAAGGAATAAAAAGATGGATGGAAAGATGGGAAACCTGCGACATGTTATTCGGGTACGTTTGGAGGGTCGGATGGACGCGAGGAAGGATGAGTGAATGAATGAAAAGATGGATAGATTAGTAAAATGGGATTAGGAATTAGATGAGTGGATGGATGGCTTAGTAAATGGGGGCGGGTGAATGGATGGATGGATGGATGGATTAGTAAATGGAGGGTGGATGGATGGATGGGTGGATCGATGGATCGATACCGTAAATGGATGGATTGATTGATCTGTTGACAGGGCAAGATAAGCAGGTGGATGGATGAATGGTTGGGTGGGTGGAAGGAAGTGGGTGAATGGATTGATTCGTTGATGGTGAGACAGAAGGCAAAGAAGCAGGGGATGTGGAGCCAGAATGAACAATAGATAATATGTAAACGGAAGTCAGGGTGGTATAGAGACTGATAGACAAGAAATCTCATAAGAGGATAACGTAGGCCCTAGGCAGATGGCGCTGTGAGACAGATCTGTCTTGTCTTGGTTTTTAGTGTTAGATGTGGGCCATGGAATTAAACGGAAGCTGGCGGACTGGCGAGATTGAAAAAAAGTTTGTCTCACCAGTTCAGAACGCGTCAGAACTCCAGTGAGTCAGCTAGCGGATAGAGCGGCCTCGTGCATTGCGTTCGAACAGACTTGACTCAGTGTGCCACGATAAGGGGTAAGCCAGACCAAGGCTGGCGTAGGTCCCAACTCTGGTGGCTCACCACTTAATTATTATGCATCGTACTAAAACACTACTCACAGCTCACACCGTGGCGGTATGGGCAGTGAATAGTGTTATAGTGTGATGCATAATAATTGTGATGCTGTACGGCGAACTCTAACATGGCAAGCGCTCCCGTGGAGGCCAAAAGAAGCGCTTCAAAGACACTCTGAAAGCTTCTCTGAAGGTCTTTAACATCACCCACGACACATGGAAGGTCACTGCAATGGACAGATCAAAATGGCGTTCAGCTGTCCACAAAGGCACCAAACTCAGTGAGGCAAACAGAACCGCTGCAGCAAAGCAACGCAGGCATGCCAGGAAATGTGCCAGCAAGTCCCCGACATCCTTCACCATCCCATGCCCACACTGCGTCAGAACGTTCCAGCCACGAATTGGTCTGATTAGTCATCTGCGCATCCACATAACCCAATCCACCTACCCCCCCCCCCCCCCCAGGATGACTAGCTGGTCCTCATCGATTCCCACGGACGAACCCCTCAGATGGTGAGCCGCCAGTGTGGGGCATACGTCAGCCTTGGTCTGGCTTACCCCTAAGAATAGTTGGACGAAGGCAATTTTTCAGGAAGAAGATCAAGTGGAAAAATCATATAAATATTTTTTCTTTACATCTAATCTCTGAAGTTTGGTAGAGCATAATATTTCTATTAATACTGATTGACATCAAAGTTTTATCTTTCTCGGTAAGATATCTTTCCTCTTTCCTCCTTCTATCGGATTGGCCTCCATCTTTTTTCTCCTCCGTCCTTTCTTCGTTCTGTATGTCCCATTATCTCTTTTTATTCCATCTCGTTCTCTCATACTCAGAATTTTTCCTTTTCTCCAGGCTCTATCAATCTTTTTTTATTTTTCATTTTTATCGGCCCCTCCCTCTCCCCCTCCCCACTTTTCACATTTCTTCCTTCTTCTCCCCCCCCCCCACCCCCCTCTCTCTTTGTCTGTCTCCCCCTCCCCCCATCCCCACACTCCTGTATGTCATCCCTTACACCGCTCCCCCCCTCAACCAGGACAAACCCCGTATGCTGGAGTTGAGAAACATGAATCGTAAAGCATTTTTACCCCAAAACACTCGTACACCTGTCATCTGTCTATCTGAGTCATAGCAAGATTTGGGGAAACAGGGACAGTGTACGCCACTGTTTGTAAACAAACCGCTTTGTACGTCCAGCTGTGTAATTAAGGTATGAGAGCCGCTGGGCCATCATGACCTGGAACTTTTAGATATATACGAACTCTGAAATTGATGAATGAAACTCTTTTAACCAAATGTTACCTATAACTGTCAGTCAGTCAGTGTGTGCAAACTTTTTTTTTTTTTTGCACGTTTTTCCCTGTGTAAAAGTGTGTGTGCAATGAATGTCTGTGCAGATGTAGACTTGAAATTTGTTTCAAGATCATTTGGACCAAACCTGTTTTCGTAACTTCGTTCTCTTCGCACAACAAGGTTCTGACTCCCTTCCGTCAACTTTGGACAAATTGATGATTGAAGTTTCATGTGCAGAGCTTTTTGAAATACGCCTTTTTTTTTCTTCGTTTTACTAACACTTACAAATAATTAAACACCGAAAGCGCTTGATACTTTGACAAATATTGGACAAAGCCTGTAGAAGTAGCCTATAACTCAATTCAGCCAAAAAGGGGAGACAGGACCTTGTCATTTTAAGGGGAAAATTTCCAATTGGCGATCATTACATACAACAGTTTCACCACTTGTGAACATAACAGCATAATCATTAATAGAAACAATAAGCTGAGAGATTACTTTCAATAACTATCATTCTGTCGCCATAGTAATATTCATGAGATTCCGTATGAGAAGTGTGCGCGAATGTGCGGAGCCATCAGTTGTTCGTTTTTTGTTTTTTTTTGCAGCGGAATTTATAAATTATTCATGACACATTCTTTTAGGTAGCTAACCTTTTGTACACCCATTAATTTCCTTTGTGCGCTGGTTGCAAAACGTGTGCGCGTGAAAGTAAGAGGGAACACCGCCCCTCTCCCCAGCCCTTTTTTCTGACGGGACTGTGTTCAGTTTGTTCTGAATGCCAGACATACTTCAAGGGTCTGCGGTTCCAGGACTGTCTCACTGAGACTGGCTATATTGGAATATCTCGATGAATAAAAATATTATCTTACCTATTCAACAAGTGTGAGCACTCTTTTCAGCGAAGACATGAACAAACACACGGGAAAAAGGGTTTCGTGAAGTAAAAAAAATGCTGGATTGGATGAACATGACGTAACACGATACTGAATAGAATAAAAGGGAGGATTTGTTATTTCGTCTCTGGTCTATTTCGGTGGGGATGAGTTGAAATCGAAGGCGGGAGAAAGATCGGCTTTTTGTACAGAAAATAAGCAGTCAATCTTGCTACAAATGTGTATCAATGTATGTGCATAATATCTGTACGAATCTGTGGTAAATCGTATAATCTTTTCATTCATCCATCGGAGTCCCTTATGTACAAAACATATTACAGCCGAGATGAAGCAATGGTGAGGGGTGAGGGTGGAGAAAGAAAAGATGTGGGAGAGAGAGAAAACCGGAGCCTGGACAAATTCTAGCCTTATAACAGGGCGCAGCCAGACACCCAGAAAAAGGATAAAAAGTATAATTGGTTATAATTCAGGCTAGACTTAAACTGAGGTTTTAGAATAATTATGACATTGACTTTCTAATAGGGAACATGTTTCAAACTCCACTTTTTGCGCAGCTGAGAAATTCGACGTTAAACGTTTGCGGCTTGAATATTATGATAAGGAGTTCGAATAAATCTGAACTGTGAAATAGCTTGATAAGTGCCACAGCGCATTTTAAACAAAAGGCAAAGTGCCGCACGTTTGTTATACCTCTTTTTACATACTAAAAGATCTCTCGTGGCTCAGAAACTGGAGAGAGAACAAACAAAAACTAACGTCGCGACATGTTCGGAATGAAAAGTTGACCTCTTAGAGCTATGTTGCTATCTTTAGATGTTCCATGTCATTGGCACCAGCGATAGCTTTGACTCCTGGTCTTTGGCCAACTTGTCTGTTCGTTCAGCTGCTCATCCGTCGTACTGCTCTGCCAGTGAACCTGACCCTCATTTATCCTGATAATGAGAGTTTTTTTGTCTTAATCGGACACGTTGGGGAGGAAAAAAATAAGCGCCTTGGCTGGGTCCGGGGGCGTCTTCGGCCAAATTCTTTGGCAAAGGGGAAACGAAAATATCGTTGGTAATAAAGGTGAACAAAATGAGTTAAAAGAAAAGAGGATGGGGAGAGAACGTCCATAAAGTACTTAGGCTCGGAGGGGGGAAAAAAGGGAGGGGGGTGGCGACCCAGATGTATGAAAAGCGCACGGGGGGGGGGGGGGGGGAGGTATCCGGGGAGCGTACCTACTCTTATCAGTTATAGTCAGGATATTTACCTTTCCTTCAGTAAGTAAAATTGTTGGATTATTAATATAAAGTCAAGTTCAGGGCCGGGTTAACGGCAACTGGGTCCCTAAAGCACATTCCAACTTCGTGCCCTTCGGCCCTTCCACTGGCACGACACATTCAAAGACACTAAACGCAGTGGCAAATGCTCGACCAGTGTCAGAAAACACCCAATTTTTCCACTTTCTGTGGTGCCTGTTATCTCCTTGATGCCCTAACCACGTGCTTATTTTGCCTAGTGGTTAATCCAAGCCTGAGCATGTTTCTAATGAAAGGCTGTTGTTACTGGTGCCTACATACGTACCCCAAGTGTTTTGCTCTAGAGGTGTGTGCGCGTACATACCTATCCTTAACCCAGTCCTTATCCTCAACTCTAAATCTTATCGAATCTCTAACCTTGCCCATTGGCCTTTTAACCAAAAAAAGAAAAAAAAGGAGAAAAACAACCAGAAAATCTGAAAGAATAATTAGTTAAGGCTGTTGTTAGGAGTATTTCGGGTGGGGGGGGGGGAGGGGGGCTCTCTATCTCTGGAGTCACAAAAGACTTTAAAATACCTACCCCTTGCACAAAATTCTTAGGGGACTTGCGTACAAATGAAACAGTCAAAATAATGATCTATCTAAAATATCACACTCAGAGTTTTAAAATGTCAAAGAGTTATCATCGACATGCACCGTTTCAATATTCGTACCCTCGTTTGTGGCCAAAACGAGACAAACACAAAATATTTTTCTAAACCAAATTTGATAAAAACTTATGACAGGAACGCCGCTAAAAATACATTTTTGTTGCAATTGTTGTTGCTACATGTGAGCTTTGTGCTAACTTCCTACTGGGACTTTATTATGTTTTTAGCTCTTTGTTTTAGGAGATTTCGCTGCCCTTGGCATTTGCACCTCGCTTTTCTTGTTTCTATTTTTCTTGTTCTTGTTTCTGTGTGTTTTTTTTTTTTTTGTGGGAGGGATTAGTCTTTTTTTTAGAATTTTGCCCGGGCAGCGGCCTTGTTCCGCTTGCTCTTCTCGATTTTTAACTGCCAAGGTATCTTTAACGCGCCGAGCGTGCACACATGCCCTCCGAGTTTTTCGTCCTTATCCCTGAAGACTAGGTGCTCAATCCCACCTGCCATAGGACCAGGGACAGGATTTTTTTCCTCCCAAAAAATCTGACATGCCTGCACAGACTGGGGATCGTGCCTGGTACCTTGGGCATGCTTCGCCTCTAGACCAGTGTGTCCCCCCCTTCTGATATTCGCACCCTCGTTTGTGGCCAAAATGAGATAATTTTTTTCCCCCAAATCCATAAGTTGACAACAACTTATAACAGGAACCCCCCCAAAATACATTATCTAGCTGTTGTCGTTGTTGCCACATGTCAGCTTTGTACTGAATTCCTACAGGGACTCTATACTTTTTCTTACAGTTTTTTTTTGTTGAAATACTAAAGTGCTCATGGTTTATGTGAAGCTCCATACGCGCTGGACTGGTCTCGTCAGAGGTCAGATTTAATAGACATGGTTTGGGGTGTATAATCAGCCGGATTGACTTAATTTGGCATAGTAACATCGATTTTCTAGGTTACTTCTAGAGCCGAACAGGGGGGTTTGGCAAGGATAAAGGCAGTTAAAAGGGACACTGATGAGCGGCGATGTTCGATTGGCGTTGACTTGTATAGGTTAGTGGCCGACAGGAGAATGGAATCGCGAGTAGCTCAAGTGCTAGTTAGGTTGGCTCAGATAATGGGGATTGATGATCGAAATCTGGTACAAACACAGGGCTAGAGCTCGCTGGCCAACCGGGCACCTTATACGTCTTTTAGTATAGAAGTAAAATTTCAAAGAAGCTGTGACTTTTGTTTGGCAACAAAACACAAAAGTTAAAGAAAAAAAAATTGAACCGGTGTATTTTTCGTGAGCATTTGTGTGCAAGTTTCAATCTTGAAGCGTACTGAACAAAACTTTGATTTTACACAACTCTTCAAACGTTCAATCCTCATTTTCTCGAAAAGGCAAAAATGCACATACAACAATATGGAAAATACCCGAAGATGTGTGCTCGGCTTCATTCATTCGCGTAGATTCCAAAAACTGCGTCGCTACTACTATGTAATAAAGTCACACGTGTGCGCCGAGTCTTAAGGAGAACGTCCGACCTGCTTAGTGTGCAATAAAGTACGCCAAATTATGCAAGTCTTGAGTTTTATTTCCCAGCTTTATAACGATTACAACAATGAATATGAGTTTAATAATGAGTTTGCTGATAGCTAATCGATAATTTCATTGTGGGTCTTTGTGACCATAACAAAACACAAGTCCTCTGATTGTGTAAACAAGCTATTACAAAATATTGAGACATTTCATATGTTTGCGATGGCGATGTAATACGTAACGCGGCCTGAAGTACTGGACGTCTCCGCTATACCGGCAGTCAAAGTGCTAAAAACATAATGTCCATTATAATGGTGAAATGTCCTCACTCCCATGTGATTGTAATGGTGAAAATGTCCATATGTCCATGTGATTGTAATGATGAAATGTCCGTACGCCCATAATGAAATATGATGGTAATGGTGAAAATGTCCGTACGCCCATATGATTGTCATAGTGAAATGTCCATACGTCCTTATGATTGTAATGGTGAATGTCTATGATAACTCTTTGATGTTCTATAACTTTTTATGTAACATTTTGCACGTTCCATAGACTATAATTTTGACTATTTCATTGGAAACGCGGGGTTTAGATAATAATCCTACATCTTTCCTCTGTCGCATCCATCCCTCATAAAATTCTGTCTTTAATCTCAGAAAGTGGTTAAAGTTGAGGTCATGGTGTCTGACCTGGTTTTCACTGATGAAACGTGGCCCAGCTATTCTGTGACGAGGCTTGCGTTCACTTCAGACCGCCGAAAAGCTAAAGACATAATCATGATGATAAACTGTCTATGGTCAAGCCGGATCTCAAGTCACGGCAACTGCTGATCAATTTTAGACTATTGAAAGGCAAAATTCCTATTGTTATGCCATAGGGCTTATAGAATAGTAGCTGTGGGAAGCGCTTCACGTAAACATAGCAATATAAATAGCAGTTTTGCGACATCTGCATTCAAAGTATCAACCCCCCACGCAGAAACTCTGGTGCATTACTTCGTGTCCTCAGTCTCCTGCAATTTTCTCAAAAACCGATGGTTGTTTTGAAGTACATGTAATATTTTGCATGCAATTATAGATTTTCTACGACTTCGCGATTTTCTGATCGGCAAATCCACGATCAAAGTGAATTTTCAAAGCGGCGAATTTTCTTTTTTTTTTTTTTTTAAATACTGCAAAAAATGTGCCCTAAATATTCAAATAGACGGCAATCGCAACGTAATTCCCACCGGAGACATAGGCATATTATAACTGTATCAGAGGAGGGGTCATAGCTGGAACCTTTCTCACCCAGGTCAAGCTTATTAACTACTGGGCCACTGCGCCGATCACTGATTGAATTACGGGTATTATATTCTTGTTTTGTATTTCTATGAGGTCATTGCCCACTCACATGGGAGGGGGGGGGGGGGAGTGAGTTTCCAAAGGTTTGGACTGACTCTGGAACTCTGGAAAGGACTGCTTCTGGAGTGTTGGCCATGCATAGATCATGACATCTGTTGAGAGAGTGGAGGATTGATACTAGATATTGCACCTGCTGGGATTTGGAAGGGGAGGAAGGGAAAGAGGGATGATGAGCCTTTAGCCTTTTTGGCGTTTCTGTCATGCACATTCAGGTATTCTTTTATTTTAGTGTGGGGGTAAGAGGTGCTCAGATTGAAGTGAAATTTGGCCTGTCTCTATTATATGTATGACTCAGTGATTTTGTTGAAGCGAGTGAACTGAAAAAAAAAAAAAAAAACAGAAAGAAAAATGAATAATTCAAGTAATGGAATAAATAAATAAACACCGGATTATTTGAATATGTATATGAATAAAGCAATAACAGAATAATGAAGAAATAATGTTTATTAGTTTATTCTGAGTAAATTCTAACACTTTGTTAAAATAATCTCTCTCTCTGTGTCTCGCTAGCTGTGTGTGTGTGTCTCTCTCTGCCTCTCTCTGTCTCTTTCTCTCTTTCTCTCTTCTCTCTCTCGCTCTCCCTGTTTCTCTCCGTGCCTCTATTCTTCTTGTTCACCAACTCTGTGAATATCCGTCCATATATGGGATAACTTTGTTGTTAAAATTAATCCCTAGGAGAGAGCCTTCTGTGCTGTGTTTAAGGAAAACTAAACCAAATCCGAATCTGAAAAATTTTTTTTTTAAAAAATTGTACAGCCACTATCTATGTTCAAAAACAAGAACAATAAACAACCAATGCACGAATTGCAGGAGAGTGTGTGATTCTAAAATGTTTCCCATTATAATCATTTCGTATGAAAAAAAAAAGTGGGTGGGGGGGGGGGGGGAATTTCAAAGCAGAATGTTACCGAAACAAACAATTTATTTTTGAGATGTAAAAATTGTGATTGGAAGTGAAAGTTTCAAGTGGCATTATTATGTTAACATGGCACCAGCTCGTAGCGAAGAAAAAAATTATGCGAGATGACCGGAAATTTGAAATGCGTTTCGCGTTTCCTGACAAAACACAGCATTTGCCAAATTGTCAATCACTTTTCACCAAAGCAGTGTAAAGTATAATGGTGTCTTGATTCTCCAGTATGTGCCTGCCTCTTCTAATCTTGAGGTGTATGTGATGTTTCCACTTTCTCTCACTAACTTTCTTCTGACACCAGCCGTGATGGGCACGGCACAAACACACTAAATAATCGACTATCTCTCTTCTATAAGTTATAACAAACGATATCTGTATTGCTTACATATATACAATAATTATTAATTCATTCAATAATAATAGGAACATAGGTCATACAATTTCATGTGAATTTCGATGGAATGAAGTTGATGCAAATCAGTACATGCTAATTAAATGGCTTCGTAATATTCAATCTCTAGCACATTTTATAAAACACATGGGAACATTCAGCATAAGGAAACCTCTCCTTTAGGGGTGTATGGCGCTATCTGGGCACTGGTTCTTCCTCTCTACCCTGGCTTGACTGCGCAGTTAGATCAACAGGTATCGGCAGGTACCAATAGGTCGGGAAGCCAAGAAGCCACGATGTCGTTAATCAAAGTACAAGAAGTTGAGAAGCCAAGAAGCCACGATGTCGTTAATCAAAGTACAAGAAGTTGAGAAGCCAAGAAGGTGTTGTTCTTCCTCCTCACTCAGCAACAGCCCAAATGCCGACAAGATACCAAAGATACCACGCTCTGACAAAGGATGTTTGCGGGTTCCCTGACCTTCCCCACTCACAAGACTAGTACAAAGTTACAGTTGCAGTTGTGGTCTCCTCTTCGGCACGAAGCTGGTGAGTGCTCTCAGCGGTCCGAAGTTGGAAGGAGCGTTCGGGGATTTATACCCAGTCAGGTAGCGTCCCAAGACGCCCACCGTTATCCTAATAGCCACCCCCGTCGACTCCACGTCAAATACTATTGAAACAGCTCTACCCCCCCAAGCAATTCCCAGGTGATCTGATCGACAAGTACGGCGGTCAAGTAAACACTACCCTTTTCGGGTGTCAAAGCGCTTCAGTTGCATCGGCTACTTTCCCCCTCTGGCCTACAATAACTCTGTCTCCCCGCCGTTAGCTATCTTCCCACGCTAGCTATACCTTGCCTGTCTGTCGCCCTGTTACAGTGTATTTGCGAATTGTCCTAGCTTACAATATTATTATGGCATGACGTTCAGTAGTTAAGAAATGATAACGTCATAAAAATTAATATTCTTGTTTGGCGAGTGATGTGTTTTGTCCCCGTACTGCCCATTTCCCCCAGACAGACAGCGCTGAACGTGTCTTGACCAGACTATGTACGCACACGCAAGGGAACACAATGATTATTCGAACTGTCGTGCCGCTCCTAATATTTCAGCTCGTCTCCCTGGCACCAAGTAGTCGCAGATCTCATTTGTCTTCCGTCTTGCCTGGAGCTTGCGAAATCATGACCAGAGCTGAAGGGCTCTTGCCGCATGCGGGCCGAAGAATCGCGACGGTCTTGGGAAAATTGTTTGTCCAGAAGCGCAAGAGGCAATTCTGTTTTGCGACATTTTTTGACCCACAGTTGGATTTCATTTGAATCAACTTGCGAGATAGACTTGTTTTGGTCTTGCCAGTACGCGATGTCCTGTTTAAATCTTTAGTCCATATCTCTCACTAAAACCGAGATAAGACTGTCTTATCAAAGATACCGGTAGGCTACTAGAAACGATAAGATGAAACACTGTCTTTTGCGCACCATTACAAAAACCGTGCACACAATTTGCGCGCTGATCGGGGGGCGGGCCCATGGCGCATAGTATGAAAAGAATGCTTGATATAATGGTGCAAAATTGTGATAGTGCTATTGCGATTAAAAAAAAAAAAAAGAAAAAAATAGGCAGAGTTTTTTCACAGCGATTGAGGTTATAATTCCCCAATAAGTGACGTCAATCAAAGCCTCTAGATCTAGCGATAGCTGAACAGTGAACAGAATTCAATATTTTCCCTATTTGGCTTTGTAAAATACGGCACTTTTCATACCTTCCGCACGTTTGCCAATAGGAGGCGGTGAGAAATCTGTGCACACCAAAAACACAGTATAACCAGAGAGTATAGATTTAGAGAGAGGGGTATAACTGTCTTACCTTATCAATTGTAGTTTCGTTGGTCTTAGTGCGCTGAAGCCTCCTGCTTTCAAGACATTCATATAAAAACGTGTGGGTCTGACAAAATCGGGCTCAAGGTGAAATTTGTGCATCTCTTTAAAAAATCAAAATAAAATATTCCCAACACGATTTGAAATAAAATATTTTAAACGAATGCAGAAAAATGGCTAAGTTTCCATAATTGTAAGCAAATCTCAATTTCCATAGACAAAATAATTCCCCCGTTGGAGGGATTTTCTCGGGAATTTCGCCTTTCACCTTAAGATTTAAGTGAGAAGTATGGCCACGTTGTTATTATTTACTATTATCATTTTAATTTTTTACGTAGTACTTCTGTTAAAGTTGAGTGATTGCTTTGTTTATTGAGCAAATGTGAACGACACAAACCTGTGGCAAATATCTGGCTCTGTAGTCATGGCACTATCTGACGACGGGCCTGGACCTCGCTTTGTCGCGTGATTCCTATTTTAAGGTTTGCAGGAAGATGAATGCAACGGTTATTGCTTAACGCTTTCGAAATTTAACGATGATCTCAGGACCCCCAACTCTTCAAATCTGGTCCCTTAATGGAAAAAAGAACCAGGGGCTGTAACGGATTCTTGCAAAATTAAATCAATGGCTTGGCACTACAGTCAATGTGTGGAAACTGGGTCGTCAAGGGCAGCTTGGGAAAAATTATGACGTAGAAGACATCGAGGTGACGTCATGCTCCTTCTTGAGGGCACTGGGGCCAGGGGCGAAGCGTGGCCCTTTGCAGAGGGTAATCAGAATTTAAGCTAGTAAGATCCTCATAATAGGATGTATCTCTACATCACATTAAAATTTGAGTCAGTGCAAAATAAGAACAGCCCAAATCTACCTGTGTTTGTACCCTGTTATGAACTGTCAAATTGTGACCAATAATGGTATCTTAGAGGTTTAAAACACATCATTTCATAAAGATAAAGAATTTACTATTCGATTTTGGGCAATAAAAATGCGAAGATCGTTTTTTTTTCACTTTAAATCAGTTTATTTTCTTTTCGAGGGTTTTTGTTGTCCGTGTGTGCACACTGTTATTTCGTGGATCTATTTAGATAATTACATGCTGTAAAAGTGCATGTGGCTGTTCCAACAGTCGCATCTTCACCAATAATAAAGAAATTATGCTGAAAATCGGTATTGGCGTGGGCTAAGGCGTATTATGGTCGATATTAGTGAGTTTGCGTCCGACTTTTCGTGTGCACACTGACCAAAAACAATGGCCATTGTTAAATCAAGGGCACTAATTCTAATAAACTGAAACAAAAGAAAGAAATGTGTACACATGACATATCATACAACTTCGATGTGACGAACAACTTTCCTTCATTGAGTAGTATTCAGCTTTGCACATTTAAATAGCTATATGCAGTTTAAAAACTGTACTTTGGCAGGTAGATTTGGGCTGTTCTTATTTTGCAATGAGTCATTTACATAATTATAAATGCAGCGACTAAAACAATGAAACGGTTGCTAGGCACTGCAAAATCTAAAGAGCGGGCTTTTCTTGTCAATAGGACAGGAATGCAGCAATTTACAAGCCAAACTAATCTGAAAATACCATTCATTCATACTAACAGACTTATAAACGTATATTTTTCATCCATTTATTAAAATATAATTTGAATGGCAAGTTTTCATTGTCATATTCACAACCAGAGATTTTGTTATTCTACCATCTTATAAAGTTTCTCGAAAAGGACCCATTAACATTAAATGGCAGAAAGTGCTTAAGTGGCATCTCTGTGACACAACAATGTGAAGCGATCTCGGAGAAGTGGCTATCTGCCGTTGCGGTATAGGTTCGCTCGACCTATCAAGTGAAGTGATTTTTTTGATAATATTCGACTGATTTTGATCACAGCTGTCTAGATCTAGACTATATTGTTATGCTTTGATAGCTCTTGCTGTGTGGTAGAGTAAATTATTCTTAGATTACCCCAAACAAACAAAAAAATCCACACAAACTCGTTCACTCTACTCTGTGCCTTTCGATTAGGATGAAAACGACCGCATAGTGAAAAACATGCATAAATCTAGCTAAAATCAGGTCAAACTTTGATTATAAGCCTATTTTTATCCCCACTATTCTGCTGTCTGCGGGGCCGCGTCGACGAATACAGGCTATGCTCAAGATAGCTTCTGGTCCTCTTTGTCTTTGTTAATCGCTGATTATGGACCAGTTCATAAGGTGTAGGTCGCTGTAAAGATGCTTTTCGGTGAGGGGTGTTGGACTATATAACAAGCGCAAATAGCGAGGTAGAATTGAATGCTTAACTGACTAAATGGACTTGGAGTTGGGCTCGATCTGGAAAGCACAGTAATTCTAGAATTAATATTCGAAGGGTAATCACTGATTATCTGATTATGAGGAAGCCTTGCCCCTGACTGGGGCAGAATGGGCACTCGAAATTAAGGCTCTGGCTTCCTTTGATTAAACTGCGTATCTACCATGAATTCTATGATCATTTTAGGTTTATATCGTACATTTTCATTCATCAGTATTTTGGGGCAAACGGAACTACTATTTGCTTTGAAAACGAAAGTCCTATTAAAGGTTACTGATGTTGCTTTGTTCTACGTGGACAATATTGAGGAATTAGACAAGTATGAAGTTAACAACAAAACGAAGAAGACTGAATTAATTTAAATCGATACAAACTGATTTGTTGTCAGAAAGCGATACGCAAAATAAAATAGTTCATCGATATTGAAAACTCAACCCCTTCCAGGGATTAATTTGGCGTTCTTTCTGCACAAACAACAAACATGATTGTCTTCCATCAGTTCGTGGATTTAAACATTTCTTTCTTTTGTGCAGCTTGGCTTTTATTGAAAACATCGGCTCCGCAATAAACTGGCGCATCCCATGCGACTAATCCACCCCTCTTGCTGCTCCCCACTCTCCCCTTCTTCGACCACTGTCTCGTACTATGAGAATTTCCCAAGTGCTATAACCTCCAGAGCCCACGTGTCAGTATTAAGAAACAGTATTCAGGCACGGGAACATTGTGTCACATCTAGCGGAAAAACATCACATTGCAGGGCCGCTCATTTTTCTTATCTCAGTTGGTGGACATTTGACTCATGCATATTATATAACACTGTAATAGAAGGATACTTTTGGGCTGAAAGTGCAAAAAAGTAGAGTATGCAAAAAACAAAAACAAACCAACATTTTTTAGAAAATTTGTCATCTTTCCAGCCCTGGGACCTAAAAGGGTTAACTTGGTTGGATGATAAAGACTTACATCTGTTAAAGTGGATTAGCATTGCAAGTGTGGTTGATGTGGTGTTAAAATCTGTCTGTGTGAGAGAAGAATGAAATGAACAAACAGGCAAACAGAAAACAACAAAAGCAACGGCAAATGCATGCAGGCGCGCATTTGAAAATTAGGCGCGAGCAGTACTTAATCGTTAGACATTATGAATGGACTTATGTGTAAAAGGATGGGCATATGGATGGATATATAGATGAATTGTGCATGGATGTATGGATGGATGGGTAGGTGACTGAATAGAAGGTTGAATGGATGGATGGATGGAAGGATGGATGAATGAGTGGGTGGTTGGATGGGTAGATGGTTGGATGGATGGATCGATAGATGAATCGATGGATGGATTAGTGGATAGACTAATGGATGGAAAAATGGATATATGGATGAATGAATAGGTGGATGGATGGATGGTTGGATGGCTAGATAAAGGGATGGATGGATGGATTAATGTGTGGACGGATGGATGGAAAGATGGAAAAATGGAAAGATGGATGGATGGATGGGTGGGTGAATGGGTGGGTGAATGGGTGGGTTGATGGATGGATGGATGGATGGATGGATGGATGGATGGATGGATGGATGGATGGATGGATGGATGGATGGATGGATGGATAGACGAGTGAATGGATAGCACCTTTTGACTAAGCTGATCGCGTTTCTCATCGTTTACTTACACCTCAATGAAGAAAACATTTGTGATAATAACGAAAAAAAAGGAGAGCGGCTGGGGCAAGGTGGGTGGTGGGATGGTGATGGGTGGGTGGGCTGTAGGGCGACAGAACATCTTACAGCTACATGATACAAATTGATTTCTTGCAGTTTGAGAACATGGCGTCTGAGACGTCTCGAGGGGAATATACAAAGTGAAGTGATGCAGAATAACGTAATCAAAATAATGAAACATGCCGCACAGCGGCTTTCCTGCATACGCAGTGAAGTGGAGGTCATACACTGAGGAATTTTGATGTTTGTAGGATGAAGTTAATTAATAAATTGTTTAATTACGCAAATGGACGGGACGAAGAACGAAGAAGGTTGATTGAATGAGACTTAAGAATGAATGGATGGATGGACGAATGGATATGCGAGTGATGGATGGATGGATGGCTGGACGGATGGAGGGACGGACGGACGGACGGACGGGCGGATGGCGGTTGGATGGATAAATAAATGATGGATGGATGGAGAGAAGGAGGGAGGGAATTGTGTATGGATGGATGGATGGATAGAAGGAAAGATGCAATGGTAGATGGACCAATGGATGGACGAATGGGTTGGAGAGTGGATGGATGAACGGGCGTGTACGTAAGTAGGTGTACTGATGGATGGACGACCGAATAGTTATTGGGTGGATGGATGAAGGAACTTATAAATCGGTGGTTTGACAACTGCTTGGATGGATGGGTGAGTGATTTGGAATGGATGGACTGTAGAAAGATATATGGTTTAGGAGTGAATAAAGAGATACATGAATTGCTCATTATGTAAATGACCTCGTTCTGAGTACGGGAGGTCAGAAATGACCTTGTAAAGTCAGAACACTGTAGGTCATGAGACGGATTTTGGCCATCTTCAGCTCTATAGTTAAGATAATCATGATACAAAATCTCCATGTGCTTGTCTATGATAAATTAGGAAAAATTCTTTTCCTTACGTGTTTTTTCACGTGCTGTTGGAGAGACATTTGCCAACAAATCACTAACGATCAAAATTCTGTAATGATCTGTAAGTTCAAACTGATTCTGGAGTCTATTTTAGGTTATCGTTACTATTCTGATATCCCAGCTAAAAAAAAAAAAAAAGGAGGGAAGAGTGTACGAGGGAGGAATGAGAGAACAGAGTGGGGCGATGGGAGGGTCAAGAGGAGGGATGAAAAAAGAAAAGGAAAGACTGAAATCAAGACCGCCCCCCCCCAACCCACCAGAGAGTTGATAAAAAATCAGCTTACGGGAACGAACAGCATTGCCAGCCAAGTTTTATGCAGAACACTCTTTGCTGAGTATGTGGAGTCATGTAAATATTTATTTATATTGCATATTTCGGAGTGCGTACTATCTCTTCTTATCTTGCCTCTTCTCTCAAATTGATGTAAGGGCTTCTTTTTTTCGGCGAGAGCGTAATGATAATCTGACACACACAGGTTTGGTGCAAAGATAATTAATTTCATCAGTAAAGCTGTACAGAATTATAAAAGAAGTTGAGGAGGTTAGAATTAGAAGGGATTTAAGTGCCATTTGGTTGCTTTTATTTCGATAAAAAAAAAAAAAAAAGCAACAAATATTTCAATATAAACCAATCCAATTTGATGAACGTTTGCAATACTGACATCAGCTCTCAGAGTAAGTTATTAAAATATTAAATTCGATTGGTTTATACTGAAATGATGTTTTTTTGCTCAAAAGCACGTCCGTTCTAATTCTAATCCCTTCAACTGTAAAAGAGAACAGGCAAGTTTTCCGTCGTTAGAGCCTTCGCCAGGCTAAATAACATGGAAAACACGAGAAAACAAAACCACGATACCCCCATAAATTCGTTTATGCAAAAAAAAAAAAAGCCAAATTACAGTGTGTCTGTTTCAAGAACAGACACCGAGAATCTTCTGCTATCAGGGCTAAGAATTTACCCATCTGTCTTTCAGGGTTTGGACTTGGGCTGGCCAAGAGACTTTACGACAAAGGGTTTACAGTATTTGCGACTTGCCTGAACCCTGACTCCGAAGGTGGAAAATCTCTGCAAAGTGTCAACTCTGAAAAACTGAGGGTGATCCAATTGGATGTGACCAGCGATGACCAGGTGGCAAGATGCCTGAGGGTGGTGAAAGAAGAATGTGGTCATAAAGGTAAGAAAATCTAAAATTCAAATTTGATTAGGATCATTTGGGTCATGTAGCCAAAATACTCATAGTAGGCTTTGTTTTTTGGTCAAACCAAATTTTTGTGGTCAGTTCCGAAAATGTTACAGTGGGCATTTCGTCAATAAAAAGGTTGATGTGGCTAGAGAACAAGTTGCGACCTTAACCCTGGCACTCCCCCCCCCCCCCCCAAAAAAAATCATTGTGCAAATAGAAGCCAAATAGATGCCCCAAAGTCACTCCTTTAAAAATTGACTTGAGGCTGCACGGTAGGACCTGCCAGCACATATATGCATGGAATATTGGAAACATTGCTTGAACTGAATGCTGGAATTAACTCTAAATCTAACCCTGACTGTTAATGTCATCTTGCACATAGTCCACTGTACACATAGTCTCTTGTCAGAGTATCAAGTATCATGTACCCTGTATGTAGGCACTTTTAATTTAAAAAATTAATCAGTTGTGAGGACTATGCATAATTATTAGTTGTGTATGCTTAAGTACAAAAGTGCATATATAACTTACTGTTTGCAATTTTTGCATGTTTTCATGGGCGAAATATAATTGTGTGTTGGTTGAATGGCTCGTAATTTGTTTTCTTACAATGACGAATACTAGCTAATGAAATTTCTGATTATACTTTCTGAGTTTACCGAACAAAAATGCGTCTCTTTTACTGCGGTTCAAACAAACATTAATAATATTAATTAAAGACTGAATTTTGTCCAAACTGGATGTATCCACATAATTTATCATAAAATAATTGAGGCAGTATAGAATGTCCGGTAATTTTTGGCCATGTAATCACAAAGTTTTAGGTGCTTTCATGTTTACCCCTCACTCCTTTATAGGTGGGAGATGATGATGATGATGATGATGATGATAAGGAATTAAACATAAAATGAGGACAAAAAAAGATTACGTGTTTATAGACTGTATTTATCAGAGTTTGAAAAGTGCTAGACATTGTGCCTTGCAATAAATTTTGTCATAATGATTATGCCAAAAACCTATCAGTTATCAAAATTTCACTGTTGTATTGTAATTTTTGTTCCCTCAGGATTATGGGGTCTGGTCAACAATGCAGGTTTAGCTGTCATGGGAGATGTAGAACTGACTACCATGGAACAGTACATGAATGTTTGCAATATCAACTTGTTTGGCATGGTCCGAATGTCCAAAGCTTTCCTGCCCCTTATTAGACAAGCTAAGGGTAGGTACCCAGCCAGCATCCCTTATGTCAGTCCAATGTAGATTTGTATGGAATTTCCATAGGGTTGGCAGGGTTGTCTTACATCAAACAGATGGCAGCGCAATATCATAACCAGAGGATCTCCATAAGAACAATGTCATTCCCATAAGCAAACGAAGTCAGTCCTATGAGTTGGATTAGCCTAGGGTTACTGGCTGGGTTGCTTAGAAGAACACTGGAATGAGTACTGTCTATTGTTTAGTTTGACATTTCACTCAACAACTTCATATTAACTCTTTGCCCATTATTTCCATAGAGGCAGATTAAGCAGTTTCCTGATCAAACCAAGGTGCACACTGTCCAAATAGCTGGAAGACTAGTCATGATACTGAGTTTGAAGATGATCCAATGAGTTGGGTGGTACGTTGGGTTTCATTGAAACTAAATGTCATGACATCACCATCCAACTAATTGGCAGATTACAGTAGATTGGTGTGCACCTAGGCTGATTGTGACTGCTCCAAGTTTATACAAAAAAAAAAAAAGCATAGAGAATCTGTGGTGTTGCAGCAAGGCTTGGAACAAAGCTAAAATATGGCAAAAAAAAAGTTGTCAGTTGCGAAACCTCTGTTGTTTCCTTTTATAATTCTTTTCTGATTTTTATTGTAACATTTCCTTATTGTTTCTAATGTGGGGCTTTGCAAGATACATTTTTCCTATTTTTTTGGCCATTATTTTAGCTTGGAGATACATATAGTTTGAAGGATAAACCTGGTTATGAGCAGAACAACAGAAAATTAAACTCAGTTTTTCATCATTTCTCATTCCCATGATAGCATTTAAGGTGGTCACTCTGTGCAATGCAGTTCTCCATAATTATGAATAAATCCTTATATAATGTTACTGTATTTTTCTCTACATATGTCCAATTTTTCTTCTCTAACAGGCCGTATTGTCAATGTAACCAGTGTGAAAGGTTTGGTAGCCCTTCCAAGCAATGCTGCCTACACCATGTCCAAATTTGGAGGGGAAGCATTCTCAGACACTTTGCGGATAGAGATGAGTCAATATGGAGTCAAAGTTAGCATCATTGAGCCTTGTAATTTTGGTGGCCTCACTGGATGCCTGAATGAACCAGCGGTAAGAAAAAGAGATCCTGCATTTTAAGAAAAGGAGTTTGGTCTTAGCCGTATATTACTACTATGTTTTTGTTTTAGGTGGTTTATCTCCAGCAAAAAAAAGGTATATGTGTTGCACTGGTAATATTCAATTTTGAAAAATTTTCCAATCTATTCTGTTATACTTTAGCCTGTGTATGTGGTTCACATGGTAGTGAAGAAGAGTATGTAAATGGTGAAGGGTTGTGTGTGGGATTCTGAAAAGGTAAGACGGGAGATATAAGATATTCGGTAGCATGAGAAATGCATCTTTTTTTTGTTTCTATCCACTAGGACCTGTTTTGGTTTAGGCACAAGGTTCTTGACCGCAAACTGTTCTATATAACCTTTAATTGTTGTTATTATTATTATTATTATTCGTGACTTGTTGATTATCAGAGAAATTTAATGACAGAGATCATTGACAAGGCATTCCCATATCAACTTTATGTTACATGTCATTTGTTGATAAACCAACCCCAGATCAAAAGGCAATGTGCAAGAAAATCTTCAGTCCATTTAACAATTTGAATGAGTTAATGAGTTACAAAGAAAACAAAGTCACTGCTAAACTTGTAGATCCACCTGCCATTTTTGAGAAGATGTGTTGGTTAATTGTATCTGACTGCCACTTCACAAAGTCTTATGATGTCAGTAGATTGAGCATTGTGGAGAACAAGAAAAAATAACAATACAGTTAAAGTATCTCAGTAGGGACAATGTTTCTTCTGTCTCTTGCAGATTAAGCGCATGAAGGTAGACCTTGATGACATGTGGAGGGAGGCTAGTGATGAAGTGAAACAGTTTTATGGTCAAGCCCACTTAGTGGTAATGTGGAGAAATATATTTGGCTGGAGTTTACATAAGGCCAGAAGGCCAGACTTGTTGATATCCAGACAAAAGGGCTATAATAAAAAGCCAGCTATTTTTATAAAATTGTGATCTATGATTTGAGTGGATCTGGTGAAACAGGGTTAAGGTGAAATCTTTATAGCACTTGAAAGAATCAAAATAAAATATTTCTAATTCAGTTTCAAGCAAAATATTTTAACCAAATTCAGAATTCTGTAGAAAATTTTTTCTCCCCTTTGAAGGGGTTTTCTCAGGATATTGGTATTTTCACCTCGAGCCCGTTTTGGCCAGATCCACCTAAACCTAACCATAAATCAAACCGTAACTTTAAACCTAATTCCAAATAGTATTTTCTAAAAGTATTCCCAGCAATCTAAAAATAGCCGGCTTTTACATGTTGTTCATTGTCTCTGTGTCACATCAGGCCAGATATGTACAAACTGTGATATATATCTTTTATCCACTGATATAGATTTTCATCTAGGCTTTTGCATCAGTAATTCATCTAATCAACAATGTTGACAGCAACTGCATTTCTGAAGCAGAAGACTTGCATATTGTTTATGGCAACCTGTATGACAGGAAAAACTGACAGCTGCAGAGGTCACATAGCTATACCTGACCTATGCATCAGTATGAGGATGCTGAATCGTATCGCAACTCTTTCTTCACAGCTCAGTGTTGTAGCAATCATTACATGTCCATGAGAATAAATTACTGATAATGTTGATCAGAATACTTCCTGCCTGTAGTTTTCACTGTTATCAAGAACAACAGTACTATATTCAGCAGCTTTATGTACTTTCACTCGCTGATTTTTGAATTTCTTGTAAGTGAAATAAATCAAGGCATTTGCAATGTATTTTGATTATATATGAGGTGCCTCAAAACAATGTGCACATATTTTGAATATTATCAATACAATGTCCATTAAGGTGCATCCAACATTTATAATTCAAATTAAAGAGGGCAGATATAGTATGTAATTATATGAACAATCACATAATTATATTCACAGCGATGGCTATTCTGGGCCAGACACTGATGGCAGTACACTTCAGAAGAGTTGCAAACAATGTTAAAGAGTACATTTGTGCAGACATTTTTTTTGAGACAACTCGTATAGAAATCCATAAGTCTTTTCATACATCAGTAGAAATTTGTGATGTGACTGACAGTGCTTGCCTCAGTTCCATATCTCCCTTACCTCAAATCCCCAGCAAGAAGTGGAGGGAAGTAAAAAAGCAGCAAAGACAGCAGCACCAACAATTGAGCCAGTCTTGGATGCATTTGAAGATGCATTGCGCAATCCTTGCCCTCAAGTTCATTACTTGATTAAAGGCTCCAACTCCTTCTTTGATTTTAATCATGTAAGTTGTGCATAGATTTATGATCCTTTCAATGAAAGACAAGTGTAAGGAATGTGTTTTGGATAATGAAACTTATATTTGAAGTGAACTTTACTGTTGTCAGGTGTAAGCAATTTAGTATTGTAACTTATCTGCTGAGATGAAATCAAAAGCATACAGAAAAGGATAAGTACAAGGAAGAAGTGTCTGGAAGCCTGAATAATGTTTGGTTATGGAAGCCCCTGTGAGTCAGAAATATTGTAACCTAACTGTTTTGACAGTCTACAGTGCTAATCTCACATCTGTTGGGTTGCATTCTTTCTTGGCCATTAAAAAAGTAAATTAAAAAACATAATTAAAAATATGAAAGTATTGAAATTGGAAAATGTATATATACACAGCCTGACTAAATGAGAGAGTATAGAAGACTCGAGTAAGATCTGCATTTGAGTTTGAGGGGTATTTGCCATATTGTTGTATACGATATTTTGCTGATTTTTAAGCTTTACTCATGAAAGTATTTCTCTCATCCCTAGCTTCACAATGCATACATGTCATCCCAATCAGTTAAAATCTATTTGACATTTGTGTTGTGTCATAATGTTCTGTGCATTTTTAGCCCTTTTGCTGACCAAACTTCAATACTCACTTCTCAAAAAAGCAAAAATGCTTGTACAAAAATATGGCAAATAGCCGACTAATTTGGAAAACATGAGAAAGGAGAAGGATGGAGAATCATTTTACGTAACCTTAAAATGAATATCTGAACTCAGAAACCTCACTGAGTCAGGGAAAGAAAATATGGTTTACATGGAAATAAAAACTTTGCGGTGACTGTTTATGCTTTGTTGCCAAATTGAGTTTTGTTTAGTCATTGAATTTTTTTTTGCTGTTTTAGAGTTGGATTAAGGCTAGGGTTAGATTTAGCTTATTGGTGAGAGAACCTTTTCTTTGCGACTTGGCTATGTAACTTTTTGGAAAATAGGCCACAAGTGGGTAATAAACATCCTTTTGTGAGTATCGTGGTTACTATACAGCCCAAACAGCTCCTACCAAACTTTATGTGAAAAAGCTGGTGTAGCGCAAAGGTTTTCATATGTATATCATAACGTCACTGCTCCATGATAATGGCATATGTCAGACTTATGCCTAAAGGTAACTGATGGTTCATTGTAATCCTGAACACGAGGGCTGTCAAGTAATACAGAAGAAAAAAAAAATGTGCCAATAGGAAAATGTAATAATCCAATAGAATCAGTGGCATAAGTCACTAAAGGACAGGAAAAGAAACAATATTTTTTCTTATCTCAAAAGTCTCAAACATGACTTATGCCATTAGCGTAGAGAGGTGACAATAATCAAGATTTTGGAAAATATTAGGATATAATAATTATTATGATTGTTATATTTCAGGTTCTGGCCTTGATGGCACCTTACACACCCCAGAGATTGTTTGACAAAATCCGAGCCTATTTTGTTCCCTACATCATCTACAAATGAAGTTGAAAGGAGAACTCAGCCAATATCCCTGTTTCAATCCAACATAGATTTTCCCAGGATTTTCACAGGGTTGGTTGGATTACTGTCATGGCAGGTTCCTACATCAAATGGATGTGGGCATGATGTCATAACCAGCGGTTCTTCGTAGGAATGGTGTCATTCCTATGGACAAACTTGACGCCAGTCCTACGTGTTGAGTTTCTGGAGGATTGCTGGCTGGGTTGAAAGGATTTGTTGTTATTCCTCTTTTGGGTTTGTTGGTTTTTCCTAACGCAATTACATTCAGCATCATCCACTGAGCTCATTGAAACGGTATCACTATGCATATGTGTAGCTGCCCCACAAAATGAGGCACATTTTGGCACTTTCTGATTAGAGAAAATCGTTAAAAGGCATTATAGGGTCAAATTTATCGATTTTGGGTTTTCAGTATTTTTGAAAAGTTTAACCGCTTTACCATTTCTTTTTCAATGTTTTTCTGTTTGAGAAGGGTAAATGCCTCAAAACTGACTTTGAATTGAGTCATAATCAATAATTTTGATGAAAACCTGAAACTTCTAAAGCGTTTTTCTCAAAACTGTGCTCGTGTCACGCCCTGTCTTTGAGAGGCCATATCTTCTCTGCTAATTAAATTACAGCAACATTTTTTTTTAACCAAATGAGAGGACTTTGAAATAACCTATTTGGTGATACCAATATCTCCATACCACCAAAGTACACAAAGTGCCTCATTTTGTCAGGCGGCTACACCATATCCTTTTAGTTCCTATGTTATTCTGCAGAAGTCAGCACTATGGGAAGTTCATCTGAGGTCAACACTATGCAGTCTGTAAGTTCACTGTATATGATTAATTTGTAAAAAGGAATTATCCTAATGCCAGGTTTAAATATTTTATCGCACTGTTAGCAATACCTATTTTAAGAACTGATTTACTTTGTTCATATGTTAAATGTTTGTTATGTTTTGTGCCAAATGACATTTAGCTATTTTTCTTTTCTTTGAAAGCATAGTCCATGGGGACTTCTGAGATTTCACATAATTTTTCTGATATTTCCACTAAGTGTTTGTCATTATAATAATGCATAAAGATACCTAGTTTATGCTAGGCCTATGCTGAAGATTCTTGTTTCAAATAGAATTCTGAGATTCCCAGAATTGTTCACTTTTGAAGTGCTAAGCTTTGTGGGGGACATCTGTGTTAATCCCAATGACTTTACTTGACTTGATATCTATGAAGATCCCTTTGTTTGGAAAGTTGGGGGATCAGCTGTGGAAAATGGAGATCTCCAATTCCGGTTGCTTAGAATCTCCACCCTCTAAATCAGGTGACATATGGTTAGTAACAGGTTTCATCTCCTCACATGAGCTGTTCTTTTGTAAACAGATGTTAAAAAGTGCCGAGAATATTAGTTTCTTTGAAAGTTTCTCAAATTTTTGGTACCATCTGTAGCCACCTGTTAAGGGACCATTGGGAAACCCATAATTTTACTTGCTAAACATAAAATAAATATCAAGCATACTCCTAAATGTAACCAAATATGCATATGTAGTCCTTTGTGTGAGGGTCAGGTAGGGCTGTCTACATAGAGTTTATTTACAACAGAGTTAATAACTGTCTTCTCTGCATTGTGATGTGACTGAAATTTATATCAATGTAAAACTGAAAGTTTCAAAACAAATATAAAGTGAACAAACCCATAGAGCAGTATGAAGAACAGCACAGTGTTACTTCACTTTGGAAAACAGCATTTGATAATTATTCACATATTACCAGGAATGTTAAATCCATGTTCTGCTTGTGAGTTGGTTACTTTTAGAATGTTCTGTACATATATGAAGTGGGTCAAGGAAAAATGGGACCCCTCATTGTGCTGAACTAACATGGATATTAGATGATCTCACCAATGGGATTTTTCAGTCGGGGATATTTCTGTCCAGTTATTCTCCGTGGCGGAGAGAATGGCCTGACTTTTTTGAAATTGTAACAATGATGAATATTAAGACAATGAAAATAGAAAATAAAAAGAATGAAACATAAAATTTATGAAGGATGAACGCAATAAAGGAGCTAAACCTCATTTCAACACTTTAAAAATATTCAACTGAGATGAACTTTAAGAAAAAAAAGTCTTCGCAAAAATCTGGTGTTTGAATACTTCAGTTATGTCTGAATTAACTCCAGGTCATTTGTAAATTATGTATCTAGTTATCTAACCCGGCTACTGCTTTTAGTCAGTTGAATCAGCAAATTTTCAACACTGTTCTACCAGAGTCAGTGATATTGATATTCCAGAAGTGTAAACAGTGCTCTTTTGTTGGGGGTTCGAGGTCAATACAGCACCAGGTTCAAGTATCAAATTTTTAAATATGATCATCACAAAATCTCACGTAGATCAAATTCATTCCATCTCTGGCAGCAATAGAGTTCACTTATGGAACTGACTAATTAAAAACAAATCAGATGAATTGTGAAAGCAAGCAAGGTTCCATTACAAAGTTGTGAATATTTTATTGTTACTTCCATTTCTTCAATTTCACATTATACATGATAAAATGTGGTTGGTTTTTACAAGACTATCACATTGCGTGTCCCATGCACAGCAGAATGCAAATCTATGTACATACAAGTGAGAAAAATGCAGTCTCTCCAGTTCTTTCATTCATCTTCCAGGATATTTTGTGTCATGCATAATATAAAACTACAGCCCTGTGTCTGTATGTATGCAATGGTTAACTCTTTAAAGCCAAAATAATGCATAGTGCATCAGTTGCACTGCTTCATGTGGACATTTTAGTTTTTATTATTCTCTTTGCTACCCATGCCATTCTAGTTTTCTTAACCTGTATTCACATCTATGTACAAAATGTATAAATTTATAGGATTAAGTAATAATCGACTGTGCTGCTTCTGAATGCCAAAAAAACACAAAACATTATTATACTCCTGTCTTCTACTTTTAATAACCTATACACTGGTACCACTTGTCATATTGTAGGGCTACAAAGAGATTTGTAGTGGATTGTCAAAGTCACCTTAAAATCATGTTTCCACAGGGCATAAATATTACTATGAAATAAGAGCATTCTGAGGGAAGATGAAACCTATGAGCTCTGCATTGTGAAAAGTTTTTATGTCTGTCATTTCATGAAATAATGAAAGGATTCCATTGTTGGTTTCATACATCAGACACTGTCATATTTTTAAATAATTGTATTATTTGAGCCATGTAGCCAAATTAATCTCAGTGATCTTTTTCCTGTCTTTTTTTTTTTTTTTTAAATGACCAATGTGTGGCCATTTCAAGAAAGTAATTTTATCTTGGCCATTTCACAAATGAAAAGGTTATAGTGGTCAACAAAGCAATGTAATCAAAACTGTAAAAACCTTCTCAAAATTTCTCCATGCAGACTAAATAGAGTTTCAGTTTTGGCAAAACTGAGTTTCAGATTGGCTACATTTCCCAAATCCTGACTCCAGACAATATAATTATAATTCCTACAACTGTTGGTGATGGGAGCAAGTGAGTTATTGTAATTTAGCTGTTGACAATCTACCTGATGTAATTAAATAAGACATTTTTAATGCACAAAAACATCTCAACTTATATAAGACTTTGATTATCATCAAGTAATCGCTTAATAAAAAATTAAAAAAAAAAAGTCAAAATTATGACATAGTTTTAACTGCATGTATTAATTTGCCAAAATCAGCACAATGTGATGTGATAGATAGTAACCATATGTTACATGAAAAACTTGCAGTGTTATTTCAGCATCCCATAGATACCCTTTGGCACTGTTTGAGATCAGGAAATGATGCCATTAAAAGTTGTCCCATGCCCTGTAATAATCTTTTGCATCATTATGCATTTTGAAACTTCCTTTAACTTCCAGATGACTGTGATAAATAAATAAGTCAAAGAAGGCATACCAAGGGTGGAGTTTTTCAACTCACAGGAAAGTATTACATTTTATATACTGGGATTCGTAGCTTTTACAAAAGCTCCAGAAATTTCATTAGCCACTGACTGTATGACAGTTGTTTTGCTTATAATCTCTTCAAAATGCATGACAGAGCAGTGTAAGTCATTGATTTTTATTGCATTTCAATAAAAAATCTGTGTGCTTTGGATGTTAAGCATACATGCTTAATCAATAAAGATGATTTTGTGCGGTGTCTACTTCCAACTGGCCTACTTGTTTATTTACCAGAGATTTCTTTGGTTCCATTTTCTCACACACATCACAATGATATAGTTTTGGTTTACCAATAATATTTATTACAATTATTATTTATCATATTTATCATAATAATATTGTTAATTTCGGGAAAGCTAAGACACTTGAGGTTGATCACTGTTGTATAATGCACAACCAAGTTTCAAACACGACTTTTGTGGTGCATGGTAAACTTCTGCAGGATGACTAATTGTCTTCCGAAAACCCCATTGACACTGCCTAATCCAAGAGTCGGCAACCCGGTTTTCCTTTGTGAGTCAAAGCAATGCGTTGAAAGTGACGAGAAAAAAAAATTAAACACACAACAGTGATCTCTTAAATGCCTTGATAACATTGGTTCTTAATCTCCTGTAAATATGCGATACCCGGTACATGTTTGTTGTTGTCGTTTTTTTTTGTTTTTCCTTCAGGGTTTCAAACACATCAGTTTATCCCTTCATGAGGAAAATGCCTCCTTTTATGGATATAATATGACACTGAATTTCAAAGTAATTGGCACTGGGATAAAAACATTAAGATGGGTTAATCTTTAAACATATTGCATATAAAATGAATGTCGGTAAAACAGGGTTTTGTATTATATAAAAGAAGACGTCAAAGGCTAGGAAACTAGATAATTCTGCAATTGGGCAACGGTTCTGTATGTCCCAAAAATCCAGTTAAGATACTGAAAGAAGGGTCTGTTTGGTTCCTAACTCTAACCTTATTCCTAACCCTAAATATGTTTTCCTAACACTAACCCTGTCCCTGACCCTGTCCTTATCCCTAGCCCAGGTTCTGTATGTCCCAAAAATCCAGTTAAGATACTGAAAGAAGTGTCCGTTTGATTCCTTACTCTAACCTTATTCCTAACCCTAAATATCCCTAGCCCAAATTGCAACAGTTCAAAGTGGTCGGGACATGCTGCACCCTTTCCCAGAAACTCTCTCACTTATACATTATATGTCTTTAACAAACTGGCTAGGCTAATAAAGTAAAAGCCTGAACATAATAATTATGTCTACGAATTTAGTATCTGTCAGGGATGATGAACTTTGGTGGAAATTGTCAAAGTTCAACCAGGTCTTTCTGAAACATTATCAGAATGTATTATATAAGATAAGATAAGATAAGATAAGATAAATTTTATTCGTCCTTGTACAAGGAAATTTGTTTTGATCATTGAATACATAACAATACAGTTACAGAAGCAGAAAGTATGATACATAGCGCGCACACACACATATATACACACACACTGATAAATTAACTAAATTAACAAAATTAACAGTGCACACAATATGCTTCCCTAACTAAAACACATTGACCTGACACGCAGGACATAATTCAACTGTGCACAGATTACGATCAAGATGACGACATTATTGTAACATCCTAGTTGATGATGGAATAAACGATTTAAAGTTCTGCAATTGGGCAACGGTTTAAAACGGTTTAAAATAAACGATTTAAAGTAGCGCTCAGTTTTAGTTTTCTTTGACAACAGCCTTAAACTTCTTACAGATCTTATATATTCCTTGTTCAGGGGATGTTGGGGGTCATTTATAATAATATTAGCTTTTTTAATACAAGCACCAGTGTACAGCTCATCAAAATATGGCAGATCACAGATACAAATTTTGGATGCTTTTTTAATTAAATTATTGATCTTATTTTTATCTTTTTGTAAGATGTTTCCTCCCCAACAGACAACTCCATACATCAAAACGCTCTGAATAGCCATGGTGTAAAATATTTTCAGAATGCTTTTGCTAACTTTTAAAAAGCGGAGCTTTCTGAGGAAATACATGCGCTGGTTGGCTTTCTTGTATACATATGTTACATGCGCATGCCAGTTAAGCAATGAATCAATAGTAATGCCAAGATATTTGGCCTCTGTGAGAATTTCAACCTCTTCATTGTTGATAGTAAGAGGGCAAACAGGATCGTTGTTATTTTTCCTAAAGTCAAAAACAAGCTCTTTTGTTTTCTTAACATTCAGTAGAAGATAGTTGTTATTACACCAACAATGAAAGGATTGTACAATGTTAGAATATTCGTGGCCAGAGTTAGGTAAAAGGCCTAAAATAGTAGAGTCGTCGGCAAATTTAAGAAGGTAAACGTTGTTGTGTGTCACAGTGAAATCATTTGTATACAATGTATACAAGGCAGGTGACAGCACGCAGCCTTGTGGCGCTCCTGTGTTTGTTGTGAGTAATTTGGAAAATGTGTTGTTTATATCCACAAACTGGCTTCTATGTGTTAGAAATTCGAAGATCCAGCTCTTTAAAAAAGAACTCACGTGTAGGTTGGTAAGCTTTTGAAACATTAAGTGCGGTTGTATGGTGTTAAACGCAGACGAAAAATCGACTAGGAGCACACGAACACAGGTTTTACCAGTGTCTAAATGACTGTAGATGTTATGCAATAAAAACAATAAGGCGTCTTCTGTGTTCCTGTTTTCTTTGTATGCAAATTGCAAAGGATCGAGATTTTGTTTGACCTCCTTCGTTAGTTCAGTTAAAACAAGTTTTTCAAAGCATTTAAAGATAATGGAAGTTAATGCAACTGGGCGAAGGTCGTTCATTTCAGATATTTTTGGTTTTTTGGGGACAGGTAAGATTTTTGACAATCTCCAAATGTTTGGTATGTAATGGTTTTGAAAGGATTTGTTGAAGATGAAAGTAAAAATTTTTGCTAGTTGTTCAGCACATGTTCTCACTACTTTGCTTCCAGTGTTATCTGGTCCAGATGCCTTTCTTTCCTTAACAGATTTAAATTGTTTCACAACAGCATCATAATCAAAACAAATATTACATTCATCATTATCAAAATCAAAACTGTCTCTTATTTCCTGGTTGTAACTTATTCTAGCCTGGAGCCAAACCACTGACAGGACAGTTCTTTATGCCTCCTCTTGGGAAATGAAAAATGGATATAACAAAATCGGGCTGTAGGTAAAATGTTTATACTTCATTAAAAAAAAACAACAAACATTTATGATGATTTCATGCCAAATATTATAACTGAATGCAGAAAAATGGTTAAGGTTTCAGATTATAAGCAAATCTCAATTTCCATTGAAAAATTTTCCCCATCTGGAGGGGTTTTCTCAGGGATTTGGTTTTTCATCTTAGGCCCGGTTTCATCAGATCCACTCACATTTTGAAAGTTTCTCTTTCTCACACATGCATGCACAAAAACATGGATGCTTACAAAAACTTATCATAATATGTATATACATCTGCAGCATGCAAGCAAAAATGTGATTCACTGAAAATTGTTATAATACATCATTAAAACAAGGGTATAAAATGATAACTTTAGACTGCAAAATTTCAGACATTTAATGCAAAGATAAACGACAGTGTGCGAATATTTACAGCATGCAATAACATGCTGTCCCAGTGGGTTCAACACAAAATAGTTGTGACGAAAGAAGACCAATTTCTCCTTAACAAAAATACAAAAAAAGAGTTCATCGCGTCCTGACCACACATAACTCTTACTACTATACTAGTTCTTTTTTACAGATTTTCTTTTTGTTTTTTGGTTGAAAGGGTAAAGGGCAGAGTTAGGGATAAGATTAAGCTTAAGATTAGAGATGTGTACATAGTTTGAAATAGGGTTGTTGGGGATGAACAGATTTCTTTCCTAATGTGGCACGGAATTCTTCAGGTAAACTTGATCATAATGTCTTTATGACAGCATGAAGAACACCTGCACATACACAAAATGACTTCATCACACACAGTAAAAACTTTGAATTCAATGAATGATGATGAAACATTTGTGAAGAAAAGTAGAATTATATAGCTTACAACGGATGTCCAAGTGATTGTCCTTATAATCAGTCTGATGATGAAACTTCTGTGAAGAAAATTATAATTCTAAAGCTCACTATATAATGTCTGAGTCATTGTCCGTACTCAGTTGCTGTTGAAACATCTTGCGAAGAAAAGTATAATTCTAAAGCTCACTGTAGATGTCCAAGTGTTTGTCCTCATACTGCTTTTTTTTTTTTCGGTTGATCTATAGATGATATGTTATTTAGTACTGCAGCAAGGTAAAATGTCTGTGATTGCAATGACTGATTGAAGAACTTTTTGTCTTCTTGTTGGATGAACTACGAGTGGGTAATGTGGTTACTGCGTGGGTTCAATAGTAACTCCCTTAAGGATACACAGGATTAACAAACACAGGGTTCTGCTGTCAATCTTATTTATTCAAAAGCCTAACAAAGGTATCACTACCAAACAAAAGCCCAACCAGCCATAAGCTGGAACAAGAGAAAAAGACGAAAATATGATTAGGATATAATGACAACATTAATCAGGCAATCAATGGTGGACATACATAGTAATAGTATTAAGTATTAAATCAAACAACAACAACATAATATAGAATTTAAGCAATAACCAACTGGATATGTATGCATGGAATAAAATAGCGCTAAGGTTAATGAATAACAACTACAAGAGGCTATATCATATACACAAGGAGTTTCCTAGTACACTGGCAACATAAACTAATTAATGTACTAATCAAAGTATGAAGGACATAACAAATGAAGGGGCAAGAACACAATAGCTTCGCTCCACTGAGCCGGTGTACAGCACATCCAGAGTGGCCATTCCATAAAATAATAACGCAGTGGCCAACATGGCCCACTGACCGTCCATAACACAGACGCTGCATCCCAATGCAGGCCATCCTCATAGGCCCACTCCCATTATTAGTACTAACCCGCCCCAGGGCTATTGTATTGGTTACTTCCCTTCCCAATCGATACTGAAGGGTCATGCCCTTTGACCTTAGCCGCGGAGCTATGCCGCCAGGCTAACATGTGTATGACACACCACTAGATACATAAAGTAATGTGTACATTCCTTAAAATGAAACTGTCCTTCACACACTTACGAAACTCATCGAAGCATAATACATCTGGATAACTATAATGCATGCACATGATATATATATATATATGTCGGCGAGACTCATTGCAACATGTGTAGACTCACTGAAACATTGTTCGTCCACCGCCGCACATAGAACAATCCTGGGGCTCACACATGTGAGGCCCAACTAATATTATACATCTCCAATAGGCCTACATGTAATTAATTACACATCTTAAACATTAAACACACAATCACAATCACACTGCTCTCTATAGCATAGTGGTACTGGCAAGGTACACAAATACCCGTAATACAATCAAGTGTGGAGTGCCGCTCGCTATAACATAAGTCATCCACATCAACATGTCAGGAAATCCTCACTGTCTACCACAACAAGGCAATGCTACACACACACTATATATATGCACACAAGCAAATCGTGATAGCTTGGTTAGCGAGCCATCATTATCATCTAGCACCGCAAACGTTAACTTTGACAATAAAGTCACAATATCAAGACACTGTACTGCAAAGCGCATCTTACACGAATAATGACAATATGGCAATTACCGTTGAGCCGGACTCATAATGGTCTCTGTAGATCAGCATTCTCTACGTGGCATCCAAGAAAGGGGGGGGGGGTGCGCAAATTAAAGTCACTGCCAATATAATAGTCTCCAACTTACCCAAAGTCTCTCCGGGTCCTGCGTTACCGCTTCATGCCTTATGGGGCGGGGTGGCGATGGCAAGCGTCGGCAAGCCTCTGAGCTGCTACGGGCCCGGGTTGCTGGGCTGGGTTCACTGTGCTGTCGGCTCTTGTCTCTGCGTCTATGATGGAGTGTGTTGACCACTCGAACTCGCATCTTATTTATGAGCCCGCGCGGACGTCCGGGAGAGCTATTACGTAGCCCGTGTTGCACAAGTTAAAGGCTCGGACATTGAGTCCAGCCGAACAACATAACCGGTTAGGGTCCTAACACAATCGAATTTACAGTACGGTTAAAAGGGTGCACACAAAAGTCAATTAGGTATCCCAGTAAACTGCAGAAATTACTCTAACGTCCCCTCCAGCTATAATTGAATAAATTTGACCCAGGTTGGATTTATCGGGGATAACATGCGTCTAACTCGTGGTTTACTTTAAATCCGAGATCCTCTTATTAATTATTTCAATAGGACCTGTGCATCAAAGCACAACGAAATTGGTACCATTATAAAGTAGAAACTTGCTGCTACAATTCTAACTGACTACTTATACCAGAAACCCGGTAATAGTTTTAATATAAATTTTCAAAGTGTCAGGACTAACAACATTCGACAATTTTGTGCGGGATACTTTCGTCCATCAATACGACGTATCTCCATTGATAACAAACGTTATCATGAGTACCTATTTTGTACCGATAGGGTATTGTCTACTCTCAAAAATGAATTTGGGTTCCCGTCTTTCTGTCAGTGGATAACAACGAAGGAGCGAGTTGTAAGAAACTTAAAGCCATGATATAAGGGTTGGAAGCCCGGTGGTCAACATTTCCAACTGACCAATCAAAATGCGCGCTTTTCACCGTGATGTGAATAACGGGTCCCGCGCTAGTATTACAAGGGAAATAATCCAATTAATGGTACTCGGCCAAGTGTCCCTAAACTACTATGAGTGGCCGTCCCTCACTCACGCACTAGAGCTACCATGAAAGCACATTAAAAATAGAAAGTCGTTCATCCTCTCACATTCTATTCATGGAACACAAATCCCATGATAAAACAAATAAAAGCCTTGTGAAACAGATCCTTGAAGCGGGGGGGGGGGGGGGGGGGAGGAGCCAATCAGCTTTAGTCCATTGCCTTACTGTTCTGTACTTTTTGAGAATATAAAATTATTATACAGTGGAAACACAGTACACAATACAATAGATAGGCTATAATAATAATAATAATAATAATATATTGCATTTATATAATGGAAATTATGAACTTGCCCTAAAACTAGGTGGGCATTATACTCCCTACTTCGGGCCGCTGTGCACTGACGGACATGCTGCGCTCTCAAGAATCCAAGTTTGACTCCAGACGATATACATTCGCATTTTGTTAAATGTTCTCCGATATTCCTATTTGTTTAATTTTTTTTTATTTGTTTACTTTGCCATCCTAATACAGTTTTTTCCTGAAGAAGGTTACTATACCGACAGTTTGAGATGAATTTCCATTTCCTTTGTGTATCGTTTCCATATTATTTCTTTCGCGAGATTTTGCTACAAAAAAACTTGTCCTTTTTGGCAAATTTTGATTTTTTTTCAAGCCTTGCTGCAAGCCTACAGATTTTCTGCTTTTTAAACATAATTTTTGTGTACAGTAGACTGGAATGGAAAACTTGAATATCAAGAGCAGTAATTATGTCATCGATTTCCTCTTTCCAGGGATGTTATTAAAAAAATCCCTATTATATAGTTCTGCCCAGTTACTTGTATTATCTTCCTTGGCCAAGCTACCTCACTGCAGTGCATGATAATCATAATCATTATTCTAGCCGCAGCTGTCTATTTTTAGCATTCACCAAACAGGGCTTGCCTGACAAACTGTAGCAGCGTTGAATTATCTGAAACTGAAAGTATGGTATGCTGTTTACGCCATCCTAAAGTGTTTTCTAAAGCCAGCCACTCACGACACAGGTTTGCATTGAGGGATGCCTGTATGGAGCCTATGCATGGCCAGTGCGTGATATGCACACAGTTGGCTCAGGCCACACACTGGCTACACATGGGCCGCATGCAGGCCAAAATCCCCGGCCTGAACACGGCGTGCTTGAATTCTGTCACCGCCTGAAATCTGGCTGAGGCCAGCACAGGCCAGCGTGTGTACTTCTGCGTTGCTAGATCCAATGATTACCCCATAACTGTGCTGCTATGGAGTCTTGGTCAAGAGACCACGTTCTTCAATTTATTGAAATTTACAGGAGCCACGAATGCCTATGTGGGTAAAATGTAAAGATTACTTTTTGTGAAAGTTGATAATATGTGTCCTCGTCCATTTGAAGATAATTCCTGTAAATCTGATGAATTATAGTCCTCAATTCTTTAAGCAGATTAATGTGTGAATGTCTATTTCTGCCTTGGGGCCATTGTTTGCACCAGAATCTACGTCGCTTCTTTCTCTTCAGCAACAAAGCCACTGCTAGACTTGCCACAGCTACATTCACTTGGCTAGTAGACGCCATTTCTTTCTTGAAAGGTTTGGACTGTGACATGTGTGCACACAATTTGATTCGTATGCCTTGAGACCCCTTGAGGCGGCCTTCCTTAGCCTCAAGGCATATGTCTCAAGGCTCTCCTTCAAGGCATCCCTTAATGCAAATCTGTGTTGTGAGTGGCCGGCTTTACCCATTTCATGGTCAGGGCAAAAATAAACCCATCTTCTTGTAGGTTGAAAAAAAAAAATCTCTATAAAGTGTCTGCAAAATTCAATGAAAACATTTAGTATGAAATTACAAACAAACAGATGTCATTAGAAAAAAGAAATAGGGTGTGCAAGGGCAGACATGACCTTTTTGGAAACACATATTTATTAATATTATGAAGCCTCACGGTGTTGAGACAGCAATACGTATGATACAGTATTCTACAAGCATAATATAATAATTCAGTTGTGAGGAAATATTATGATATAAAACGATTTACAACGAGATGGAAAGACAACATGTTTTCTGTTATCAGATGTCGCGTTATTATCATAATATTACAGACTGCAACAGGCACCTTCGCAACACAAAGAGTTTGATACACAAGTGAACATGGTATCATTTTGGCACTAACCAGCAGGTGAGAGAGATCCATCTGCTTGACCTGCACCGGAACCGGAACCGTTCCCATTCCCGAAGGAAATAACAACAGGGGCAACAACAATAACAACAACAAAATATTGCCACTCGTGATCCCAATTTGGCCTTGAAATACATGGTATAAAAAACATCAGGAAAGCCTTTGACGTGAAACACGTGAATGTAGGTACCAATTGTGACATGAAATTCCATAATTTACCTGAATATGAATTTAAGACTTAATAGGCCAACATCCACTACCTTGGGCTAATCAGAGCTTGCCTTCCACTTAAAGCACCACATAGAGTTACCACCGTTTTGGTGATTGTCTTGAAACATCCTGACCAAGGTGTTCATGCAAAAGAATTCATGAACATTATTTGTGATGAATCGAATAGCATAATGGAGAGAGGGCTGTGCATACACTCCCCAACTTTTGTTAGAGAAGCTCAAATGGCAGATTTGCACTTCAGAATTTCAGCTGTGAAATAAAAACTTTTACTTCATGTTATCAGTAATAAGATAACAGCAATTCATGTTTCATCCTCATTGTCCTTTGATCATCAGGTTTATGGTGTCTACATTTCTGAAGACATTAAGTGTAAATCTGTATGGCAGTGGGGTTTCTATCTCATGTCATGGCAAACTAATCAAATGTTAATTCTATCTATCTAAATCCTATCTAACAGATAAATATCTCCACAAATATTTTCTCCCTTCTGTGCGCACGGATTATTTTTTAATCATTCCTCTGTTATCCTCTAGTTGTGTGATTATGACTCTGCATGTTATTTGTGTTTTAATTTTAAGCCAAAATTTATAATACGAAGTCTGAACGTCAGATCTCACCAACTACCTGTTTCACTTCATTACAAGTGCTGGGTCCGTGGGTTCACCTTGCATTGCTAACATTCTCATTGCCCTGGTTAAATTTAGGGTGACTTTATATAGGCTACATATAGCCTAAATAATCATGTTAAACTATATTATGTTTATTGGGGCTACATGTAGCCTACATAGGCAAAGCCCACCCCTGAAACTTATTTGGGCTACCCGTTTCTTGCTGCAAAAATACTGAATCACTACGATAATATTGATCAGGTAACCCAACCCTAACCCTACCTAATCCTAATCCTGACCCAAACCCTATCTAACCCTAACCCCAACCCCAACCCTAACCCTAGGCCTACGGAAATATTGAATCGCTAAGGTAATAGTGATCCTGTAGCCCCAATAAACGGGTGACCTTATTTAGGCTACATACAGCCCCAATAAACACTCCCTTAAATTTAAATATAAAGATATGATTTAAAGAGATATTTGCCATAACAGCGTGCATACAACAACAGAAAAAGAACAACAACAACAACAACTAAAAAACACCAGTCAATTAAATCATTGAAATATAAACAAAACAAAACATTACATCACTGTACAAGGCATCTGGCCAAAATACTCCCAGCAGGAATTCGTTACAAATGTTGCCAGGTCCACGTTGTCAGGGAAAAGGTTACTGTGGCCAGTTAGCTACACCTAATCCTGTTACTAACCTTAAAACTTTCTGTAAAAATTCACTACTGGCACTCAAACAAAACCTAAATTGACCAGATGGTGCAAATAGTCAGGCTGTAAATTAATATTTATATTCTTATGAAATATGAGACTAACAAATTAAGTTAGAACAGGCATTCTGACAAACTCAAATCTTTGGAAGAGTTGTGGCCTTTTATAGTCCATCATGAACGGAATCAAAATTGATTCTCTCAAAAACTGTTGGTTGGTTCTTTTTCAAATTTTTCCTGTGTTCACTAAACCTTATGAAACTGATTTTTCTGTAAGACTGCAGCCTGATTTTGACTTTGCTTCTTTGCGGTGTGTAAAAAATAATTAGACCAAATGGATGAAAAATCATTTTTACTGTATTAAGTACTAAGAAGCGTTTAACATAATGTTTTTTCTGAGTATTCACTGATTATTTTTCCCCTCAAGGTAAACATAATTTTTTTAATTCTGCACAGTTTAATACTGGAGAAAAGTTTCCCTTTTAATACCCAAGTCTAATTATTGTGTTTTAAAAAGCACAAAGAAGCAAACGTAAAATCAAGCAACAATCTAACAAATAAAAAGTCAATTCCGTACTGTTTAAAGTGAAATAGGAGCTTTTGCCAAATTTGAAACAGATTCAAAAGATAGTTTTTGAAAAAATCAATGATGATTCCTGTCACGTGAAAAAGATGAGCCATATTAAGCCTGTCTTATAAGTTCAAATATTTTGTATAAAAACAATAAATTAAGTGTAAATCCCAGTCTCTCACTGAATTTTATAACAAACATAACAAAGAAGTAACATAAGGTAGTTGAAATCCTTCCTCTCAAACTACACATAAGTCAAGTTTTCATGCACGAATAGTTTATCTGCCCGCATTCTGCCATTTTTACTGGCGATGACTTCAGTTTTCTGGGGTGTCTCCTCGTAGTCTTTTTCAGTGTCTCTGTTGTCACCTAGCAATTTTGACAATTCCGGACATTCCTCGTTATCCAGGTCCTCCGCGGCTGGCCAGTGTGGGGTGATGTAGACATTAGGACGGGTGTGGCCTACACCGCAGACATTGCTGTATTGTGGCTTATTGCTGGTGCTGAGAGTGGTGGTGTTGTTGTTGCTGTTGAGGTGGACGCCAGCTCTCTTGTCATCGCTGTCTGAGCACACAGGGTTGGGGGGGGGGGGGAAAGGAGGTGGACACGAAGATTGAAAAAAGTACAGGGGAGGGGGTGGGTGGGAGAAAAGCAGATGAATTGAAAAATGATAATGTTAAATATATTCAAGGAGTAAATAAGGGCATTTAAGCTTGCTGTACAAATTGAATCAATGCCAAATAATATTTAAAAATTACATAATTTTGTCGTTAACCAATATTCAAATAGACCTTCCATCACACTTTTCCCACCTGCTTTCTCCCTGACATTTGTCTGTCTTTAAATATAAAGGTAAACCGTAAAGCACATGTTAAATGCACACAGGTCCATTTTCAAATTGACTTCGGTGTATAATGCTCCCTATGTACAAGTTAATGAATGGACTAACTGACAAATTGACAGGTACACAGGCTGAGTGACAAATAAGAGACAAGCAGATAAAGACATACTGACAGGCAGATAGGCAGGCTGATAGCCAGATAGACAGATCGATGTGGAGAGACAGCTGCCTGTCCAATCGACCAACAGACACACAGATAAAGTGTCAAGCCTCACCAGAGCCAAAGTTTGTACCTTGCATTATATAGTGATCGTCAGACAGATCTAGATATTCCTGTGAACAAAAACCAAGAAGAAGTTCAGAACTTCATACAAAGGAAAGAGCCACTTTAGACTATAAAAGACTCTCCTCGACATGATTGCATTGAAACTGCAAAAGAAGTATGGAACTCTGGTCAGTACCATAACATAATGAGTGTAATATATCTTCACAATATCCATGAAAATAAATATTATTTCATTATTTGTTGGCCGGCTCTATTCAGGCCTCTAGAATCCCGCATAGGCAAACCCCCCCCCCCCCCCATTACTCTATTCAGGCCGCTAGAGGCCCGAATAGACACCCCCCCCCTCCCCCACCCCATTACTCTATTCGGGCCTCTAGATGCCCGAATGGACAAAACACTCACTGTTACTCTATTCAGGCAGCATCTACCTAGAGGCCAGAATAGACACCCCCTTGTTAAAGTGAGAAATTCTATATTAAGGGAGTGTAAAATTGAATACATGTGTACAACTATCCGTGGATACTGATTCACAAGCAGTCCTTCTCATCACTGATGGGCAGGTCCCGCTTACACTGTTCTGTTGTAGAGGACTTGAGTAGACTTCCACTGGCTGGATAACCGAGATGATCAGACAGATAGATCATAACTAAGTGCAACTTACTGTGTTTTGTTGCAGCAGATTGTCCAGGATGTCACGTAAGACCGAAAACGGTGGGCGGTTCTCTGGTTCAGTTTTCCAGCATTTCTGCATTATGGCGTAGCTGCATGAAAGAATGAGACAACAACATTCAGAGTTCCAGTTATTTCTGTGATAAGACAGTTACTTGAGTTACTGTGTCTACCCTGCACCGCCGCAGTACCATTTTTGTTACTGAACGTAAGGGGAGAAACCCACTTATTTTCACAAAATTCATGATAATCTCCCCTTGCTCTCTCATGTTGAACAGTGAACTAAGCTATAAATTTGTATTGTAATGATTTTTTTCAAAATAATGTCATATCAATACTGTTTTATAATTCAGAACATACTGTGGGAGTACTCTGTAATAGTAAATGATGTAATTAGTGAGTCAGAAATACAGAAAAGTAAAGAAGAGAGACAGTAATGCAAATAAAAGGACAGTCCAATAGATATAGAAACAGACGGACAGATAAAAAGACAGTTACAGTTTGAAACATAAATAGATAGCTATATAGGCAGACAACCAGATAAACGGATCGAAAGACAGACCAACAAACAGATGGATGATATGGATGTATGGATAGAAAGATAGATAGATAGATGGGTGGGTAGGTACATAGATGGGTGAGAGGATGGATAGATAGATGGATGGATATATGGATGGACGGGTGGATGGATGGATGGATAATGTATGATAGACAAACAGACTCACAGCTCCTCTGGACAGTCATCAGGTCTGTCCATTCTGTAGCCAGTACTCAACAAGGGAAACAACCTCTCAGGTGGAATGCCAGGATAGGGTGATGCACCTTGAATGGCAAATTCAAATTGTTAGTTTGACACATTCAGCAGTGCTTGCTCCTTTAATGGGGCAAAAGGGCACTGGATAACACTGCCAGTTAATTGCCTCATTTGTTTAACTCATGGCGTCTTTTCTGCGGATAAACACGTATTTTTTCAACATCACAATGATAAATTCTTATACAATGGGTGGGTTTTTATAAAATTTCTAAGAAACAGTTTTTGATTGAAACGTTTAAAAAATAGATTTCTCATTGTTTTCCCCGGTTCAACTTCAGTAGTAGGGAGAATATTAAACCCCATCCATGACATGGAAACAGGACGGGCAGTTTTGCAGTAAAATCCACTTGGTAATATTAAAAGTCACTGCAGAGGAGTCCTAGGGCTCAACCATTTCAATGCCAAAGCAGTTGTGCTATGGTTTATATGGTACATGTTACTTTTGAATTTGATTACACGTGTTTCAGTTATTCCAAAAAGGTTGATCGGAACTTTTAGAGCAAAATTTATCAAATATCTAAAAATTCATAACTGCATCAGACAAACCCACGACCGACAACAGATGGTTATACATGGCAATGCACTGTCGGCAAATTCAATGGCTTTAGAAAATGGTCACCTTAATTTTTATTTGTCCCAAGTCCACTTTTTGCACACCTGAGAAATTCGACGTTAAAACGTTTGCGGTTTACTGGAACTATGAAACAGCTTGACAAGTGCCACAACGTATTTTAAACAAGTGTCAAAGTGTGCATTTGTTAGACCTCTTCTACATAGTAAAATATCTCCATCTTTTCAGAAAATGGAGATGGAACAAACAAGAACTAAGGTCACAAAATGGAGCAAAAGAAACCAAAAAAGCAACAACACATATTAATTGTCTCAGAGGGCTAATTAACAAAAACGAATCCATATAACTAGTGCCTGAAATCAAAGGTGAATATAGAGGGTCCTTCAATACGGAAAGTCACTTATATCGGGCCTTTCATCGAGGAAAACGGTGATACTTAAGGTTCAAACACAGTGGACACGGCTACCTCACGTCTTTTTCACGTGACCTAACGTCCCGTTGACGAGAGTTCCCGTGAGATCCCGTGAGGTCTTATTTATCGCTACCAAAATAATGCGTTGGCGCCACAGTGGTTACCGCGCGTCAGTTTCTCGTCTCCCGACTACCTTACGGGACAAAATTCTCACGTGAGCTTTTTATGGTTGCACTAAAAACCTCCGGTCTTTCTCACCGTTTGCAGTGTATTCTTGGCCATGTGTAGGCTACAACGTGTAGACTCATGGACCTTTCTGAACAACTTATTGAAGAAGTGCAAAAGCGGCAAGCTTTATTCGACAAAACAGACAACAATTATTGCAACAGAGTGTATTTGAATAAGTACTGGGATGATATTGGAGAAGAGCTTAATTTGATAGGAAAGTTGCATTGTTTTTAACACTTTTTTGTTTATTCCTTTTATTTCGCTCTCTCTCTCTCTCTCTCTCTCTCTAACAAAGATTAATGTGAATTCCTTTATCATACAAAGCTATTTTTATCTGATGTTCTCGTAATTTGTTCACCCAGGATGATCTGATCATGACACGACAGCGTGTACAAAATGGCCCACTGTGTTTGGTACCTCACTTCACATCAACGTGACAACAGCGTCACGTGAGGTAGCCGTGTCCACTGTGTTTGAACCTTTAGCAAATATGCCAGTGAATAACAAAGTGGTCTAACTCCACTTCAATTTTTTTTTTTAAAAATAGAAAACTGAGTTCGACGTTTTTCCCCTTTTAACTTAATTAGTAGGCTGAGGGAAGATACCGAGATGATATTGCCTCGTAGCAGTTAGACCTTTATTTTATTGCAATATTCAACAATCCTCTTCAGAGTCAAAAGGTCAACTCAGTTTTCAATAAAAGTCGCTTTAGACCACAGACATAGACATTAATGATGATAATGACAATGATGATGATGGTGAAAATAATGAGGAATGTTCGTGACAGTGTTACGGCAATAATGTTGAAACACATGATGAAACTATGATGATGAAAGGCACCAATAACAAGGATGAGGATCATAATGAAGACGATGAAAGTGATAGTGAAATATTACAATGATCGCTGGAGCGACACTGCTTAGCTTAAAAAAAAAAAGCTTTTCAGAATCAACTGTGGACATCAATAGATAGCCTATAATTACAGAAATACACCTGAAAAAATGGTAAAGCATGGAAAATCATAGGGGCATATACATTACCTAAAGTGACGATCTCCCACAGGACAATTCCATATGACCAACTTAGCAGCGTTAAAAGAAATCAATAACAAAGTTTAAGCATCAAGAATAATATTATTTCTGTACTTGCCAAAGAGCTAAGAATATCAACTATCGCTGTTAGGATTAAGAACTTTGGTCCTTTCAAACAAGAGAGAGAGAGAGAGAGAGAGAGAGAGAGAGAGCAGATCAGGCATAGAAATATAAACAGAAATAGTTTCATGCTCTCCATCGAACCCCTAGAAGTTCAGTGCATCCACTCATGGAGACTCGTGGAGGTTCGTGGTGAGAAATTGTAACAAAAGGGTCTATGCTGTCCACATTTTTTCTTTCTGTCCCTCATCTTAAGCGTGGAGTTTTAATGGTGTCTTGCTAGATATGGGTGAAGTGGTATAGAAATGCTTGTAATTGTAATGAAAGAATCTCCCCTCTCCCTCATCCTTTATCATTTATCTACAGTGGGATTGAGTTTTTAAAACCACCACATGAGAGTGTCCAACCGTGAATTTAGAAAGCTATTGTTCATCTCAAATTGGGTTTACTAACTTAAGAAGCCTTAAACAAGGTCATTAGCGCGTCCATTCTCAAAGAGAGACCCCGCCCAGCCGACGAAAGTGGCTCAGTGAGGTTCACAAAGGGGAACACGAGATCATTAACTGCATTATCAGAGTGTATGACTGTGAGTGAGAGTAAAAAAGGTGGTTTGACTGAGACAGAGACAGAAAGAGGGAGAGAGAGAGAGAGAGAGAGAGAGAGAGAGAGAGAGAGAGAGAGAGAGAGAGAGAGAGAGAGAGAGAGAGAGAGAGAGAGCGAAACAGAGATGAGACAGACGGACAGACAGAGACAAAGAGACAGACAGACAGACAGAGAAGAGAGAGAAGAGGGGGAGAGAGAGGAGAGAGGAGGGGGGAAAGACGAGAGAGAGAGAAAGAGAGAGAGGCAGAAAAAGAGAAAAAAGGGAGAGAGAGAGAGAGAAAGAGAGAGAAGAGAGAGAGAGAGTATGTGAGAAAGAGAGAAAGAGAAAGACAGAGAGTTCCTGGAAATGGTTGTCACGAGTGGAGTGAGTGCAATTAAGGGGATTGCTACAGAGCGGGTGTAGAGTAAAATTAACGCACGTAGACAAGTAAGTTAAGCGTGCTGTTGTGAGTAGTGGGGGGTCTGAATGAGGCGAAAGCGCTGTATTACTATCACTGCAAGTTAGAAGGTCCTACGGAACGGACCTGTGAATAAGAGCCCATCGGGCGGACATAAGGGGAGCAGTCGAGAAGACTAGTGAGAGAGTCTTTCCAGTGATGACTGGTACGTAGAACGTTGATTGATTATTATGATTGATGTATTATATTATATTCGTCTATTACCATGATGTAAATAAGTATATGTGAGGAATGTGGAAGTCCTTGATATTGGATATAGCAATGTGCGCCATGAGCGATAGGGGAAAGTGAGTTCATGGATTTGTAGCGCGAGTGAGTAGTGTGTACTCCGATGGAGGTGTGTTACCGTAAGATGTGTGGTGAGTGAAAGGTGAACTAGTGTGTGTACGCTTCATGGATTGTAAGGAGAGGTGGAGTGAATAGAAATGGTAGGGTATTATACCAATGTAATGTTATTCTTGTAGGTGTCGAGGACGGGCCGCAGAGCCACCTCGATGAGCACAGGGGATAGGCCAGCATCGGGCCGGAGGCCACACATAGGTGTCACGAGTGGAGTGGGTGCAATTAAGGGGATTGCTACAGAGCGGGTGTAGAGTAAGAAGGGCTCACAGTAGACAGCAAGTTAAGCGTGCTGTTGTGAGTAGGGGGGGGGTCTGAATGAGGCGAAAGCGCGGTATTACTATCACTGCAAGTTAGAAGGTCCTACGGAGCGGACCTGTGAATAAGAGCCCATCGGGCGGACATAGAGGAAGCAGTCGAGAAGACTAGTGGAAGAGTCTTTCCAGTAATGACTGGTATGTAGAACGTTGATTGATTATTATGATTGATGTATTATATTATATTCGTCTATTACCATGATGTGAATAAGTATATGTGAGGAATGTGGAAGTCCTTGATATTGGATATAGCAATGTGCGCCATGAGCGATAGATGAAAGTGAGTTCATGGATTTGTAGCGCGAGTGAGTAGTGTGTACGCCGATGGAGGTGTGTTACCGTAAGATGTGTGGTGAGTGAAAGGTGAACTAGTGTGTGTACGCTTCCTGGATTGTAAGGAGAGGTGGAGTGAATAGAAATGGTAGGGTATTATACCAATGTAATGTTATTCTTGTAGGTGTCGGGGACGGGCCGAAGAGCCACCTCGATGAGCACAAGTGATAGGCCAGCATAGGGCCGGGGGCCATACATAGGCCAGAAGTGAGACTGTCGGTGCAGGACAGTAGAGGCACATAAAGTCGTGGCAGTCAGGCCACGGACAGGGACGTAGATATGAGAGTGAATGAGATACTATATTATTGCCATGATGATGGGCAAGTGAACTGATAAGTTGTATGACAATAGGAAGGTGATGTTGAGAGACTGCGGTGCCAGTGAATTACTAATGTGCGATTAAGCCCCTGAGGGGAGAGGCTGAGGCCGAAGTGCCTTTAGGAGTAACTACCGGGTTGTGGATCCGAGGAAGAGTGTGTGTGAGAATAAGGCCGTTGTACGGCAGTTGATTTCAATAATATAATGTATGTAATTGCGCTATTATCTGTATAATTATGTTTAATAAATGTGTGAGTCTGATGGATTGTTCTGTTAAGTGTTAACTTGTTTGTTCGTGATTGTTGTCCTGTCATAACTTATTACATCTCCCAGTCTGGGATTTGTGACACTGGGGGCTCGTCCGTTGTGACACTGGGGGCTCGTCCGTTGTGACACTGGGGGCTCGTCCTGTTTACCTGTGGTCATTTTGACATTGTGTATTCGTTATATCTAGTTGTTTTTCTGTTGTGCTAGGAATTCATGCTGTTGTCTTTGTTCGTGGGATGAATGGAATTTTCATGATATGATTTATGTATATTTATAGATATGTATTGATGCATGTATTTTGATGAATATGTATTAATGTGTATTTAAATTTCTGCAGAGTGTGTGTGCCAGCCTGAGGAGTCAAGCGGCCAGAGCTCCGATTAAGGGGAGGAGTTAAACTCAAAATTCGAAGTTAAGTGAAACTGAAATTTTGTGCCCTGGATCGGGGGCTGTTCCTTTGATCTGTCTTTTTCTCTGTTTTTGCTGTTTTCGTTTGCTGTGTTGAACCTAGTTTATCCTTTAAAAAAAAGGTGTGATAAACTTGGAACTTCGTTCATCACGGTGAACATTCTGTAGGGCTTTGTTAGTGTTTAGTTGTAGCGTCGATATCTTCTCTGTTCCGCAGGAAGACGTATTCTCTTGTCCCTCTTTCTACCTATCTATAGATACGTTCTTTTTTTTCAGACTCTGTTCTTGTTCGTACCGTGTTGTGTAATCGGCGTAGTAGGTTGCATTTTTTTTTCCATTATAGTTTTTTTTGTAGAAGCTTGTCCTAGTCTGGTTCGTTGTCCTTGACGTACTTGTGGTCCTTCTACTGAATTTCCTTATTCTTGTCTTTTCTACTCTTTTTTATTATTAATAGTGCAGCACATTTTATGAATATAGAATTAGTTGTGATGTCAAGGTAAATTTCTGAATTGTATTTGATACAAGTAGGTGTGGTTATATCTGGTGTGATCTCGGGTCTCTGGTCGTATCGTTAGTGATCATACCGACAGGTTGGTCGTCTTATAATAGATACCATAACCATAAATCTGTGAAATGGCGGAACTCCAACAACTAATGAAGTTGGGTAAGGAACTTGGCCTGGAGGGAGAGGAGCTACGCGGCTGGATTAAAGAACAGCAGGCGGATTTGCGCGATGAGCGTGCTAAGGATAGAGAGCGAGAAAAAGAGGCTAAGGATAAGGAAGAGGAGAGGGAGTTTAAGTTAAAGGAGTTAGAGGCTCAGCAACAGGAGAGAGAGGCTAAGGATAAGGAGCAGGAAAGAGAGTTTAAGTTAAAGGAGATAGAGGCGCAAGTAAAGATCGCCGAGTTGGAAATCAAAAAGAATGCGCCAACAGAAGCAGTTGAGCGGCAGGTACACAATAAAGGTGGTGTTAGGATTAAGCTCCCTACGTTCGACGACCGGAAGGACGACATAGACGCCTTCCTTTACAGGTTCGAACTGAACGCACAATTGCAATGGGGGGAAAATAAGGAATTATGGGCCACGTACCTGGCATCGCTATTGCAGGGGCGAGCGTTAACCTACTTTAAAGAGCTACAGCGCGAAGACGTGCAAGATTACGATAAGCTGAAGGCTTTGCTGCTTCGCCGATTTGCGCGTACCGAGGAATACTTCCGGGAGCAGTTTAGGCGGGCACGTGCAGATACCAGGGAGGACTTTGCTGCCTTCGTCGCGAGACTAACGGAGTATTTCGCGAACTGGGTAGACTTGGCGCATGTGGGCACGGATTTTGCTAAACTGAAAGACTTAATGATCCGTGACCAGCTGTACGCGTCGTGCCACAAAGATCTGGTGGCTTTCCTGAAAGAGAACGAACCCGCGACGGTGCAGGAGGCGTCTAAGTTGGCGGAGGCATACCGTACGGCGCATCCGTCCAAACCAGTCGCCAGGGCGTACGTCCAAGATGCTGGGTACGTCGCCGTTGTCGAGGGGTCGCCGGCAGGACTTAGGGACAGGTCGCGTCAGCGTGGTGCCTATAGCGGGCAAGCCCAGGGGCAGCGTAGGGGCTATCACCAATCACCGGCATATGGATCCGGTAAGTTTGACCGAGCAGGAGGGCTAGGTCGCGGTAATGGCCGGGGGCGAATTGTGACCTTTGCCGATGACCGACGGCATAGGGACTCTAGTTCCGGTCGCGATGGGTCACGGGGACCCAGGCCTAGTACAGCACAGGGAGCGGAGTGTTGGACTTGCGGACGCGTGGGTCACTTTTCACGCGAGTGTAGGGCCGCGAAGTGTTGGAACTGCGGAAGAGCAGATCACATCAGCGTGAACTGCCCTGCAGGTAGGATAGCGGCGAGCGTGGACAGTAGCTCCAGTCCATGTTCCCCAAATAAATTTCATCATGCGGCTGCGTGTGTTACATCGGACAACGGAGGCGGACAGTATTCTAAGTGTCCCAGTTGTGAGAAGTTATTATCTTCCGGTGTTTTACCTTGTGGGAGAAAGATCCCCGTTATAAATTCATGTCATACAGGAGGTGGTCTTAGGGTTTATCCGGGGTTTGTTGGGGACGAACCGGTCTCGGTTTTACGAGATACAGGATCTACCGTTGTGGGAGTGCATAGGGATTGCATTCGGGATTCACAGCTTACAGGTGAGACTATCCCGTGCATCCAATTTTCGGGGGCCATTGAGAAATTACCCATGGCAAGAATAATGATAGATAAACCTTTCCTTAGCGGGGAAGTCGAAGCAGTCGTTGGTTGTTTTCCGGGCGCCCAGCTCATCATTGGGAATGTATCACGGGTAGTTTCCCCTTCCGATGAGAACGTGCAAGCATGGTCGCAATCAAAAGGTATTGACTTTTGCGCCGCGGTCGAAACACGTCGACGGGTAGCGGATAAAGATAAGATTAGACCTTTGGCGACGCCAGCGGTCAACCTAGATATCACGCCAGAGCGCTTGGCGAGATTACAAAGGGAGGACCCATCATTAAACCCATGTTTTGGGGAAGCGCGAACCGAGAAAACGAGGAGATATAAGAACGGGTCATCCTCCTTTGTTGTTCAGGCGGGAATTCTGTTCCGTATGTACGTCACGGTGGCTTCCGTTCAAAAGCAGGTCGTCGTGCCACGGTCGTTGATTGCTACAGTATTGCGTCTGGCCCATGATGTTCCAGTAGCGGGTCATATGGGAAGTGCTAGAACCAAGCAAAGAGTTCTGAAAGATTTTTATTGGCCATCGATACATAGAGATGTACGGCTGTATTGTAAGACGTGCAGTGCGTGCCAAAAGACGACGCATAAGGGTCGTACACCCCAGGCTCCTCTTCAAAAGATCCCCACGGTTTCGGAACCGTTTAAAAAGGTTTCGATAGACCTTGTTGATTTAAGAGAAAGATTATCTTCAGCGCGCACTATAGCAGAAGAAGCGTCTGGTATCGCTTCGAAAAGAGCAAAAGACTATAAAGATAGAGGTTCCAAACTGAGAATTTTTAAGCCAGGAGACAAGGTCCTATTGTTGTTACCTACGGACCATAATAAGTTATTGATGACATGGAAAGGTCCGTATGTTATTGAGCAAATTGTTTCGAAGGTAGATTACGCTATCCACATTGATGGATCAGTTAAGGTTTTCCATGTTGATAGGCTGCAGAGATTTCAGGAGAGACCAGAGTATCTGTATTCTCGTACTGGTGTTGAAGGACATACCTAATGTCGTGTCATTCTTTGATGATATAGCATGCCATACGTCGACATGGTCTGATCATATTCAGACACTAACAGTAATTTTTCAACGATTGCGTCATTTTGGGTTAACTGCTAAACCCGCAAAGATGGATTTGGCATGTCCAGAGATAATATTCTTAGGACATATCGTGGGTAGAGGTGTTCAGAGACCTGAAGTAACAAAAATTGACAAGTTAGTAGGGTTGCAAATCCCTAAAACAAAGAAACAAGTCAGAAGCTTAGTGGGAATTTTAAATTATTACAGAAAGTTCATTCCAAATTTTTCCTCCTTGTCATCTTCTCTTACTGACCTTACTAAGAAGGGACAACCCGATAAGGTCCAGTGGACGTCTGAATGTCAGACATCATTTGATAATTTGGTGACAGCATTATCATCGTCACCCATTCTGATATTACCCGATTTTCGATCTAATTTTAGCCTCAGAACGGATGCGTCGGACCCTGGTGTCGGCGCTTGTCTTCTACAGGAGAAGAACGAATGTCTCCATCCTGTATGTTATGTCAGTAGGAAGTTATTGCAGAGAGAAAGAAAGTATTCTGTGATAGAGCGTGAGTGTCTTGCCATTGTGTGGTCCGTCCAGAAATTAGGACGTTATCTCATGGGACGAGAATTTTGTATCCAGACAGACCACAAGCCACTGACATTTTTGTCGAAGAATCGTTCGTCCAGCCCACGCTTGTCTAGATGGGCATTGGCTTTGCAGCCGTATACCTTCGTTATTCAACCAATTCCAGGAACCAGCAATCATATCGCCGACTACCTTAGTCGAGCCTAGGGGAAGATTTCAGGAGCTTATACATCGGAGGACAGGAACATTGACAGGATCTGTGTGAATGAGTCGACTTTAAAATATTGACATTATAAATATGATATGAAGAATGGTTGATAGGTTGAATGGTTTTTGATTCTGTATTAAGTATTGTGGTTAGTTAGCTATTCATGATGTGACACATATATGCATATTGCATGCCATATTGATCCCCATATTTTCCCCTGATTTCGGTATTTTATATACTAGGGGAACTGCTAGGTCAGTTTTTTTAGTGTAGGTATTGCTCACGCTCACTCGTTGACAGTCATCTTGATGCGATTTGAAATTAATTGCATTAATTTTTTTGGGGTGGGGGATGATGTCACGAGTGGAGTGGGTGCAATTAAGGGGATTGCTACAGAGCGGGTGTAGAGTAAGAAGGGCTCACAGTAGACAGCAAGTTAAGCGTGCTGTTGTGAGTAGTGGGGGGGGGGGGTCTGAATGAGACGAAAGCGCGGTATTACTATCACTGCAAGTTAGAAGGTCCTACGGAGCGGACCTGTGAATAAGAGCCCATCGGGCGGACATAAAGGAAGCAGTCGAGAAGACTAGTGGAAGAGTCTTTCCAGTAATGACTGGTATGTAGAACGTTGATTGATTATTATGATTGATGTATTATATTATATTCGTCTACTACCATGATGTGAATAAGTATATGTGAGGAATGTGGAAGTCCTTGATATTGGATATAGCAATGTGCGCCATGAGCGATAGATGAAAGTGAGTTCATGGATTTGTAGCGCGAGTGAGTAGTGTGTACGCCGATGGAGGTGTGTTACCGTAAGATGTGTGGTGAGTGAAAGGTGAACTAGTGTGTGTACGCTTCCTGGATTGTAAGGAGAGGTGGAGTGAATAGAAATGGTAGGGTATTATACCAATGTAATGTTATTCTTGTAGGTGTCGGGGACGGGCCGAAGAGCCACCTCGATGAGCACAAGTGATAGGCCAGCATAGGGCCGGGGGCCATACATAGGCCAGAAGTGAGACTGTCGGTGCAGGACAGTAGAGGCACATAAAGTCGTGGCAGTCAGGCCACGGACAGGGACGTAGATATGAGAGTGAATGAGATACTATATTATTGCCATGATGATGGGCAAGTGAACTGATAAGTTGTATGACAATAGGAAGGTGATGTTGAGAGACTGCGGTGCCAGTGAATTACTAATGTGCGATTAAGCCCCTGAGGGGAGAGGCTGAGGCCGAAGTGCCTTTAGGAGTAACTACCGGGTTGTGGATCCGAGGAAGAGTGTGTGTGAGAATAAGGCCGTTGTACGGCAGTTGATTTCAATAATATAATGTATGTAATTGCGCTATTATCTGTATAATTATGTTTAATAAATGTGTGAGTCTGATGGATTGTTCTGTTAAGTGTTAACTTGTTTGTTCGTGATTGTTGTCCTGTCATAACTTATTACATCTCCCAGTCTGGGATTTGCGACAATAGGCCAGAAGTGAGGCTGTCAGTGCAGGACAGTAGAGGCACATAAAGTCGTGGCAGTCAAGCCACGGACAGGGACGTAGATATGAGCGTGAATGTGATAATGCACTATTGCCATGTTGAGGGGAGAATGTACTATTGAAATGATAATGTCTATTGAAATGATAATGTGTTATTGCCCTGCTGAGGTGCTAGGGGAATGCTAAGGTGTATGACAATAGGAAGGTGATATTGAGAGACTGCGGTGCCAGTGAATTATTAATGTGCTATTAAGACCCTGAGGGGAGAGGCTGAGGCCGAAGTGCCTTTAGGAGTAACTACCGGATTGTGGATCCGAGGGAGAGTGTGTGTGAGAGTAAGGCCGTTGTACGGCAGTTGATTTCAATAATATAATGTATGTAATTGCGCTATTATCTGTATAATTATGTTTAATAAATGTGTGAGTCTGATGGATTGTTCTGTTAAGTGTTAACTTGTTTGTTCGTGATTGTTGTCCTGTCATAACTTATTACATCTCCCAGTCTGGGATTTGTGACAATGGTATCATTTTAGGTACGTGAAAAAAAGAGAGAGAGAGAGAGAGAGACAGAGACAGAGATGAGAGAGACGGACAGACAGAGACAAAGAGAGACAGACAGACAGAGAATAGAGAGAGAAGAGAGAGAAGAAGGTAGAGAAGAGAGAGAGCGAAAGAGAGAGAGGCAGAAAGATAGAAAAAAGGGAAAGAGAGAGAGAAAGAGAGAGAATATGTGTGAGAGAGAAAGAGAAAGACAGAGAGTTCCTGGAAATGGTCTCATTTTAGGTATATGGATAGATTCCTCGAACAATGTAAAAGATGAAGTTCAATCTTGTCGAATAATGGAATCTCAAACCCTCCGATACGTCTTCACTCTAACTTTTCTAACTATAGCTCTCCGTCTAAAATTTAATAAATTATAACGATTTCACAAGTTCTGCGATGTCAGATGTAACAAACCAATTGGAATCATAAGGCTGATGGAGTACTGAGTCAAGCCTGTTTTGTCTCGGATCAAGTGTGAAATGTGACGAGTGGGGTTAACCCTTTGAACCCTGCTGCCCTCTTAAGAGGTCAAATTTTCCGGATACAATTTCCCTGCTGCATAGGAAATATTCTCATTCCATCCTGCCGAGATTGTTTTCATATCTCAACAGCAAAACGTCGGCTGGGGTGCCGAAAATGTTCTTCATAGACAGGTATCCCATCCTATAACGTTTTCATTGAAAAAGGGGGAAAAAAACCCAAAATAAAACCACGCTAATTAAGTCCCTGCCACAATCAAGAAGCTAGTTCCCTCTCCCTCCCCTACCACCATGTACGCTTTTCAAACACTACACCCCCCCCCAACAACCCCCCCCCCACCCCGAAGCATCTATACCTCATGGATGCACCAAACCAAGTTTTTCACGCGATATTATTTTTCTACTTACATGTCACTTTTTGTGGTGTAGATCTGGGCATACAGAGATTCTGGTGCCATCCATTTGACTGGGATTCGCCCCTGCAGAACATAACAAATACGTGGATTACATTTCTAACAGCAACGACTGTTCAGTGCTTGAACTGAAGAAATTATTCACTTTTCAGAGTTTTTATTAAGACTGTACTGTAAGAGCCTGCATTGAGTGGAACGCCAATTATCTTGAAATGTCCAAATTTTTCCTGCCCAACGTGACTGGGATGAAACTTTTAGTAAGCTGTGTTTCCATGTGTACGGAGACGGAAATGGCAACGGCCCACGGAAGCTGCAAAAATCCATCAAGTGGTTAAAAGAAAGAGTTTCCATGTATAGGGAAACGGCCTTTCCGTATACATGAACACTTTCTTTCTATTCCGCTATTTGAAGCATTTTTGACGAATCCGTTGCCGTTTTCCGTTTCGGGACACATGAAAACACGGCTTTAGTTTGCTCGTCACTCACATCCTAGGACGGCAACAGATTGACTGCCCTGCAATAATCAGTACACATGTACTCTCCAAATCATTATACTCTGAAGTCGTCATCCAATCCATACGCATTTGCATTTTTACCTTGCTCATTTTGAGATAGGTATCCGCCTCATACACGTCTCTGCTCAACCCAAAGTCAGATATTTTCATCATCAGTCCGTCTGTGACCAGCACATTTCTGGCAGCCAAGTCCCGATGGACAATCTTAAACAAAGGGTGAAAAAGAAAAATTCACAATGTAATCTATTACAAAGGGTGAACGGAAAAATGCATACAGTAAGCCATTACAAATGATGATAAGAAAAACTATGATGTAAACAGTTGCGTGCAGAGGTTTAGTTATGCCCCATCACGCCGGGGGACAACTCCCTTATTGTATGCCCCAAGACTCAAGTGTAGGGCCTTGACTGCATTTGTTATGATGATTGGTCGCCCCCTCTGCCCCCCCCCCGCCCCTTTTCTGAACCCCACCAAATATCAGGTAACCGAAATTAGAAATAGTGCGTTGGTCAAGGAAGGTGCAAACTCAAGCCCAGTCAGAGATCATAAGTGGCGCAAAGAACTGAAAAGGGACACAATCATGAGTATTTAAAAGAAAGGACTGGATACATCGAAATGTAATACCGAACGAGTTTGTAGACCAGACGGAAAATTGGTACACAAACTGGTTACTGGGTTCGTACGTCTGACATGTTTAACCAAGCTTTTTAAACATTCGTTACGGTTTGTGCTAATTACAGTCATCAATGTCTTAACATCATTATGAGCCCCTGGCCAAGCAATAGGATTTTCCTCCCCGTTTAAAAAACCAATATAAATTTGCACGCATGGTGCCTCCTAAACCCTTGGGGCCCTTGGGCTCTGGCTACAGTAAAAAAAAAAATTCAGTTCAAATCTACATAATAGGAAGGGAAACGTGAAGTGCAAACGTCTACCGTTGTCATGTAACAGGAGGAAAAAAATTTCCCAATGGGACTAAAAAACAAGACAACAAACAAACATAATTACATACATACAGAGAGAAAACCTCAAATATTTGATAATATTATTCTAGTACGTTGAGGTGCCAGCAAACACCACACGAAGAAACCCAGACCACTGATGTGACCTACCTTTAAACCTGCTAAATAATCCATGCCCTTAGCAATTTGCCATGCAAATGAAAACAGATCTCGGCACGTGAGAATGCGCGTCTCTGTTTGCTCTGACGCCATCTGACCTTCATTCCCAACTTTCTGCTTGTCATCCCAACTGCTGCCCCTATTTCTGAACTTGGACGAGCGCAGGAAGTTGCGCAGTGAACCAAGCTCGCAATACTCCACGATGACATAGAGAGGGCCTGGAAAAAAATGGGTGCAATCATCACTTATGTGAAATTAACAGGCTTACAACGCATATGCAAACTGCGCCCACGGGACTGGACCAAGTTGAAACATTAACTGTGCACATTTTAAGACTTGCAAAGATTTTCTTGTCTTCTCGAGGTCAGTTTTTTTTTTTTTTTTAAATTTTGGGTGTGTGGGTGTGGGGGAGGTGGATGTAGTCGCTAAGATCCACATTCTTTGCATGCACTTCTAGAGCGGATAACAATAGAAAAAATTCAGACATGTTAACCATTTTCTGTTTTTCATGATATTCGATAGTAGACGCAAACTCAGGTAATTGTGAAACGCGGTGCACAGAGAAGTGAACATCTTTTACAATGTTAGTACTCAGTAATTGGACAACCCGATGGGCATTTTTTGTGGCCATACACGTTGGTGATGCTAGGTAATTATAAAAAAACATGTTCCCAAATGTCTGGATCCACAGGGATGTATCATGTTTTACTAGGGTAAATGCTCAAAACTGATTGTCGAGAGTCCGCCACTTATTTGGGTTTCAAATACAATAGTCCATAACTAGTTGATTGCAAAGCTGTCCATTTGTTTTTATCATGCAGAATTTAAACAAGACATGTATCCATATGGAGGAGATCGACTCACTCATTCTTACCTTTTTGGGTACAAACTCCTAGCAGTTTGATGACATTCGGGTGGTCAACTTCCTTCAATAACTGGAATTCGGACACCAAATCTTGATATTCCGCGCCCGAGGCATCGGCTACACAGCAGAAAAGGTCAGAGTAATCACAACCGCAATATACAGCAAGATATCCGACAATAACAACGAGAACCACAACACAATAACGATATGGTCAACAACTAATGAAGACACTGACATGAGCGATAACAACGTAATCATCATCATCATACTATAATGGAGCTAAGGGTGAAAGTTCTGCCCTCAAAGGCCCTTTTTGGGAGGGCTCCAAAACTCTGGAAGCACTCTCATCGCCTATAACTCGACTTATTGTGATGTAAGGGGATAATATAAAAATGCTGCAAACTCTGGGTAATTTGTTCATTTTGCATAATTCACAATCCATGTAAAATTCCCAACAAACACTCCCGATTCCATGCTTTTAGAACAGGGACAAGCTATTATGATCTATTTTTATTACCTTGACGCAGTTTCCCCCATCGTTCATTCGCAGGAGGAAGCAAATTGTGGATTAACGAAAACATGGATCGCCTGTAAACTTTAGCGAAAAAGTCTACACAAATTTCATGAATGCTGACGGGGTGTGCAGGGCACTAATGCGCGGTGGGATTGCAATAACACTTACCTAAAAACAAACAAACAAGCAACAAAAGCCACAAAAATAAATCTAAAGGAGCAGGCAAAGTGAAGCACATCCGTTAACATCACCCCGAACAGAAACGAATACATTGTAAACACATTTATCCCAGGCAGGCCCGGGGATCTCATCTAGTACATTTAATGTTACATGGGCAAAAAAACATACAATTTGATTGGTTTCGCTTCAGCATTTCCATTTCAAAGATTACAGCCAAATATTATACGTTCCTCTGTTAGACTGGTGATGCATTGAGCCAAGCTGGCTTTGTCTCGGTCTTAGTGTGAGATGTGGACAATGAAATTAAAGGGGATCTCGCGCACTGGCCAGAATGAAACAATACTGTCTCACGAGTTCGGGCACGTCAAAACTGTTTTTGAACCAGTTGTATTTTCCCGCTCTTTCTGCCGTATCTTCATAATAATAAATTTTTTTTTCGTATTATATTTGAAGAATCCGCGGAAATAACGGGTTAAATCACAATGTAGAAATTATGAGCTATTGGCCCTCTAAGCCCAAGATAATATTCCATTGTACAACCTACTTTGACAGAAATAGGCTCAGTTCGCTGAAATTGTCATCTAAAAAATAACATAGTCTATGAACAAAAAAAGAGCTCAGTCAAAGTTAAAAACTCAGTTTTTGCTGAACACGAAATCTGTGACTGGACCCGTTTTTCCGGTGGACTCTTCTTGTCCTGGAGTGCCTAAATTAATGTCAGTGCGGCGCTCTAATATAGCTCATGACCAGTCCGGCGAAGACTCAATGGTTGGATATTCCGGAAAGCAAAATTGAACGGCTAGGTGTTCCGGAAAGCAAGATTGAATGGTTAGGTGTTCCGGAAAGCAAGATTGAATAGTTGCGTGTCGAAATGAAATTGTTTAATGTGACCACCCAGATATGAAGCTATATGACTATTTAATGATCGATTTAAAGAAAAAAAACAACAACAACACGACCCATTTCATTTTCGATACGAACGTCACTATTTAACCTGTCAACCCTCTAGCATCCATTGTTCCATATACCCGAAAAACGTGAATGTCTTGGTGCCCATTGCTCTGTTTGCGGAGCATTCTCTGATATATCCAGAAATACATCTTCACGAGAACTGTTTACGCAGTCCACGCAAAATAACATTTAAAGTTTTAGAAACCTAGGGCTGTTAACATGAGCATTCGATGTTAAGTTTTAATGATCGTAGGTCGTTCAAAAAAAAAAATGGGGGAGGGGGGAGGCTGAACCAGAAAGTATGAAAATAGTACATGTGGAGATGGGAGGGAAAAGGGGCCGGGGGGAGGGGGGGGGGGGAGGGGAGAATAAAAATGACCAAAATTGAATGTACGTATTTTATGGTTGGTCTCTTATCACAGGACAGGACCACGCAGACACAACTCACAGTCTTCTGTACTTACGTTTCAACATCTTGACGGCCACCACGGTGTTGCCCTCCTGACCTCTCAGCATAAAGGCCTGGGCTCTAACCACTTGACCAAATTCGCCCTCGCCAATCACATGCTCCAATGTTAGATACCGACGAGGAAACTCCCACTTGTCTTCAAACTGTGAAATGGATTGGGGACACTGATGACGGATGAATTGCGATTACGTCAGCAGTAGCACGCCATAATTATATGGCCATTTTTAAGACACTAGCTTTCACAGCAGGAAAGTGTCTGTATTTATCCTACATGGATTACAAATCATTGGTAACGAGCGTGGAAACCAAGAGAAATGAAAGTGGACATTCAGTGATGAAAGAAAAGCTACCAAATTAAATATAAATAATATGGAACAAAAAGAGGATTCTATTCTTTTGTCAGGCCTACAGGACAAGCCACTGACTCAGTAATGGGGCCCTCCCGCCAGCAAAATACCTCATGATTCTCCCCCATATATATCTAGAATTTTGTTCAATCCATGAATGCAACATGTTGGTTCAAACTCATGAGCCCATGCTGGTTGCTTTGAATTCCGAGGGGTAATAAATAAATAAATAAATAAATTGATAAATAAATAAATAAATAAATAAATAAATACATAAATAAAAAAATGAATAAAGGGAGGAAAAGTGAAGCATGAGAAGCGGACGAAATGGCAGCCTGTGTTGTTGATCAGCGAAAGGAACAATGGCGTTCTTTTATATTATTAATATTAGGAAGTTTGACAATATCACAGATAGCTGACGCAGAAAACAGCACAAAAGAACCCCGTTTGGCAGATGTTACTGACAATGGCAATGATGAATAAAAGTAAAATCAAACACAAGATCAGCAAACTCTTCGTTCGTGCTTTTTAGCTCTGCAGTTTATTCTTCCATCTTTGCAACCTCTCTCCCTCCCTCTCCTCTTCAGCTGTTTCAGTCTCTGTTTTTCCACAAACATCCTGTCTATGCTTATGCCAGAAACTGCCTAACGGCATTTTTCTTGCGAACCAAAGTTGTCTATAACCAACTCAAAGCCAACGCACATTTCTGATCTTCGACAGAAAAATACCACATCAAAACACTCTTCCCTAATGGACTTTTCCTACCGCAGGCAAATCGAACTCCACAAAGGAGGCGCCACGCCTCTGTACTTCTCGATGGTGCTTGGATTTCATAGACTTAAAAACAAGAGCAGGGTAACTTTACAGACAATGAAAGTAAAGGGACCGTGTTGGAACTGTGATAAACTGCAGATCTGAGAATACCCCAGAATAATGATCAGAAAACGGACTTGTTTTACCTCCTCCAAGCACCGTTTCTACCGATGATGCGAGATTTAATATTGAATAAACTATGAATATCATTTTGTCTAAATTAGTGGTTCCCAAACTTTTGTCTGGATGACTATGCCATTGGCTCCTACAGCACTTTCCCCCAAAACTATCTTATTCCAGGAAGGCATAGAATAGACACTTATTCCAAAGCTGGTCAAGCAACAGCTTCAATGATCCAAAACAGATGAAGATTTATCGCGACCTTGTTTGTTCCAACTCCACTTTTGCACACCTGGAAATTCGACATCAAACTTTGCAGCTTAATATTGGGGTAAGGAGTTGGAATAAATCGGTACTGCAAAACAGCTGATAAGCACCACAAGGCATTGTAAACGTGTCAAAGTATGCATTTGTTATACCTCTTCTAAATACTGAAAGATCTCCAGTTTTTTCAGAAAATGGAGCCAGAACTAAGGTCGCGCTATATCAAATGATCCAGTATACAAAAATGATTCAGAGTTAAGTCATCTGTACTTGCCCAGGAAGAGAGGAATATGAGCAAATGTGAGGCTATGAGGTAACAGTTTCAATGATTCAGAAAGAATCAAAGTTTTCATTCTGGCAACTTTAGGAATGCATGATTGCTAGGAGGATGTCACAGATCCCACGGAACATGTATGAAATATATCTTAATCAAATTCACACTTGCATCTTGAAAGGTTCTAGGCTAGCAGTGCACCGAGTTGAGTCTGTTTTGCGTCGGTTTTGACTCAGACTAGAACTTCCTTTGAATCAAAGAGCAAGACAAACTTATTTCAATCTCACAAGTGCCCGAGATCCCCTTTAACTTAATAGTCCACATCTGACACTAAAACTGATGCAAAACCTATAATGCGCTGCTCACCTAGAAAACAATAGATGTCATAATCAAGTTTACACTCTCATCTCTGAAGATGTTAAGTTTAGGTTTGCTTACCACGTCTTGTCCCAGTCCAATTTTTGTTGGCCAATGCCCGGAGGCTGGCGAGTACGTCTGTCTATTGACGTGTCCTCGGGAGTCCCTGGGATCGTCCACGATGTAGTCGGATGGGACCGCCGTCATAGAGACCAGGCTGCTGACGTGCTTCAGGGCCATGGCCCGCCGCCGTCTCCGGTGTCGAACTGCCATCCAGACTATAGCGGCTAGAATGATCACTGCCACCAATCCAGTGAGGGAGCCGGTGATAGCGACCCGGCAAGACGAGCCACATACGCCCGGGTTGTCATCTTCACTGACAGAAGAATCAGCCTGTCCTTTACCATTAGCTGAGGAAGGAAAATAACAAACATCAATTTCCACCAGTAAATCATTTCTGAAATTATCTTAAGTTCATTGTGCACTGAGCCAAGCCTGTTTTGCCACAGTTTTGTGGATTATGGAGTTAAATTTGCCCTCGCCAATCAGTGCGACTGAAACAAGTTTGTCTCCCTCGTTGATTAAAAGGAAGTTTAAGTATGAGTCAAAACCAAGGCAGAACAGTCTTGACTCTGCGCCAAATAGGTCTTACACCAAAGTGGCAATTCACTGAAGATCAGGTGTGAGGTCTTTGTTTTAGTAGGATCACAGCTCTTAGCTTTCACGCTTCGCTTTTCTTGTTGTTGTTTGGCTTTTCTTTTGTTTCTTCTGGGTGTTTTTTTTTTCTCTTCGGCGACATCCTCTTCTTCATCCTCTTCTTCTTCATCTCTTTCTTCTTCGGTCATCTTTCTGGCTCTCGAAAGGGCTGTTAGTTTGAACATCTTTGTCTCTCAACAGCTTCGGCCGATGACCGGTTGTTTTCAGTCTTGGTTTTTTTTTTTTCATACTTGATCATTTCTCTTTCTTGAGTCATCCGTCATATTCCCGTCTGTGTAGTGTAAGTTTGGTAGGCACCAAAGAACAACGGAGGGGAATGACGCGTAGGACGGGAGCTGTAGTTTCCTAAGAGGAGCTGAAGGCTAAAGCCTTATTTCATTGTCCTTTTCCAGGAGTTCGCTTTCTTTATTAAAAAAAAAAAGTTATAATTTAGGATTTATTTAATTTACATTTCAAATCACAGTCAATGAGTGACTTATCATTTTTCTTGGGCCTGCAAGCTGTGAAACTGTTTGGACTGCTCTTTCCTTTATGGTTCATTTCCTGTAACGATCCGTCTGTGCTGGGCTGATGGGCGGAGGAGGGGCAGATCTCTAGTCTTTTGAAAGTTTACATTAGCTGGTTCATAGTTTTAGGTTTCTCCTGGGGTAAACACTGAAAATTTCCAGATCTAAGTTTTCTTCTAGGGTAAACCAAGAAAATTCTAGCTTTAAATTTCCTTCTAGGGTAAACCAAGAAAATTTCCAGATTTAAATTTTCTTCTAGGGTAAACAAAGAAAATTTCTAGCTTCAAGTTTCATCTCAGGTAAACAAAGAAATTTTCCAGCTGTGCCCCTGACTAAAAGTTAACTAGATTAAGGTCAAGGAAAAGAAACGCATTTTTTTCTTTCTCCTCTTGTCACAAATCAATTGCATACACAATGTAACCAGCGGACCAAATGTATGCCAATGTGATAAACTCTTCAAAATCAATATGAGGCATTAAACAAAAAACAACAACAACAACAAAAAAAACACAACGTTATCGAGAGGTAGATCTCTTTACTCACTACTACTACTACTAGTACTACTATTATAATATGGCAGCTGTCATGACTCATGGCGTGAAGTCATGAAACGTTACAGGATTTCTTCACAGGCCTTAGACAAATTTGCATAATGCGATTAGTCCGTATGCCAAGAATGATATAGGTCACGCATGAAACCAGATGTCACCGGGTGTTCGGTTAACGTGGGAAAATTACTAGAGGTTTTCTACAGTAGTTTTATTTAATTTTTTTTACTAGCTAAAAAACGCCTCATACGCACACTTTTGCAAATTTCAACTCCTGCGCACAGATGCCCTTGTCCTTTCCCAAAGATGATGGCTGTTTAATATCACTGTCGCTATCATGTGATAGGTCTTTATTTTAGGAGGTTCGCTGCTCTTGGCATTTACATCTCATGTTTCTAGTTTTTATTTGTCTTGTTCTTGTTTCTGTGTGTTTTTGTGGTAGGGATGAGTTGTTTTTTATTTTAGAATTTTGCCCGGACAGTAGCCTTGCTCGGCCTGCTCTTCTCGACGCTCAACTGCCAAGATATCTTTAACGTGAGCAACGCGCACAAGAGCCCTCCGATTTTTTCGTCCTTATCCGAAAAGAGCAGGTGCTCGACCCTATGTGCCATAGCATCAGGGACAGGATCCCCCCCCCCCCCCAAGAAAAAATAATCCAACATGCCTGCACCTACCGGGGATCGAACGCTGTACCTTCGGCATGAAGGGCGATCACCTTGCCTCTAGACCAGTCTCTCCCCACTGACTCTATCAATCACAAAACCGTATGGGAGAAGGTTGCCCAATTTTATGGGAAAAAACAACAACAACAAAAAACCTTTGATTTTTACTCGAAATCTATTCCTAATTTTAAATACTAGTTAGTTATACATGTTAAGCATTTGAAATATTGTACCTCCACCGAACCAATAGAAGAACGTGAATTCCAGCAGTAAGGACTTCACAGAATGGTTGGCAAAGATAGAGTTGCACTCCGCAGTTGTGCGAATACACCCGTGCCGTTCCATGGTAAGGCAAGTGATGAGAATATTTCGGTGTTCAATTCTTTAAAATAGGAGATGGCGAGACAGTAACATTATCTGAAAGTAATTGGGTGTTGTACCTGGGCAGCGAATTCCGAAGTTTAGTGCTATGCAACAAGAAATGTCATAAGGCGAGGGAATCTTAACATAAATAAATGAGAATATGAAATGAAATGAGACGCATACATGTACATGTATTATTATTGCGGTTTAAGATTACATTAAGGGTGCCTAGTTTTCAAATCCTAGGGTAGCAAAACATGATTTATTGATGAGTACAGTGGGCATATAAAATCAATAAGCGAGTGATTTCTCCCTACATGAGAAGAAGAGTAATACTGATGTGAAACATGATTAGTACATAATAGACAACACGATGTAGGATGAATGTATTTAATCTTATAATTTTTTTTATTCCCTTTCATTTATGATTCATTGTGAAGTGTCTTTGATGTTTCTTGCGTGGGGCTTTGTAACGACAACCATCTCTCTCTCTCTCTCTCTCTCTCTCTCTCTGGCTATCTCTCTCTCTCTCTCTCTCTCTCTCTCTCTCTGTAACTTTGTCTATATCCCTCTCTCTCTCTCTCTCTGCAACTTTGTCTCTCTCTCTTTCTCTCAAGATTGGCTGAAACTTGAATAAACACAGTACAGTAAGTCTAGACAGACGATTCTGGGTCAGATACTCAAGAAAACTAATCCTATAATAATTATATTAAATTATTTCTGAAAATAATTAAGGCCACAGCGTTAGACGCAAAAAAAAAAAAGAGAGAGAGAGAGAGAGAGATAGAAAGAGAGAGAGAGAGAGAGAGACAGAGGGAGACGGAGAGAGAGAGAGAGAGAGAGAGAGAGAGAGAGAGAGAGAGAGAGAGAGAGAGAGAGAGAGAGAGAGAGAGAGAGAAATTCGATCTTAAACGTATGTGGCCTGCGTAATTATGATGAGTTAGAATAAATCGGTACTGTCAAACAGCTGGATATGTGCCACAGCGCATTTTAAACAAGGGTCACAGCGCGCATTTGTTACGCGTCTTCTGCATACTGAAGATCTCCAGTTTTTACTTTCAGAAAATGGACATAGAACTAATAAGAACTATGGTCGCGTTATGAAGGTCAGCAAAAAAAATAAAAAAAATGGAACTTTTAAAATCTGACCCTAAAATACTGAACTGGGAAAATTATGAAAGACATGCTCCGGAGCATCAATGCTGAAACTTTGACAAACTGTTGAGGAAACCCATACTCCTTGCCTTTATGATAATTATTCACATGGACAGCTGTTCCGGTAAGGGCATCACGCAGGCTCCTTGGGCAAACGCCAGGACCATTGTCAAGACAATAAAACCGAGCTGATATTTCTTCTGATCTGATGCGACAGCAGCAAAGCGACTGATATTATCAAGTGAAAGCTTCTCAGAGCATTACCAATAATTTTCACGCCTAGCATAAAGCCCAAAGTTATTAAGCTCGGGGCGTTAGGGCTTAACCGCATTCTCTGTAAAGATCGACAGATGTCTCGGTTTTGACTGAAAATAAAAGAAAAGAACGGCTTCTACTAATGCACAGTGGAATTAATGGATTCTTCGCTCAACGTTCTGTTGTGCCCGTGCAGCGAGAAGCATCAAAACGATGAAAAGGGTAGCTGGCTCGCGAGCCTTTGTAATCGTATTAGGCTTTCTTAGGTGTTAGCTGCTGCACATTTATATAAAAGACAATACTTTGTTAAAAATAATGATGAGTCTTTACGTTTTGTGGATAGTGGAAAATTATAGGTGAATGGACAATTATGGATAGAAGCATAGATGGATGGATGGATAAATGGTTAGGTGAATGACAGAAATAACAAAGAAAGGATGAAGAAAGGATGGGCCGGAACAAACGCAGAGGAAGAGAAAAGTAATACTGTTTGGGTAAGGGTAGCTATATAAACAGGATGGATGGATGGGTGGATGGATGGGTAGATGGCTGGATGGATGGACGAAAGAATGGAAGGGCAGGTTGATGGATAGATGGACAGACGAAAGAATGGAAGGGCAGGTTGATGGATAGATGGACGGACGAAAGAATGGAAGGGCGGGTTGATGGATGGATGGATTGACGTATGAACGGACGGAAGATTGGATGGATGGATAGATGGATGAGTGAATGGGTGGGTGGATGGGTGGATGAATGGGTGGGTGGGTCGGTGAGTGGATGGGCGGATGGACGGATCGATAAAAGGATGGTTGAGTACAAGATCGTCAAGATGGACAGGTTGGTGGAAAATGCATTCATGGACAAATTCATGAATAAAATGATTAATCGATGAAGGTAAAGACGACCAGTCTAACAGGTATATGAATTAATAAATGAAATTGTGAATGTGAAGGATGGAAGAACTGATAAGTGATCAAAAGATTAAAGACCAATTGAGATAGACTAGTCGTGCAATGCAAGGTTTCTATTAGAACAGCTAAATTATCACGTCTTTAATCTGCTCACCTAACAGGTGTAAATCTGAACTTATTATCTTCATTATCAAACCCAATGTGTTAAGACTTTAGTGTCTAACCAAAGAGTGATTACCCACCTATATGCCCAGCAGGGAGAGATGATGAGTTGAACTTGTTGGGTGTATATGCGATTGGGGTGAGTGGGTCGCAGATGCAGTAACGTTCGCCGTCCGTGGGTTCCCGCTCACACCAGCACGGACCTTTAGCTCTGTAGATCCCACGGTTGTTCGGGGGCCAGCGCAGTAACTGACCAGTGATCTTACCTAGGTGGACCGAAGGATAATGGATTTATAGTATTGTGTCATGGAAATGGAAAAAGTCAATGGGCAAGTTTTCGTCGGCTGACGACCAGAACTGACTGACTGTCAACACCGGCTGATTTTCCGGTTACAGCCGAATTTGGCTTTTCTAAAGCCCTTTCTATGATATCTGTAAATATCAATGTTGTCAGCCGACGAGTTGTTCTGCAGTTTAGTGTTAATTCTTCCCTCTCTCTATGCAATGAGGATGATTATGCGCACTGTGCAATGAAGCTGCGTGTATTCCCTATGCAATGACGGTGTTCTCCGTGCGATGAAGCTCAGTGTGTTACTTGTGCAATGAGACTGAGTGCGCTCCCTGTGCAGTGAAGCTGAGTCTGTTCCCCGTGCAATGAAGATGAATGTGTTCCCTGTGCAATAAATTATTGGATGCGGTTTTGAATGTAGTTGAACATAATTTTGTGTGTTCCCTGTGCAATGAGACTGAGTGTGTCCCGTGTGCAATGAGACTGAGTGGGTTCGCTCTACGAGTGCCGCGAATGCAGCATTGTGAAAATGTGGAGCAATGCTGAGATGTACTTTCCTCACCGTTCCCTAAAACTGCAGTAATCGGTTTTGACTACTTTTCAGGAGAAGCAAAAAGCTGTTCTATTTTAGCACAACTGGTTTGGTTACGATCAATTTTTGAAGTTTGTTATTCGATTACTTTTCGGCTTAGAAGTCTATAACAAAATTATTGGATGCGGTTTTGAATGTAGTTGAACATAAATAAAAATCCAAAATCCGAATTTTTGACTTACTATAGTCTAAGGGAAAGGTGATGAAGTATAATTATGTTCATTGTGATGAATATACCATGTATGGGACTTGTGCGCGTAGCGTTATTCATATTGTGAAACAATACGTTTTGTTGCGTTTCAGAATACAAACTTTTATGTAAATCCAGTTTGGCTGAACTGATCTATGAAAACTTCTTGTTAATGAAGGATATTACCCGAGACACAGAATACCGAGACTGTATGTCCACAGCTTGCGTACAGTATAAACACGGTGGAAACTACTCACAGAGCTCTTTGGTACCAATCTTTTTCGTTCAGTTATGAAGGATTATGGTGCGAATTGTTGCATTGCTGACATGGATGATATGTGGAATTTGGCGAATTGAACCGTTTCGGTATCCTGTGTCTCGGGTGTTACCTCTGGCTTACTATAATAGTATGGAATTGTGAGTGTTCGGAGTGATGAGTGATATGCGACTGGAAGAATGGGCGACTGAGCTGAGTTAAGACTGGTATAGTCGAGTCTGCTTTGCCACGGTTTTGATTCAGACCTGGATTTCCTTAACTACCGAGAGACAGACTTGTTTCAGACTCACTAGTGAGCAAGGTCCCATCTAACAATGTAGTCCACAAAAACGAGGTACGACAGACTTGACACCTTGCTCTCTAGGCCCATGGATGGGTGGATGGATGGAAATGGTGGGTGGATGGATGGAAAGGGTGGGTGGATGGATGGAAAGGATGGGTGGGTTGATGGATGAAAAGGATGGGTGCATGGATGGAAAGGGTGGGTGGACGGACGGAAAGGGTGAATGGATGGATAGAAAGGATGGGTGGGTGGATGGATGGAAATGGTGGGTAGATGGATGGAAAGGGTGGGTGGATGGATGGAAATGGTGGGTAGATGGGTGGAAAGGATGGGTGGATGGATGGAAATGGTGGATGCATGGATACAAAAGGTGGGTGGATGGATGGAAATGGTGTGTGGTTGGATGGAAAGGGTGGGTGTATAGATGGAAAGGGTGTGACGGATGGACAGGATGGAAAGGATGGGTGGATGGATGGAAAGGATGGGTGGATAGGTGGAACAGATGGGTGGATGGATGGAAAGGATGGGTGGATAGATGGAAAGGATGGGTGGATAGGTGGAACAGATGGGTGGATGGATATAAAGGATGGGTGGATAGATGGAAAGGATGGGTGGATGGATGGAAAGGATGGGTGGATAGATGGAAAGGATGGGTGGATGGATGGAAAGGATGGGTGGATAGGTGGAACAGATGGGTGGATGGATGGAAAGGATGGGTGGATAGATAGAAAGGGTGGGTGGATGGATGGAAAGGGTGGGTGGATGGATGGAAAGGATGGGTGGATTAATGGCAGTACATGCGGATTGATGAGTTGCTCGTTGGGTGAGAGGACTGTGTGAAAGAGATTATGGATGGACAGATGCGTAGCTGGATGAATAGCAAGCTGACCCACAGACTAATAAAATACCCAGACTGGATGATCCCATTGTGTGACGTCACAAAACAGCTAAAGGTCATGAACCATCCGCCATTTTAGGTTTACGGGAGCCACCGACGCTTCAGCATAGCTTCAATTTTGAATGATACCATTTTGACGCGCCTATTGAACGCGGACGTTTGGTTCCGCACTAAGAAATTAATACATGAACAACCAATCTCGACGAATTAAAAGAAATTTCTACTGCAGATAGAACTAGAATCGGAATTTCCCGAGCGGCGGCCATGTTGGTTAAACGGCCGCCGCTCGGGAAATTCGGTAAAAAACGACACAGCCCGAAACTCGTGTTTCCAGTCTGGTTAATTTATTAGTCTGTGATTTGACCGGACAAATGAACCGAAACTTACAACAGTATGTCGAAATCTGATATTTAAATTTTTGCTGCAAAATGTAAAAGTATATTACTATCTGTGTGTCATTTCTAAACGAAGGATCGAGAATTCCACATAAAAGGATTGCCACTCAAAAATCTTTCAAGGGCCCCTAACGTAGATGACGCCAGAAACTGCTCCGAGCAGTCAACATGTGTCGCATCCGTTATTTATCAGCAGCCAGTCTTACAGTTCAGTAATGTTTGTAATTGTTCTTAGAACTATTTAAAACAGTCTTTGAGACGGGACACAATCGGCGGGTCAACCATTACTTAAGAGAGAGAGAGGGGGGGGGGGAGAGTGAGGGAGAGAGACAGGGGAGGGAATGAGAGACACAGAGAGAAAGTGTGCGAGAGAGGGAGAGGAGAGAGGGGGGATTGAGAGCGGGGAATGAGGAGAGTGATCAGGACAGAGTGAGAGAGAGAGGAGAGAGGAGGAGAGGCAGAGAGAGAGTGAGGGAGGAGAGGGAGAGAGAAAGAGAGAGATTGAGAGAGAGACAGAAATGAATAAAGAGATAAGATTAAACCTGTAGAACAGGGCAAGGAGGATGACGAACATGAAGAAGAGGAAGATGAGAAAAGTAAGAGAAAAAGAGGAGAAATGAGAGAGAAAACGAACAGATGAACGAACATGAAATAAAGAGAGAAGAAATGAAAGTCGATACAAAAATTAGAAGAAAAAACAAACAAAGAAGGAGGGAAATGAGAACACAGGAGAAAAGTACTTCTACTAGAATCAGGTTTACAAGAAATGTACGAACACTAGAACAGAGATCGGATTTCTAAATATTTGATAGCTCATCCACCGGAGAAAAGAACAAAAAATCAATAAGAGCAAAAGACCAAAATCCTTGGAGCGAAAACTGACATCAATTATTTCCCTCTGAGACAAAAGGGCTTTGGTCTTTTTACCACAGCCTGACCCCGCGATGAACCCCGCGGCATTAACACAATGGCATTGTGCTAAAGTTATTTTCACAACGCTGTATGTAGTCCTTCAGAGGGAACTGGCAATACGTGCATCTTTATAAGCTGGAGACGGAATAATTAAACAATTTACTCGTGAGACAAGGAGAAATAATTAAGCGGTGTGTTCCTGACCTTATTTACAAAATGTTGCACAAAACCATAGAAAATATGTGGGGTCCTAGCAACGATTGAAGCAAATTCAAAATGTGGCAAAAAGAAAGGACCTGATGCACTCCGAGAATCCAAGTTTAGGAGTTCCTGATGTTAAGTAGCCGCATTTGTTAACAGTCCTACCATTTTTTCTAATTAGTTCGATTTTTTTTATTCTTTAAGCTTGATTTTTTGTTTTCCTTTTCCTTCGCATTTGATTGTATCCATTCACTATAATTTTTTTAGGCAAGTTTTGCTACATACAACTTTTTCTTTTCGCCACATTTTGACGAACCTTACGCTTTATTGCCTTCCTCACTCTTAAGCACTTTGCAGGAGAGTTCAAATAAAAAAAACCCAACAATACAACTTTTGACGGGAGTTGTGAAAAATATGAGATGATAGGCAATTCGCATTGTTAAAGAAAACAAACAAAAAAAAAACGAAACAAAACCATTCAGCCTATGCCTGTCTCACTTTGGATTAAGACAGTTAAGGGTTTCTTGCCTAAAGATGCCTATTCAAATTCCGACTATGATATCGGGCTCTGGGTTAGACATTTGCTTACGAGCGTGAAAATGGGGCATATTAATTTGGAATGATCAGATGGCGATTTGTATTGAAAACGGCGTCTTAATAATAATAATGTATTTTTCATTGACACGTACAAAAGCCAAAGTCAAGCCATAATTATTGTGGGTGTAACATTCCGGAATCTGACTGGTCGTAATATGTTTTAAAAAAGAAGTGATGTACAAGTTTAAGTGAAAACCTAATGTCTCAAGACATGGGACAAGAAACTGATGAATACAACGGAAGAAAAGCGGGCCCGCAGAGAAGAATACTGCACCCTCAACAGACTTGAGACTACCCTACCGACTGCAACCTTTGAGGCTGTCATTCCTGCATTGTCCTGTTCAGCCACTGGCGACGGTGCACCAGCAGAGCAGACAGTCGAAACAGTTAGGATACAAACTTTCATAGTTATCCCTGACTGATGGAGGCCTACAGATGAGAGTCAACACCCTCAAGAGCAACTTGATGGTGCACCAACAGACAGGTCAAGCTTCTAACCTTATCCCCATTCTGTATCGCTGTCACTCCCCAGGCTAGCTCATCCCTGCCACTCCAACGATTTGGAAAAAGAATAAAACAAGGAGCATTGCGTAGCAGTTGAAAGGTGCAGCAATGTACGCTTGGGATTTAGTGTGTTTAGTGGACACCAGATTGATTTGTTCAGTACTGAGTGACAGAAACAGCGAATGATGTTCATTCATTTTGTGAAACATAATGTGAAGCGTCCTCAAAATAGATTTAGCCCCAAGATCTACCCGTCTTGTATTAAAAGAAAAAAAGGGGGTGTAGAGAAACATAAAAGCCGGAAGCATGAGTTACGTCATACCGCAGTTCAACTCCGATGCCCGACAAAGATAGAAAATCCCGCATTGGCCTCATAAATTCATTCTCTTTTTCTGTAACCAATTTGTCTTTCCAACCATTACGTCCCATTTCACAACTGTTTTGCCAAACTGTAACACCTACGTGGGGAGTCTCTGACGATACCGGGTAAAAAACATCGCCCACTGCAACAGACGCTCTAGTGCCGAACTGTTTTTTTTTTTTTTCAAAAAAAATAGCAACATTATACACCCCCCCCCACACACACATCCTCCTCTTCATTAAATCAAATAGCATACCTTCACGTCCATTCATAGTCTCCCGGGTTATTACTTAATTCAGTCTAAGAATTGGAGTTAAACTTGATTTGAACACAACTACGAAGCTTCATAAAACTATTATGACATCCAAGTTCACAATGTTTCACAACAAGAAATAACCAATGCGAAAGTTAAAACAACAACAAAAAAAAAGGACTATGCCGAAAATTGTAATCCAGGGAATTACCAGTGGGAAAAACTAAGTATATGAAGTGATAAAAAAAATATACTATTATGTCGAATAGCAAAGTTAGTTGAAATGTTTAAATGAATATTAAATTTAAAGTAAAAAGAAAATACACATACACCAAAAAAATGTCCATTCTTAAGCATTAAAATTCTCAAATATATTATAGTAAATTATCAACAAAAAAACCCGCCAAAAATACTACCATGTCGATAGCAAAGATAGTTTAGATGTTTAAATGAATATTAAATCAAGTTTTTCATACACACACAAAAAAGTCGATTTTTGAGCACTCGTTTTTTTGTTTTGTTTGATTGTGCACAAAAAACATGACTTTCGACAGTTTTATTACTGATACTGACCCATACTGCAGTCTTGGGGACAGATGAGAAAGTCCATGTCTTCCAGCTCACTGCAGACCCCGTCGGGACAGGTGTCCAGGTTTGGGGCGCAGGTGCTGTAGTTGACAGAGATGGTGATGCCGCCATTGCGCCAGTTACACAAACCAGTGAGGGCCCCGTACCCGCAGGAGGACAAACATTCGTCCTCGGTGTTGTGAATGGAACATCCCAGATCTAAGGGGGAAAGTTGCAACAGTGAACTCATTAACAAGGCGGATACGCACCCAGTTGGACACAAAATCGGGACTCTCACACACACACACACACAAAAAAAAAAGGCGGGGTATCAAACTAATCATGGAACAGCACAGCCAGATGCTGGCAGACAAGAAATGCACACCACCATGATTTCCTGTATTTTCTTAGTAAATCAGGGAAGACCATATCACACTAAGCCCGGTCAGACACAGCCAGCTTCTGCCATTATTTCTTGGATGTACAATTTGTTGGCAGCAAATGGCTGCGTCGTTCCAGGCTTAGTACGATAGACAACTAAGTTAGGACTAGAAGATGGCCTAGACCAGTTGTGCTCATGAAAGAAAGGGTAGTCCGTAGTCCAACTCCACTTTTGTTGGAATTGAGATAACATTATATACTTGAGCAAGTCCTCCCGATCTTTAAATGCAGTTAAAGTTTAACTCCCACCGAACTAATCATTTCCTGTCTTTTCTTTTAGCCTATTGTCTAAATGGGAGTGTGTTTGAAATTGTCGGTTTATCAAAACAACAACAACAATAACAACTTAATTAAATCAATTATTTGTAAGACGTCATTACTTTACTTAATGATTTAATTAATTAATTAATTACTAATTATAATTGAGTCTGGTGTCCTTATGTGAACAGTTGTAAAATGCTCCACACAAACATTCGATTCTTCAACATTTTCTCAAATGTTCATATCATTGCATCTTGAAAGTATGCATTTGCTATTCTTGCTTTAATATTTTACGGTGCTATTTAAAACTAACACTTAATATTTTGCCGACTGCCCTTATCATGGTGTAATAATAATAATGCAAGGGAGTAATCACTATATCGTTTTACAGCCTGTTCTTGCTGTTCACAATGGGACAACTGTTCACATGAGGAAGTGTACAGGCGAGACTATCAATAATCATACTAATATCCGGAACGGCACACTCAGCTGCTGGCAGACAAGAAGTGCACACCATCAATAGTATTGTTTCCTAAGGGGCCGCGCGCACTATACCGTTTCACCTGCTGCGCGGCGTGCAAACGCAGATTTTTGCTTTCTTGGCAAAGAGTTTACCTTGCTGCACACTACGAGAAAAATTGCTTGCATTGAACGGGTGGTTAATTTTAACATAGTGCGCGCCGGGCCTTAGTAAATCAGGGAAGACCCTATCATACTAAGCCCGGTCAGACACAGCCAGCGTCAGCCTTTATTTTTTCGGTGTACATTTTGCTCTTGCAGCATCTGCTGACTGCGTCTGACCGGACTTGGTGTAAAAAACGTGCAAAACACGTGTTGCTAGCATCCTTTCCCACCACGATAACAAAGTATCTTACCGCATTTTTCCGGCCTCGTTTCTCTCAAGTTATCCGTGAGGGTGACACTCAGGCTGAATTCCTCAATCCTGCTACCTTGTTCTGTCTTTGACATGGTCAGGATTAGAGCGGCGTGTCCCTTGTAACTGAAAATGAGCAGTAGGAACATAACAGACCCCATGACAAAAGAACCTAAACGCACATTTTTAACACGAGATAATAATTTATTATTATCATAATGATGAGTGAATGCTGTTATGTTAACTAATGATAACAGCTTAGTGATATCGGCTATTACATTCAGCATGCCAGAAAGTGGTGATAGGTCAAATTTTGTGGTTACGGCTTATGGGCCCATCTATGAAGCACATAAGCTCGGAGGATGATTGATTGCAGCGTCTGAAACAGTGCTGGGCAGCGACTTGCTTTTGATTGAGCCTGTCTTTGGATCATCCACTACAAAATTGGATATTATCCACATAATGATCCAAATTTTAGATCAGTTAAGAAAATCGGGTCTCGACCGTCGATCCGGTTCGAGGGGGATTGTAAAGGGCAAGCTGGCTGACCTCATAGAGGAAAGAGCGTCGGTAGGTTAATTCTAATCTCTTTGATCTCATTTTTCTTTTTTATTCTAAAGGAGTTCCTTTTAAAGTGCACCACACTTTGCAAGCGGCCGTGCGCGCTTTGGCGGGGGGAGGGGGTCAGATGAAGTTGTTTTTTGCCGGTAAGGCAGACATGGGGTGGAGAAACAAATTGCTTCATTAGGGAGCGAGTCTCTAATCTATATTTCTAACAGCAAGTCGGAAGCTGGTCGGAAGCCCGTCGTTGGAGGCGAGCCGCCCACTCGTATCCCGATAACTGGATTGTTAAATGGATGTCTTATGTAACTTACTCTCGCCCAGCACTAGTATGAAAAGAGTTGGTGGGGGAGAGGTGGGGGGGGGGGGGAAGAGGGAGTTTCTGAGGAGCATACGCACACTTGTCAAGTATGGTAATGAATTGGAAAGGTACTTTTCTATTTACTTTTCTTTTAGCCAAAAAAATTAGTAGGATTATAATTTTTTTTACACATCTGGTACAGGCTATGTTGCATCTAAATAATAGACCTACAGTATTGTGAAAGAGGCTTCTCAAATAATATCTTCTTGTTCATCTTCTAGGCGTTGTATGTTCATCAACTGCAAGATATAGCCCTCCGCAGACTTCTTTCACCTGGTTCTGTCCTTTGCCTGTCTCTTCTTGGTTGCCAATCTTTTGCTCATCTTTTTGTCCATCTATTGTATTCTATCTTATCTTGTCTCAAATACGAAGTTATAAGTAAACATGTGTATTTAAATCAATACCAAAGTAATAATTATAATACATTTCTACCTCGTGAGTAAACTTGTATCGTTGACATAGACTTCACCAGATCCCGTGATGGCCAGAACGGTCTTCAACTTGGGAGGGACCACTCGAATAATTTCGTATCTTGTGACGTTGGTGTGGTCAGTGTCGCTGTGGTCGGGTAAAAAAGTGACCTGTCGATTGGATAGGAGATAGCATGGATAATTGATTATGACTAAAATTTCTTAACAAATGAAATCGATAGGGAGGACAGAGGGACAAAGCATAATTTATATTTTATGCAAACGAAGTTTAGAGAGAGAGAGAGAAAGAGAGAAAGACAGAGATGAGAGAGAGAGAGAGGGGGAGAGATAAGCAGAGAGAGAGGGGAGAGAGAGAGGGAGGGAGGGGAGAGCGAGCGAGAGATAGAGAGACAGAAAGAGAGAGAGAGAAAGGGAGGGAGAGAGAGAGAGTTTGAGTTTGCAGAAAGCACGTCGACACGACAACGGACACATCTTGTTAGGAAATAGCAATTTTGTAAAAGATAATAGAACGGAAAGAGACCCTGCTAGAAGCACCCACCTATGACCGGCAGATAGGGAGAGAGAGAGAGAGAGAGAGAGAGAGAGAAAGAAAGAGAGAGAGAAAGAGAAAGAGAGAGGGAGAGAAAGAAAGAGCTAAAGAGAGAGAGAGAGAGAAAGAGAAAGAGAGAGAGAGAGAGGGAGAGAAAGAAAGAGCTACAGAGAGAGAGAGAGAGAGAAAGAGAGAGAGAGAAAGAGAAAGAGAGAGAGAGGGAGAGAAAGAAAGAGCTAAAGAGATAGAGAAAGAGAGAGAGAGAGAGGGAGAGAAAGAAAGAGCTAAAGAGAGAGAGAGAAAGAGAAAGAGAGAGAGAGAGGGGGAGAAAGAAAGAGCTACAGAGAGAGAGAGAGAGAGAGAGAGAGAAAATGAAAAAATGTCTAACACAATAATTACGATATAATTAAAATTTGTTATTACCACCATGAACAACAACAACAGTAACAGCAATGACAAAAAGTTCTTCGGTCTTTTCCTAGCTACATTTATTTTGTTTTCTTTGTTATATTCCATAACGTGCCCTTAACGCACCGCCGATGTGATAAACAACACAAAGCCTTGCGTTGCAGTGTCTTCCCAAGGGTACACTTTCTTGAAAACGAAGTGCATCCCATCAAATTAAACATCTTTCACAGGTTTGTGTGTAAATGTCGAGCCCCACGTCTCTTCATCCTCACAGATCGAAAATCTCATTCTTATTCGTTCGACGGAGGTTCTGAGCATTAAAGAAGCGGCTAGACGATTGAACACAAGATGCTTTAATTCGCTGTTCGAGTTCCCTAAAGGAGTTGCAATATGAAACGTTATTTGCTCACCAACTGTCTGAAAATATCAATGACAATGTTGTCACATGTGAGTGGATCTGGTAAAGTCGGGATAAAGGTGAAATTTTAACATCTCTTTAAAAAATCAGAATAAAATATTTCTAAGACGATTTCAAGCAAAATATTTTAACTGAGTGCAGAGAAATGGCCAATCTTCCATTCAATAAGCGAATCTCGGTTTCCATAGAAAAGGTTTTCCCCTTTGGAGGGGTTTTCTCAGGAATCTGGTCTTTGACTTTAAGCCTGCGTTCGCCAGAACCACTCACATATTTTTAAGTAACGCTCGGCTCATAATTATTCTCAAACCACATGTAGATCTGAACACAAGTGACTTATTGGTATCGACTTTTTATCATGCTGTGACCTGGTTAAACATTGAGTGCGCGGGTTCGCTGATCGTGAAGCGATTATTTTTCATAATCAGTTCTTGATTCCCTAAAGAGGAAAAGTCAAAGGTAATTGAAAGAATAGAATGTTACATTTTAGCTTCCCTAAGCCAAGTTAATATATCATGACAATACAACGAACTACGAATAAAGTATTTATCAAGTGTTTTGAAATGTGTCAGCTTTGCATGATAATGTTGCTGCGTATTATCTAAGAATACCTATTTTAAAAACATTGTGTGGTACAAGGTTTTATCATTGCTTATGAGCCAATCGTCACCAGACGTATTTTGTATAATTTCTGATTCCAACAGCTTTATTTCTTACACACTTTTATAACCACCGAACGATTCCTCTGGCTTTCATGTTTTCATCAGTGGATCGATAATTTCTTCTCAGTGTAATTGATTGTTCTTTTTCTGACAGACTGACTGTCAGCATTTAGCCTCGAGTAATGAAGATATATCCTTATATCGCCTCCAATGATAAATGAACATTAGCGTAGGTCGCAGGAAATGTGTGTTCTGTTTTGCAAACCGTCCCTCTCTCTCTCCGTCTCTCTCTTTCCCCTCTCCCCTCTCTCTCTCTCCCTCCCCCTCTCTCTTTCTCTCTTCCAGATTAGGCCGAATCGTCTCCTGATAAAGGCGACTGCAACTGATTGACTGATCGAGTTTGGGTTTAACGGCACGTCGACACGACACCGACCACTCTGCGTCCTTCAGGGCCCAAGATTGCAATCGCACAATCTATTCAAATAAAATTCAAACTCGAAACAAGGGTTCACACCAGATTTCATTTGTTGGCAGACGAAACATATCCATAACAGTCGCCGGCTCCATTTGGTGTCAGACAGCATGGGCTCTTCCAATTAAAAAAAAAAATCAAGCTAGGTTTCATGTGGACGGAAAACGAAACGGCAACGGAAAAGTCAAAAATCCATCAAGTAAGAAAACGAAAAAGTGTTTCCACGTGTACGGAAGCGGAATTTACGTACACATGAAAACATCCTTTTTGTATCACTACTTGAAGGGTTTTTGACGTTTCCGTTTCCGTTTCCCTACACATGCAAACACTTCCGTTTCCGTACATGTGAAAACACAGCTTCACTCGCACTAATGCTCACAATGACGGCAGAATATTACTTGGAGGTCTACATCACGACTTTGGCGACCCAAAATAAAAAAAAAGTAAAAAAAAAAAAAATGCCCTTGCAAGATGAGAAATCCAAGACTTACGGAACATTAACGTTGTAGAGCTGAGGCCTGCAGTGTAATATGGATATTTGTGTTGGCTATTTGTTAATTTTGTTCCACACTACGACTGTCTCTTGCAGCAACATATCCAAACTAAAACGCATAACGCAGAAAAATCCAGGCGTGATTAATAAAACAATCTTATTCAATTCACAGACTTTCCAAATAAATGCCCACGAAAATACACTTTTAACTACTGTCTGATTGCAATTTTCGACAAAAAGCTTAAAAATTAAAATAAACGGGTTAATTCTACACCTTTTTGTGGTGCATCAACTGTCAATAACAGGATGAGAATTTAACAAAAACCATTATTATTTTAACTGGTTTGAAAAATTAGGGTTGTTTTGAAGGTGCATTTAACCACCGATCAATCTAGTGATCTTAAACAACAGACAATCCACAAATACCCTGTTTGTAAAAGGAAGTGCATGACTTTTCGCAATCCGAGTTCTTGTTTATTCTGTCTCCATTTTCTGAAAACCTGGGGACCTTTTAGTATGTAGAAGTATAACAAATGCACACTTTGGCACTTGTTTAAAATATGTTTTGGCAATTATCAAGCTGTTTCACAGCTCCGATTCATTCAACTCTTTATCATAATACTAAAGCCGTAAACGTTTAATGCTGAGAGAGGGAAGGTGCATGTGTTCGCTATATCTACTGTTACACAGCTCAGTGAGGCGTGTGTAAAGTCGCTTCGAAACGATCTTGGGAGCGGGATAAAACTACTTGGAGAGTCTGGTCTACAGCAGTAATGAGTCAAAGAAAGGGGATAACTATTTACAATATTCACGAGGCTCAGCTGGGCTCCAATTATGTCCAGATACAACACCGAAGTCAACCTTAGGTTGTAAATTAAATTCAGTGCAATAATTTGACACTTGTTTAAAATGCGTTGTTTGACACTTGTCAAACCGTTTTCACAGTTCCGATTTATTCTCACTCCTTATCCGTGATACTAAAGCCGCAAACGTTTAACGTGGAATTTCTCAGTTGTGCAAAAAGTGGAGTTGGAACCAACAAGAACTAAGGCCGTGTGTTGAGACATCTCAAGGCAAAAGTCATCGTTTTCATAATCACGTGTAAAAATTTTTTTTTTAAGCCTCATCTTTGACCTCTGTCTCTAATCACTACGTCGCTATGCTGCAAGACTCCTGTAACTGACATTTTGAAAATTTTACAGAAGAGCCAAAAAACTGATTTTCTTTGGCTTATGTAATATTGTGAAGACAATGAACTTGATTATTGCAATATCGCTATTTATAAGAATTGAGCTACGAGCTTTTGACACGAGGTGCGCTATTGATTTTCAGACCCAAAGAATGAAAAAAAGTGATTTTGGCCAAAAATGTTAGTTACAGGAGTCTTGCACCAATGCGACGACTGTCACCTCCTGCGTTCGCAAATCCGCCCGGGAAAGCCAAGCGTATGAGAAGCATACAAAGAGGAGGGATCAATAAGAAAGCACACATTTGACCTTATCGATGGCCCTTGTCACATACAAAGTACATGTGAATTTTGTATCTAGCTGACGCTTGAATTGATAAAACCGCCCTTGAGATTATAGTATTATACCGGAGAACTTTGTCAACACTGACAGCCCAACATTAGGTCTTAGCTTTATTCTCTGGAATGACCATTTGCGTTAGGAAGAAGACAGTCATTATTAAACAAAATACCACCCGTGTTTCGACCGAGCATCTCTTTAAATTGTTGGTCCTGTCTACACCATAACATCACATAATTATCATCACTGAACATGGTTTTATAAGTCTCAAAATGGACGCTCATGATTAAAAACGTGTCTTCTTGACCAGCGAGTGACCTGGTCTGAATTACGTATCTCAGCTACATCAAATCGTCGTCCTTGACTGCTCTGTGACAATGCAGAGACAGAAATGACAAACTCACTCTGAAATTTGATATTGGTCACTGGAGGTTGACATACGGCAGTACATGATATTGGTATGATTAATCTTTGATTCCCGAAGTTTCCTACTATCTGACTTTATCATAGATATTGAAGACAGACAGACTGACAGGTATACAGACCGGCGAATAAGTAGTTAGTCAGGCAGGCGGACCGATAGACAAACAAACAGACAAACAGTTGAACAGGTAAGTAGGCAGATAAATAGAGACAGACAGACAGACAGGCATTCAGACAGACAGATAGGTAGACTGACAGACAGACAAAAAGACAGACAGATAGACAGACAGACAGATAGATGGATAGATAGAGAGATAGATAGATAGATAGATAGACAGATAGATAGATAGATAGATAGATAGATAGATAGATAGATAGATAGATAGATAGATAGATAGATAGATAGATAGATAGATAGATAGATAGATAGATAGATAGATAGATAATAAGATAGACAGACAGATAGTTAGATAAATGGATAGATATATAAATAGATAGAAAGAAATAACAAAAAGGCAGACAGAGAGGCAGACAGACCTTCAGACAGACAGACAGACAGACAACAGATAGATAGATAGATAGATAGATAGATAGATAGATAGATAGATAGATAGATAGATAGATAGATAGATAGATAGATAGATAGATAGATAGATAGATAGATAGACAGAGAGATGATGATGGATAGATAGATAAATAGGAAAAAAGAACATGCGAATGCTATCGATACTTCTGAGATTGTCAAGATGATATTTCCATTATGATTATCCTTTTTATATTACTATTGTCATAATTGTGACTATTATTGTCATTACTATTAGTATAAGATAAGATAAAATACGATATTACTTTATTATCCAGTTTCCAGGAAATTTGTTGTCACAGCAATATACAATATCTAAGACCCTCAGTTCTTTAACCCACACGCGCACATTGCTCACCCAACATTAATAGCAAATAAGAACATTACACACACACACACACACACGCATACACACACGCACACACACACAATCAGAACTGTCCATTAGGAAAATTAACAACAGCATAATAATAATAATAATAATAATAATAGTTCGTCCATCAGGCATGATGATGACCTTAACAACACCAGAGGAATAAAGAACAGAAATTGTTGAGAATTTCAACACATGGACAATAAAGAGAACTAAAGGACACAGAGGACAGAATGGAAAGACTGTTCTTTCATGACTTATGGCTTCTCATGTGACTGATAAGTCCTATTTTTGCCCTGCAGACCCTTCCGCATAAATGACAAGAGTGCTCCGTTGGTTCAGTACCACTGGGCCTTTTCTTGCGCCATTCTCTTTTTTTGATAGCCTGCTGGACTCTGTCAGCTTCCCATGCTTTGCTGCCTCTGGTATCAACAGCATACTACATAAGGAAACACCACTACTTCGAATCTTATTTACTACTAGTTGAGGTCCCTGGCCCTGCCCGGGATAAATCGGTTTGAATATTGGTTTCAGTTCTGAGTGAATATTATGGACCTGCTTCATCTGGCC